>CM040753.1:32276039-33476039 GCA_022829145.1 Albula goreensis
AAACTGACGCGGGACAAAAACTGTGTCATTACTTTGAAGCAGTCGCTTCTTACGTCTATGAGTGCTGCCACTTTGGCCACTTTTTTGGTTTATGCACGTCAAAATAATTCAGAAACAAACATTCAATGATTGGGTTGCATGCTCACTTTCTATATTAAAGCTAATATGCTTTTTTATATAAACCCTGACATTGCGGCCACATGTTGTGAGAGCGGCATTATTATCAGATGGCATCTTGGAATCGTCGGAGCGTCTGCTGTGACTACATCAAAGAGTTTAATTGGCATGAAAAGACCCAAATAGAGAGCTAGCAGGGGCTTCCATTATCTCTCTGGACATCTCATTTAGAGTAAACCATGCAGAGGGCCTGGATTCGAACTGGATGGTTTAACATCTTTGACAAAGACGTGTATGACTAATTCAGCTTTAGTAATCGCTGTTTTCGGAACACTCAAATACCACAATGGAGGAGGGGCCCAATTCACCGCGTCTGCACGCTCTGCCACATTTTCTTATCTGCTGCGATTGTCTTTCACTGCATAACATCACGAAGCCATACATTAAAAACCAAAACTAAAATATAATTATCTGTCAAAACACGGTAAATACGTTTTTTTTTTCGCACGCCGCGCCTCAGAAAAAAAACAGCGTCACACATATTCATTTCTTATTTATGCATAACAAAAAAAATCTTTATTCTTTTCTTAATCTTAATTGAGTTTTCTAACTATTGGGAAGCGTGGTTATATAACGCATTAATTTAGCCTTTGGAGATCAATAGGAGGGAGAAGAGCAGAGAGGAGATTGATTTATTCCAGGACTGCCGTTTAGAAGGCTCTGCCTGCAATGTGCAGGCCTCTCGGGCCAGGCACCAGATTAACAGTGAGGCTCATTATCACGTGTAAATAAAGACGGATGGCCCGCAATATTCCCACAAATTTGTTTCCCATTACGTTCGCCGCTTGTAATTGCGACCGGGACCAAGTCCCCCGAGAGAGCGTACAGTTACATTCATATTACTGTTAATCAGCCGCTAACAAATTGTTCCATATCCCAGTGGTGGGAGCTGACATTCATCCTTCGCGGTCAGCACTCGTCAAGGCTCGCTCCCTGAAGGGCAGCGGTGTAGGCCGCAGCCGAAAACCACCGCCGAGACGCCCCCCCACCCCCACACCCTCCCTGGCCAGCCGGAAATAGCCCCCCACTTGTTTTTAGACCTCAGCAATGCTCCTGCATGTTTTTTTTTTTTACTTAATATTTATTTCGTTTTGAACAATATTACAATATATTTTCATACAAAGACACTTTTCCATTTCCAGCTATATATATACATTCACATTAAATTTCAAATATGAAGTAGCCAAACAACAAACAAGATCCACTCCAAAGTAAAATAGTAGCCACATACGTAAGGGGTATGTTATAAACCAGCGAGACAACAAATGAAAGTGGAGAGTGAGAGAAGAGAAGATAAATAAATAATAATCATTAAAAAATAAATAAATAATAAATAATCCCTCGCCGTACCATGGCAGGGCCCCATTGCTGAATTAATATACATTTTTGGAGCCTTAACAAATATGTTATTTGCTCCATCTGCGTACTCCTGCATGGTTTTAATGCTGTTGCACTAATACATTACATCACACTCTGCAGGACCACCCTCCTGCAGGTTCTCATTGTGTGAAAATATCCAATGATATCGTAAAGTTAGAGGCTGTAATGAAAGCAATGTTGGTATATTTGTAGAGTTTCTGAATGTCCTAACTTAAAACGAAGCTTTGCATCTGTTCCCAACAAATTATATTATGTTATGCATTATGTATAGTTATGTCATGGTATAACTAATACTACTATATGACATACACACACATACAAACATAAATATTAAAGTATGTATATGCATATGCATATTACATTCATGTTCTGTGTGCTATTAATTTGTACATGCACAACACGTTTCATACTGACAAACATGAGCACTTGCAGATTAGGTTTGTTCATTGTACTTTTCTAATTATATTTTACACCATACCAGCTTCACACCATTGATCCTTAATTTTAAACACATTATTTTCAATAGAATGGTCCAACTTTCAGACATTTACACTCTGTTGTCAACAACAGTACTGAGAGGAGAATTTGGTAGAGAACGTCTGATCATTGAGTTTCTGGATTTACTTCACAGCTAAAAACTGTTTAAAAAATCCAGCTAGTGTATATCGCCCTGGCTGAGTACATCATATTTATCCAAAGTAAAAATTGTCCCTCTAAATAACTGTCAACTCACAGGTGAAGATCTTTGGCTTATTCTGTTGAGTCTCTAGATACAAAACCTGTGATAGATTTTCTCATGATGAGATGCCATTACTTTGAAAGAGACATGACTTTCAAAATAGTTGTGAACACACCGACTATACAATCTATATGGAGTAACTTCAATGGCTTGAATTTCACAGAAACCATATCAGCACTATCATAAATGCTATGCATACAAGATCTCCTTTGATCCCTGTATGGCATTGAAATCATAACTATAATACAATACCACGATATGAAATGGCAGAAATTTGGCAGCTTTTCCGTAGTTACACTGAAAACATTCATAGATGGGTGTAATATAGAACTGTCGATGAGTTCTGTAGCTGGAGATCAATATATTCCTATGTGTGCCCAAGTGTATTAATTAGCATATTGAAATGATTATTGTTATATGTGTGTATGATGATGCGCATGCGTATTGCGACGGAGTGTGGATGGGCTGCACTGTTCTGCGGTGTTCTGTATGCTCCATGAGCCTCTTGATGACATGCCGCCTCCGAGAGGAGGATGAATGCAGGAAGTATGCGCCCTGACCCAGCGGGCGAAGCTTCTTCACTTCCTATCTATCGATTTCTGCAGGAAATATAGAACCGCCGCTCAGTAAAGAGGGAGGGATGGGGTGGTATTGAGTCGTTTTTCCCATCTTTTCCAAAAACCTTTAATCAAAGTTAAAGTGAAATACTAACATGTCACTTGACGTGACCTTTTAGCCCGTTATGAATCATCTGTTTTTGAAATGTGTTGGCGACCATCTTTTATCAGCCTCGTAATAGATATTTCCTAATCACGCGGTGAGAAAGGAACAAGTTCGGTGCTTGTGGTTAATAGCCTCCAAAGGGTCGTTTTGCCTTTGACCTTTGACAACGACTGGACACCAATTTATGTTTAAAGAAATATATGGCCGGAATCGTACAGGATAAAGTTCAGACTTTCATCAAAATTCAGGGGAACAGATCAGACAGCTTATGTACAAACCACACTCACAAGACCGCACAAATATACTGTACACTAGATATATTTCACATGACAGTGGGAAACACATATCTTCAGGGAGAAATTTGTGGATTTGAGTGCATAAGACCCGAGCATATAATGACAAATACAAAATCAATACAGTGACCTTAATTTGCCCAAAGCATAACTGTGATGTAGTACACGGCTATTCGATAAAAAAGAATATGAAATGCGGGGAGCGGGACCGAGGGGGCATGCCCTTTTGAACTGTGGTGTTCAGTGAAAGTGTGGCTGGCGAGAAACCATAAAGGCCATAAAGGAAAAGCGCGGCTCTGCTTATTGGGAAGCTTTATGGCTGTCAGCATATTGTTACGCCTCAGGGTATTTCTCGGGAGAAGTATCAGGCCTGAGACGGTAACTTATTCCGTTAAAAAAGAAGGTAAATAACAGGACGCTAAGTACACGGTGAGAGTGAAAATGGAAATACACGTGCGTTAGTGTTTCGAGTTTCGAGAGGGGCCTAAAAACGAAATCTGTGTGCTCTGTCAACATGTATTGATAGGATAGGGAGGTTTGAGAAGAAATGGCTGAAGTGGGTATGATGATGAGGTCTTCAATGAGACTGTCTTGTTTCGCATTACCCCAGGGCTGTTACAAGCTGAGAGGAGAGGCCTAAACAATGGCCTTATTGGGGGCTTTTAAGCCTTAAAACAACATGCCGAACAATGATCCTGGGCCCAACAATGATGTACACATTAGTGAGGCCCTGGCGGGCCGGACAGCCAGAGCGGGTGAATGATGTCCCCGCGGTGCCTCCCCGCTGTGGCCACATTTGTCCCAACTGTTCTTTTCTGTGGTCCGCCCCCGAGCGTGGCGGACGAGGGAAGGCTTAACGGCGGGGTCCGGGGACAAACGCCCGTGGCACTGCCCGCAGCCTCGCGCCAGTCCCCCCACCCCCTCATTAAAAACCCCCTATCGCCGGGGCTTCATTTAACCCGCATTCCTTTAAAATGCCCCCCCGCAGCGCTCGGAGAAGACCGTCCGGAGCCTCTCTCCCATACCGGCCCCCCGATTGGCTGTGACCAAATAAAACCCACCGTGTGACACCATTAAAACATAAATATCTCCATTCTCCTTTACAGATGAAGGTCTGAAAACAATCATATGAGCCTCTAACTAGAGGCTTCGGTCTCATGACACTTAAGATGGTGGGAAAGCGGGAAAGCCAATGAAAAGTGAGAACCATCCGTTAATGTTTCTAGGCCTGGCCGGATCCTGTTCGACTACGGTTAGATAACACCCCAGGAGGACATGCAGAGGTAAATGATGTAGTATAACCTAAAAGACAAATACAAAAGAATAAAATGAAATCAGGATATATTCAATTATACACTCTGCTTTTTATCCATCAATCTAGCTACCCATCCATCTAATAACCTGAGGGTTCACTAAATATTGTATACTGTTATAAAAAGACTAGAACAGCTAAAGTAAATTATTCCAGCTATATCAAAACCATTTATGTGGATCAGATGATTCGGATTTTGATAGGTTTGTAATGGACTTTTCCCGTTCATTAACTGAGCTATAGCTCTTGGATTTTATGCTTTGTAGTTTTAAATTGAATAATACATCTTTGATGTTAAAGTAATGTTAATATTTTTAAATCAATGTTAGTAAAATTTTATGTACACTGTTGTATTTGTTGATGGCTGGTAGCCGCAAATAAAGTAGAGATTTATAGACCCGATGTTCTTTTTTATACTATTATCACAAGTGAAACGCAGACCATAAAAACTTTAATTAAAATTTTAATTAACACTGGTAATCAATAGGGTGTAACATAACATCTCACATATTTTCAATGACATTGAGGAAAAATGTAATCAAACAAATACAGTGGGCCAAAATATGATGAGTTTATAGGCTAATAAGGCATGGGTAAATGCGGTAAGACCGGGAGGAATGCTCACCCTTTCCCTTCCGCATTTCACAGCTCATTTCTAAATTACACAGAAACAAAACAGCACTCCGATTTGCATCATCATTTTCCACCAGACCAAACCCAACATTGTGAGATTCATCCACACCGCTCCCGTTTACAGCTTTCTGCCGCTGGTTTATTCAATGGAACTTTTTTTTTTAAATCAGTGGAATTATGGTAGTTGGAATTTAAACGAAATACAAAGAAAAATATGCAAACAAATATACAGATTTACATATATTTTTTGGCCATTGCTTGTCAAATATTAAATGGTTATTAGTGGTTATTATTTTTTGCTTTATTTCTCTAAGGATCCCTGTCTCCATCATTTCGACTTCAATCGTAATTGAAAATAGGCCTGTGTATTAGTTGTAGCAAATAAGCCAAATAAGTATTAGCCTCGTTCACTTATTTAGACAGAGTCGCAGGTATTTGCATTGGAATAACAGTGGAAAACCTTTGGACTATAGGTGCGGGGTCAAACGGCAGCTACCGAGGTGAAACATGAGCCTCTCTCAGAAACGTTACTAACTATAGCGGATCCTGTGTGCTCAAGTCTGGCATTCCATTTACATTCCAGCCAAAACTTCTCCCGCTCCTTCCCTCGCTTTTTTTTCTCCTCCTCAGACTTTCTCATTCTGGTATTCAAAGTGTACCCTGAGAAAAGGACCTTTCAACAACTAATAGTCAATGATGAAGAATGTCACATAAAAATGACCTTTTGCTCAGCCAGTGTTTGGAGTAAAGTAATATTAGTACAGTGTACTCACAGCTGTTCTGTAAGTGAGAGCTGAGAGGGAGGGAGGTCGGAGAATACTGTGGAAGGAGACAGCCTGTCAGGATAATGGTCCGGGGAGATTGGCTGTCTTTTTTTTTTTCCAAAAGTAATCTCCACCAGCTCTAAGCAGGTGTACCATAGCCTGCTACACCATAAATAAATTGGATTGGCAACAGAATGGGAATCGCATATAAAGCAATAAAGCAATTTTCAATCACTCCACCCCCAAACCCCCCACCCCCGACCCCCACAACCATCTCACCCTCCCTCACCTCCCGTACCGGCGGGGCAGGTGGAGTTGTCAGTCCTAAGGTTATGGAAACAGTTCCTTAAAAAAGGAGTACAGGGTGGCCCTTAACACTAAGGCATGGAAGTGTGGTGCCAACAGTAGACCAAAAAAAGGGGTACAGGGTGGCCCTTAACACTAAGACATGGAAGTGTGGTGCCAACAGTAGACCAAAAAAAGGGGTACAGAGTGGCCCTTAACACTAAGGCATGGAAGTGTGGTGCCAACAGTAGACCAAAAAAAGGGGTACAGGGTGGCCCTTAACACTAAGGCATGGAAGTGTGGTGCAACAGTAAGGCATGGAAGTGTGGGTCCAACAATAGACCAAAAAAGAGGTACAGCCCAAATAAGGCATGGAACCAACAGTAGACCAAAAAAAGGGGTACAGGGTGGCCCTTAACACTAAGGCATGGAAGTGTGGTCCAACAATAGACCAAAAAGCCCAAATACTAGAACCAGCCGCCAATGAACAGTGTCATCCTTTGTATTATACCTTTGGCTGAAAAAGCAAAGTTAACCCTAAGGCTAGCCCTGGCCTCTGTGTGTTGCCTGGCGGGTTTGGGGCTTCACAGGTTTGAGCCGGCGGCGGTGAGCGCAGCTCCGAGCTCCAGCTGTGTTTCCTTTTAACCTCTGCGTGGAGGCATGAGAGCAGAGCCCAGACAGTGATAAAAGGGCCTGCTCCTCGAACCCCAGAGTAACCCAGCGATGACAAATAGTTTCCCTCTCCGTCCTCTCATCACGGCCCTCGACCCTGCCCGCGAATTTCTTCGGCAAACAGGTCGATTGGATGGGCAAATGTTTGCCCAGCTTCGAAAGAGTGTTTGGTCTGAATATTTCAAAGTAAATGTTTACCCAGTTGTTTCTCCTTCTCTTTTTTTAAGTAGATTCGCACTTGACACTAAGTGTCCGCTCACCAGTTTGAACCAGCTGGTAATACAATGCCTACCTCAACTGTTTTGGCTGTGGCTATCAACACTGTCAATACTGACTATTAACACCTTTAACACCTGATCCTGCTCACATTACATATATATAGGATATATATAGGAGCAGGCAAATTGCTGTCAACATGTATGCATGGACATATATTGGCTTAGTTGCCAGGTAGCATTTATGTTTCTGCTTTTTTTACTGGAATTATCCAAAGCATGAATTTCTATTGGGCCAGTGGCATAAATATGTATTATGCAATTGAATAATTATTTATTTATTCATTTATACCATGAATACATGACTATGTTAGCTTGGTTGGTAGCGTGAACTTCACAAAACCAGGAAATCTGTATATAAAACAAATGAATTTCTATGCTGAACTTCTTGGGTTCAACAAATCACATGTGCGAAGCTATTTTAATACAAATGAGAGGTTGTTCAGTTTCAATTTATATCACAAAAGTTGACTATCACTACAAATTTTATATCAGTGCCCACTTCCAATTCCTTGACATTGTTATCTTTACCCTTAAAATAAATATGTATCTAATTTACATCTGTCCAGTCATTTTTTACTCTGATTTGTTACTCAGCTTGTTTTTTATGTGTTTTCAACTTTCATAGGAATGTGTTCCATGGCAGAAATTATAATGATTACACCCACCATTGTTAACAGTGGTAACCCATATTTTTAGTTAACACTGGAAGGTGTAAACATAATTACCACAATCATTACAATTTTGTTTACAATCATTCTCAATAACAAATTATGTACACACAAAATGAAAATATATCAATAGATAATTGAGTGTTTTTAAGAAACAAAATGTTTATGTTGTATTTTTTCTATGTTTACTCTCAGTGATTCCTCTTTTGACATATACCATCATAGATACGCATCCCTATAAACAGACCACAGTCATCCTTACAGGTAGTATAGTGGGTCTAAGTCCATATCCACCGAAACCACTAATGTAAATATCATGTTTGTGCTATTATCGTGCTAATGCAACTAGCACGGTGTCAATAATCTATTTGTCAATATTTATTTTGTGCAGACAGATCAAAAGCTTCTTTAAATTAAGACAGCTTTAAGTTTAAATGAAGACTGCTTTAAAACTCTTTAGGTTACATTCGTTTCACCAATGGCCGTCAATGCAGTGAAAATATATTTCAGTAAGAATGACAATTTTAGCTTAAATATAATGAATGTAATATATTAAAAACCTTTTAAAAATGTATGAATATTGAACTATGAGTGAATAAGGGAACTACGCTCACATGGTGAACTGTAGCCAACAGATCACTATGACGGAGGTGAGTACATCCTCAAACAGTACGAATTAAGCTCTTACAGAAGCAGTGAGAAGAAAAAGTCTGAAGTATTGTAGCAAACAACAATTCAAAGCAAAGCGCTAGAAATCTTTAACAGCACAGAGAGCTGAAGTTAGGGGTTGTCATGTTCACACACATACTCTGCATCTACATTTATTGCTATCTCAAAATTATTGTCCATAAAATCACTCCAGGTATCTATTAAGGTAAATATTTGGTCTTTATTTCCGTTTTTGTCAATGGTGTGTGCATCTATTGCAGAGCCACCATCCACGCTAAAGTGAAAGAGCACAGATGTCCTGAACACACTGTGGATAAACAGCCTCATTCATGGCTGGTCCCCAGTGTCATATGTTCCAGCAAGCATTTGGTTGAACAGATTTTTTATTGCTCAGATTTAATAAATATTTAGGGTTAATGCAATGTAACTGCATAGTGATGTAAATACAAATAGTCCATTTTGTCCAGAGGATAAGTTTGAATGGACATAATTTGAAATGGCCTTCATTGAATAATAATATACATATAAACTGAGGTTTTTTTTTTGACATTTGATATGCAGAGTTGTGCTTGTGTTGGACTTAACGTAATTCACAAACATGTCAGTGCAGACAGTCAACCACTGTGTCTTTGCCCTTCAAAGTCAAAAGCCAAATAAAATTGAAAACTAATGTTTGTTTTCTTCTCTGTTTCTATTTGAAATCATACTGCTCGGCCTGACAGCTGTGCTAACACCTACAACGCGGCTAAATATGGTACATTCTGTCAGCAGATTTTTTTCTTTTTTTAAAAAGGGGCCGAATCACAAGATGCTTCGCTTTTTTAATACTTTGGTTTGGGAATTCACTGGAATGTAACACATAGCAGTAGCCGAAACCATCTGAATCAGTTTTTTTTTTTTTTTTTGCTCTTGTCCATGGTATGCTTTGAACTTAAATGATTCTTATTGGATTTTTTCTCCCGGAAGATTTTTTTATCCTGCGCTACAACCAAAAGCTCCTTCTCCAGCCACCTCCAACAGAAAATGGTTTTGCATACAGCTTCCAGTCAGGGTGAATTTACCATTGCATTGTGGGAAACGTCTCACACGCCTCTTCTCACTATTTTGCCATCACGCCTCTCTCTTCCTCCATGTCGGGAAAGGAAGGAGCGCTAAACATTTCCCGTTTCCAAAATGATGATGTCTGCTTGTGCTTAATCCAAACCACCTCCACACACCCCCCCCCCCCTCTCCCCCTCTCCCACCCTCCTCCATCTCCAGATCTTTAATCGCATCTCTCACCCACCCCACCTCTGCTCCTTCCCCTCTCCGCTCCACTCATCGTCCCCTTCTCTCGCCCGGCGCCGAGCGCCCGCATCCTCATACATATTTGTTTCCTTTTAAAGATTCACAATGGGTGTTTTCTAATAACAAATCATTTCTTTTTGTCTAACTTTAATCTGGACCTGCTTGACAAGTACCATCCTTTTCAGTGAAGGGTAAGACCACTTAAAGAGAGGCCAATAATCCTCTGCACAGTGAGCCTGACTGTGGTGATTTGTCAGCCGGAGCGCTGGTGGTCACACCAATGGATTTATCTCAAGGTAAATGGAGATACTGAGACCTGGGCCCCGGAGCTTTGATTAAGGCCCCTTTTTTGTTGTGTTGATAGATGTTGCTTGTGTTTATCTATTTGAAATGCCACTAAATCTGTGAATACAATGGAGAAAAGAGTACTTTGCACTGAAAAACATAGTGATTTATGCCGTGCTATGCAGAGCGATATAGAGACAGGGCCAGCAGTCCGGTGCCATTTTCTCGGCAGAGGTTCTCGAGGGGGGTGGGGGGTGGCGAGACCGAATCTCATGCATTTCTCCGCCAGTCTGACCATGCCTAAAGAATAACAAACGCCGGAAACGGGATGAAAGCGCTCTCCGGGCGAAGGCGCCTCGGAGGGAAGGCCCTCGGACAGATGTGCGAATTCTCCTCTGGCGGGCGCACATTTAAGATGAAGAGCAATTTCGGAGTGAGGCAATCACAGAGAGGAAGAGGAGCCGGCCTCCGTATCCCTCATCACAAGCATCTCCACAGGCCCAGAACAGCAACCACAGGGCAGCAGATACACTATTAAACTGCTACCACTGGCTGTGGAGTCACAAACAGCAACCTTTATTAAATCAGTGTAATAAATGGTATTATAGAACGATCAAATTTCTATCAAATATATATCCTTCAAAACCTCAGTATAGATTTTG
This sequence comes from Albula goreensis, assembly GCA_022829145.1. Taxonomy (NCBI): domain Eukaryota; kingdom Metazoa; phylum Chordata; class Actinopteri; order Albuliformes; family Albulidae; genus Albula; species Albula goreensis. Next base: position 32,286,867 of record CM040753.1, read on the forward strand.
AGAGATAGATTGATGATATTTTCTTTTTGATTTCAGAACTTTTGTTTTGAATTTACTCAAAACGGTGCACACAAATAGTGTGACAAATCCATAAATCAGAAATAACCCCATGACGACCGGCCGCAGTAAGATGACTGTTTGCTCAAACTCTTGCGGAGTCAACGCTGAACCAAATAGATTATTTACGAAAAAGGCTTGCAGGCTGTGTCCAAAAAACATCCTCAGATTTTCATCTCAAATTTATTACACTCGCTGACCTCTATGTCACCCCCTTGTCACAGATCGCAAATCTAACAGAGCCGCTCTCTGACAAAAGCTGAATTTGGGTACAACTTCAAAGCTAGAGACATTTCTCGGAAGTGTAAATATTTCATTAATGTATACGTTGTGATATACTCAAAGTCTTGCAAAAAAAGAGACGCGTCTTGTAAGATGAGCTGCTTTCGGGAAACGCACATGAGGAAAAGAAAAACATTTTTGAAAGCAAGACAATATACTTTGCTTTTGATTTTTTAATGCTCTGCAACATGAAAGAATCCCTATATACCTAGCTCAGTATAGTAACTAGTTGCATTACAGATAAACATCCGTCTGGCATGATAGGAAGTGGTCTTCACACAGGGTCTCATTCAATGTTTCCTCCCGTACTCTACATGTGAGCCGCTCTGCGTTATGTATTCAATTGATGCAGATAGATCAGCCACAGATAAGGCATTCATGTCAATTACTTCAGTGATGAATGACGGCATTCATTTTTTTCCCCTTTTTCTTTGACATATTTACGCATTTTCCCAGAAAAACATCCTTTCATCAATATAAAACAGGAATTACCTCAAAAAGCACCATGGTGCATTCCTTACATATACAGTACCCGAAAGGACCTTAAAAATTTTCGAGAACATGCTTTATCGTATGACTGAGATAAAGTAATTGGCCTGAGATAAACTGCGCTGTAGGTAGTAATGTAATAAGGCATATTATTTGTCCCGAATTTGAAAATGGAAGTTATATTTTTGTTGTCGACTGTACAGGGGTGGGGCAATGGGGCGGATCTGTATATGTGTTCGTTGCGCATCTGTACACACACACACACACACACGCACACAAGCAAATGCAACAATATGAAAATCCCTCAGGTACCCTAAATTAAACTTGCGTTTCATTGACCATTGTTCCCTAGGCCCATTCGGGTAAAGATAACTGTGGCGGAAGAAGACTGAAAGATTATACATCAGTAAAATAACGGGGTATACATCACTGCCACCTGGCCACGCCCACTGAAATAAATTGGGTCAAATGAAAACGGTGCTTCGGGGAGGCTGGGGGTGACAGTTACTAATGTGCGACCTGCCGTGTATAATAGGAGTGTACAAACCAGGAGAGGTTTGTAAACTTTGCTTATTCCAGCCAAGAGTGGCTGGGGCTTTGTGAACAGCAACTAAATCAACACATTCAGATGCGGTGAAAGGCAAGGGACGGGACTCTATTTGAGGAGGACCGCTTCTGGTCATACTGGAACAGACAGCCAGCCAGCCTCACTGTTGCTGGCAGTAGAGAGAGGCACACTGGCGTAGTCGTGCAGGAGGAGGTTTTTTTTGGGGCAGGTGTGTAATCTGAGGGGTTGGAGGTGGGTGGGATGGGGCTGGTTTTCAGATAAAAACACCTGCATGCTTTCCTTTCGCCTGCCTCTTCCATTCTCAAAATCTCAGCCAAAAAAGGTCAAATGCCTTCTGTAAAACTCTATGGACCAAGCAAATAAGGTCATTTAAACGTACTATACTGTTCACAAGCGATTGTTGCCTCTGTTGTAAGAGGCCAACGGAACAGCGGCGATTCGCTCAGCTATTGGACGATATGAAAAGGAGAGCACGCAGTCGCTGGCCGTGGCTTTGGCGTAAGGCTGAAGAGGTTAATTAAAGCCGGCGTAAAGGGTGCAGGCGAATGTTGCGCAGACTAACACCTGCGTGGCGTAGTTTGCACCCTGGCGAGGCGCGGCACAATACCCTAGCTGTGTGCGGGGCCCGTGCACCTGGAGAGCGGGCCTGCCGGAGCTCAGCTATGTACCAGTAGGGTGCGACTCAGCCTGTGGCTTGGCAGTGGACTGACAGTCTGACGCCCCCGGAGCTCAGATGTGGACAGCACCTGCACCCTATACGCCCCCCTGCCCCCTCCCAAACACCCCCCGTCCCCCCACCCCAATGCAGTGCAGCAACGCCCTGACCCCACAGCCTGCGGCAACCCCTCCCCCCCACCCAAACCCTACCCCCTCCCCCTCCCTTGTTCCTCTGCCGGATTATGACAAGTTATTAATTGCCGCCATTATAGCCGGCAGCTTGCCTGAGAACCGGGCCGCTCTCCGGAGGCGGGAGGCCCAGCACTGCTGAATGTGAAAGGAAGAGAAAAAGAGAAAGAGAGGCGCAGAGAGAGAGAGAGAGAGAGAGGTGGAGGGGAGGTTGGGGGTGGGAGGTGGGGGGGGGGGGGTAATGCGTCATGGCGCGTGATGCAACACTCTGCCCAAAAGGGATTGTGAGATTGTGAATAATTTATTAGAAAACATTTTTCTTGGTCCTTTCCACAGACTCACAAATCCTCCCTAAGCTCTCTTCAGAAGCCTTGTAGATAATGTACTTACACGTCTCAAGGCTGGCTAAATAGACTGCAGAGGCCGGGGGGGGGTGTGGGCACGTTGGCCGGCCCGCTCCGTCCACAGAAGGGGCGAGAGGGAGAGCCCCCTGCAGCGGGCGATGGGGGCGCTGAACATACCCCTTAATAAACTTATACTGTCCACCAAAACCAACTGTCATAGTCAAACATGTACACCACAGCTACTTCTATGTTACACAGAGGTGTTTTGTCATAAGATGTCCACTATTTTTATCGCATTCATTACTAATCCCATCCTAATTACATAAACTATTATTTCACATACCATCCCAGCTGAATAACAGATAAAAGACACAAATCCAGTCCTGTTAATGGAGGACTTGAACTATTCATATAACATATATAATGAAAAAATCACATGTACAGTCTCAGTGCTGAGCAAGAACAATGAGTACAGTGCACACACACACATACACACACGTGTACACACAAAGACATGCACACACACACATGTGCACACACACACACAATGCCCACGTAGGCAGAGATACAGCTCATTGCATTGTAATAAGGGTATGTGCAGTGCGGGTAATGGGCTAGGAACACAGTGTAGAGGTGAGCAATTGATGAAGGGAGATATCAGCAAATTACTAAACTTAAAACACATCTGCTACCTTCGCTTGGCCTCAAAACTGCGCTTGCCCAGAACATCTTAATTGGCACGGTTCCCTCCATGCCCTTTCTGCGCTGCTGCAGATGGAGGGAGAGAGAGAGAGAGAAAGAGAGAGAGAGAGAGAGAGAGAGGGAGAGAGGAAGAAAAAAAATTGATTACAGCGCATTTGGTGGGAATCCGATTGTCAACAGCATCCTTCAAAGCAACTCCCTGAAATCCATTCATCTGTAACAGATAAAAAAACAGTTGCATGAACTGTCACACCAAACTCTACTGTTAATTTAAGGTAATTAGTGTCAAAGTGATTCCCAATACATCATGGCTGAGCTGGCAGTCTCCACAATATTTCACCGGCAATCTGTTCCATCGCTTTGTCTTTGCGAGATGCAAGCACATCAAAAGTTTCCCATCACCCCTGTGTAATGAGCAGTGCTGTAGGTATGCGAAGCAAACAGGGAGGATACAGTCAGTTTATGATAGAAATGTATACTTTTGTGACTGGTTGAGACGGTAGGTGGAAATCGTCTCTGACCCTCTGTATCGGCAAGCTGTTAGCACAGCGTTGCTTTGAGATAAATATCGGCCCTTGTCTCTTAATAATAATGTAATCATCCAGTGCTGGACTGACGATTGATTTAAAGGTATTACTCTATGAATTTACATGTCTTACACTTGAAGGTGCATATGTACACACGAGCATGTACGAGCACATGTACACACACACACACACACACACACACACACCTAGTGTGTCTAGAGCCTCTGACACCCAGATGGTTTGAGTGGAAGAATGAGAGGCATTTTGGGTGCGGAGTTTGTTTCTGCTGGAATGAAAGGAGGGCCTGTGTGTGCGCGCGAGCGGGCGGGCGTTATTTTAGCACCTATTCTCCTCTCCCGCCGCAGCCAGCGGCCTCTCCCCCCAGCTCCCAGAGCGGCTCACACCGTCACCTCCATCTGTGTTTTCCCACCTGCAGGTGGTGCGGCTTTAATTAAAAGCCCTGACTAATATGTCAGTATTTTAAGGAGGGGATGTGAATTATGGCAAAGACAAACTATGAATGATAATGCGGACCAACATGTGTAGCATGTTCGATCGCGGGTGGGCTTTCTTTTTGCAAACCCGGGGCTGGAGGTGGGCATGAAGCTGGCAACAAAGAGCAGCATGTGATCCTCAAACCCTGGAGAATAAGCAGAGCGCATGCTAAAAACTATATAGCAATGCTAATTGAGGAAATGCTTTGGTGAACACTGCTGCGTATAATGGTTATGCTCCACAATGGTGCTCACCATTTTGTTAGCGAAAGCCAATTAAATCAATTAATGAAATTAAATAATAGAAAAAGTATATTTGTCCAAATACGTTAATGTTTATGAGAAGGAGATTCGAAAATTGTAATATATTGAATAGATTTCTTTTTTATTATTGAATCTGTTATTCTCTTGCACCTGATGTCATGTTTTTTTGGATGTTTGAATGCTCCTTTCATTGTCAATTAATCGGTGAAAACAGAGTATATTTTGTGTTTCAGGACCTTGAAAAGATGAAGTAACATACAATAGGTTTGTAGCATCAACGTGTGATTCTGTACACCAACGTCACGTACATAATTCCATAGACCATGCGCAGGGAGTGTTCGCAGACGCATTTGCGTCCTGGCTGAGTGTCGGCGAGGCCTGTCGGAGGCTGGCGCCGCGCCACCCGCTCAGGCGGCTCCATCAGCGGCCCCCGGGCCCCGGGACGCCATCTGCAGGGGTGTGGGGCTACTTTAGCTCGCTGCACCAGATCAATCGCCTGCTCTCCTGCGTGAGAAAGGCTGTCGCGTTCGCTCGCAGCGCTGACGTGTGATGAGGGCACTGCGCCAGCGTCGGGGGACCCGCCGAGGCGGGAGGCGGGAGGCCGGGTGGCGGCAGCCGGGCGGGAGGGGCTGCGGGGCGTCCCGGGGCCCGACATTCCAGAGCCAACACATTAGCTGAGGTCTATTTCCTGTTTAGTTTAAGAAAACATTTTCTCAGAGGAGGATTTGAGTGTGAATTTTTATTTCTTTTAATCTTCATTCACGTTTTGTATCCAAGCATCCAAAAATTGGGAATCAAAAATAACACCACAGATTAAGAAATTTGTGTATTTGAATTAAAAAGTGTCAGCCTGTTTATACCATCTGTGTTTGAACGGCTATTTCTATTTCCTTCGATGTAAGCACCATGGATTGTGGGTAAATTAAAATCCAGCTTATATCTGCCATTTCATGTGCATTTGGTTTTGGTTGGCTATGGCAGGGGCTACACACTTTCGAATGACGATGGCTTCTCTAAGCTCCCAAGCATCAACCAACCCAGGGCCTTAGATAATTTAGTACCCAATGAGAGCGATGAACCACATCAAGGCAAAAAGCAGGCCAGCGCGAGGTCCTGAGGGGCACGAGGCATGACTTAAGGTTTGGCCCAAACACACCCACAATCTCTATTGCAAAAGCGTGTCCTCATTTTCACTCTGACACTCAAGAACACTTCTGCCCACAACACATCCCTAATTGCCTAACCGTGTTACCTGTTTTTGGCACAATGCTCTCACAAAACAATCTTGTTGTTCGCACACACGCCCATACAGATACATTTGCCCTTTTTTAAAAATGTAATTTTATCAAAGTAAATCTATTTACTTTAGTCCACATGAAAAGCCAGACACTGCGTGTAAGTTAATTCTTTCACAAGGTATTTGCTGGTTAGATATTTTAAGAGTAGATTTTAAGTTGGATGGTGAATTTTGAATCAGTAAGTGTTTGAGGGCAGAGGTGGCGGCTCACGGAACATAATTCTTAATCAGACATACATTACTGCACATGAACCATAAGTGAATGAGAACATATTACTGTGCATGACAAGCTTGTGAAATTTCAGTATGAATGCAACCAGAGGTCTTCAACACCATGAATGTAACAGACATCAGTATGGCACTGGAGACAGGCCATTCCTTCTTGTTTTTTTTTTGCAAAAATCTTGATTTTATCCTTTATCCCACCCATAATCCTGTATGGTGTGTGTGTGTGTGTGTGTGTGTGTGTGTGTGTGTGAGAAAGAGAGAGAGACAGAGCGACACAGCAAGAGAAGACTCAGGTGGTGTTGCTAGGTAACGGCCGTGCGCGGGTATGCGGGATCGGCCCCTATCCGTCTCCCGGCAGCCCTGTCTGGCTCGGAGGTGCCTGGCTTCCCTAGCGCCGGGCGCTGGCGGTACGGCCGCGCAGCCGCTCGCCGCGAGCATTTATCAAAGCGCCGCTCAGTAATGACCACTCAGCACAGGGGAAATTGAGCTGACCCGAAGGCCAAAGCTGTTAGGGCGACTGGTGGGAAGGGCGACGGGGTCATGGCATCCTTGTCCCACCCACTTAGTGGGCAGTTAGCGCAAGAACATTAGTTTACTGTTGGCCTTTTATTTCCCCAGGCTTAATGTACAGCACTTAAATGTTTATTTGACACAAGTTGGTAAAAAAAAGAATAGAATCAAAGCAGTAGTAGACTCTGGCAAAGAGACAGTTTCCCATTTCTGATCATATACAATCTATAAATATATATAGATCGTTTATATATATTCATATATATATAGATTATTTATATATATATAATGATCATATATTATCAGAAATATATTCACATATTAATTCCAGTTGGCTCTTTATTATTCAGTGACATTTTTGCATATATACTTAGGAGCACAGACTATTTTAAATGTGTACCGGAGACATCCTGTGTATTACCCTAAGAGTCTCTGTCCCTGCAGCTTGAGCAGCAGGAGTTTTGATGTATGAGGCGGTAGGACATTGAGACACCGATCTTTAACTCCTCTCTTGTCAAAATCCGCCTGACAAGCAGGCTGTGATGGAGCACTGGGTGCCGTGTGGTCCCTAACCTTGTCAGGGACTGATTGAATTCAGACCCTTTCACGGGGGATGACAATCAGAGAGGAGCGTTCCCTCTCAAATGAAGAGCTTTTTGCATAGGAGTCATCCGGGCAGAGGGGTGACGACTCCCGGCATACTTCATATATCCGCTGTTCATGACAAACACTTCCACCTCTCTCTCTCCCTCTCCAACAATTTCTCCCTCTATTGTGCCTTCCTCGCCACATGAATTTCAATTGATGCAAACGCCGCCCTGTAAAATATTCTGTTTTCAGAAATAGGAGATTGGAGGAGCCTTCTCCTTCGTTTCCTCGTGTCCGCGCGAATTTCCGGGCTCTCGGATGTTTGGCTTCCGAGGGACAAAAACAAGGTACATCAGCGACAGCAGCTCAAACATTTGCGATTTAATGATAATGATTAGGTTACAAGGTAGCTGGAGTAGTCTAGGATTTTTCTGACAGGCAAAGAGCAAAGCTGTGCATTTGAAATATATTTTTGACACATTAAAAACAGAAGCGCAAATAAAAATCTGTGAAAACCGAGGAAATATAATTAGAAATATAATACATTTATTTTCTACCTGGAGTATATGTTCAAACGAATACCATGAAAACATACATTTGTGACCAGCTCTTATTTGCTCATTCAGCAGGATGACCTCTCTGCATACCATGAGCTATGTGACAGTTATCAGGTCTGCATAATGGGGCTAAAGACACACGGAGATGGATTAGCAGTTATAGTTAGCATTATTTAACTCAACTACATCTCTAGGCAGTAACAATAGTGTGGCAGCGGCCAGAGGGGTAGAAGAAAAAGACAATCAATACCGAGACAGATGGGGAAAAAAGAGTATAAAAGTCATTTTCGGTTTAGGTGATTCCCTTGAAAGTCATGAAATAAAAATTTGAACTTTAAAATTGATAAGAATTGATTTTGCTGCCTTTGGATCATAACATACACCTCTTTAGAGACCTACAGTGTAGACCACAGATGCATAGCACATAAAAGGTAGGAGTAAATCAGGGTATTCTGCAGCAATTAGACTTTTACTGTTTTAGGATATGGGAAATCTTTAGCGTTTCATCAAACTGCATTAGACACCATTAGACCTGGAGCTATTCTCAGAAGACAGATGCTAAAATAAACTTGTTTGGACAGATGAATTGGATAGATTTTTCAACAAACTCCACTGTTCCCCTTTCTTAAAATCCTTGGTTCAGTGGCAAATAGTTGTTTTCATATAAAATCATTGGAAAAGAAATGCTTTATTGCGGTGAACTATGAGCTGTAATTATGTTCCGTAGCTTAGGGTTAAAATCCTTCTTCTTTCGGTGTAGAGCATCGATTTTAAAATGACTCTTTTTCTATAGGAACAAAAAGAAGGTTCATTCTTTTCCAACAACAACGCGGCAAATTATCATTTGAATTAAGAGTATATCGATCATGAGTCAAATTGAGCTTTGGCAAGCTGAGTATCTGTCAGTGTAAGATTTCGAAATAATAGCAACAATTTTAGAAACAACCAAGATTTGATTAACTATCGCTGTTGTAATTACGGAATAATGTATGCTTTAAATCATGAATATTCAAACCCTGTTTTTGAATGTAAATTAATTACACTTTCATACAAATTAAAACAAGAGCGCAACAAAATAGTATTAAGGACATCAGAATACAGAGCTAATTCTTGTTTGAATAAAAATGATAACAGGAAATTAGTGAGTAGGGCCTCATGTGAGCTAACATTACTAGCGCATGCTATACAGTATACTGTGGAGCAGATGGCATGCCATCAATTTCTCCCACAATCTGACACATATTAGCATTTACCCAACTGCTACAGCTTGCCAGCCATTTTAATAATCTGTCCCTCGGATTATTCTGGAAAAGACGATTAAACATATGTGTTATCAACTCTCAATTTCGCAAAACAATATTTAAATAATCTCATACATTATCATCTTTAAGCTTTTGATCAAAACACAAATGGAATAATTAAACATGGTTTAATTACAGCCTTGTGGATGTTGTAGTGTTTTTTTTCCGTTTGAAAGAAATCATGTTTAATTATCTGAGGGAACACAGTACGTTTTTAAGTTTTAAGACAATTTTTCTTATAGATATCAGACATAAAAGGTACATTTTAGACATGAATCCAAATAAGGAATACCACAACACAGTATAAGTGATTTATACATAACACCGTATGACTGATATCTCCTGTGCTTCCATGGAAACATTTACTTATAGTTTGTGTTTGTATCAGAAGAGCTATGCTCTGAAAGCCAAAAACCAAGTGTTAATGCCAACCATAACGATCACAGACAGTCTATTTGCCCCACTGTTCTCATCTGAATCGTCTTCCATTAAAGAGCGTCTACGCCTGGAAATTACCTCTGACTATCACACCCACCTCAACACAGCATTAATTTAACATTAGATACGTTTTAAGGTAGTTCAAGGCGGTAGATTGTGAGGTAGCTGTAAATCCCATGGCTAGGAATCAGAGTAGTCGAAACTAATAGTTTCCTCATTGGTTACGGTAGATGCGGTTTAGACTGATTTAATGGGATGGCTTGTCTCATGGAGTTCAATCTTTGCGGCAAACTTTTTTCATTTCAGAAGGGGGATCTGAGCGAACTTATTTTCCCTTCCTGATCAGATCTTTGCCCTGCCGCTGAAATGTTTTATGTTGAAACAAAAGAAATACAGCTAAGGTTGAGATGTTCCATTACAATGTGTAATCTCTAGGGGGGGAGGCTGTTTTGCTCTTCGGCTGTGAGTTAAAACACCAAAAGTTGGGTTTTTTTTTAAAAGAGGGTAAACACAGCCGGAAATTTCGCTCTGCTTATGTTAACAGGTTGATTTTCAAAAGTGTTTGAGGAATGATTCACCATGCAAGCCCCGTTCCTATACCAACTCTTTTGAAAAGAGTCATGTCATAGATATTAAGTATGTGGGATCTACATTGCAAGGGGTGAGTATCTATATTCAAAACAATACACACATTTGTTTATTTGTAAATTTCAGGGTTATACCTGGTGGGTGTTTAACATTTATCACATTTCAGATTTGCATTCTCTAGAAACTGCTTTTAGGATGAGCGTTATTTATGTATTTATTCATTTATTATATATGGCTACACTCCTTTTGGTATGAAGGGGTCATTTTCCTCCCTTACTCAGCTTTGTTCTATGGTTTCATATGACTGAAGGCCAAGACTTGATCATAGCTGCTATTTTTATCCATGTATTTTCTTAAAGCTCAGTGCTTTGTGATACCTAGTCCACAGAGTTCCGTTTTATGTCTGATTAATAAGTCAACGAACATTTCTTAATTTGTACCTTTAAAAACAGAAATGGACAAATTCACAGTTCTTCATCATTTCTAAAAGAACATACATAAAAGCTTTACTTAAATTTGTTCTGGTCAATACTAATATAAATTTTGAACATATTAACTCACAGCAATAAGGACCCAGGCCGGATTCCCACCATGGCGGGACCCCTGCTGTGTGGAATTTGCATGTTGGGTAGGTTTTTCCCTGTAGGATTTTCCTGGGTTCTCCAGTTTCTCCCCGCAGTCCAAAGACATGGAATTTAGGTGGATTGGACTTGCCAAATTACCTGTAGGTATGAGTGAGTAAGTGTTTGTGTGACTGCCCTGCACTAGACTGGCAACCTGCCCAGTGTATCTCCCTGCCTGTCACCCAGTGCATGCTGGGATACGCCCCAATCCCCCCCCTCCCATGTCTCTGGGCTGAACAAAGTGGGTATAGATAATGGATCGGCAGGATTTTCCCTCATTGCTGTACATTTGTGCTGCACACTTCTGACCTACAGATAAGCCTACAACATAGGAAACTACACTAATAAGTGACTTGGTAGAATAGCTGCAAGAAGCAGCTATCCATAAATCCTGATTGGTCATGCATACATTTTGAATGCGTTCTTTTGTCCCTGTGGGTGCAGAACTGCAACTTTACTCTCTCGTGTCACGGAGAAAAGGTCAGAATGAGGACGGGAACAAAACCCAGCCACAAAAAACCGAATGCCACAAATCAGAATCACTCATCTTCACATAGTCGCTTAATTTAATGATATTAAAAATGTAGCGTATGTTTGAATATATATTTTCTTTTGAAACATAAATTAAAGTGAGAGAGAGAGAGAGAGAGAGAGAGAGAGAGAGAAAGCAAACTTCAGTGTTTTTTTTTCATTTGCAAATACACCGAAACACGCACATGTACATTCACACACTAATTTACATGTAAGGTCGGGGTACACGGGCAAAGAAGAGAGGGGCGAAAGTAGCATGGCTCGGGTGTAGCTGAGTTACTGTTGGAATGTGTGTATGTAACAGCTGAGGCAGAGCCCGACACAGCTCTTATATGGAAGACAGACACAGTCTCACACGCAGCCATACTTAGCGGTAGGGGCGACGGCCGACTGTCACTGACCGCAGTGCACTTGCGCAGCGCAAACCGCGCTTCACACTGCCGTCCCTGAGTAAAACAAACAGCAATAAACACGTTCGTACCTGACCTGGCACGCGCCGGACATGGCCCACGGCGAACAGGAAGGGAACATAAGAAGCTTATGGGGGCGCTTCCTGTCCAGTTAGGTGTGAGCGCTGGGGGCCTGGCCGAGGTGCGGTATACCCTACACCGCCACTTGCAAAAACAGGCATTAGTCCAGCATGCCAGGGTCCTTTCACCAAAGCCCCACGCGACGAGTCAGTTTTCAGTCAAGAGCTAAAGGTTAGACACACACGGTGCTACTTAAAGGAGAGCTCTGGTTAGAAATTAACATTTGATATGTTTTAGGATATGTATCAAGTGCTTACATGCAATATTGAGGATTCTAAACCATGTCCTGTAAGCCTAGAAACCTAAACTCCTTCTTCATGCAGTAATGCAAGCTAGCGTTACTACAAGCGAGAGCTTTACACTATAGTGAACACAGAAATACAAACCTCCTTAAGAAGGAGCTGATTTACAAGTATATTTTTGCATCAACATCCATGGTCTATATAGTGTGACATTTTCAAATGAAAAACTTGAAAACTAAAAGGAATCAAAGTTAAACTAGCAGTGAAACATCAGAGTTGTATTGGACAGACTACCAGTGGGCATGTGGCCGTACTGTTACATAAGAAGCAGCATCGGCTAATTAAACTGCACATATCGCACAAGATCAATAATGAAGACGTGTAGAACGAACCCATATGATTTATCTCATAGTGTATTATTTGGAAACATTTGTCTTGGAGTTACATATCGCTTGGTTCCACAGGGCCTTTGAGAGGCCGTGGCTGGTTACCCAACAACTATTTGCAGAATTCTTCAGCACAGTCGAGAATATTAGATTAAATTCAAGAGAATACCCGATATTTTTAGTTACAAGAAGAGCACACGCTGTTAACCATCGGCAACATCAGCACTGACCACTAGAAGAAAACCACACATTCCACCACAAATTCCATATGCTGTTGACCCAAAACTGAAATTGAGTATCAAGAAAATTGGAACTGATGAGAAGGTTCCTTTTAATGTCGCTTATGAAACCGCAAGCAGAGCCCTCCTCCCACAAACCCCTGCCCCATCCCCACCACCAAGTTTGTCAGATCCCTTAGTGTGTTAAGTGCCAAGACCTCTGATTTATGTCCCTTCCGCTCCACACTGAACACAAGCCAAAAGGATTAAAAAAAAAAAGAATCTGGGATTACATAGTCCCCTCTGTTCGTGTGCTTTGATGCCTCTGTGTTTCCAAAGCGACGCAGTGCCAGGCCAGTGTCATGTGGGAGGGTATGGCTACGCTAATAAGATAAGTGGGCTAATGCTAACTCTGGAGGTTTGTGATGCATCTTAATCTGTTGTGTTTAACACTCTAGCGGGAACAGCCATGGTTTAAATGCTCGCAGACTGCCAAGAGGAGTCATGCAAAACCACGGCTCACTTTTACAGAACATCAGTTGACACTAGAAAAATACTGCAGCAAATAAATCTCACGTAACAGTCCCGGACTCAAGTTTCCGTCGATGATATATCCCAGTTGTTCATTTTAGACTTGGCATTTGGGAACTCTTGAGCCCTGTAGGTCATTTGTACGACTTACTTTTAAACTTTAATTCTACTGGAAGCACAAATGTCGAAAGAGGGGAACTTGGCCTTTCTGAAATGAAAGCTCTCCGGATATCATTCGTCTTATCTCTACTCTTATTTCTGTGCTCTAAACATTGTCGCAAATAATCAGAGCCTCGTGGAGCATGCTACTGTTTAACTTCCAGTGCACCGACAAGATACTCAAAGACTGTCAGCCATCTCTCAGAACATGCCAAATCCGAATGACATATCACATACATATATAAAAAAATCACGCTGTTGTCTGGATTTTTCTTATATGGGTAATTATTCTGTTTATTATGGAAGCATAGATGAGGCCTCTGCATCCACAGTACTGAGATTAAATATTCCACATTTTTTTTTATTTTACCAATGTTATTTATGGGTACATTTCAAGATGTATAAGGATCATACAAAATGCCATATATTTTTGAAAAATGGCAAATAAAAGAGTCAAACACTCTCTTGCAGTTCCCTTGGTACCCATTGGGGCCTGCTAGTGAGTATTGAGTGGAATAGTCCCTGCCTACTTCTACCCCCGCCCCCCCAACCTGCATCCCCGGGACCCTCCTGGGCCCCATGGAGTCGTGTGCAGCCCTCATGGGACCAAAACCCACCCGCGCACAGGAAGTTGGCACCCCATTTTAACTGATACCCCAAATGCAAATGTTATTAATTTGAGAGAGAAGCATTAAAAGCGCTGTCTGCTCTTCTCATCAGGTAGACGGGAGGAGCGCGCTGGGAGCGGGGACAGGACAGGGGACGGATTTAACTCGGGACGTACGTGTGTGGGTCTCGGCCTGTCGGAAACCGGAGCCCAGTGACCCCTCGCGGACCGCCGCCTTTTCGCGCTTTCTTGGTTTGCCCTCCTCCGCATGTCGCCTGATACCAGAACCTAATCTTCTCAAATTCAAGCACTAAAATAATTAAGGGGCGTAAGCTGAAAATAAAGCATGTATTTTGAGCGGTAGGGACATGTGCGCAGAGCTTGCGGATGCCTGGCCGCCTCTGGCCGCTGCACTTGTTAGGAAAACTGGGTATACTCTTACACTTCCGTTGACATGACTGCGGTATTAGTGTGTCGTCTTGGGTATCGCCTACCCTCTGGCTGATCCTTACAGGATGTTCGTGTTTATGGAGGTGTTCTTACAAACATTTGCCCAGTGCGGCGCGGCACGGCGGTCCCATCAGTAATGAGTGCTGTTTACAGTCTCCTCTCTCCAACCGCCGCCCCCGTCAGGCCTGTACCCTCTGGGGATCCATTCGCAGCCCACAACACGGGGCAGCGGAGACAGACCCCTCAAAACCAATCAAAACCAGGGCCACCTCAGGGCTTAACCATGATCGGACATGGCTTGTATGGATATTTCTGCAAAGCTATCCAAACTGAATAATATGAAATAGCAAGTAAGCGATAGCATATCTGTGTGAAGTCCACTTTGCATTAGGGCTCTGCGTTGTCAGTAATGACATTAGCATATTTGATGATGTTGGGGGGGTACATGTTTACAGCCCCATTTGAACAGTTATGAACGAGTATGCTAAATGGTGCTCTTACCGACGTGTTAAAACAATTCCCCAAAGAGGGGTTCCTGCGAGCGGGTTGGGGGGGAGAACAAACAGTGAGTGAGAACAAACAGTATCGCGGCAGCTGTGATTTCCTGTGATTCTCCTCTCACGTCCCGCCGGTGAAAACCTCTCAGCATGTGGCTGTGATTTCTGACAGCTCCCTCAAATCTTTTTTCTGCCCTGCCTGCTCCCTGGACTCAACCTAACCTAACAAGGTGAGGACACTCCTGGCCACAGCCGGCGGGGCAGTTTGCACCTTGTTGGGGTGGACCCTGATGCTCTTGTTATGCCAATGAGCAGCTAATCTCCCGCCTGTTCCCTCTTTCCCCACAGCTCCGCGGGGGAGCTGCTGCCGTGGATACTGCACCCCTGGGAAGGCCAAATAGTCACACACCATGTCCTACTCTCAGTCCCTGCCCTGAACCTACAGCAGGACATCAATGTGAATACAATTAAAATCATACCTTCCTCAGACATGTTTCTGTTTGCTAGTACGGGTCAGAATGTCCCCATTATTTGGGAATGTAAGACCATGTGGATCCTGCTATCACCCGCTGACGTAGGGAAAATGTTTTCCAACGTGCAACAAAAAAAAAATGAGGTCAAACAACTCACATCATACGCAGATAATTGATGTAGACTTTACTCTTATCAGATTATTGGATGTTATTATCATTACATAAAATGCTTCAGAAACCGTCACATGCTTTTGAAAAAAAAAAAAAAAAAAAAGATTTACGCCTCTTTAAAGTGGTGAATAGGTCTTACACTGTGGCTAAACGGTCCCATCAATTAGAGTCACAGGGTTCCCTGCAGCCCGCAACCTGCAGGCCAGCTCCCTGTCTCATCAGAGGGCAGTGCACTATCATCTTTCAGGTGGAAGCACACAGCAACAAAACTGAAATAAACAGTCTTGCACAAGCATATGAATAAAAGAATTATAGGCACAGCTGAAGGAGAGGGGTGAGCAGTAGGGGGGATAGGATCAGGATTTCTAACTATAAAGATACTGATATCTCAATATGAGTGATGGTAACATTCACACCTGGTGCAGGAGTGTCCAAAATGGAAGGGTGGCTAGGGCTATGTTGGTGCTGTTTGGGTAACACTGAGGGGAGTCAGAGTCGGGTTGCAAACTATTAGCATTCCTCCAGATCGCAGCGCGGTGCGGGGCTGGCTCAGCGCGGCCTGCTTGCCCTTTGCAGAAGCCCCAGCCCCCAGGAACACGGCGCAGCTCTTTTCCTGGGGTCTTGCGTCACTGCTTGCCAATGCGCGGACACGGACACTCCCTCTGACAGCCGATGCTGGTGAATTGCAGCCTGGGAGGTCTGCACTGTGCACTGAGAACAGCACAGGGCAGGCTGTGTTATTATTATTATTATTATTATACTTATTATTCTGACTTTTACCAGTATCAGCAGTGGTAGAAGAAAGAGGAGAAGGAAGACAACTGTCGTTATGGTTGTTAGTAGGGCTATCATTCACTAACATTTTTAGTTAATTTTTTAATAAGCATAAAAGATCCCTCTTTTCCAGGTAGAATGATTAGTTTCAACAGTAGAGAACAGCACAAACTTTCTCTTATACATGAAATTAAGAACTACTTACAATTCAAATAGACTTTTTCTGTTATGTTGCCTTTTGCATCCATCTTAAAACGTTAACCTGTGAACATGCCTTTACCCTCATGTTTAGCTGATATCACATTCACTATCCCATTTACTGGGGTCTCAAAACAAGGGACCCCAAACAGAATATGAGGTTTTAGAGGCTGTGCAATTACTAAATTGTGCCTATGACTACAGTACAACAGATGTGTTCAAACTTGACTATTTTTAAATGCTTTTATTCTTTGTTGCCTGGACTTAGCTCTTTTGCCAAAAGCATTAATCTCTCTGATTAATATGTGAATTGTCACCGCCCTTGTTGTTATAATTATATTCATCAAAAAAGTATAATTGGCAGATATTCTCAGTCTGGACAGATTAAAATTGACTACAGATGCAAGGCTAGTAATGCAACATAAACACTGCAAAGCTAATGATGCCATGTTGCCCTATGGATCTTTTATATAAACACTTTATTGACAGTGTCGATGAAAAGGCCACTTGTATTATTTAATATTTTTAATGCATTTTATATGGACACATTATATTAGTTTACCTACTGCTTTCATTTTAGCCAGTGCATATATGAGCTAATTTGAGAGAAGCAGTTGTATTTTGACTCATTAATCTGCTCTTAAAAAGCTGTTTAAACTTTTTGTATATCATTTCACATGTAGTGAATTACTGTGCTATTTCTCAATAATCTACTTTTATCACTGCCTATGTACATTGTTGCCGTTGGAAACTGAGTGACCTCAGCAGACATATTCATGAGTGATTACGCTTGGAAATTACTTGATAATATGAGTGCATTATAAAATTCATATCAGGTCTTTTTTTATTTTAAATTAACTTTTAGTACAGATCAATAGATCCATCCCATTATCATTCGAGTCATTCAAAGTGCTGTTCTCTCTTGAGCCAAACCCAACATTCTCATACCACATTCTCCCTCCATCAGGTTTAGCTTCAAGCGTGGCCTCACACCAGAGGTACAATTGAATGAGGTGGCTGAGAGCTTGACTAACCTAGATAAAGAATGTGCCTGATCAAGCTAATGACCATTCCGGCTCTCGCGGTGGGTTCCAGTAGAACTCATTCGGGAGAGTGATGGGAGAGCCAGTGAACTCTGCTGTCTTTCAACAGTCACGGCAAAACTGCTGTCTCAGCTTCTCATCCCCGTCTTTATGATTTCCACCCGATCGCAATCAGGCCCATCAGTTCCGCCAGCCGGCCGTCACCTTTGAGTTAACCGCCCCCCTCTCCCCACCCCATGCCCAACCCCGCAGACAGCATGGTCCCAAGCCGCTGCTGCTATCACACGAAGCCCATGTTCACAGGAGCCCTTTTTAATGTGAACATATAAAAGGACAGTCCAGAAAAGAATCATCTAAATCGAACACAGAACAGTCATGGTAGAGCTGCTGTCTTTTAAATTGTCTGTGCTGATGGTGTCACCGCTGTCAACCGACGGCAAGAAGCGCGCACGTGGTAAAACGGTATTTTACTGTCACAAAATCAACAAATCTATTAAATTACGGCTTGTTATAAAAATCCGAGATGCTCCGCTTTCGCAAAATTAGCTTTTGTCAGACCAGTAATTATATTTACAGGGAACAAAATAAACACAGCGCGTACAGCGAAGCTGTACCATCCCCTACCATCATGGGAAATCGGTGGAGATGAAGTACATAAATATCCAGCTGCACTTGTTCCTCGAACTCATAATGTTTCTGAGGCTGGTTATTGCCGCAGTTTGTAATCTACAAATCGCAGCGTGCACGGGATGATTTGGAATGGTAAAGAAAAGCACAAAATCTGATTGTGTATTTTGTTTGGGCCCACATCTCTTAATTACATTCATTCACCACAATTTATTATGCTCCTAATTGGGAAATATGAGCGCAATTTCATATACATACGCACATGATAATTTACACAAAATATGCAGTAAATATTAATTGAGGGAACAGTGATTACGAAGTTAGCATATTCAGAGTTCTGAGTCAGAGGGACGCAGAGGGGAGGGCATCACCCCGTGACAAGCTCCGGAATTCGGTCCCGCTGACCGCAGCGCCTGGGTGCACCCCTGCCTTCATTTCTCGTCCACTTCTTCTCCACTGACAGAACTCCTTCAGGGGACATGTCAAACGCACAAATTGGATGAAATATGATGGGTCAGTGCAATAATGTGTAGGGGGGGCCGTCTCTTTTAATCCTTTAATTATCGCCCTATACTGTATACGCAGCATGCTAACACACTGTGTCACGTGAGAAGCCGCACATCGCAACTACAGTATATTAGTGGCTGTGAGAAACACAAGTCCTGTTTTTTAATGGTCAATTTGCTGGAAAAACTAAATAACCTGAAGCTACTGATAACACAGTACAACATAAGTAGGCCTAAATCTTAATGTAACATAAGTATAACATTCAATCAGAAAAGGAATGCAGAGTAAATTAAAAATGGTAACATTCAGGTAGTAATCCCATTATCCAGGTAGTTTTTAAAATGTCAATTATATTTTACAGGTACTATAAAGCGTGACTCTGATATTTTGAAAGCAGGTTTTAAGGTCCACAAAGAAAAGTATGTGAATTATGGGCTAGTCTCAGTCTATGTCCTTAATGCTATAACACAATGATCACTATCCATAGTTTTAAAGTCCATAACAGTACAAACACTGGCATACTTGTACTTTAAAGTTCTTCAGCTGAAAGTCCATGTATTTAAATGTCTTGAAAACGTAATTCTTCTATTCTTTTTTCACAGAGGTCTTTTTTTCCACAATATTAGTTCGAGAAGAAAGACAGAGCTGAATTTTTAAAAGGAAACTCCACGAAGTAATTTTGATCATAATTACAGTGAGGATCAGAAGTAACATTTAGTCATTAATGTCGCAGCGGATATATATTTAAGATTTATATATTAGCATTAAGGGACCCTATTAGTAATCTCCATCATCCTTCGGGGTCAGTGCTGGGGAGTAATAATCTTATGCAAATACATTCTGCAGCAGAATCATGTGATTATATGCAAATTTAGCAGGGCAGGCTGGCTGCATAGCAGGGCACTGGGAATCTGAGAAACCAGAGCTTTAGTTTCACAATGTAGGGAAAGCCTGGTAAGGTAAATCTATGGGAGATAGATTTAGGCATGTCTTACATACCTACAAACAAAAGCTGTGGGCCTGTTTTTTGGTCTTGCTTTCTGCATGGGGATCTGAAACACACACACACCACCAGGTTGGTTCTACTTTATTAACAGCTCATCGTGGGTCAATGTCTCCTGCAGACAGTGTATATCAATCCACAGGGGACATCGATCATGCTCCTTTTCATTGACCAGCTCATTACATTCAGTTACCTCTCATGGAATTCTGAATTTATGCCACTCAATTGCATCGGGTTGAATCTGGTCACCTTAAGGTGAATAATTCTCAATTTTACTTATGAATTTGTGGTGCCACATGTCTGTTCTAGTGATCCAACTCTACAGTTTTGCAAAAACTACAAGTACCACTTCCGTACCATGAAGGTATTAATGAATATACAGTCCTACTTACAATATCTATGAAATCCCCCATGATGCAGGTGTCAGAATGGGATATATACCCATAACTTATATACTTATTTTCACAGATTAAAAACTTGAAAAATAAGTTGAAATAAGCTGTAATTATTTCATTACTCAGATCACAATAGGAAAGCAGTTACAGAATGTATACTGGTGCCCTAATCCTGTTAATACTACAGTATTAAAGTATAAGTATGAGCTTATACGAAATAGGAGAGCGTTGATAGCGTCTTATGGCATAAATCCCTTTTGTTTGCAACAGAGTGACTCCTAGGTTAAAACAATCCATGTACACAACCCTAACAAACACACACCACAGAGAAAGCAGGCCTCTCCACTTGAATCGAGAGCTTGTGAGCCTACACACCATTGGATCTCACACAGGCCCTTTGTTTTGCTAACTGGTGACAGCAGAAAAAACAGCGTTGTGTAAACAAGCCACGCTCGCCATTTCAATAGAGTGTCTTAATGCTTCGTCACTTCTCCTCGGCTCTCCCCTGCAAGCCGAGGTTTTTGGACTCGGTCCCGCTCGGGGCTTGTTTGTTGCCGTGAAGCCCGGCTTAACGCAAACAAAAGTTCTTGGCCGTGTCGAGCACATTTTTCCCTTTGTTTTCTGATGCGGTCAATATGTTGCGTCGGAATGAGAACTTTACATATTTTTATATCCCACCCAGTTGAAGTTATAAATAACTTAGTTGCACAAGCTGTTCTGTATTTACGCCCTTAGCATCACAGTGCCACTTCCTATCAATCAAACCCGCATCTATGATCCTCTGAACGGGCCTGTGCCCAGAACTTTGAGCTGCCATTTTGTTCAGTCTTCGTAATAAACTCTGAAGCTGTTGTTTTTTTTCCTACATCAAAGTCTGATATTAAAGAAGGACACAACTCTTCTTCTCCCATTATAGTCAGGGAACATTTTATTATTAGTGTCTAGTTTTGTAGCTGTGCCAAATAACACTTTATTGCTCTTTAATTAAATATTAATGATGGTGTCATTACGTGTTCATTCATAATTAATGCCCGTTAACGACTAATATTGCACATTAATGTAATTAAACATTAGTAAAGCAAGAATGTAATTTTGCTCTAAAACTAACGACTGCTTTATACAACCCTCTCAAATTGTCCTGAAAATGCACCAGCTTAAAGCCTGAAAATGAATCCCGGAGCCAGAGAGTTGATGGCGGCCAAACATTCCTCTTCACTCCGACTCAATTGAGGGCCATTTCATTATTAATTAGTGCCTTATTAAACACAGTGGGGGTGAGGGTTAAAAGATTTGTTCCACAAAATCAACTCCTGCAGGGTCCATAGATTAGGACAGCAATGGGATGTCCAGGCTACCACCCCCCCATCCCCCCTACCCCGACCCCCTCGTCCAGATGTGTGGGGCAGAAACAATGCGCCCCACACACAGAGTCTTTTGTCCACATTTAGAATACCAGGAAGTTCTGCCCTCAAGCACCAGCCTAGTCCACTAGTCCGGGCATCATTGTATGTCTCTTTCTCTTAAGTGCCATAACCTTAGCCCCTTCATCTCAGAGGGTCAGGGCAACTTGTTTCGCTGTGAATAAACTATTGCTTTTTAAGTCAGCAGTTTTCGTTTCCTGCAATTTTTCTTGTTGAAAACACTTTTTTTGTCGGTTTTATTTGTGGAGTTTTAATTCCCTGCCACTCTATGGACCCGCTTGTCTTCTTTTATTTAAATGATTCTGTCACCTGTATCGCCTCGTTACAATTCCTCCATTAATCCTTATTAGCCGGGAATTCAGAATTCATTTGAACATTTATTTTGTGTTCTATTTCTCAACCTTCTGTTGTTCTGAGACTTTCTTGAACACAAATTTGGCATTGTTTATTTAAAAGCCAATCATATTGCTGTTCAGTATTGAAATTCCTTGCAGGGAATATTGCGTGCTGAATTTTGAATGTCTTCTGTTTACTGAAAGTCTCAAAGCACATAAAAACATTCACAAACGATACACACTGTGTGTGTTTAAAGTTGTGCATGTGAGCGAGAGATGTGTGTGTGTGTGTGTGTGTGTGTATGCAAATACACATGGTGTTAGGGATATTTATGCTTATGTGGTCATTTTAGGATGGTTGATGCCTATTACTCTATTGTTAACAGATGAATATCAAATAGGCTGATATTTCCACTCTAAAGCCAAATTATTATGACAACCCCTATGAAAGCCACAGGTATAGTGCACAATTTCAGCACCATGTTACTCCTGATAAAATAAATATACTTTATGTTTAAATTATCAGATGAAAAGGCATGATAATTGCAAAGAAATCTTCTGGAAACTTCTGCACTGCGTTGTGATATTTGGAGACCTTGGCGTTATGGTTGGTAGTCAAAACCCTGTGAGTCAGTAAGCAAAGACAGTAATACTTACATAGCGGTAATAGGTGCATACTGACTCACTGACAAATATTGCAAAGCCCTAATTTCAAACCTCACCTATTCTCAGGCCCAAATCCATCCATTCTACAGCTTACAAGTGAAGCCTAGTTGTTCAGTCTGATGGGTATACTGTCCTTGCTTTGGACTCCATTTTGAAAATCTGTAATGTGTGTTGTTTATTTTTAGCCACGCCACACCACAAAAAAAGTAACACAGCCATAATGTCTTTGCTGCAGTCAGACCAGCATCCTCCGTTCCACATAAAATAGTTTCAAACATCACAGGGTATGGGAGGAGGGAGATGAACAAACATTTAGCAAAAGGTAATAAAAATAAAATCTTCGCAGGGGCATTGCTGAGCACTGCGTAGGCCCTGGCCATTAAAATGCAATCGTCGCACTCGCTGCAGAAACAAATACACGCAATTACTCCAGATTGCCGTTCTCTAATGACATTAAGACATCCCGTAATTAAAGGATTCTACAAAACATGACAAACTAAACAAAGATTTTTAAAATCACTTACCATACAACGTCAACTGCATATCAGAAAAAGGAAGAAAAAAAAACGTCGGAACGTTGTGTTTTTTTTCTCACATGCTTTGATCCACATGTGTAATAGGTAGTAACCGTGCTTTGGGCTGACACACAGACTCCATTGTTTTGTTGGTTGGTTTATAACTAGAAAATGAGATGCTTAAGGGCTTTCTGAAGGCGCTGCAGGCCCGGCTCTCTTCATTGGAGACAGGGACGCCAGACCTATTCATCACGGAGGTCATGGGAAGCGGCACCTCTTGTGCAAACTCACAGTCTTTGCTCTGATTTCAAACAGGCCTTTTTCAGTCTGAACTAGGCCAAAAGCGCTTTCAAAACTGCATTGGCGACAAACCACTCCAGGGTGATGGATCTGGAACTCTCTATCCCCCTGCCCCCCTCACGCCCCCCCACCCACCCTCCGAAAGATGTCCATGCTTCTGAAAGCCCTGGTTGTAGATGCCTCTTACTTACGATTAAAAATAGAGGAAGCCACATGTCATTTCACTGGATGGATGGCTTTTCGTTTAGGCTGACAGATGAAAAGAAACATGCCTTTATAGGCTGATTAAAGACTAAACTCAAGTACATTAGAAAATGAGTCGTTCGGAATTATGTACCTTGCTATGTTTAGAAACGTTTCAATGAATACATCTTGGAGGTTTTTGACATCCTGCCTTCAGAATTTCACCCTGTTTTTGCCTGTTTGGTTTCAAGACCCACATCCAACAGACATGGATGAGGGAAGGTGTTCAGTTCGCTATGTGGACGCTGGGGTTTAGCTGGGTTGTTTTTTCCAATCCGACCCTTAATTCTTGCTCACTTCTCCTATACAAATTCGCCCTGATGGGCAGCTGAGTCCTCTGAAAAGCATTCTTTGTCATCATGTTCAGACACCATACGCTAACGACTTTACTTTTGCAAAAGAGGCTTCTGATCTCATTACCAGAGCAGAGTTATCCTCGAACCAGGAGCAACAAAGCCTTTTTGTTTGGAGTGCATCTCCCCATTTACTTATACAGCTGCAACGGTAAAAATGTCTTTCAAGCACTTACCGCACAGTAAACCACTGCGGGTTTCCCATCCCTCTATTGAAACTGTTTAGTATTTTGAATGCTTCCCGTAGTCATAAAAGTTTGGGTTTTAAATTGAAGTCACATCTTGGCTTTGATCTTCATAAACATATCTGAATCCTTATCACGACCCCACTGAACTTTATGACCTCGCTTCAGGCAGGTTATCAACAATAACATTGTTACAAACGCAAACGAGATCAAAAAACGGGCAAAACAACTGGTCGTCTTTTGTTCCGTTCCTGCTAATTTGTTTTCCACAGTATTGTGGGTGCAACTTCACCATGGATAAAATGTAAGATGGTTCTTGTCCCTCTGGCTTCTCCCTGAACGGAGGGGGCAAGTGCAGCCTTTGGAAAGGCCACAAAAAGCCTGCTTGCTAAAAGGCCCTCTTAGCTTCTGTTAGCCTCTCTCTGCTAACATTGAGGCCTTAGTATAGCACATGAGCATCGAGATCCCTCCACATTCCCATGGCTAACCGCTAACAGGCAGCACCACACAGGATCTCACTGTCAGCACAGGGAAGTGGACCCCTCTAAACCTTGCTGGACGCACCGTTAAGCTTCTGCGCTCTCTCCGACTTAATTGAATTGATTATTTAAGCGTTCTGTTTACATTGCTTTTTTTTTTACTGAAATGCTTAAATCTAATATGGCCAAGATTTTATCAAGCAATACAGCTTACTTCTCCAAAACCAAACTTTACAATCTCACTATAAAGGAGCACAGGGATCTCTGCTAAGGCTAAGCAGCACTGCACCGTGTGTGTATGTGAGGCGAAATGACAGAGGGCCTTGTAAACTTCCAGGCAGATACTGCCACTCAATTAGCAGAGGAAAAAACAGGAATGCCAGTTGATAATTAGAGAAGTAATCCAAAGCATGCTGCTTTGAAAAGATCAAATTTACCAGCATTCCTAAGTGGAAAACGTTATAGAAAGGGGTATTCATAGTTAATATCACAAACAACTGTTGTTGTTACTCGCCTTTAAAAAAATTGGCCTTGCAGTCATTCAGGGAGGCATGTGAATGCACCATTTTGTGGGAGACACAGAGCCAGAGTGTTATCTGCCACAGGTTTAAAGACGAAAAACACAAAGCTTGATTTATAGAGGGAACAAATGAACAATAAAATGGAGACAGGAGAAGATAAACATTTTGCTCAAGTAGCTATGGTATTTTCCTTTCATTAAAGACACAATTAGGGTGAAAGACTTGAGTGAACATACACTGCAGCACGTTCGTGTCCAGTCAGGGCACAGCCGAGGGATGCCGTTCCTCGGAACTGACTTCCTCTATGGACAGGAAATGGTTGTCACTCAAAAGTAGAGGTTCATAGGGTATATGAATAACCCTGCAAAGATGACAACACAGTAGCCAGACCAAAGAGGTCCATTTTGCATCCATGATTCTCTTACAGAAAATAAAATAGGTAACTCTCCAGTTTCAGAATGTAACACTATACTTATGAATGACTGGCTCTACAGCAAAGGCCACATATTCCATTTCAGACATGACTATAGCAATTAGGTCATGTGACCTAATTAGGTCTCATGACATAACATGTGTGATGACAAAAAAGCACCAGTGGATCCAGGTCTCCATTTTAGAATTGGTCTCTTAACATAAAATTCTAAATATTGAAAGCATTATACCATACAACCGATGAACATTTACGTTATTCATAAATATTTTTCATATGAATGCACTGCATTGCTATTTCACTTCTTTTTTACAATATTTAGGCAGAATTGTGTCTGTGTGTTTATGCCCTAGAACCTCTCTTATTACATTATAATAATCACACCTAACTGTGAAACAAGATGCCAAGAAAAGTGAATGTTTTTGCCAACAGAGCATAACACAGAGTAGTGGCTGAATAGACTTAGTCCATGGATTTGAGATAGATTTAAAAGTAATTTTCTTTCAAACAGCTGAGCTTTTGTTGCTAGATTAACACTCACTAAATACCTTAATTAAACAGCCTTTTGGCTGATGAATTATTTAGGTGCATAGGAACAATGCACTCATTTGCTGATTGGGCTTCCTGCCAAAAGGTTTGACAGAGCAACTAAACATTTCATACTCAAAGTGAAATGCCAAATACATTGCGACACGGAGCACCATGTTTTGTTTGCATGTTATTGTGATTGCATAAAAATTTTCAAATCTGGTAGGACCGGGTTCTCATTTTCCTGTGGCACTCATTCCGAGGGAACATGAGAGTGGAGACAATGAAAAATGTTAGGTGTTAGAAGTAATATTTAATTAAGCTAATAGAATTAGAGAAAAATTGTTACAGAACGTCAGGGGAAAACACATCTATTATGGAGACATATTAGCAGCGCAATTTGTCTGAACTACTCCCATTGTTTCTTTTTCTTCTTTCTCTTGTTTTTATTGAACTTCTATCAATTGAACTGTAGCCATTAAGTACCTATAGCAACATCTCTTCAATATTTAGTCACCGGATCAAAGTAAGGGATAAATGTAAAGTATGTTGTTGGTGACATTCATAGCCTTATATTGACCATAGACTGGCTGCAGTTATCTAATGAATAATAATGTTTCAGTACTTTCATATTGTTTCAATATATAATCTTGCAATGAAACGTTATGTGAACAACCAAATTCATAAGAAACATTATCGAAACTATCCATCACTTAGAAGACAATATATCAAAGGCTGATGCCAAAATATAAATGGAATTGGTTTTGTTTTACTAAAAGTAAAGTGAAAGAAAAGTCTCCGTTTCCATACAGCATACTGACTTGAGGCACTGGGAAAAACTAATCAAAAACCATGCATATGAATTAAAACATTAACATTAACTTACACAAAGTAACAACCAAATTTATCACTGCCATGTAGAAAGTAAACCTTAACAGGTCAACTTTAATTTATTATTCTGAAATATCTGATTCAAAAACCTAGCTCTTACTCTCAGAAGAAGTAAATAATTTGAAGATTAAGATATCTGAGAGCAGAAAAAGATATTTGAAGAGTAGAATTCAATATTTAAAAACAAAACTACTAGATTAAAATGCTGCTGACAAATTGAGTTGATTTTAAAGTTGACAAAATTTTGAAGAACCCTGCATATTTATGAAAAGATTCACTTGTTGACATGGGTTTTTAAAAATTTCCTGGAGAACATGTTCATTGAACATTTATTTGTAGGAAGTCATGTCTTTTCAGAAAATTTTCAGCATTAAAATAACTTTAACCGTGTTAAAATTGTGTACAAGATTCATTACACAACACTCAAAAGGACAATGCATGCATTTGAAATATGATGATTAACGCATTAGTGGGCCCAAAATTTGCAATAACTCAGCTAATCTATGCAAACTTTCTTTAGCCTGTTGCGACTCTAAATGTTTTGTCGGTTATACAAGGGCGTATGGTAAAATACACCTAATAAAAACCCACAAAGAGCGATTTCTCTTCAGGGCCAACAAAGGATTCCATGTTTTACCACTCAGCACAGCTGCCTAGAATAGACAACACTGGGCCTTTTGTGGAGTGACTCAAACTGAGTGGGTGTGAATACATTAACCCTCCAAAACAGAATTATTCTATTCTCTCGCGCTCTTTTTTATTAAAATATACTTCGATAGGTTTGTAGCTGGATTTAGAACACATCCGTCTTGAAAAGTGATAACAAAAGGATGAATGGGTATCATTGAGCCCCTAATAACGCTCGGACTGGCAAGCGAGAGGATACGGCATGGAAGACATCAGTAAAATGTTGTTTCTTGGTCGTGACAAAGAGCTTTTTAATTGTGACTGTACATATTTAATGTCTGAGTCATGACTAGAGGTCCTTGCTGTGGTCTACAAACCTTCAGCTATTGTGTTTATCCATTTTAATCAAATCTAATGGCTAACTTATGGTTAGGGGCAATGGGAAAGAATGAATGGGGCCTGCACAGATCATATTATGCAGCAATGTTTTCCAGTATAGAGAAAGACTGCTGTGCAATTCACAGACACCCGTCCCTTTGTGCCTCTTCATTCAAATAGGCACCATTTGAAAGACTCTCACACTGTGCTGGGAATGACTGACTTCATTGCACATAAAGGCCAACAGATTATTAAAAGACACTGTATGTGTCTTATGAAGTAGCCAACTTCCCTTTATTAACTATTTCTGCATCCGAAACAGATGCAGTTCCATCAGCTACGCGCCTTGCGGCCATTTGACACATATTGAACATTTGCATTGATACGCTACCGCAGAATACTTTGAGCGCTCAACACCAAAAGTGATTGTTTTTTATGATATCCTTCCCTTCGGCGAAGACGATTGGAATAGCGGTAGTCTTTCTGATTGGCGTGGAGGTACTCTCCACGTGGCAGTCTCCCTGGCTCCATTAGCGCTGACATCTGATGCTGCGACAGGGCAAATGAAGCTCAGCAATGATGTCAGAGCCTTACAAATGAAATAAATGGGGGGACGCTATGGTATATTAGGCATCCTAAAGCCCCTAATGAACAGTTTGCTGCATGTTAGTGGCAGCAAATCTGAACACACGCCACCAAAGCAATGGATCTCTCATGAATAAAACGGGAGACAATCAAAGTGCCAAAGAGTATGTGATGAATGGGTTTCAGGAAATGTTTTTTTCTGTACTGTCTGTTTATCATAGTGCTGCCAAAATACAATTTTAAGAATTCCAGTCCTTTATTGATCGAAATAAAGGCTACTTTTGTTATATTTATATTTATTATATATTTTATATATATATATATATATATTGTAGTTAACAACAATCAAAGCGGTAGCTGGAATTCTTGTCAAGGGGCATAACATAGGCAAACTAAATATCAGGAGAATAAATACATATATAAATATAAATAAAAATTAAACAAATAAAGAAATGCTACTATTCGTGTTTTGTTCTCAAATACAAAATGTTGAGAAACAAAATTTTATGTTGCAAAATAAATGTGTATTACAGATAAATTTGCTATTTGCTAAAAGTCATTGACTGAGACAAGTGCTAAAAAGAAGGATAAGACTGTGAGGGAGGTGATAATCCTTTAAGAGGAAGTAACAGTGATGAGCAGGCAGCATATTATACATCATAAAATGCATTGCAATCTCATCTTTTACTGTAGCCTGCAAGTATGCACCACTATGTTTAATGAGTACCACCCAAACCTCTAGTTCTCCCCTACATGCAAAAAAGTGTTGACGTTTACAATTTACTATCAGCTTTTGTGTAATTTTCTTCATTATCTGTTCACCTCAGAAAAAAAAGATGGTGTAAGTGATTTTTAGGCAAGGTTAACTGTCAGATTTTCCTAATATTTTGCATTTTTATCATTGGAAGGTGTGCTTGAGCTTAAGGTTCACCATTCTGCATTGGTAATTATGAAGCACAATTAAAATACTACGTCTCCTATAAATGCTCAGTTGACTGGTATTTCCGATTCTCTGAGTTGAGTATCTGCGGTTCTACTGTAATTTTACATTTGTATATATTCCTAGGCATTGCTGTTTAATAGCTATGGCATTATAGTTTGTCCTATTGTTCTGTAGGTAGGAGGGTGAAGGGATGATGAAAAGACCATTCCTGACAGCACTGGTGACAGTGATCTCGCTGTATAAGAGGAGGGAGGCAAGAAGACAGGGAAGACCTCAAGGTGACACACCCGCTCAGCATCCCAGAGAGACTCAGTCAACCGCGCTGCCTCTCTGTGTCGTCAGAAGTCACACCGTGAAAGCAGGGGACGGTGCTCCGGGCTTTGGAAATCCATACGCAAATAAGTCCATTAACGAAGCTGAACCGACTCGCAGTAATGAGATACCTTGACACTCAATTTGGAGTGACTAAAAAGCACAAAAGAGACAGTAATTTGGAGAAAAGGTGCTTGTAAATGTGAACATACAGTACTTCACCTTTATAAACAAGCCTTGCTCAGTGGTAATCTGCTAGATGTGTCCCCACTTCTGTCTATCCAACATGTCTTTCCATACCCAAATGAATGACTCTAAATTCTTTTCAGACCTCTTCAAAAAAAAAAAGATTTCTAATGATTATTATTCATGCAGTTACATTTACATTTGTAGTAGATATATTTATTTTGGACTATCACCACTGAATTTCATAGACTTGGGTCACCTTTAACAAAGCCACAAGACGAAATCTTAAATCACTCAGCACTAAAAACCTTCATCCAAGCCAACAATACAAAACATACAGTTTATTCTCCACTGTTCAATCCCCAGCCGTGAAATGTGACAATAGGACTGGTCTTTGTGGTAGCCGTTATTTATAGATATAGGTGTACAATCACTTGTTTGCTTTCTCCAAACATGGCGTAATAGGTGTAGAATTGTGAGCGGAATAAATGCATTATCTGGCTATCAGGGATCCCTCATCATAACCCTTTTCTAAAACACAGTTGTGTGCGGCAGGGAGCTAGATGGAATATCTGAAAGGGGTTAAGTGCTGAGGTTACCCATCCAAGGAGCATAAAATGAAGGCTCTCATTTTGATGGACACCAACACCCAGATCCCTCATGTCCCAAAATATTAGGTTTCTCTTCTAATAATGTTGGAAATATTGCCTACTGTCATGATTAATCTTGGCCGCCGCTTCCCCTGATTGCAGGTGACACGGTCACAGCAGAGTGCCTGTGTTAGTTTCTACACACCGTCAAGTTCGCTACAAGCACGGGGTGAGGAGAAGAGAACTGTGATAGCAGGTTTCCCAGCTACTAATAAATTGTGACAAGAGAGAAGGAAACCTTTATTTTAATTCAAACAACAAAAGCCAAATAGCAAAACTTATGTACGTGCCTAACTTTTTCCTTAGCCTTTTCTCTTTTTTTTTTTTTTTTTTTTTTTTTGTCTTGTAGATCAGGTAGAAAACAACGATCCGTTTGCTTTGCTCTGCTGCCCTGCTGCACAATGCTTGGCCATTGCAGAGAGAAAGTAGAGGTATTTGCAGATGTGGAGGAAGGCACAAAAACATTTGTCAAATCAAAGGCTTGAATTATTACACAGAGTTCACCAAGTTTCACAAGACCCTCAAACGCGCCCATTGTCTTGGGCCTGGAACAAGACACTCTTTCTTCGAGGGTGAAAAACAACCTACCGATTCTCATAATCAAATCTGTATGTCCCTGCAGCCCATCAGGGCTGGCTTTTGGAATTCTTTGCATTGGCCATGGTCACAGCGCACTGTTTGGCTCAACAATGGCAACATTGATTTTAGCGCTCTGAGAATTTTGGTTGAGCTGTGCAAACTGAAAAAGGGAACGACATTTTGCCGTTGCCGTGAGCAGAGGGAGCCACTGTCCCAAAACAAGCAGGCCTATCGCTGCCCTCGGCCTGCGCCATCTCTTCGAAAATTCTCATGCCACATCTCTGAGAGCCATCAATCATGCAATTTACACCACTTTTCCATGCTCCGCTCCCAAAAAATAAAAAGCCGCTTCCGTTCTCCTTTGTCACCCAACCAAACCATGCCACAATTGGGCCCGCCATAATTTGCCCTGTTGTCTATGGACAATCGTTCCTTGTTTACCGAGTTGTGTTTGAGAGCGGAGCCAGTGTTTGGGAACTGATCTTACATTGATGTTTGGTTGCCATGGGCTCCGGCTGTTGCACAGAGTCATGACCTTCCTGTTTGGCCACATAGTAACTTATTGAGTAGATACAAATTACACTGATTCTTTATCTACCAATTTAGCTGCTGGTAGTGGGCAGGGGTCAAACTGCTCTTTTCATGGGCAGCTTTTGAAGTCCCTGGTACTACTGTGAGACTGTAGCGCTGAGCCCCATGCGGAGGGGAGGGAGGGGAACGGCCTCTCAGACAATGGCCTGGCTGCCCACCCCCCTGATTGCTCACTTCAAAAGAGCCCCCTCGTCAGTTTGTTCTGGTGGCCAGCAGCGGACACGGTTCCCCAGATGGGTATAAATGTTTTAGTAGAGGAAAGGAACTTCAAGCCATTACTGCTCTGATGAGCGGCAGGCAGGCTTCAGTGAAATAGAAGGTGCTGAGGATGAGAACACTGAAACACACTATGGAATACATGGAATAAAATATGTGATCGATCCAATATCTCTCTAAAATACTCCACATACAGTAGCGCGATCATTCACATCAATTCATTTCAGGATGAAACTTGGGTTGTACAAAAATGTCATGAATAATAAAATGTTTTCGTACTTTTTAGCAAAGTATGTGTATAAACGTGACTATGAATTGACTTGAAATTTTGACATGTTTCTTGGAAAATAACGTATGTAAAAAAAAATACAATAATGTATCTAATGCGTTGACTTGTTTGACTGACAAACAAGACTTGTGCTTCAGAAAAGCTGAGTGATGGTCTCTGGATACAGGAGGAAGACAGATAACGGAGGCAGGCTTTGAAAAACAGATGGCACATGTCTACAATAAGGTTTTTGCTTCCTTTTTTAAAATGATCAGGTTCCTGTAGGACACCAATACATCATTATTAACCCCGCTGTTTCTTAAAGAGGGACTACACAGAATGAGAAACGATCTCGAATTAATCAGCTGACCTAATACCTTCCAGTTACCAAGCACTAAGATACATTGGAAGTAAAGGTTTTTTGGGTTTTAATTCACACTTACTCCAACGAAATGCAACTTTCTTTATACCCCTATCTTTAACATCATATTAAACCCATCCAGCAAACTGAATATCATAAAACTCATCAATATCAAGGAAAACGGATTCATCAGGATTCTAACGCTCTTATAGCTAAAGAATTTAAATACATAAAGGGTGATAAAATCCTGTTATGATCAAGTCTCCATCATCCCATGTGGATGAATGTGGCCCTTCACATTTATACAGTTTTAGTGCAAAATTTAATTTGTTGACAATTGATACGGATCACCCTAAATGTCTTTTAATTGATAACAGCAAGGGAGCGGTGAACTTTAAATAGACATTCTAATTATTGGATTAAAAAGCAGGGGCTTTTTTGGAAATGTTATGGCATTTGGAAATGGATTAATAGAGCAGTAAGGAGACTGCCACCCTGCAGCTAAATGACATTAAAGCCGGTTATCAGGACAGACCTGAAGGGAGAAAAGCCACCAGTCACAGGAGCCGAGTGCCCGGCCTACTGAGTGGCTGCCAGCGATCTGGGGATACATTACCTTATCTAATCGCGAGTAGCTTCGGTGTCATACCACAGGAGTGAAATGTGGCTCAAGAAAGCAGGAGACATGAGACTCAAGGGGTAGTTATGGAAGACGAATGGTTCCTCAAAGCTGGAGCACTAAGTAAGAAAGGCCCTCAGAATGTTCTGGAACTGTTCATGAAGGCCTGTCCACCACAGCACAACTAGCTGTTGTGAAAATTATTTGTGTTTTTGAAGAAGCGAAACTATAACCAGAAATGCAGTTTGAAGTCCAATACACAGAAGTAAGCCTTCTAAAGCTGTATTACATGAATGTAACTTTGCTAATAGTATGTGGCGTCTTTGCAGCAGATGTTGGCCTACGTGTTAGAGTACCAAAAGGTCACTCGTGTGCCATAAAACTGAGTCCAAACAAAATAATGGCCATTAAATGAACGTCCACAATACGGGGGCCACGCCTCCTCTTTTCAGGGCGCTCTTTTTTGGGAGTTAATCCCATTACCCAGGCCAACCCACCAGTGCTGCTCTAACCAGCACGGGGGCAGACGGCCGACGGTGTCTGACCGCACGCGGTGCTGGGGAGCCACCACTGGGACCGTGACAGCGGACTCAGTGCCCCAGACAGCGTCCCACCAGGCTGGGGTCAGCGGTCATAGCAGCTCCTGGACAGAACCTGATGGATAAGGAGCTGTGTGAAGGCAGGGGATCGGACTCCGCTCAAAGGGGTCCCACGCGGCCTTAACGAAGCTTGGGGTTGGGGTAGCCTGGGGGGATGAGTGGTCTGGAGGGGGTGGGGGTGGGGGGTTGCCTGAGGTCATCTCCGATTAGCTTCTCATCAGAGAGGAAGCTGAACAGTGAAGTCACTGTGGTTGACTGTTCCTGAGGAAAGACCTGGATTTCATACTGCCCAAGGAAAAAGAGCCTCTGTTGGTCACACCAGGGGACACAGGCAATGGGGGGGGGGATGAATGAGAAAATGAACCCGATGAGTCCAGGCTAGGGACTCCCATGCAGGGAGATCCATCTTCACTAAGCCAGGCAGAATCAATGTCCTTTCCATCTTTCCATGTCACTCAGTGTGACAATGGGGACAGCTCCTGCGGTAACGTTCCATGAGGGCCCACAGGCTGGCGGCCCCTGTGGCGGCGTGGAAAACGGGCTGAGGCTGAACCAGAGTGCTCTGGCAGTGCCAGACAGCTCAGCCAGCGTGGCTCATGAGGTCACAATGGAGGGGGTCACGTGGAAACGGTGAAGCACATGCGACAGGATGGCAGCTCCCCAATTGGTGTAGACCTCACCGCACTGATCCACCTCCTACATCGTCACAAATCGCTTACTAGCCAAAATGTCATCATGGGAAACTAAATATTCCCTTTGCCACTGCACAGTTGGAATTGTATAAGACCCTCTTGTGCTTTTCCTACTAAACTGTGTGGAACAGAAGCTACACATGACACCGCATGCATATCGAAAGTCTAACATTGTTGTGGGCGTCGCTGCAGGCCGCCAATTCCTCTCGAACAGATGAAGGAAGTTGTAATAATGTCAGAGCCTGAAATATGTTTATTCGAGTCGAAAAGCTCGAACGCGAAACGAATGCATTGATAAACAATCGCTCCTTTGTTTGTCCCCTGGTTTCTTGGTGTTGATAGAGACGAGGCCTAATTACACAAGTTGTGTAAAGAAAAATAATGTGGAAAACCAC
Source organism: Albula goreensis (assembly GCA_022829145.1). NCBI lineage: Eukaryota > Metazoa > Chordata > Actinopteri > Albuliformes > Albulidae > Albula > Albula goreensis. Next base: position 32,321,780 of record CM040753.1, read on the forward strand.
CCTGAACCGGAACTAAATGAGCTTGCCTGGTTCCAGGTCTTGAGTGGAGATGGGATAAATGGGGAAATATAAAGTAAAATGTTGTGCCTACTGCATAACAATTCAAAATACCACGCAGACAAAATTTCTGGATAATAACAGAGAGATAACAACACTGAGATACAAAACCATAAACAAACAAGTTTAATAATAACAGATCATTATGCCATCTTGGCATATTTTATTATTATTATTATATTTTATATTTGGAGTATAAGTCTCAAGTCAGGTCCAGTGTTGAACACTCCAAAGCTCCATACTTCTCTTAAAATTATGGCCAGGTTATTTCTGGACATAGTGTATGTTAAACATATCATTGTTAAATGAATTATATGTAATTTAGAGTGGACAACAAATTGAAGCACAAGAAAAAGCCAACAGTATTTAACTTGTGTATCAATTACTATGTGTGTGTGTGTGTGTGTGCATACATAATACATCAAATAGTTGCCTGTCTCTTGTCCTTATAGTTGTAGACCTCTCATTAGAAATGTGTAGTATTAAGTGCTCTAAATTATGTTTACCATATGCTATATGCAGAAAAGATACCCATAGTCCTTTGCTCTTCCTATGTCACACATCTGCATGTATGAACACAGTTAGTATGTTAGGATTACCTGGTGTCAAATCTGAATGAATGTGACCTACCACACACACACACACACACACACAGGTCTGTTTGACCTCTGTGGAGTGATTTTGTGTGACAACAGAATGCTCTATTGTCATCTGGGATGTGCAGGTCTTAGATCTGCTAGCATTTCCATATAAAAACACAGTCTGTATAATCCAGTGTGGGAGTGTTTACTCCTCTCACCGGCTGCGGGTAAACAAAATCCAGTGTTGATGCTTTTTCACCATCTCTTTTTAATTAGAAGCAGTGCTGTGAGAAACGGAACCGTGCGCACTTCGAGTTTCATTTGTTTAATTAATATCCCCCGCATGTAAATATTATTCTGTTCTTTATATGTTACATAATTTTTCAAACATGATCTAAACCTGACCGTGTGAACAGGCAGTTTGCGCTTTATTGTGTAAAATAAATCAATTATTTATTCCTCTATCGCTTCATAATATTTATCTTTTGCTGAAGTGTTGAGAAAAAAACCTTGCACAAAAAACAAACAAAGTTTTTATCAAAGCCAATGATATTTCAACAGAGGTGGCCCAGAACATTGAGATCACCTCCAGGGGAGGTGAAATTGATGATAGAGCCAGCAGCGATAAACATACAACACGAGATTCACTAATGCTAACGATTTACAGATACAGCAACGGTTTAAAATTAGCAAGGGGCCTGCTTATCCACTAAGACAAAAACAGAGCAGTTCCAAAAAGTTGGGCCAATGTTCAAAAATACAAACTTATGAAAAACAATAAAATCTGATAAGAAAATTATTGTCACCATAAAACAAACATTATTATATATGCAAATTATCATTGTTTTCAGTTATCATGTTTGACTTCCATACAGCTGTAAGCAATACGTATGATTATGAGTTAAGTCACAAATGGGAATAGCACTGACGAGAATACTGATGAAGGAAAGTATATTGGTGTTAGCCGAGTGCTGAACATCTCCCTTCCAGCACTGACGGACATGAGGCATTGTGTGCTCCTGGCCTGGGACTCAGAGACCTGTCTCAGAGGTGTCTGGACAAACCCAGACGGACAGGTGCAGTCCCAAGACCAGTGTCTCCGCGAGCCCATGATGAAGTGGAAACAACACTCACCGAAAACGGTGAGACACTAACGACATGGTCCAGGGATCTCATCTCTGGCCACTGATAGGACAAGAGCGTATCCGATTAGTCACCAACGTAAGAGGTGATAGAAGTATACAGATTTGCCTTGCTCGTAGTATGTTTAATGTGAAAGCGTGGGGTGGATGAGTACACTGTCATGCCATTTGTATCAGAGAAACAGAAGCAGGAGTCCAGCTGAGATGTAGCAACGTTTCGAGTGAGTGTGTGAGACAACGGATAGGCAAACAGTGGACGGCACAGTCAATAGATGGTGTCATGATAATGAGGTTCCGCAGTCAGTCTCACTAATCCCAGATAACGCAACATACTACAGCCCTTCCTGCCCCGGCCCCATCACCAAATATACATTAAACGTCATCGCTTGCTGCTGACCACCTAACAGTGCTGCACTTAACTACAATCACCACTATATACAATAACAAAAAATTACATTACTGAATATTAGAATTATTTTCTGAAATTTTTATTTTTAAATTATTTACTGCATTTATGTGGTTGTAAATATATCTGCTGCGTGAATGTTGTTTGCGAAATATGTCAAATCAAAGAGTTTATTGTTCTTATGATAAACATAATTTATTTGACCTGTGTTTATAGATTATGTATTTGATCACCAAGTGTTTACTTGTATACATCATAAACAAAAAAAGATAAATATGGAAAAAATGTAATTATGTAAACTTTCATTTTCCATGAGCCAAATAACTTTGTTTAATCGTGAATCTTTTTTTTTTTAATTTGCCTTTTCCATTTTTATGTTTGACAGAACAGTAAACATACACAAATAAAGTTGGTGTGATAAATTCATTAGCATGAAAGGAAAGAGGCTCTTACATTGAAGGGCGGGTACCAGTCTTTTCACAGGATCATCAAATACCGTGTATGTGTTTTCAGCTGTGAGTGTGAGGGTACTTGTACATACATATTCATTCGCGCGTGTGTATCTATGGGAGTCTGTGCATGTGTGCTGTCCGCACATTCTGCATGTATTCCAGACCGTCACCGTCACACATGCATAATGCCATCTGAAGGGAGCTAGCACGTCTCCTCTTTTTCTAACAGTTTACAAATTGTTTTTCCAAGCCGGAGCCGGCGCACAATGGCGCGCGGCCTGACTGTTGATCCTCCTGACACGCGTCCTTATGGTGTTGCACATGCCGGCCATTAATAAACAAATGAGGACTCACCCGCGGGTCGGGGGCTCAGCTGGCCCATTTGTCTGGGGGTGCGGGGCGGGTGCTGGCCAGGGTCTGCGTGTCTGTCATCCTTCCCTAACCTTGTCTTTGTCGGGCGGGGGGGGGGCTGGGGGCGGGTCGGTTGGGGGGGACAAAGGGGCAGCTCTCCTCCGAGCCTTAACGCGCTGATTAGTGTGAGTGACAAAGTGGAGCGCAGAGTCCACTCAGGCCTTCATAATAAATCTATCAAAGAGTAATAGAATTCCATCAATCGTGCGGCAGCCCCGGGGGTCACTGTGCTGGGATAGAGGGCCTGCTCCTTTGGGATTGTACAACTGTTATTATTCAATTACGCTCTTTTCTTCCCAGTTAAAAGACCATGATATCATTATCACTTAATGAATATATATAATTGGATCTGGACTCTTCCTTTGGCTGATGAATACCATTCACTATTCATTCAGCCTCAGCTCATCTTCAAGGCATTTATTATAGACTTTTAGCTGGAAATGATGATGACAGAGAGAATTTGGAATTAGCTCAGTATTCATTCAATGCTTAGTTAAACACAAAGGATAATAAAAATGAAATCCTGGGCTAGGGCTTCAGGCTGTGGATTACCTCCAGGTTGTTAATAGTTTGATGTGGATGCAGTGAATACAAGGACCGGCCTCTGAGATAGGATCTGATCACTTAAAATCGGACAGGTACAAGCATTTTTTTCCCAGTTTGTCTTTTGGTTGCTTCCTGACTATAGTGCGTTCCTATGACATCAATGCATTAATCTATTACCTCCATAAATCCAAAATGAAAGATAATGTTTAATGGTCCTAACCACAGATACATATTATTGCTGGCCAAAAATTCCTGTGGTACTAAGCGTAAAAATTGGATGTCTAAGTTGGCGATTATTCATATCTTTGGATATGATGGCTATGGAAAAATTAGAAACCGGGTGATTGTAAACAAAGGCCGGGAAAAAAAAATAACATTGATTTAGCACTGATTCAGTTCTTTTGAGGGGTTGGAGAGGAGCAGGGGTGTTTGGTCTCCTAAATTCAAATGGTGTCATCCCATTGGCAACCAAAGGCAACCGGGCCCTCCCCTTCACATTGTTGGGGCTAAATGTGGCATACCAGGCTGGTGCGGGGTGTGGGCCGACTCTGTCATTAATCCTAGTTAGGCGGTGCTGTTGGCAGGGTGGAGGAGCCCACTCCAGCTGCTCCCCCACGGAGTCGCTCCGAGGCCTGCAGCCAGCTCCGACAGTAGCACCTCAAGACCCCCATACATCACTCCAAATTAAATTTACATTAGGCGCTCCTCCATCAGGGCCCCGTGGAAACCTGACATCATTAGAGAACGCATGACCATAATCCATTAAGTCCTATTATACACATGTCTCTGGATTTTACTAAAGTTCATGCATACCTAAGTGCAAGTTTGTGTTAAAAATTAAAGACTCTTTTAGGAGGACAAAGGACTTTCTGAACTGTTGACTTTGAGAGGGTTTTTTGTTACGCCACGCCGACATTTCGTCAAGCCAGACAGCTCTCCCTTTATCCCCCCACTTTTAGTTAATGTAGGGGGGGGGAGGTCTAATAATTTGCAACTTTTATATATGTAAGCGTTAAAAAGTGACGCCTCACGTACATTCATTAGGAGTGCCCTCGTTCGAAATGGACTCTACTTTCCTCACAGCTGCAGCGTTAGCTTGTTAGTCAGATCAGATATCATGGGGAAAAATGCTAAGCCATGTTGTCGCCTTCCCCCATTAAGGAAATATTTGCGAACGGCATCCAAAAGCAGACAGAGAGGAGATATGTTTTAAAAGCACCTGAGCGGAGTACTTACTCTTTAATTGCTTCATTACCACTCTCGCTAATCCCTCTCCGATGCTGAATCTCTCATTTCCTCCCTAATTTGTCTGGTTCCCTCTCCAGCTCTACCTCGCTCTGCTACTATTTGCTTTCCAAGCAACGATAACAATTAACGCTCTCTTCCGCTTTGCTCGCCTCGTGCGCCGTTCGCGGCAAACCGAAGAACAAGCTGACAAATACAACTCCTTCAGCTCCTAAGATCACACCAGCACTGCGTCGTTTGTCTCCGTAATTATTCATCAATTACAGCTGCGCGTGTTCTCTTCCTAAAAATTAACACTCTTCTGTTTTTCCTTGCCATAGATGAGAGGACTATTTTGAATAGATGTTAATTATTTGTTTGCTATTTTGCACATATTTAATATTCGCAGATGAAAAAAGTATTCTAATAAATGTACTAAAATATGTAAAAATGTTTATATTTTTCTGGTAAATTTTATACTTTTTCACATTTTAATAACACAACTGTAAATTGTTATAGTGCAATACTAATGGTGCTTAACCTGTTGTTTATTGTACAATAAACTGTAATGATAATTAATAGGTACAGTGAAATGATGCTTCAATATATAATAGAGTGTGCTGCATTCACTAAACTTGTTTCAGTATAGATAATGTAAGAAAGGAAATTATAATGGTCACATTCATTAAAAACAGACAGAACCCTTTATAATATAGAGCATTGTATACAGTATGATTTTGTTGTCCATGATCTTCCAACTCCACATAAAACATATAGACTCAATGTTTATGAGGGACATGTTGCAGTTATGTTTTCTACTTAAATAAGGCGTACCATGAGATTTCAAGTTAGTTTGTTGTTTTGCCTGAGTAAAGAGTGAGAATGTTGATATTGAGCTAAATTGTGTGTATCTACAGCATGTGTTAAATAATGTCAAACTGCAGAGTGGCTTTGAGCACGGTGAGAATCCTGTCATTGACATCCACCGTTCTGCACCAATCAGCAGAGCTGGTCCACCTCACGCGTTGAGCCACACACTTACATTAACTGCATGCTATCGAGCCATTAACATATAAATGACCTGCGCTTAGCCCATTGATTAAGTTCCCAAATGCCGCAAAATGCTAAAGAACCACAATTCACCGACAAATAACCTAATGGGGGCCCATAAGATACATGCTGTAATTCTTTTATATACCTCTCAGCTAAAAAGCCTCCATTTCTTTTCCAGTTTCAACCAGGATCTCTGGGAAAGAAATGGCAAATAAAGGCTCTCCAAGAAAAAAAGCCCTCGGTATGAATGAAGCACAAATCTGTGGCCAAACAGAGCTGATATTTGGTTTCCGCCAGCGGCGGTGAGCGCTGCTTAATTACTGAGGAGACTCCGCGCTCTCATCCTATTGTGAATGCGGTGGTGGCTGTGTAGAGTCATGAGCTGACTGGCTCATAAACGTGCCTCCTTAATTATTCTCTACCCCCCCCGCGGAAATGTAAAGTACTACCCCAAGGCAAAACAAGGAAACAAAGGGGACAGAGGCTGAGTTTTACGGATGTTACATGTTCTCAGACGAGGGGCCCTTGGGGGCCTAGAGCTTCTATATCTAAATAATAATAATGATAATAATAAAAATTATGTGTAGGACACCTTTCTGACAAAGAAACTAGTGAATAGAACAGCTTGTCAGAAGGATAGGAAAGTAACACATACATAAGTAAGGGTGAAATAAACACCAAATATCACGCTGTTTGTGAAATATTCAGAGAAAACTTGAGTGTTTTGGTAGAGTATAGTACATTTTTTCTGAGGGTACCTTCCTCAAAAGGGGTTGAGAAAACTCACGTGACTATGGGCGTCAGTTTGTTTTGAAAAGTGCTGGGGACAACGACGGGTTCAACTCACTGAAGGCTTTCAACAAGTGATGGGGATGAAATGTGGCACGACAAAAAGTGGTGGGGGACATGTCCCCAGCGTCCCCAGCGTAAATGACGCCTATGCACGTGACACATGGCACAAAGTGTGACTCAGTGTTGTCATGGTTTGAGCGTCCATAATAGGGACAGCAGGATGAAGAGATGAGGGGGAGGGTTATGGGAACAGCATGGAAAGAACTTTAATCTCCTCCGAGCTCTGAGCCTGGGGGGTAAAAGCTATCATACCCAGCGGGCAGCACACTTTGACTATGCCACCCATGTTTTCCTTGGTCAGTTTTCCGTGTGTGTGTTTGGTTGCTCTCTTCGCTGGGCACTGGGCCGCTACCCCTTCTGCATCTGCAGGACACATTCCTGCTATATTAGATTGTATGACATCACTTTACTCATTCTGAGTTAGTCACTCCATGACATGCAGTCATATAAACAAATCTGAAAAAATACGACATAATGTGATGAAGTATTTTATCAGGGTTGTAAATTGTCTCACGGGTCTCAATGTTTATATTAAACTAAGCGCTTTAGCTTTAAATTCATTCCAATGACTCCGTTTATTTTCACATAGCATGGATATTAAATGTGTAGGTCCACATGGCAATGATACCATCAAGGCTGACCGCTTAAAGAAATGCACTGAAACCCGATCGTTACATCTGCCGAGCAGAGACGAGTATGAGATCTGATGCAATCTAAACAATGTCATTACATTTTCGTTATCCATGCCAAATATCTCTCCGACATGTTCAGCTGGCAAATACTCAATATTAATTGAATATAAAAATGAACATCTAATTGAATTATTTGAAATGAAGGACAGAGGGCATTGTGGCTCTGTTTCAACAGAGGCTTCTGAATTTGGCCTTTCTCCTCCTGGCCCAGTGCCCCGCCCCGCCCTGCCCTGCCCCACTTCGATGACCAAGAACAGTCACACTCCAAAAATCACTACACCACCATTTATTTTGATCTTTTCAGGAAAACACTCAAAACACCTCCTTGGGACATTGAGGGATACATGGATCAATATCTATTTGGTGACCTAACCCTTGTTTCAACCAGCAGGTTATCTAAAAACGTATGAAGTATTTCATCTGAAAGACCTTGCCCTTTGACATGACCGCCGCTGACCTCTTCTCTCCTGAGGGCACCGACATCAACAGCAGTAAACAAGGCTGAGAAGTTGTCGCTCACTTGACACAATGTTGGTGGCAACAGACACCCGCCTCGCTCTTACGCCTCTGCCGAATAACACCGTGTATCGGGTTATCCCACAGCTGCCATACAGATGGGTCCCCTCCCGCCCCTGTCGACAAGGCCCCGCCGCAGCGAAGCTACAATAACACATATCCACTGGTTTCACTTTCCGTTTTTTTAATTTATCGATGTTTATGCATCTCTCAGCTTTACTGATGTTCTGTATATATCCTATAGGAACAAATATACAGCTTATGTTTTGGGCATGTGTGCTGAAGTACTTCCAGTCCGGCTCAGAAAACAGATGAAAATACCAATTTAGTCTCAATTACAGCTGTTTATAAATACTGCACAGTGTTTAGTCATTATGTTTGCTATGCATTTTGCGGTGATCATTGAAACGCTGAAAATTTACTTATGCATGCTGATATCATTAACTTGTTGTAAACAAGAAATAGTCTTGAGCTTTTCAAAAGATGTTTTTCTTGTGTTGAGTTGAGGAAAAAGATTTTCAGCAGCCAATTAACATCCTAGCAGTCAGTGTAAAGTTATATCAGCTACCTCTGGCAAACTGTTTCTTCCAGAACCACGACAACAAACAAGAAGAGTCATCCAAGAGGAATTGACTATTGTCAATTGTTTTGTATTACATTACAGTTACCAGTTTGTTTTGTTTTACATTACAGTTACTTAGCTGTTGCTTTCATCAAAAGGGACTTACAGCTGATTCAGACACGGTGGGGGCCGATCCCTCCTGGGGACAACTCAGGGTTGCTCAAGGGCCCCAACAGCTGCACTGATCTTATTGTGACTGCACTGGGACTGGAGACACCAACTACCACCTACACCTGGCAGTGGTGTTGGAGTATGTTTATTTTATGTTATTTCATGTACCGTGGTCCTTTATTTAAAAAGTCACTCAACAACTGACCCCTTCTGAATTGCACGTACAATTCAGAAAGGCGTAGCACTATGGATATATTGTTTGTTATTTACAGGTAGGTCCTGATTTGAGGATAATGTTCGTCATCACCGATATTACTTACTTTTATCTTACCATCCATCTGACCTATTTCCAAATCAGAGAATCAGAAATAGGGGAATCGCTGATTCAGTCTGAATTCTATTATGATGTTTTTGCACTGACAGGTGGATTTTGTAGTAATTGTTGTAAGTTCCAACGATGACAAGATGAAGGTATTTATATGGTCATTTAAAAGATTGTGCATCTGAACATATTGGGCAGTCTAGTACAGTCTAGTCTACTTCTCTCTTTTTGTAAAAACTATCGAATTAGCAGTGTCCTTTATAAATTCCAATGATTATCTTACCTTTTTCAAAAAATAATGCTGTAATAATGCCAAGAGGATCTGATAAGATACTCAGAATCCAGAATGTTGGATTACAACCTTGGTGTTACAATATTTACAATGTTTTTGCCATTCAGCCACCTACGGTAATATAGGCAATTAATTATGAGTTAGCTTGATTGCTTGGTTAGTGTTAGCTAGCTGTTAGTTTAGTTGACTAAACTCAAGACAGCCAGGGTTGTGCACTTCAGAGGTTATCATATACCAGCATGTCTATTATATCAGAGCTGTAGATTATAAACACCGTTATATGATCTATAACTCTGATTTATATCAAACAGGTAAAACAAAAATATCCTTGTCACTGGATAAAACTAAGCTGGTCAGGCTCATTTCTCTCAAACAAAACTGTCAGAATCAGAAATGATCCAAATCTGGGACATGAATATATTAAATTTTCCAGGATTGGATAAATTAACAGAACCATCCAGGATAAACCTGGGAAGGCTGTGAATTCTACTCTTTGCTCATGGTAGGCCCATGAGTAGGAATTCACAGCAAAGTGTGAAAAGAGTGTTAACTCCTCACCGGTTGTTGCTTAATTAGCAGGTCATCATGTTTTCACACAGACTTCAAAAGTACAACTTTCCAAAGAGAATCAAAGACACGCGTTCCCAAATAAAATACCTAACCCCGAATCAAAAACACATTTCGAGTTTCAGTTTGATGGTGAGAAGTCAGAACGCTGGCATTGTGAGGCGCTGGCCCCAGTCTAAATGAGTCATTTGCCTCAGAGGAACGATCGGAGTACGCACGTAGAATGAAAAATGCTGTTAATTTCAGCCATTTCAATTACAACCTTTCGTTTCGCCGATTCTGCGGTTTCAGGGGGACAGGGCGATGCTGAAGGAAACACAAACAAACATTCAAACAAACAAATAACAGCTCTCCTTGCTTCATCTGTCTGCAACGCTACGTTTTTATTTCTTTTTTGTAAACCTCAGGCATGTCCGCCGATCCCTCATTCCCACGGCAGTCATCCATCCCGAAAGCACCTCTTAATCTGGTTCTGTCTGGAACTGGGAGAAGAGAGACCTTCACCATCAGAAACAAATGATGAGGCCAGGAAGGAGAAACAACTCACTGCTAAGAGTCCCACACGTTACACACAACTCAGCGCTGATTGCCTGCTCGGGCAGGAAGTCAGTCCGCCCCTGACGCATACGGGATCTCGTGCGGCATGACAGGTGCTCATATCGCCGCGCGCCCCGGCCGGCCTTTGCTTGCGGCGGATGAGGAGCGTCGGCGTCGCCATGCTCGAGCGGCCCTGGCGGAGAGTTTGACAGGAGCACACCGGCCCGCACGGCTGTTGTTTTGTTTTGTTGCATGTCGAGGCGCAACGGCAAAGTCAGGAGCAGACTTGCGTGGAGCCCCACAAGTCGTGAGGTGTGTATCTGGAGAGTAGCAATGCATGATGGGAGTGCTAACACTAACAGGACACGAGGGGTGCGTTCCAATACTTTTTTTTTCGTCTCCTCCTTTCCTCCCCTCATTTCCTACCCCAGAAATATGCCGGAAATATTTGGAGGAAAGGAGTGGAGGTAAGGAGCAAAGGAGAAGATGAATCGAAAATCGGAACAGCTTATCCGATTCGCCCATCATCAAAGTTGATGTCGGCTATTGATGAAGTAATAATTTCGACTGACTCTGAAGATACCAAAGCCAATCAAAATATTCTGTGGGATGGTCTTTTAACCTGACTGGTTGTGAGCACAATGATGTCACCCAAAAATGTGAAAAGACTTCCGCGGTAGGATACATGGATGTATCCTCCGTTTGGAGGAGACGAGAAAGGAGGAAAGGAGGAGGCGAGATTTAGCTTTGGAACAGTGGAGGAAAGGAGGACACATAATCAGCTTCCGGGGCACGGAGGAAAGGAGGGGAGGAAAGGAGGTAAGAGGAGACGAATTTGAGTATTGGAACGCAGCCAAAGATTACCTGTGAATGGTCAGGAGAACACAGGAAGTACCTCAATCCGTGGAATTACTCATTCTTTTTCTCTTTACTGAGTACATACAGACCCATTCCAACTGAAATTAAATCCTAACTTCCCTCAATGAAATACTCATAAAATGGAACTGATGTTTCCAACTATTTAAAAAAAAGTAACAGCTTTTCTTTTTCTCTGTAACTTTATGAACGGGATATCTATGTCACATCTGTAATCTACGTACAAATATATGTCATAGCACATTGTTATTTTAGGAGGAAGTCAAAAACTTGCTCAAATTTTCTAACTACTGGATATAATACAAAGCTAAACAGAGTGAGTAAACTAGGCCTTTACAGACTCTTAAGGTTAATAAGTAGGTCCAAATTTCAATGTTACTGCAATATGACTCCTCAAAAACGAAATTTCCATAAGCTTCATATGAGTTTATTAGTGATTTTTTATGTTATATTTGCTGTTGGCAGGTGGCTTCAGTTGTTGATTTCTTCCACTGAATTTCCATTTCACAAAGTCCTCTAAGTTGTTCTCAATTACTAAGGACCAACAGATGTTCTCATAAAAAAGCATTATTGTGCCTCCATTCGGAGAAATGAAGAAACCGTTTTGATGATTCATCGATCAGCTCAAGGTTACAAAGCAGATGATTCAAAAAATGCTTGTATCGTGGTTTTTGTTTTTGGTTTGGGGACATATGACAAAGCACCGTGACAGCAAACATGACAGCAAATACAAAAGTGACATTATCCCCAGCGGTTAATATTATTTATTTGTTCTCCAGATCTCTGCACAAGCGGCCCAGTTAGCGGAGGGGCATGAGATCAGATTCATTTTTTTTCCCCCTTTCAGTGCTGACCGCAGCAGCGTCGTAACGGTCTGAGATGCGGGCAGTGCATTGTGGCCAGGGTGTGGCAGGCTGACCTCTGTCACTGGCGTATGTCATCCTAATTTTAATGTGTAACCAGAGATGCAGTCACTCTCATGTGAGTTGTGAGTAAGGAGCTCAGAATACACTGGGGAGATGGTTCCGGGCTTGAACGCAGAGCTGGCACGCTCGTGTGTTGTTGGCCACTTCCGCTGATGGGCGAAGACATCACTGCCGTCGATCTCGTGGAAACCCCCTCGCCCCTCAAAGATGGGCAGAGTGAGACTCATACAGCAAGGCATTATGGGGGTGAGATTTAAGGCTAAAGATACTGCTCATAGAGAGAGTGAATTTACACACTCAAGCTGTTTTTGATTGGCCTTTAGCAAGTGGTTTGCACATGTCCAATTCAGCCCCCCCCACCACCACAATTCTCCCACAAAACCTGTTTCTGAAACCACAAAACCTTCCAATGCTCTACCCCAAAATGCACTCTTTCGTAAGTTTGACTCTTCAGTAGAACATTTTTTTTAATTCGTCAGAAAACAGAAGTTTGTGATTTTATATTCAGCAACACAAATCATCTGCCTGCCACCTGTATTCCAGTTGAATCAAAACTGATATTATATTAAATGCACTAGAGGGCACTAGAATTTTCTACAAAATGTTTTTAAGACTTCTCTCTGAATTACATTGTTAATACGTGGTGGTGGAAAACTCCGTATTATATTAAACTGAAAACCCACCTTATCTATGAGCAGTATGTCCATTTGAAAACACTTGGATATTTATTCCTGTTAGCTGGAATGATGGCCAAGACTGTGATAGCCCTCAGAGGCTGATCTCTCACCGCTTGAGTTTGCATTAGTACAGTATGTTTCCATAAAGACAGAAACTGAAGGCTGTTTTCTGGGACCAAACCAGACTGCTTTAATGTCTATTTGACATGGGCTCAGCCTTTCACTGTAAAACACAGTAATATTTAATATAATTTAATATTCACCATGAAGCACTGCGGTTGCATCTGTCATATTGTTCAATGATTTAAATGACCTGGTAACAGTGCATAAAATCGCGTGCCCTATGTAATCAAAGAAACAATGATTGAAGATGTGACTGACTCAATCATTTCATTCTTGTCTGTGATTACTTAAAACATCAGTTTAATTTACTTTTATGATGAATAATAAGTGCTACTTATAGCTTCTCTGACTAAGCCTCTGTTTCTATAACAATCCTAAACTGGGTTAGGATTATGTATCAATCAAGTGGTCACAATTAGCATATAATATGTGGTGTATATTTAGTATAATAAGCGTCATATTCCTATCTTGGGATACAGTGACACAATTACTTGTTTCAAAACAGGGTTACAAGAGTTTGTCCCAAATAATCCTATTCCGATATATAAGGACAAGGTTGTTTGGGACAGCTTCTTAAAAACCTTGTTTTAAAACAAGGTATCATGTCAGATAAACTGGTACCCACAGTTCGAGTACAATTAAAAACCGTAGGCACCATATTATATGAGCGTAAATATCCTATGCACTTGTACTTTTGGGTCAGCAGTTTCCAAAAATAAAACCCTTTCCATCAACATGCTCGTGTTTTCACATTTCACTTGTCACAGTTCCCTCTTCAGACTCAAAACCGGAGACGATATCAGCTCTTCATGTATAACACATATACTCTTCAATTTTGTGCATTAATAGATTGGTTTCCATGTATTTACATGTAACGTGGCACAAATATAGCAGAGAATCATTCACAATGCAGCAGAGCCAATATCTGAAACTTTTCCATTACTGTAGTTTTGCTAGGGGAGTCAGATTGTATCAGAATGCTCGAAACCATCCAATCTACAAATTAGGGGTATAACCGTCAGATGACGTACATTATAAATCTGTGCTTTGAAACAGCCGATTCCTTCCTTTGAATGTAATCAAATGTTTACAAAGTGCTTAATATGCTCAATGTAGTAAGTTATCCCAATTGTAATTGCATGCCAAGGACTTCACCCTTGCAAGATGGGGAATTGTCTAGCAGAAGAAAACCAGAGAACCCAGTCAGATAGGTCTAGATGAACTTTTACATGAGCTAGTTTAGACGTTTCATGTTATAGCCTTGCAGTAGCTACTGTATAGCAGATCTCGTAATAAACCTCCTATTTATGTTTTTCAATGTTATTGATTAGATTTGTTATTCTTTTTATATAACAATATCATACACTGTTATAACTGACTATAATTTTGATGGCACAAACGAAATTAAGGATGTTTTGTTCCGACAGATGGTCATGTGGCTGTATTGTAAAAATGTGATATTTCTTTTAAAATCCCTGTAATTTCTCAGCCAGTCCCATACTGCCGACTGATTGGGTGATTTCTCTAATGCTGCTGGGTAGTTTTGTTTATGGTTCACCTGGAACTGAATATAGAGGTGACTATGGACATAAGCTTTGGTGGTGAGACACTGCTGCTGTACCCATGAGAAAGGAACTCCACCTGTACAAAACTCCACCTGTATACCACGGTTATATAATATTACAGCATAAATGTCACAGCTGTGTCCAAAGGATAGAGGTCATTTGCAAAACACTAAAATGGCCACAGGAAGGCTATTAGAATAGGTAAAGCTTGCAAGGTCTGTTTGGGCACCTGCAGTTCAACATGTACTTTTCATGACTCTTACAAATTGAAACTATGAAAGGATTTGAAGGTGGAAAACAAGGATAGTGAAAATAATTCCATTCAGCGGAGTAACTGTAGACAGTGGAAAGACGAAAGGCTTGGAAGCTGAGACATTGGCCTAATGTAGCCGTAGGAATTCTCCAATACATAATTTCAGAAGAGAAACTTTGAACTTTCAGTTCCTGCTGGCCCAAAACACAAAGCTGATTGGCTGTATCACCTGTCAGTTTCAAACACACACACAGCTGATTGGCTGTATCATCTGTCAGTTTTATGAAGGCATTACAAGACTCGCTTTGGTCTCAGTAGTTTTTATTGAAGTTATGAATCTTCATAAGGTAAGGCGATTGTCATCGACTGAACAAATTGAGTTACGGGGATATCGGTACAGTGCTCTGACTTACCATCCCTTTCCGCCGCACGATGGAGTTGGAAGTCCTTCAACAGAGTCTGTCTTCGGGAGAACATCTGAATAGCAGGTGATAGCACATTACCTGCATGAACCAGCTTCACATCTACAACATAGGGAATTTCTCACCATCATCTCAATACATTAGTCACAGAAATCAACATCTACTAATGGACCCCAACCATAATCATTGTTTGTTGTGGTGTGAAGCTATCTCTTTCAGCATGGGGATTTGTGAATGAATTCATAGAAATGAAATGACATGGGTGGGTTCACAAAGGACACCTCAATTGGATTTTCCTTGCACAGTTCATTTGCATATTGGAGAGCTGTCCAACCATAAGCTTTCCCTTGGTTGCCTCATTTCAGAGAACAACCGTTACAAGTGACCTTTCAACATTATCGTTGTTTTTCTTTCATGATCTCGGCTGATTCGCTTAAACATATATGTGTGTCTGTGCTGATGGTTGATTTCACAGTAAACCCCGGATGATCTAAGGTAGCGAAAGGCCATGCATCATGTCCGTTGAGCTGCACTTCACATATGCTCTCAGATGTCTTTCGGGATCTTTAATTGGTTGGGGGGAAAAAAACAGCATGACATACAGCGAAAAACTTCTTAAAAATGTATGTTACTTCCTCAACATTCCTTCACTGGCTCTCTTTGTCTCCAGTGTGAGTCCATCTGATGTATATAGATGAATGACCCAGTGAGGAATTCAGACAACCACTCAATGAAACAGCTTATGCACGGCAAATTTAATATGTGGTTTGCACAGACAATGCAGGGGTTGAAGGGCTGATGTCCTTAGGCAAAATAATGAAGAGGAGCAACCCAAGAAAGAAAGGGGTCTTTGTGCGGGCTCGAAGCTGAAGGTTTCTTGTGGGAGACAGGAAAACAGGAGTCTGAATCCCCTGTTGGACATAATGTGAACTGACACAACACACTACCCTTACACCTGCAGTATTGACGACTACCCTCCCGCTTTGAGCCAGCCACTCATCTGGAACTACGGGCATGGGAGGTAAAGCGCAGAGAGCCTTAGCGGCGACATGAACTGATTTCAAGGGAGCATGCGGCTAGCATGGGGCCCTGCCGCTAGCTGCAGAAACACACAGGATTACATGCGCTTGTCATGCAATGACCGTTTGAAACAGAACAGGATCTGTCTAATCCCGCTAAATGAAAGACATGAAGGAGGGGATGTAATGTGACAACCCAGAAAGAGGTGAGAGGCACCAGGGCGAGGAATGGCTTTGCTAAAACAATTTTTTTTTAGGCTTTTATGCTTCGATCCTGCCGTAGGCCCCTCTCTGGTAACATCAAGGCCTCGAGCCGAATCCTGGGTGCTGACGCCGACACACAATTACCTGTGGAATTGCTGATTACATTGAGCACATTAAGCACTTTGTAAACATTTGATAACATTCAAAGAAGGGAACGGTTGTTCCAAATGAAATTATCCAAATGCAAGTCATCTGACAGGAATACTCCTAATTTCTAGTATAGATTGTTTTCATGCAGAATTTTAACATGATAATTGAATTTTCTGTTCTAAGCTCTCAAATTGAGTCACATGGTCCTATTAGCTGCTTAGCAAGTCCTTTGGTTCACTCTTGGGTGCCGCGACATTACAAGGCCGGGTCTGAGTTGCCAAATGACCATTTGCCGCAGCACTTTGATGATTTTATTACGTGTTTAAATAATACAAATAGCCTGATTCCCCACAAGTTCCTGCAGTTAGTGGATGGCCACTCGCAAACAGAACCCAACAACATTCAACAGCAATTCACGGCCATTCATAAAGCTTAACAAAAAAAAACTTTAGACTGATATAGATGGACAGATGGACAAACACACTCAAACAGACCGGCACGCAGTTCCATTAATTTCATAAACACGTCCAAAAATACATGCCTGATGAATATGAAGTATGCACGCGCTCAAATGTGAACTGTGATATTACTGTGATAGTCGTTTTTAAATGCATTATTTCACAGATAATGGATCGTTTTTAGAACGGTAACTATAATCAGACCTGGAGATGTGGTCATTTTCATTACCTTTGTTAGCCAACAGATGGCAGATAATTGTACACTCTTTTCAAAGTTCTCTGTCCCCTGAACTGTTGGGTACCTGTAAACATAAATATGAATTAATTTTCAGATCATTTATTTACACAAATACAAGGGAGGGAGGGGGAGAGAGAGAGAGAGAAAAGAGAGAGATAGAGTGAGAAATAAAAAGGAGAGAGAGTGGTTGCTTTTTGATGTGCTGATTAATTTAGACTCTCACGATGTATGTGAATATGCAGAACATCACCGTATCATGATACTGATCTTAACAGCCTTCGTCTTCACTTTTCTCAAAACAAAATCATTCATAACTACATAAAACCGAATGAAGTGGAATAAACAAACCCAGATCTCTGGGTTATTCAGAGACTGGATAAGGAGAAGTAAAAGTGAACCTCTGTGAATACTCAAATGTTAAAAGACTGCAAAAATAATGTGAGAGATTTCTAATCACTTTATTGGCCATTTGAGTGATGTTTGTTCTTTTTTACGTAAATACGAAAACATAAACGAAAGATTGATTGCTCAAGTTCTGATTTGTTCTACCTGCCCATGTTTACTGTCAATATCAAGTGGACACTAAAAAGAGATAGTTAATCCATATACCAACTGTAAATATGCAAAATGATGAAGGGGAAGAAAAAAACAACACAAATCAATTACAACTGTAATTAAATGTTTACATAAAACAGTGATTAAGTACCAGCCCCCCTGACCAGAGCAGAATATTCTATTGGATGGGTGAGTGCTAAAACACACTGTACTGCCCTAGTTCCAATAATGTTAAGTCTTTGATCAATCTTTTTAAGGTTTTTCTTATTATGCATATCTCATTGTTTTAATTTCTAATTGTTTGGTCCTGATATAGATTAAGCATTAATCAACTGTACAATTTAACACTTGCAGGATGAATCATTGAGTATTCTTTATTAAAATATATGTATGAGGATTGTGCAATTACTCTTCTTCAACAAATCACTGTCTTTTAGAGCAGTGCACAAGAAACACAATATGATCAGAGTCTAAAATACACTTAATTTCAATTCAAAATTCAATGAAACTATGATATTTATGCAGTAAATACATGGGGAGTGACATGAAGTATCTGTACAATTTACTGTTTTTCAATATGTCAGCATACACAACAATAATTAAAATACAATACTGCAATCAATGTGTTTGTTCCATATCCCTGCTTTTTAAACACAAATGCCCACCTCAAAACACCGTTCAGATTCTCGTGGACAATGCAAATAGCTCGCGGTGTTGTCTAATAGAACTACACAGACTGACACTCACAGCTATTTAAAAACATCTCCATGCTGAAAACAGCCATTGTGTGCAAATGCGAGGCAGCGAGGTCTTGGCTGGGGACCGCGCTGGGTGAAATCAAAGGCAAACCTGGAGCACAACGGGGGGGTGGGGGGGGAGTCATAATTACATGCGATGGGGGACTTGTGATCTTTTTAATTATTCTGCACTTCATTTCGATCCCACCATTCAAAATGCAACATGAAAATTGATTGCCTCGAATATCCATCTTTATAATCTTCAAAGCCCATAAATAATCCAACTTTGGGAAGAGGATGACACGTAAAAGCGCGTCCGGATCTCTTTCATTCCCAAGCTGCGATGTGTTAGGGCTAATTGAATGGACTGCTCTTTGGCCAAAAAGAAAGTACACTTGTTATCTTGTGAACCTCAACATGTAAGATAGGGATCTCTTGAATGTCAGCAACAGAAATGGAATTAACAAGAGATCTTTTTATTGTTCTAGAGGGTCATTAGGCTGCCAATTGGGTAATTATGGAAATGATCTCTTTGGTTCTATGGAATGTTTTCCCGCTTCCATAAGGACGTGAAAATGTTCAATTGGTTTCTCTCATGGGAAAGTTCTGCCATAACTGCAAGTGTACCAGCAAAATCAAATTAAGTAAAGAGATTTCATTAGTATTTATAGCCAAGAGGCATTTGTAAAAGTACAGGGCAAAGAAGTTTTGTGGGACTCAAAAGAGGAGAATGATTTGCTAATGACAAAGGCCAAGCAGAACAGACATACAGGCTGATAATGAATAGGAGGCATTGATTGGCTCTTTTAAGAGAAATCTTGAGAGACGTAAAATATTGACGTTTTTCTGCATGACTTCGGACTTTGCGTATAACTGGTTGTGTTTGTTTTCTTTGCAGCAAGACAATATTTGCCTTTGCGGGAGGTTACACTTTCCAATTTCAAGACAACATCAAGTCTTGTTTATCTGCTGGCAACACTTTTAAGAAGACATAATGCTTATATCATGTTTTGAATGACCTTTGTCTGTCAAACCCCAACATGAATGTATAAATATTTAAAAGATCTTATGGCTCCCTTTATTTCATTTTCGATACTGAATTCATGTCTCTCTTTACTATAATACTGTCAAAAAGTGAATAGCTAATGAGGTGTAATGTATTGTCATTTTCATGATTACTTACAATCTCTCCAATGCTATACATTGGCCCGCGGCAGTCAAATGTGTTCCAAGAGTGGTCTAAAATAAATAAAACAACAGGTGCAGGCATTCAGAAAAACGAGGGATTAAACTCAGTTTGAATGTATTTTACAATAAAATCCCTTGTAGCTCAAATACTGCAGACGTATTACTTTACCATACCTTTTTTCCACAAATAATTCAAATGTGTATGCTTATATTAATTTTGTGGTTAGCCAATCAATCACTTAATCGTTTGCCACTCTCTGAAATCGTCTTTGAATCGGATGGAAAATAAGCAACACATTTCATTGCGCGGTTTATGTCTTTGTGCTTAAAATAGAATAATTTTCTGTTTGTTTTTATTTTGCATGCCACTCTACCAGGGAAACTTTTACAAAGCCCGTTGTACTGTCCTTAACTGTTGTTTGTTGAAACCGTGGAAACTCTAAAGAGGGATCAATTAAAATCTCAATAAAATCCCGGTGCAATTAGATAAAAATAAAAAACAGAGAGAATCTACTGCGTTTGGAAAATTCCTCAAAATAGCTGAATCCAACTGTTCACCTTGCAAGAGGACCTTGCAAACCAGTGTGTCGCGGTCCCTTGTGACACCTTACCGTAGAGCTCGTGGGCGTCTAGTCACAACTACATGGTCACGTATCTGGGCTTCTCACAACCAAAGACAATTTATAATAAGCTTCAATTCGGGTAATTGGGTTTAGAGGATATTTAGGTAATCTGTATAAAACACTGGTGGCGGGAATTCTGACAAATTATTGGATCGGACCCCCTAAAATTGAATGTAATTTGCTGTGATATTATAGATATGTATGCATCGATAAGCAGGAGAAGATTGAGTTCAGGGGTCATTTCTAGTGGTGACTGAAAAACGCCATATTACCGGCCTAAATAATGACAGTTTCCTTTCAGGGGAGTTAAACATTAAGGAATACGCTATTTTTTATGCCTTGGCGTTGGAGTGTAAAATGCAAACAGATGTAAAAGAGATGCAGAACAATCTGCTGGTCCAAAACTTGACTCTCGCTCAGTGACCTACTATGAAACACTAGGCTATTATAGCTGTGGACATTTTCACATTATCAAGAGATTTCACTTTACATGGTTCTTTGCAGAGTGGCCCATGTCAACACACAGGCTGAATACGGGCTGCAATAGCACAGCTGATTTATGCCACAACTATTACTTACCCTGAGCATTTACGATTCAGTTAAGTGTTTTTTAGGCCAATATATTCAGTGTTATGCGTACAGCCAAGCTGGTAGGTGGTGTTTTTGTCTTTTGTATTTGTTTTCTGAATTATCTCAGATTAAAGCTGTTAGCTACCAGATAAACAACAGGGTGAAGTCATCAAGAACATGCCGATTTACACTGACGCTTCTTTTTCATCGTTTTAACTGTTAAACTATGCTTGACTGTCTTGACTTTCTGAAGCAGAAATTCAAAACAGATATAGGCCACATCCACACATACTTTTCGCGTGTTGTAAAACGTAAATTCGTATCTTTGTTGGTCATTCCTATACAATAACTTTCTATTTACTGAGCGCCTTTGTTGTCGTGATTAACGATTGCTGCCGAAATCACAAATGAGATGTTGAACAGTACTTTTCTTATTGTCAAATACATTCCGGTTTTATAAATGAGCTGACCTCATTTTCCAAAGCTGCCAATTATCTGACATTTGGATGCCGAGATAGTCCAAATGTCTGCTCGAAGAACCAGTATTCAAATGTCTGTGTAAAAAGAAACCCTTTCAGTATAAATTCCTAGTGATGGAGAAATACTAGATAGACATAGATCTGAAGTCAATCTGCGAGCCACGTTTCAAGGAGACTATGAATCACGTAATGTAGATGTATTTTCATTTACCTGATATAAACACAATATTTCAATAGGAGGCCATGTAAATTTAGTGATACAGAGTAGCAGATATTCTTTAATATACGACGCTGTGGTACAGCTATTAGAGGACGTGCGTGGATATCGTCTTATTTTGTGCATAACCGGTTAATTATTCCCCTCAATTTCATATTATCGTTCTCTAATTCAGTGGAACACAACGCATTTGAAAGAGTATCAGGTCAGCAAAAATGTCTGTGAAGCTATGGTCTAATGACCGTCGTTATATTCACAGCGAAAAGTATATTGAACCGAGTAAATCTGTGTCATTATGTCATCTAAACCACTGTAATCAAATAACACTTTCTCGTAGGGCTAATATGCGACTTCAGTCTTAATTTAAATGACAAAAAAAACTTACAAACCAAGTGACATAGCACTTACTTAACAAGATACATTGGCATGCTAATCCGGCTCCCATTTACCTCTAGGTGTCATTTTCCCACCCATCACCATTCGCCATTACGCCCCGCCTTGGAACACTTGCGTGGATCAAATGCCTATATTGTACTTTAACGAACGGCTATTTCTTCATCACACATCCAATCCAACTCATACCATCTCCGTCACGCATTATAGGAAACATAGAATATGTACGTGGTTTAGATATGAACACTGACAACAACAAAATAAAACATAGGCTGCACGTTAACCCATCCTCACATATTTTAGGTTACTCAATTAAAGCCCGTAAACCAATCATAGAGTGGAGCTTTAATTGAAGCCGAAACAACTCAATACATGTTCCAATTTGCTCGCAGTCCATCAGCATGTCTGACGGACGTCCACTTTGCAGAAAGTATGGGACTGCTTCATCGTGTAATTAGCAGGTTTGTGGAGAAGTAGGGACGATTTCACTTTCATACACAGGTTGATGGTGGTGGTGTCTGTGTCGGTGTGTGTGTGTGTTTGGGGGGCGTCATGCAGGAAAACAAAACAATATTCCGGGTTTAAATATTAAAAGGATAATCAATGAGGCGTGTAGGCCTATTCTAGTAGTAAGAATTATTAAGGTTGTAAGGCGTATTAAGAGGTACTTTCCAACAAATAATGTAATTGTACTAATGCGGAAATAGTTACTCGATTCAAACCTACTGATATCACGCTGTAAAATAAGAGGCTGAAAAACAGACCACAGTGCAATAAAATACATTTTGTGTTAAAATGATTGTTTGTAAAGCGGCTCGTATGGAAAATACATTTAAGTATTTAAAAAATCCATTCAAATGAGTTCCATTTTAAAAGGTAAATATTTCGAATATTCCCTACTTACATTGAGAACATTTATTTGGCTACTGATTGTTGTAAAATTGCGATTATTTAACTCGGTAGTGATGAGTTTGTTTTACATGGAATATGACTGTTCTGTAGAACTGAACACTGCAATTTGGACAAAATATCAATTGTCTGAGAGTCCACAATTGCAAAGTAATACATTTTAAGCTCACACTTCTGCTTCTCCAAATGGCAATGAAGCCTTCAAATTTAGTTTTGGAATGTCTTTCGGTTAGGCAAAATCGATTAAATTTCAAACTAATGTAGCCATGATCGAATATATAACTCTCAGATTCTCTCAAAGCCAACAATGGTTTTGCTTTTAATAATGTTGAGTTATACAAAAATGTTGTTTATGTAGGATAAATAAAAGTAAAACTTAGATTAGATATTGAAAAACATGGCCAAACAATTGAATAGACCCATTCGACGAAGAGCCGACGAATCAATATGTCGCAATCAATAACGAAGTTAATATTAATAACCAAATATTATTTGTACATAATTCAAAAAATATTTTGATCAGATATGAACTGAACGAAAATGTAGGTTTTGCAGGTTGTGGTAGAGCTAATTCCGTCTACATTAAATACTGTTTTTTTTATTATAAAGACGAAATACATTTCAGTATCACTACTAAGAATCAATGTTTGTTTTCAATAATTCTTAATGCATTAACTTTCGTTCAAAATGTAAAATTTTCATTCATTCAGAATTATAAAAATCCAAACAAAAAAATCAAACTCGATTCCATATTATTATAATAGGTATTGGTGTTTTCCAATAAAAAAAAAACTCGGCACCTTGTCATTTCCTATTTTGTATACTAGAGCAATTATGTCGTTATTCAGACATATTTGAAAAACGCGACACACATTTTCTGTTTTGTCCTTTTGTGCATTGTTGTGACGGCGAGCTGCTCCGAGATGATTCTACAAAAGGGACGGTTAAAAATGAGCTACATCATATTGTTTGACAGAAAGTTGCAGGTTGATAGAGTGGATTCTTCAAGGGGGTGAAAATGGTGAATTCCAAAAAAAGGCTGAGATCTTGCCTTCTGGAGGGTATAGCCTTGAGGGAACAACGGTGTCGACCGTAAAAAAATCTAATTAAAGATTACATTTAAATGAAAAGTCATTTTTAACGCAAATATGACGCGGACATTTCCCCTCAGAGATGAAAGGAGCAGTTTTCCAGAGAATGGCTCGTTTTGATTAAATCTGACATGCTGATAATTCTGCGTTGATGTAAAATAATTAACATAATAGCCGTAATTAAAAGCGCGCTAACAATGCCATTAATTTATCATACAGTTTTACTAGCATGCTGCCCCCAACTGCTCTCTCATCATTAATTAAATGAGTTGCCTTTCAAAAAATCTGTTGTTGCACTAGCACCCTTTATACTACTGAACAAATCCATCTCACAAACCGTTAGTTATTGGTAAAACATGTGCAGAACAGAATATGATTTCACTTATTTACATTGTTTTGAAAAGACAGTGAAAACGCGCAATGATGGCTTGTTCAGATATATCACTCAAATATCCAATTTTCACTTTTTACACTTGCAGATGCACATAATAAAGGAGACTATTATTATGACGTAATGCATTACGCTATTATCAAATAAAAGATTGGGTTACTGTCAATTGCTAGGTGAACTGCGATTAGCTAAATGGCCCTCTTTAATAAGCAGAAAATCAAATAGACCAAAATGAATATTAGTGTTATTTAGAATACCATAGGCACGACCTGAGGACGTCTTCTATAACCGTTTGGAATGAACTTGATTGAGTGGATTGAATTGATTTGTACCTTGCATAAATTCGCTAAATGCAGACTGAAGCGATAAAGGTGAACGCAAAACAGACAGACATCACGCTAATGCCAGAAGATTTAGGGTAATCCTAAACAGCTCCAAGTTTTACATAACTTATTTACTGGAAGCAAAGGTTTTACATAG
The DNA here is from genome assembly GCA_022829145.1 of Albula goreensis. Taxonomy (NCBI): domain Eukaryota; kingdom Metazoa; phylum Chordata; class Actinopteri; order Albuliformes; family Albulidae; genus Albula; species Albula goreensis. Next base: position 32,346,707 of record CM040753.1, read on the forward strand.
ATGAGAGAGAACGGCTTTGATTCTATGTCCAGCACTAAAGCGATTATGGACCCACTTGAAAGGAAATCTCCAACCTTATTTCTAGTGATTTCCTTGCAGGTTTAAATGAGAAAATGGCATAGAACGTTTACAGCATTTAAATACGTTTTAAACCAGTCTAAATATTATTCGGACGATGCTGTTGTGGAGAGAAACTCTTTAGGGCTAAGTGTATGCAACCTCATGATTCCCGCGATCACAGTATATAATTCTTGGTTCAAGTGCACTGTCTTCACCAGCTTTCAGCCCTCCCGTTTTCAGCCTGTAACAGCTTGCCACAGTACCTTGAAGGGACACATTTTCTCAAGCACAGATTTCCATTTCACCCACCTTTTTATTTCTCCAATTTAATTAGGCATAAATCCTATCCCGTTTTCTTATTTGTGAGCTATTTGTTTCTGACCTTGCTTGGTAATCACATGCAGCGACTGTATCCGCACCGTCACCTGCTGTAGCTGCGTCTCCTAATAGGTTCATGCTGGAAAGAGTTAGCTTATTATTCTAAAAGGTTTTGTCGAGTTAAGCCGTGCATGTGTACTTAAATGTACATTTCATTAACAAACTGCGAGAGTATAAAACAGGATTTATGGAGCTTCAAAAGATCACTAAGAGGCCCGATTTTATCCCCTTTTGGTGCGATATTAGCCCAGTAACTTTGTCTTTCAAGGCGCCGTGACTCTTGAATTTAAAGACGAACAGTCGGAATAAGCTTAACCTTAGTGTAAAATCGAAAATAGAATAATTTCAGTAGTTTTGGCGTCTGTGTGTGTCTATATATATATATATATATATATATATATATATATATATATATATATATATATATATATATATATATATACACACACACACACACACCAATACTATTATTATAATTGTATACTATTAATTATAATAATAACAGTGGTACATAACAGGTAGGTAAACGAAGTGTAAAATAAACGTTTTGACAAAATGAAGTGGGCTGAAAGAAGTGCGATTTCATCTCCTAAGTACCCGGTATTGATAGACTGGAGATCACTCAGGTCAGATGGTGTCTTGCCTGAGCGCAAGATTAGCACAATACGTGTGTAATCGGGAGGAAACGTTCCTTTTCACTCAAACGCGATTATTAACGATATGATTTAATTAATCTGACTTTTATTGTGCTCAAGACAAGCTCCATCAAAGATGCTACACATGTCCTTTGTTCCTTTCCCTCTGAGAATTAAAGGATAACCCGAATGCTTCTCTAGATTTTTGCTGCACAGACGGGACTGTTTTAATATGAAATGTTCCCAGAACCACATAAAATAGCATGGTGTTGGAAGGCGCTCACGACAGCTAGGCGAGATATCATAAATAATTCCGAATAGTACAATCCTCTATTCTAAACACCCACTCCTTTAACATGCAAATAATAGTTGATGCAAGGATATTCATACAGCACATTTTTAATTTTATGTTAATTAAATGCTTACATAAGAGTAAATATAAGACGGTTCAATCATAACAAACATATAGAAACTTTGGCTGTTGACCACGATTTATTCTGCATTAATTACTTATCCACTGGTGAATTTAACTTTTTTTTTTCTTTGTCTATATTTATTTCAATTTAAAAAAATAGTCACTATTTCTGTAGGGTTTTTAAAATGTGCAGTGCTACATAAATGCGATTTACATGTATTATTACTTATTATTGAGTAATATTTGATTAGTTACTTAAACACTGGCGTAATTTCAAGTATCTGATAAATGGGCCTATATATTTTTTTAACAGATGTGTCAATAAACAAACATCAAAGGTAGTGATTTGAGTTATGTGCCAGATCAGAGCAAGTTGCACCTCGTTCTTCTCTGTGGTATGCGACGGTGAAATCCTTACAGCCCAGAACTAGTGTGCAACGATTGCTGTTTTGCCTTTTAAATGGTGCCCAGAAGAAGAGCTTTGAACTGAACGGAATAGACCTTGTCATGGTTAACTGCTACTCAGTTCCCATCGTAAAGTCATTTACACATTTTTGTTAGTTCTAATAGAGGGGTGGTAAGAATAATTGATTCTGTTGTCAATTAAAGATATTTTCATTACGGCAGGAGGAGACTCCAGACCAAATCAATAGGAAGTTATATTGCTTGTGGCACATAGATAACGAATTTAGGCTTGGAAGATTCTTGGGTTACTCAATCCGTATGAATATAGAGCGTTTTTTTGTCAAATAGTCGCTGTCCTAATATGAACGTTGCTTTAAGGGTGCGAGGAAGTGCAAAAATATACAGCAGCCTACCTTTAAAAAAATAAGAAATCATTAAAGGAAGAAGTATACAATTCATAAAGATTAATTTTAATTTTTTTACAGATACCCCTCGTGTGTAATTCTGGTCACTGATATTTTTAGCACAACGTAGGAAATGTTAAGTGTTCTATATTCGCTTTTTACATCCTCTTTCTGAGAACATCCTTCGACACGGCTTACCTTCATGGTTTTGAATAGTCGCTTTACATTCACCCGCTCCCTCATTTCCTACTTTTTCATATGCTAACACATGCAATGATTAGGTCGTTAACACTTCTTCAAAATCCGTTAAGAGCGCTTTATTTGTAGTTTCCCATTGTTGGCGCGCGTCTTTATCCCTCCCCTTTTTCGGCAAATCTACGACATTAATCGATACAAACAGAATATCAAGTTCAATTAAAATGTTACATACGTCTAAAAGAAAACGAAACATATTTAGAACGTCAAAGCTCAGGATCTGAAATCTCAAAATTATATCAATCCATTAATTTCACGGCGATAATTTACAATCGACTGTAACCTCGCTGTTTTTATTTAGAACTATGTATCTATATTCTATTGCATGCAATATACAGACGAGCACACAGTAATAGCTAGAAGAGAGTTAATTAACTTAGCTTTAGACGTTTTCATTCGGGCGCACTCAACACAATTTGTTTAAGCAAAGTTAAGATTGGTTTTTGAGCAGCGGAGTTAATACACATCAGAAGTGAAGATTTCAATCATGCAGGCCAATTGTCTTTTTCTCCCCCTGCTACCGTTAAATGGTCTATGACGGACGAACAGAGCCAGGAAGTAGTGGCAAGTAGTATTACTGTTGTCCTTTTGTTGACAAATCCATGAAACAACTCCAGTTTGCATGGTTTAACAGGGGGACGTCTGACGTCACGTGGTCACGTGACAGCGCTGATAGTATATCTTTAACTGAAAAGTAATCTATCAGACAGTCCTTAAAACCGGCTTTAAAAGCATGTGTCATCCTGGCTCTTCACACCGAAATCAGTCTTAGTTACTAGGAAATACGATTTGAAGGGGAGCGGGCGTGAAGCACACGAGACTGTTAAAACTTAAGACGCTACAAGGCTGGAGAAATATTTTCTAAAGTTTAAGTTTCACTGGCAGGCCGATCTGACCTGCATTTAGAATTTGCTGACATCCGATCTGACCGCGACGGGCCACGCACTTACCTCTGGTTGTTCTTCAGTAAAGTAAGCTGTGATGACCCTGTCTGGAGGCAACAGTGCCAACGACATGTCCGGTCAGACGGTGCTTACTGCTGAAGATGTGGATATCGATGTGGTCGGAGAAGGCGATGAGGGAATGGAAAGAGACAGCGACTGCGATAGCCAGGGAATTCACGACCGCGCGGAAGAGGTGGAGGAGATCGGGGTTAAAGAACGAACTGGCAGCCCCTGTGAAAGCGCTGGCGAGGGAGAAACCAAAGGAGACGGCCAGGAAAGCGCATCGGGTCCCATGCAAAACAAGCCGAAAAACAGTCTGGTAAAGCCACCCTACTCCTACATCGCTCTCATCACCATGGCTATTCTTCAGAGCCCGCAAAAGAAACTCACCCTCAGCGGGATTTGCGAGTTCATAAGCAACCGCTTTCCGTACTACAGAGAGAAGTTCCCAGCCTGGCAAAATTCCATTCGACACAACCTGTCCTTGAACGACTGCTTCGTCAAAATCCCTAGGGAGCCAGGAAACCCTGGTAAGGGTAACTACTGGACACTGGACCCTCAGTCGGAAGATATGTTTGACAACGGTAGCTTCCTCAGAAGAAGGAAACGTTTCAAGAGACACCAGCCAGATATTCTCAGGGAACAGACCGCCCTCATGATGCAAAGTTTTGGGGCATATAGCATCGGGAATCCTTACGGACGTCACTATGGGATTCATCCAGCAGCTTATTCCCATCCAGCGGCTTTGCAGTACCCTTACATCCCTCCCGTGGGTCCTATGCTTCCCCCGGCGGTACCTCTATTGCCATCCACTGAGTTGAACAGAAAAACTTTCAATTCTCAGCTCAGTCCCAGCCTTCAGCTCCAGTTAAACAGCCTGAGCACCGCATCCATGATCAAGTCCGAGCCTTCCAGTAGACCCTCGTTTAGTATAGAGAATATTATCGGGGTGTCCAGCACTTCTTCGAGTGCTCAGACTTTTCTGCGGCCTCCCGTGACAGTGCAGTCGGCCTTACTGAGCGCACAGTCACTCTCTCTTAGTCGGACATCAACTGCTATTGCGCCAATTCTGAGCGTACCCACAAATATCATTTCTGGACAATTTTTACCCACAGCATCGACAGCAACTGTTTCAAAATGGCCTTCTCAATAATTTTTTTTTTTTTAGAAATATGGGGAAAAACTGTACAGCACAATTAGGCAGCACTGGACTCTTGTCCGCAAACTATAGCCATGTAAACACTTTGAAAAGAGAAAAAGAAACGAAAAGGAATGCTTTCTGTACAGGTAACAATTGTAAATATTTGTACAAAGAAATTAATTTACTTGTTTGATTTTTTTTCCTAAGTATCTTATTTTATTGTTTGAACTGTATGACAGTTGTAGTTCAATGAGCTTTTCTTAAATTTGTCATTGAAAGCTCAACGCCAGTAGTAATTCAATTTATAATTACATGTTTATTTGTTTTTTAATACAAAAATACGGAAATGTTCTTATCTCATGATTGAAAAACAGTCTGTTTACAAAATTTAAATATATGTATTCTATGTAGTTCTATTGTGTTGTAAACTGGATTCCTTTGTTAATAAACCTGATTACAAAACAGAGACGTAAATGCTAAAATGTATTTTTGTCCTGTAAACATTTCTAAAGTTTGGCGCAGTTAATACATTTATAATATGTACACAATACCAGTCTTTATATTAATACGTTACATGCCGCTTAAAGTACAAAAATATTTCTTGTTGATAGTAATCTTTTTCAATTTGTAGGCCCTCTAAAACTATTATATATACAATTGTGTAATAATTGACATTTGTTTATTAGCTCATAGCTTTTCATTGTATTCATTGGATTTAAGGAAATAACAATATTAATATTAATAATTATGTGTACTCATTTAGTCATGGGAGCTGTAAGCTATTGTCTTACGAATTTAGAGGCCATAATTTGATCTAATATAATACACAATCTGCGCAACGTCCGTGTATTACATCAATAGGCCTAAGAGAAATATCTTACTTATGAAAACAGAACAAAACACATATGACGAGGATTATGTATTTATTATTATTACTATTATTATTATTATTATTATTATTATTATTACTACTACTACTACTACTGCTACTACTACTACACCACCTACAACTCTTAACTATCCTCGTAACAACAAAACCACCGAGGAGGTTATATCATACACCTGTTTTCCAACTTGAACTTCATATTATAACAAAAATATTGCAACTAATAAAATAAGAAAATACATATTTGAGTTAAATACAAAAAAGTATATTGTGAGGTTCCGTTGGCATATATATTTTTTTACATTTTTATAGTTAAACTGTGAATGTATATTTATGCATGAATAACCAAATATGAAATATCATTCTATTTCACAGTCCTTTCAGAGAAGAATATTGCTAGAATTTTATACAAACATGAAGGACTGTAATTGTTACATAAATAACTTTAATGTATCACAATGCGCACAGAAATCTACACATACTTCAAAAATGTATTTACTGGGTTGACGCTTGCTTTCAGGTCGCAAATCAGTAAAAAAAAATCTTTTCTTCTTATCCTTCAACATAGAGTAATTTTTGCTGACATAATTCACGTTAAAGGACCCACATGCGTATGAGAACCGAACAGACAGTATCCCGGTTACATTCAGTCCGTTAACCGTTTTACCATGCCGAACCATTTAGGCTACGTTACAAAACGAGGCGCCCTAAACTGTTTGCATGTTGCTACTATAAAAGTAACACTTCGTTTCACAGTTGTGTCTGGCTAATCAGTTTTACACAAACAGCAAATGGTGGCTGGTGTGTGGCACACGGGTTACTGCTATATTTAACTGATACCCATGGGAAAAGAGAAAGGGGTGTCTTCTTAAATTCACTTTAGGACTCAAGAAGCTGCTGATCAAGTGCTTCTCAATGACACTGGATAACAGGGGATCATTCCAGGGGCGAATCCGTATTCCTTAAAATGAGGCTAACATTTCTATGCGCATTGCTGCGATGCCGGCTGTCACAATGCAGTTTGACCGCACATACCACAAATAATTTATTGCACGGTGTGACATGGAGGATTTCCTTTTAAGATAAAGAATTAAGAAAAGGAGAAACGATATTGCCTCTAAAAAAACTAAATTAGTCACGCGCATTTTTATCCAGACAATGTACAGAAAATGAATATATTTCACAAATTGCATTTTATGTTAGAGTGTTTTTACTGTCTAATGTCACGCAAGCTTACATATGATAGAATTAAATTATTTTAAGCCCTTCCACATGAACGTAAATCATTCCTACACAGATGATATACGGTCATATCATGTACTATGTTATTTTAATTTAAATGTTTATTTCTTGTTATACAACCTTGTCTAAACGGATTTGTTTACTACATAAAATATAAATATAGATAACAATACCAATAACACAAGCAGAAAGAGCAGAAACACCACATTATAGCTGTGGACTGCAAAGTTTCTGGTTTTTGACCTGGAAAAAAATCTTTACAGGTAATGACGAAAACTGAAGAAGTCTGGTTACGGCATGTGCAGCCTATCAGCTTTAGACCAACACTTCGATTCACTCGATCGCTTATTCTGTAAATCTGTTTGGTCAATTGCGTTGTTGTTGATTAGTGTTCTTTTAGTCTTTGTAGCTTACCCAACAAGTATTTAACTAGGCCATTATTGTTTATGCACTGCAGTTCCGAAACAGCAATAATTGAAAGGATCACTAGATGGCGTTTATTGACACCAATATCCTTATATAAACCAACTTTAAAAGCAAGAAACTTTTAAAGAGCGTCTCACAGGATTGAGTCTGCTATCATTGGAAAGTTACACCTGGAGAAACACGGTATTAGCATACAACAGGGGTGGTGATCGTATTTATTTTGGAGTAAGGACACTGTGAAATTGTTTAGATTCAACGGGTTTTAATGAACGGTCTATTTTAAGGTCAGCTGGTGGGAAAGAGTTGACTCTTTAACAAGTGCAAGGTTATAATAGATCCTCTCTTTTTATATAACTGACGTCAAGTTATAACCTTTCACGGCTTGAGATGGATAGTACAACTGCACGGTGGGCTACTATCCTTGGGTAATAATCTATCGCCAAGTATCAAGTACTGAAATTCCGTGGGCCAGAGTTGCAAGGCCATAAGGTTGCCGAACGAGTGATACCGGTTACAACAAATAACCCTCAGTTTAATATGATTATCAAATTAAAGTATTAAAACACATTAAAAACAAGACATGCGTAATCTAATTTCCTCATATAAATTCAAAGGGGATTAGGAGATAGTGATGAAAGTGTTTATTTTTATTTCGACCCCTCTGTCTAAAAACGCTAAAGGCGGATCATTGGAATTCTATATCTTTTTAAATTGTCATACTGTCTCCATATTTAGATCCTAATGTGCACCAGTAGAAATACAAATATTTCTTCAGACAATTTATTTACTTCTGATAAATATGCTATTTTTGGAATTTAGTAATAAACCCAATTTCATTTCAGTTAGGCCTAGATGCGGACAACTCCATACCATTTTATAATTACACTGGCGCAAAAGGGTGGATAAACCAGCACTCGACTGATCGTACTTCGTGGCCGCTATCAATAGGGAACACCTTGAAAAATGGAGCTGGCGAGCTATGAAATGTCCTGACTCAGACAGGCTATGGATGTACTGTGCAGTTTCTCTGTTAAGTGAACTATAGTAGGCCTGTATGGTATGTTAAAAGACCACAAGCCTATGACTACATCGTTGCACCATTTCGTTTAGGAGAAAAGGTCGGACAACACATGATGTGTAAACCTTGCTGTTCTCTTGATGCAGCGACTGTTGTACAGAGCGGTGACCTTTGCCGCTGCACCTGCTATCTCGCACACAGGTGGGGTCTGTGCGCTCTGTGAACGCCCGGTTCCCACAGCCGCAATCTAAATAGACGTGTTCCAGGTCTTCTGATAGGACCACCAAAGCGGTTCAAACTTAAAATTAGTTTTAAAATACGACTATGTTAAGGGTATTTTGTACGTTATCTAAGATTGCGGTATAACATTGGTATTCCACTGTTATAGTAGTTTCCGTTTGGCTGCGTTCTTTGATTAGTGCAATTCCGCTACCGCTGTAACCAAAGAAAGCTCTAAGTTTAAACTGAAAACACAATTCAAATTCTTTCTCAAGATGGCGTATTGCAATATCCTTGTTGTGTATGACGGAACGTTAGCAATCTAACTCTCCTCAAAGAAAGAATTAAAACAATACCAATATCTTATTTAATTAAACGGGACACTGTAGAAAATAACTTAATTTTGTAAAGCTTTGGGAGTTTTGTTACTTGTTAAATCTGCTTCTGGACTACCCAAAAATCAGATTACCTACTTTGTCCTATAACTTACTTTAGTATTGTAATTAATTATATTTATTACAGAAATGCTCATGTCTGAGGCAACATGCCTCAATTTCTTAGTAAAAGCAATATGCAATGAATAGTAACATACATATATATTAGGCCTCCAACAACATTTTGTGACTGTTTTCAATGGCATATATGACAGAATTGGCTTCGCCTATAGGACTAAGAAGCATTAGGTGGTGTGTACAGGTGGGGAAGAATATAACAGAAAAGAGATACGGAAAACTAATTAACCAATTAACCTTCCATATTGTTATTGTTTTGAGCCATACTCTGAGCTAATAGGAACTGTTTAATGAAAAAGCACGGAATGTAGAGTACTGAGGGTGCAAATAAGGCAACTTTACTTCAGTCACCATATTATGCTTAAAAGCCAATGTCACGCTATACCATTTTCTACAACAGACCATTGATAGTAAATGTACATAGAGCAGCTGCTGAATAATAAAAAGGTGTAGGAATGAAGCAATAAATGACAAAGTAAAGCTGGCACAAAGAACATTAATATCTAATGGACACCAGTGACTAATAGGTTTCCCATTGTAATGAAAGTGTCACTGCAAATCAGCAGTTGTCCAAGGTTATTATTGTTTATAAATATTTGATGTATTAACTAGAAGGAAGCATATCGTGAGCAACCAACTTCTGACCTGCGGAAAACAGAGAAATTAGCGATCAGGTGAACGCTGCTGCTGTGTGGAGTGTGGAGGATGAAGAGGATGTGTGGACAACCAGCTCAACCAGGCCTACATTAAAACCCAGATCAAATGTTCATTTACTATTATTATTATTATTAGTAGTAGTAGTAGTAGAATTAATAGTAATAGTATTTGTATTGGTTCATTATTTTCATAAATGTGGCAATTTCATCTTATAGCAGTATGTCTGTGTTAATTAATGAAGAGTTGATGATCCAATACATTTTTGAATTCATAGTGATCAAAAAAAAACTGAGAAGGACAATAACATATTAAAAAAATAATCACCATCACCATAATCACAATGCAATCATGTTACCCAGAATGATCACATGATCACACACATATTGTCAGTAATTCACTGGGGGTGGATGTGAAGTAGCAAATATTAAGAGGCGCTTTGTCCTAGCCTTGTTTCTTTTCACTTGTGATCTACCTCGAACTATATTGTCATAAGTGGAATTGGTTAGAAGAGTAACCAGAAACCAGAAGAGTATGAAACCATGACATAATTCTCAGCACCATTGCTTTACTATAACTTATTTCCTTAGGTTTGTTGACAGTCATCTACAATGTCATACCTGAGAAGGAATTTACAGACTATTCAAGCACATACCTGGTACATCACAATGTAAGCGATTTAAGTGTAATGCAGCATCTTAGATTTGAACCTGCTGACCAGATCCAGTCCAGTTTTAGCACCACAATAAAATCATGCTTTGACTGACACTCACTTAAGCATATAGCTTTATGCAACCAACGTCCCTGATGTGTTGCTTTAAAAACAAATGGCTAAAGCGGTGGACAGGGTCCCTTTGGGCCATAGTACTTGCAGTTTTCAAGTCAACCACCAAATCAACCACAAAGGGTTTGTCTGAAATATCTCCCTATTCACCATAGAGTGCATCATACAGGAAGTCAGCTTCATAGGTTAACAGAAGTGTCACACTGCATTTAGTACACTACATAGTGAATAGGGAGTGAATTCAGACAGGTTTGACCTGGGACACCAGGTGAATGTACTTCCAAATCAGCAGCTTTAGTCAATTAATTATGGGATGAAATAAGAAAAAGTAGCAGTGCTGTTGGTATCAGGGGGCAGGTCTGAGTATGTTGGAATAATGTTAAATACTGAAATTCAGATAAACTCAAACTGCCCTCAATATCAAGGCTAGTAGCAATGGTGGTTTTCTCTTTTTGTCTGGCAAGTCATTTATTAATGCAACTGATTGGAGATCCCACCCACCTAGTGCCCCAGGTCTAAATCAGTCTCTGATTAGAGGGGAGGAATGAAAACAAGCAGTATTACTGGCACTAAGGGTCAAATTGGATGACCACTGGGCTAAAAGGTACATGAGACAAAGCTTTGACTTAAAGTCAAAAATCATACCTTGCTAAATGAACTCTGACGAATATTGAACTATGGTGATAACAATTAAAAGTTGCAATACATTAAATCATTCAATTATGGCCTTAAAATCACAAATGACCGACATAAACTGTTTTGTTGTATTATAGTGAATGTGCATTGTTCCTTTGAGAATTAAATACAAGCTGACTAAAAGACATTTCATATATATTCTACACCACAAGTATAGAGAGAAATGAACCGGTTAACAAACAATCTTCCTTTAGGTCAATTCTAATTGTTTTTCATCTCACCTCAGCAGGTAAAAGCTCAGTTTAGCTGCCTTGCGTCATCAGTCAGCGACGCTGAATGTGACGCGTCCTGTAGTTACTTCGTGGTGACGTGTATATTACGGAAGCGTATGGGACCTGCAAACAATGAACCAAATGCAGATTGTGGGGACTGTTATCCAGCAAAACTTATTGATACTATCAAAGTAGCGGTTAGGTATTTACCCCAAAATGGAGAACTGGAGCCTTGTATCACTCTGTGTTTTGCTGGGTTTGACGGCGAGATGGACAGTATCCCTGAATTCTTATTCAGGTTGGAATAGCTAAAGTAGCAAGCTAGCTACTCTCTTGTATTTATGTTGTCTGATAGAATATTTATCTTGCTGTTCGTGTCAATACGTTTAACGAGCTATCATATGTAAATCTTCACTACGAACATGATTTAAGTCGACGCGGTGCAATTTCAAAACAAACTTGGTTTGTGGTAGCCATCCCGCTGGATACCCAGCCTGTTATAGAATCTATTATACTTTGGCAGTTAACTGTAATGGAACATGTACATATCGCTATATTATAAGGAACACGTACATACCGTTATGTTATAAACAGTCACTTGGCTATTCATTTTAAATTCGTGGTTTCGTCAACTATCAGGCTTCAACAACAAGCAGATATTTTAGCGTATGTGTTTGAATAGAATAGGGATGCTAACCACTTGCATTCTAATCCTTTACTATATACTGCACAGAGTTTGGTTGGTTAGTGACCGTGAACTACGTCTGACAAAGATCCTGTATTCGCAGGCTCGAGTAAACCACCGATGTTTGGAGACTATGAAGCGCAGAGGCACTGGCAAGAAATAACATACAATCTCCCTGTCCATCAATGGTTGGTTGTTCTTTAATTGGAAATAACAGCGGTCATCTGCTAGATGTACATTACATTTATTCATTTGACAGACGCTTTTATCCAAAGCGACGTACAAAGATTTATCTTTAAAAAAGTTAAGTCGGATGTGTATTGTGATGATCTTGGTGGGCGACTTGTTATGCCTCTGGGTTGGCTTGCAGACTGTTTTCTCTCATATTTCCCACCTATGTTGACACTGACACTGCTTATCTTAGCTGCCCTCACAGTAAATGTGCCCAGTTTTTATAAACGTGGAGGCCAGTGACTCTCTGTGAGGTAACTATGGCCTGTACATGAGATAGTTTCCCCCAAACTTCATCCAAGCTCCTGTATCCAAACCAGACTTTACCCATGTCATTAAATATTAGTGAATCTTCACCATTTTGTTGAAGAGTTACAAATGTTTTCATGCTAAACAAAGCGTTGGATCATGTTTTCACGTTCCAATTTCAAATGCCATCATTATATACATCTCCTGCAGGGGTGGAATATACACTGGAGCTTCTTTTCACTAATAACACTGTTTTGGTAACTACTATCTCTTCCAGTCCCCATTCCTACATTGATTAGACCACAATGTAAAATGTTTACAAGGATCCTCAATCTTCAGTTGTCATTCATGTTTATCATGAAATATAGCCAAAATATAAGGCCACATAAATGCCTCATATCTGTTAAATAATTATGGAGGTTGGCTTGAAATACAGAAACAGATTGGGACTTTCTTGCTTGCCCCTAAGCTATATAAATGTTATAGATGCACTGTTTCTATAAGAGTAAAATTATTTGTTTTCATTTGTATACATAACTATTTTTTAATCTTTTCTGTTCTAATATAAGGTGAAATGTTATGTCTGTTAAATGCCTGTAATTTTTAATTCAGGTACTTCAACACCACTGACAATGACTTGAACTACTGGGGACTGGATTATCCTCCTTTAACAGCGTTCCACAGTTTTCTCTGTGCTCACGTGTAAGTGTGGCTGTTCTTCTGCTACTTTTTTTGCTATACAGTGCTTTGGTGCACAGACATTTAGAACAAGGCTAAGTTCAGTCCTGTATCAACCTGTCTGGAGGTTTTCAAGTTTTCTTTCAAGGAGCATGGATGGTTGGCAGGTGGTTGAATTAGCACTAAAGAAGATGCTGAAATGAATGGGATTTTTAAGATTTGATTAAGACTTTTTTTCCTCCAGCCACCTCTCTGATTTGGAAAACAACCAAATATTCCCAGAGAAACCAATGTGATAAAATTAGTTTTGAAGTGTAATTGTTGCGTTGTGGCCTTTGCTTGGGGTGTCTTTTTGAAGCTTGTGTGTTTGTGTCCATGTCGTGCAGAGCTCAACTGATTGATCCAGAATGGGTCGAGCTGCATAAGTCTCGGGGATATGAGAGTCCTGCCCACAAGCTCTTCATGAGAGCGACTGGTAAGAAATGGTCATGTGCACATTGCTGATTTTGAGTAGGCTTCACTATTCACATCCTGCTCTGACAAATAAATGCACATTGAATGTACATGTGTCTTTCATTCATACATGTGAGGAAGTAACAGATTAGACTATTTGTTTTCTAAGGATGATTCTACCTTATTTAAAGCTGAGTCTCAAGGTGTATGTGTATTCAGCATACTTGAACTACAATTTGACATGTATGATTTTGATTTAAATTGAAGCATAGCAGTGTTTTGTAAAACAGCATATTAGTTGTGTAATTGTTTAAACATTTACTGTTGTTCATTGTTCAGGGTGTGTGCCAAATTGCCAGAGAATTGTTTTGGGGTGTACATGAGCATTTGTTGGTTTTCTTTAATATAGTCTTCTCTTGTTTGACCTTTTCACAGCTAAGTTAAGAGCCCTAGGCTCCTCTAAAATACTGTCCTGTTTTTTCCCCAAGTTTTTATTGCAGATATTGTGATATACATTCCAGCAGTAGTGCTGTACTGTTTATACCTCAGTGATGGATCTGTAAGAAAGAAGGTAGGGGAATTTATTTTGTGATTTAGATCTGAAATAATAATGTGCTGTCTTACTGTCAATAGCCATTTAAATATGCAGGAAAAATGTACTATGCAGTCACAATACATCCAGCCCGATTCATTCATGTTTTCTGTTCTCTGTAGGTTTCAACCATGCTTGGCATCCTGCTTTATCCGGGACTAATTCTCATTGACCATGGGCACTTTCAGTATCCTTAAAGAACCTGGAGCGAAAACAAATGCTTCCAGCTTCCAGAAAATAATGTGGAAATATTTTTAGATTGTTACATTTTCGGATTTATAAAAACTCAGTAGTGGATTGGCTAGGTAAAGGTGCTTGTCGTAAACACCATACAAGGCACTGCAGCTTTAAAATGACAACTTTAAGCTCACGGTCCCCTGTCTGTGTCATTATCCCGCTGTGACTGTTCGTTCATAGCAATAGGACACAATTGGCTTTGTCCTGTCAGGGCCAGCATTCTTAGCATTGCTACTGCATTAGCCCCTCTCAACACATCAGATATGCACAGGATACCAGTTGTCATCAATGGGAGATATGCATTTCCTAACTTTGGCTTATTTTTCCTGCAGTACTGTGTGGTCTGAAGTTTGTTAGTCACCTGCCTCCAGGCCCATACATTGGAGGAGAACCAAGGCCTCACATGCGGTCTTGCTGTATTGAATGGGTGTTGAAACCACAGTGACTAATGAGACACAACAGGCTATCCTAAGCTGGCAAGAAAAATGTCTGTACCTAAAAAGGTGTTTCACTTTTAATGATCATTGTTCTGGTCATGTCTGACATAACCTTTTTCACTAAACAGGCCCCCAATACAAAATGTGGCTGACCATGGAAATGTATCAGCTTCAATAAGAGAAATGGTGATATAATCCATGAGATGAACATGAAATGATGCATTATGAATCGTAAAACATAAGAGGACATCACTTGGCTACCCAAGCCTGGGTTTGTATTAGGGCTGCAACTAACAACTATTTTCATATCTGCCAATTATTTTCTTGATTAATTGATTACTTGTGTCGTGTGCAAAACATCAGAAAACAGTGAAAAATGCTTATTACAGTTTCCTACAGCACAAGGTGACGTCTTTTTTTGTATAACCAACAGTCCAAAACCCCAAAATGTTCAATTTATTATAATGTAATACCAACAAAAGCAGCAAATTCTCACATTTTAAAAACATAAAACCATCCTCTTTTTTTTTCATTTTTGCTTCAAAAATGACTTAAACGATTAATCGCTTATCAGAATAGTTCTTTCAATCGACTAATCGATTAATTGACTAATCGTTGCAGCTCTAGTTTGTATGAAGACCTTAACCAGACTTCAGATATAACGGTGTGAGCCTGGGGCTGGCTCTTTGGGGTGTGCTGGGCCTCGGGCTTGGCAAGGACCTGCTGGGCTCTGTGGCTTTCACCCTCGCACTCAACTACAAGCAGATGGAGCTGTACCATGCCCTGCCCTTCTTCTGCTACCTGCTGGGGAAGTGTGCCAAACAGGGCCTGACCCACAAAGGGTGAGTCCTTACATACCCAAGCACAATGGATAAATGTACACCTTCCTCCTGATGCCATAGCTAGAGAATGTATAATTCAGTGCATAGTGTAGAAGGGTATATAGAGTATGACTTGATTATTTTCTGAGTTTTCAGGGCTTTTTGCATTTGCTTGCTGACCCATTAGCTGGCATGCATTGTTTCTTCTATAGCCATGACATATAAAAACAGAATTTTCTTATTTTAGATAAATAATTGAAATATTCTAACGCAGCTGTACTATGTTATGTGCATGCATGCCAAATAATTACTGAACAAGAAGTCAAGCAATTTTTACCCCATATTTGCTTAAATGTTAACCCTCAACAAAAGGCAATCAGCTCTCAATGCACTTATAAATTTCTGCATATAAAGAGAGCAACAAATTACCTTTCAGAAAGCAGGGATTTTACATACAATCGCTCAGATGGGAAGCACTCTGGCGGAGCATGGTTTGGAGTGATGAAGTTGCACGCTGTTATAAGTGTCCTCACATTTGTTGATTTAGTAACAATGTACCAAGGGCATTTGGTGGGCAAATGTATCGCTGGATTAGATTGCCGGGGGCAGAAATGTGCAGATGACACAGTCGCAATGCTGGAGTTCCTCGGCTATTCCTGTTGGTTCAGCTACACATGAGAGCGGCCAGCCCACTCTAGTGGAGCTGCCTCTGCTACGCACTAGCCAGTCTCACAATGTGTGTCAAATACATTCGGTGTAGATTCCAGTTCACTTTTTAATTATGATATAATTCATTATAAACTGATTACAAATACCATCAAATATCAATATGGTGTGAAAATCAGATTTCTCCTGAATTTAAAGAAGATTTCATATGTTACTTTAGCAGTGAAGTGTAATTCTTAAGCAGAGCTGAAGCGGTACGGTAACTCTTAAGGAAAACCAATGCCTTGCTTGGAGACAGTTTTACATTAAAGGAGTAAAAGAATTAGATATTTTGTGTTTGTGTAGCTCCATGCATCATATCTGTGAGTTGAATGCATTTATTTTGTTGTTTGAATGTGTTTGCACAATGTGTTTGTGTTCACACATATATTTGGATGCACATTGTGCAGGTTGATCCTGCTGGTGAAGATCTCGGTGACGGTTGTGGTGTCCTTTGCCGTGTGCTGGCTGCCCTTCCTGTCCGACCCCCAGCAGTCCCTGCAAGTGGTGCGCCGGCTGTTCCCTGTGGCGCGCGGGCTGTATGAGGTGAGTTTGCCCATCGCAGGAAGTGGAACGCGGCACGTGCGCCCCTGATCTCACCCCAGTCCCCCTTGACTCCATCGGGCTAAAAACCAAGCTCTATCTACACCGTGTTTTGACTTGCTCCTTGCTACCCAATTAAACTTGCACCACAGATCAAAGAAATTAGATAGACAAAATGGACGGAGGCCAGTAGATTGGTTTCACTTCATCTCCGGAGGTAACATTAGATAATTCAGCCTAATTCATTGCCAGGATGTTTTCAGCACATAACTGGGAGGTGTGTATTAGCAGTCATGTTTGGTGCCAGGGCTGCGCTCCCCAGCTCTGACGGGAAAGCATTCGAAAACATTAGCAGGAACGCGTGTCCTTGAAAACCCCACACCGCCTCGGTCAGCGTCATGAAAGCGTAGCGTCGACCAAACGCGTACATCTCAGCTCAGGATGAAAACACAAACACAGCGGTGTGATGACAGCGCCAAATGCCGCTGGTAAGGTCCGAGGTAAAAAGTTAACTTCTCAAAGAAGTGTGTTGAAACGGAGGCTCGCAGCACACGGCTGCAACTTCCCTTTACTTTGGAGGCGGCTGCGAAGTGTCCGGACGTGAGAAGTAATTGAAAATACTGGCCGTGTGGCAGTATGCGCCCGGTGTTTGTTTCTGAAATGATTCAAACATAATACACAAGGTGTGAGTGACTTTATCCCCAGCCTGATATGTGAGGGGCTTTGACGGGGGGCCCGAATGAACTAATTGTGAACGCAAGCAGGGGCCGGTTAACGGGGTAAGCCAATACGCAGCACAGCACCCCCAGGTCTCTGGTTGCGCTCACAAAAATGGCAGCAAATGCTGCTGGCTTGTGAAATTCCTCCCTTGCTTATAGGTGAGGCGGCTCTCACATTTGCCGATGGGGGCCAAACCCAAGTCTTCATGTGTTCCCTTCAGCAGTTTGCGCAAGCATTCTTGGTGTTATTTGGAGCAGGCCGGTGGAAGAAGATGGCTGAGCTGTCCGCCTGCTGGCTGAGCGGCTGCAATGTCCACACAGCTGTGGTTTGAACAGCTGTGTTTAACACGAGTGTACAATATCACAGCCCACCCCGAGGCTGTGTCTCTTTAATATCAAATTTGATCCAAGCACAACTGCTAAAGTCTTCGGTCCTTATATATACACCACAGTGGCACTCCTTCGGCCTTTGCCACCAAAAGAGGTACAAATGCTCACATTTTGGTGTCCCCTACAATCGACTCATTCTCTGCCACGTGTTTCATAGAATGGCGCATCCTCAGCGTATTTATCGCACGCAAATTGAGCTTGATCAATTAGCATACTGCGGTTAACCTTGTGTTGTTTAGGCTAACAAATAAGTGCATAGCTTTTTTGACATCCCAGGAGCTTGACAGCAAGATTTATGGCAGGAGAAATTCTTTACCGTGCCCTCCTGTCCAACTGTACCATGGAATGCATGAGGAATTTTTATTACTACTTTCTGTTGGGAAATGATTACTTAGAGCAATGCTACTTATTTGCTTTCTCCTCAAAGTGAAATTCTTTTTAAAGCTACAAGCCATGGCTACAAAGTCCAGTAATTATGTAAATGCTATTATTTAATCATTCTTACGCAAAATATTTTATTTCGCTTTCATATTAATATGTAATTTTACTGTAACAGTTATTCTGATAATGTATTTGCTAAATTATTTAATTGTAGTTCTTTTTGTAGATGTAGAAAACTTGAAACCCTGGTTTTGATGAGTTCATTGATCGGTTTATCCTGTAAATTGAGAAACATTGTATCTGCAGCATTGTTTATTCTCTCCTTTGGTGTGTTTAGGACAAAGTGGCCAACACATGGTGCAGCATGAATGTCCTGATAAAGATCAGAAACCAGCTGTCCACCGACGCACAGATATACCTCAGGTAATCCCGCGCCTCTCCTCAAAGACTGCTTGCCATTGAGAGAAGCCAGCATCGGGGAACGAGCATATTCTGAAGTAGTGAAAATAAGATTATCCAAAGTAATGACATCTCAAAAAGAGCTCTCAGAAACCAATCTGCAGCTGCTTGGGTCACTTTAACAAGGGGCCCAGCTATTTCAAATCAAATTTAGAGATTCCAGGCATTTGCGCTGGAGACCGAAAACAGTTATTTTCTTGAATTTAAGGGGCTTGTGTCACTTCTCTTTCCACGGGCCAGAGTGAGTGAGCCGAAGCCGCAGCAGCAATCGGGCACGTCATGTTTAAATGTTTAAATAGCTCGGCGGTCTAAATTTAGAGATCCTCCCCATTCGCAATAGAGACATTTTGCTAAGACGGATAATAGCCAGGACTTAGAGGGCTCAGTTGACTGCTGCATATAAAAAAGAAATACAAAAACATTAGCTTTTTGGGCTGAGGGTATGTAATTACATTAGAGAGGTGCCGTGCAGGAATGGATCGCTCAGGGAGCAGGCCTGCGAACTGTGGCCTCCGTGACTGCGTCCTGCTTTCGCCTTCAGCTGTTTGCCCTCCCGGGGGGCCAGATGCCACAGCCGCAGGGGGCCATTGTGGCCTAATGGAAACTGTGGAACGGTTACTCTCACTCCTTTCACTCAGTGAAGTGCTAGGTTTCTCCCCCTGTGTAACAACTGAAGGTTCAAAGTAGCTCAGAGACATGGTCCCTTATTTGTCGCAATACTGGTTATGCAATGGGCCTGGAAGTGTCAAACCCATGATTTTGAATTTGTATTTAGTCAGCTGCCCAAGGTTTGGACTGAAATATCACTGATTCTGTGTTTTTGTCTGTGTTCCAAAACATTGTTTTTTTTCTTGTGTTATTTCTAGTCTCATTTCCACGCTTCTTGCCATCTTGCCTTCATCCATTAAACTGTTCCTGAACCCCACTTTTTGGCAATTCAAACTTGCACTGGTGAGTGTGGTTATTTTTTGGTAGTTTAATAAATTTTCATGCTGCCATTTTTGCAAGGGTCTGGAGTGTTTACCCGCTTCTGTCTGTCATTTCAGGTGAACTCGTCGTTGGCCTTTTTCCTCTTTTCCTTTCAGGTTCATGAAAAATCCATCCTCTTAGCTGCATTGTAAGTTCATCTCTCCCATCCTTTAGTTTTAATGCCATTTCATCCAAAAATCCAAAGTGCAGTAAGTCTGTAGCATAAAGGGGAAATCTCCCAGAAGTGCAAGGGTTTATGGGAGTAAGTAATACAGTCCATCCAAAGGCCTCACATTTTCCCATTGGCTAACTCTAGTTGAGAAGTAACCTCATACAAAATGTACTTCTCAAATACAATTCCTGCATATTGAAGCCACATTCAGAAGTTATCAGTTGACTCCAGTACCCATGTAAAAGCAGGAGCCGTGTTTGATCCACAAGGTTTGCTGTGGTCGTAGTGGTGGTCATAATCATTTACAGTACCGCAGTGTTTATAAAAAGAGCAGACAGCTGTGCGCTGGAGATTGTACCTTGTGGATTTGGTTACAGATTTCCCTGATCTATTAATCTAGATTATCCAGATTGCTGCTTTATTAACTATTGGGTTATGTCTTGCACCTGTCTCTGAATCAATCAGTAATGTGTGTTCCAGGATTAGGAAAGAGTCCCGCCCTACAGCTCAGGGTGCCGTTTGCTGAGGATCAATTGTAAAGCTACTGGAATGGATGTAACAAGATCCCCAATGCTAGCGTTGCGTAATTACTGCATCAGCTCAAGATTGAACCTGGCCCATTCTTTTTATTCCATTTCACGTTAATTTGGTGATTCTGTAATTGTGTATTTATTTTCAAGAATGACGGTGCACCTGCTGACCTTGACAACTAAACGTAATCTTGACTCCTCAGGCTGCAAGCAGCAAAAAAGACAATATCAATGCATGAATACATCTGCAAGTGTGCTTAAGCAAACTCAAAGTGACATACCTGGAAAATGTGTGAATCATTCATTTTCTTCAGCAGAATGTATTTCCAGAGTAGCAGTGATGAAGAAATAGTAGAAAGTGAGGTCAAGTCTGATATTATTAATTGTACCGGAGTCTTTTGGGAAAACCCTAAATTAAATTTAAACCTGAAAATATCAAATTTTGCAGTGATACCTGCAACTGTTTTTTCTTTAGTTGTCAGTGTAGAAGCACAGACCCTTGGGGTGTCTCAAGATCAGGCTAAATGAGAAGAATAGGTGAGCTGGATGAATTATCATCAAACGTTCTTATATTTTTATGCATCTAGACATCTTTACATCTCTTAAAACTACCACAAAACTGCATTTTCTGTTTTAGAAGTGATCAAAAATGAACATTTCCTCAGCTGAAAATACTGTTTGGTAAAACTGAGAAGCTAGCAACAGTCTTCTCTTGTAGTAATCCCAGTGTACCCTGTAACTGCAAAATACCTTTTTTTGCGATGTACCATTGAGATAGCACACAATTATAAACATGAATATGAAGTTTTTAAATTCATCAAATCTCAACAAGAATCGATATTGTATCTGGTCAGAAACTAGAACATTAAATTATATAATTGAAGTAAAAAATGCCCAAGATTGTGCTCAGTCACGGTATTTCACTCAAAACCAGAAATGTGGCAAAAGAATTCTTAATTTTTCATTTTGTTCATTGTTTTTTAGACCTGTTTGTCTCCTGATGAATGAAATCCCACTGGTGTCAATCTGGTTTTTGATTGCCTCTACATTTAGGTAAGTGTATTACTTTTTCAGACTCTGGTATCTGGAACCATCAGTTTTTATCTATTATTAAGAATTAGAAATATATGGTGCCGATATCACAATACGCAGTTCATCTCTTGAATTACGTTTGTGTGTAGTGTCTGTAGATTTCATTAGTGAAGGCCTTGATTGAATCAGTATGGAGAGCATAAAACAGACAAGAGGACAGAAGCTAGCTAATGTTTGCCATCTGTTTATAAATTCTTGTGGCACTTGTGATTGTTGTGCGCGTGGTTAGTGTAAGGATATTGGTGGATTACACAGCATAGTCAACATACCTCATCACTGAGCTCTCCTTGTATTACAACAGTAGGTCATTCTGTATAAATTATGCTGTTTCTTAAAGTACAATTTAAGTGAACTCATTCTGCATTATGCATTAATGGTTTTTCATTTGTTAAATACATGCACACTCTGCTGTAGCTGGCCCTGAAATTGCTTCCTATGAAGTACCATTACTGTGAGAATGTTGTATGGATTGCATTTTTACACAATCGAGTTTAGGACACAAATGCTTTTCTGATAAAATATCAGGGCTGTCGTTATGTGCTGTTTTGGCGTCTGTCCTCCCAGCATGCTTCCTCTGCTGCTGAAGGACGGCTTGCTCCTGCCCTACGCGGTTACCTCCGTGGCATTCCTGTTCGTCAGCATGTACCTGCTCTCTGCGCTGGACCGCACCACCGTGGACAACCTGAGGGCCCGACCGTACGTCCGACTGTTCGGAACCTGCTTCCCCAGAATAAACATCCCCTTGATCACCAAGCTGAAAGTAAGTAGCCGGTCCTGGATCCGCGATTATCTTATGTCCTTGTCATCAGATGCTAACCCCCAGGTCAAGCACAGAGAGGTGCTCTTTATATAGTACTGGTCATTAACGCAGGTTTGCCTACATAACTTTATTTACATAAGGGACATTAATGCATAGGGTTGCAGATGGGGATAGTGTTACAGGGGCCGCCGCGGTCAGCGCTGCTTGCGACACTTATTTCGCTGATCCCTCGGTCTACCGTTCCCAAATAGACATGTTAATGTTGATCCCGCTCCACCATACTGTTTTCCTTTCCTGCGCGGGCGAAAATAAATGTTGGTTATGGGGGCCGTGGCGGCCGGATCTTGTGTAACACATTCTCCTTCTTTCTTTACAGTTTGCTCTCTTCCTGCTCGCCATGGCTGGCTTGAGTTTTATGAGCGCGGCGCTGGACCCTCCAGCTAAACTGCCTGATTTGTTTCCTGTCCTTGTGTCTCTGTGCGCCTATTTTCAGTTTCTGGGGTGTATGATATATTTCAATGTCATTCAGCTGATGGAGCCGTCCGGCAAAGATGATCAGAAGAAAGTAAAGTAATTAAAGGAAAGGTCTCTCACTGCGAAAGACTAATGACACCTTCAGAATATAAGGCCTTTGGACAAGAGCCGACATCCTTTTTTGTTACCATTTCATTCAAATCCAGTTGTTCAAATATTTTGATATCATTAAAATACATTTGTACAAATTGTCAGTTTTTTTTTTTTTTTTTTTTTTTAAAAAGCCATCTCAGATTTAATTTTAACAATAATTGCAGAATAAGAATTTAATTTGTAGAATCATTTGCAATAATTAAAGCATTTATTATCACGAGGCATTCATCGCAGTGGCTAAATACAGGTCTACACAAAGGCTGCTGTCCATTAACACAGAGGCACTGATAGGCTCTAAAGCAAAAATGATGTAAGATGACATATCCGAACATAATGTCATAAAGCTGAAATACCACAGAAAAAAAGGCGCAAGCAATCTCTTTCCCCCCCTCTCTTTGGGCGAGTTAATGACGGGCATTAAAAAAATCCATTACAACTATAAATGTTATCAGGTCACAGAGGGGGCGATGAGGCTGCCGTTCGGCCGCTCCCCAGAGTGGCGGCAGGGGCCGGAAGCTGCAGGCCAGGAGGGGTTTAGGGGGATTGGGCCTGGGACAGAGCTGGACTGCAGGGGAGAGGAGGTGGCTCGCGTTTCCCTGCCAATCACAGCCTGGCAAAGAGTGTTTATCAAGGCCGCGCCATGACCCCAACAACAAAGACCTTGGTCCTTAGTCGTTCTGCACTCCCATGTCACATAGCGATGGCGTGGGGGCATGGGGGGTTGGGGGGCTGCGTGGGACTGGTGAGGACTCTTTTCCCACCTCCGGAGGGGCCATATAAAAACATTAGTTTTGTTTATGGGTGTATGTGCTTTGTCCTTCAGATGGCCTCCAAGGGTGATAAAGTGAGAGTTATACGATCCACCTTGGGCAGAAATAGGAAATGTTTTCTGCGCGACACCAGCTGTTGCATAGGTCGGCGTCCGCGGACCCTCGCGAGCGCTGCCAAATAAAGAGTCCCGACTCCGGCGCTCTTTCGTGGCTCGCAGCGATTCGGCGCGCGCCCGTTTTGGTGAGATTTCATTTTGCATCAGTCAAATGGGACCGGGTGCCTGCTAAAAGAACATTATTTTCGCAGCGACGCGCGTGCTGTTTATTGTAGAATCAACATTTGTCAGGGACGTGGGCAAAGACCTTTCTCACAAACAAGCTCAATGTAAATGTGTCTGAAGCTCATTTTCGTTTTGACAGTGAATGAGATGAATGACAGCCTCTTACACATCTCAGACGCGGATCAGAGATGCGAGTTCTGAGCTCGTCATACGTCAGGAGCAGCATCCGGGCTGCGGGAGAGCAGAACTATTCCATTTGCCGTCATGTAATGCGCTTCACGCAGACCTGTGAATAGGAGAAGAGAACAACATGAGTGGAACCCCCTGACACCAGTCAGCATTACACCAGAGTACCGTCCTCAGCCCTCAAATCAATAGAGAAAAAAACACCTACATTCAATGTCTGAGGTAGGCTAATGCAAACCATTTACAGCATCAGATTATCATCCGCATACTGACTTCTCTCCTTTAATGTTGTGGCACTTGGAGATGTAGGTTATTGTTTAAACTCTGAAATAATGGGCTACAAACTGAGGTGTAATTAGGAGGCTGGGGCTCTGTGCTGCATGTTGTTTTTGGCAGCTGCTCGTGAGAACAATGAAAGCACAATCACCTTAGTTCAGGATTGATTTCAGGAATTCATAGGAGCTGCCAGGCTTCGCAAAACCTGAAAAAGTCAATACCGAATTAAATTTCCCATTCATGCAAAATCTCATAAAAATGTAGACCCACGCTAAGCTTGATGCTCAGAATTTACCGTGTATTTAATGCAACTCGAATATACTTTAACGTGAACCCAAACATTGTTATCAGTCGATTGTTTTGGATAACCATCATCTACACACAGTATTCATAAAACATTGATTACGTTCAGAAATCTGGATACGACATGAAAAGGCCAAAGCCTGTTATGGATACGAGAGGAACCGGCAGCGGGATATAAGCCACGTGAGTGGAACAACAACCCCAGACATGATCAAACCGAGAGACGTCAGCTCCCTACAGCATCTCCTTATTTACAGCTCAGTCCTTTAATTGCCGCTGTGTGTTTAATCATAAAAGAGGGGATTCATATCAACGAGCATCATCTTTCCATCACCCTCACAGAATTGATGTGCCAGGCAAGGGTTACGCTGCCCATCCCTGTTGCGCAAAAAACCCCATCCGTTTTATTACATTTTTAAGGAATCCTTCTGTAATACAGCCTATTAAGGCTGCCATACAAATCTCTCACTACATGCTCTTATCTATTAGCTGATCAATTTTTATACTGCTGATCCATCCCCTTTCGCCTCATTTTGTCATCTAAAAATTCATATTATATAGGATTTTCTTATGGAAAAATTGCAATAAAATTTGTTACTGCCCAGCAGATGTGAGCAAGTCACTGCCTACACATGACTAAATGCTTCACAGAAAATAAAATTTGTTTCTGTAGTAAGCAGAACTGTTTAAATGTTATTTATTTTTATGCTCCTAAGAAAATATATTGTGAAGTGCTACATTGATTTAGAACATAACAATGTCTCTGTACGGGCTGGAGGTGGAAAATTTATGAAACCTTTGCACAACTCCTTTAATTGAATTTTCCAAATCTCTCACCACACACAAATAATCAATACCTTCTGCAGAGAAACTTGCACAGAATTATTACAGCCTTTCTTTTCAATTTTGTTGTCATCAGCACATACTGGGAACCTGGGGATTTGTAATGCCTGGACAACCCTGGGAATTTATATCTACACAAAGCCTGATTGCTCATGAAAAGTGACTTCTCCAGAATGCTTACCGAAACTTTTGTTAACCTAAAAGAATGGCTCTAAGCGCTTCTTAACGCAGTGGCCATACTTTAAGATGGGCCTGGTGACTGGTTCGGGGGCCTGGGAGGGGCTGGTGGTGGTGGGGGCGTCTCAGAGGTTTTGCCTGACAAAGTTAAAATATCCTTCTCAATTTACTCAGCTGTCTAGGCAGCATGACAGAGCCAGGAGCTCTCAATGACCTCTGAAACACACTATCCTTTGAGTCACAGTCCTAGTGTTATTTCTACACAGCTCAGGTAATACTAAGGTTCTTTTAGCAATAAAATACTGCTACATATGCATTTTAGTATTTGGGGCATTTTTAAAATGCAAAAATAAAAGCATATTTTACTTGTTATGTAAAATACTTGCTTCAAACCCTGTGCCCTTGTTACTTTGTGGTGGTAAACACAATTTTACCACATGCCACTCATAAACGTTTGATATGTGCCCATGTAATTTAGCTTTTCTCAAAGAAAATATTTGTATTTGATGAAAACCCCACAGCTTTTAGTATGCTTAGAGCCCAATAGTTATTTGCAATAATCTAGTTAGAAAATTAGATTTGTAAGACATTTTTCTGTGCATAAATTCATCCTATCTTACAAGAATGGCATACTTAAATGTCAGTTAATTAGAGAGTATGACAAATCTGTCTAAGATGGAGGCTGACCTCTCCAAGAACTCCAGCTTCCTTCAAATAGTTTATTAAAATATCTCCCTGTACTCACTTTAAAACTAAACGCTGCTAATATCCTGTACGTGTGAAATGGTCATTAAATTCAATGATCACGAGACCGTTTCCCAGGTCTGAACAAAATATGTGCCTTTCACATGATTCCAATCCCAATAAGACAACAGCACTGAATTGCTAGGCCTTGTTTTCAAACAGTCTGGTTCATTCCTCCATCTATTTATCTTGAACTTTAAGCTCTACCCAGCAATTCTAAACAAACATTTTACACTGTATGAGCCAATATCTCCATGACATGATAGGTTTGTATTACGACTATCTGTCCAAATTTCACGCTTTAACAAATACTGCACTGTTTTCTTGCACAGCCTTGAATAACAATTTGTTTACACTAAATGCAAGTCTTAAGGCAACAATAGCTTCATTCTCCTTTTCCGCTATTGACTTGAAAATGTTATGCACTTTGTTGTTGTAAGTAGGTTTATGTAAAATAGATAAATTTCATGCTCTACCATGTGATAAAAAATGTGACATTCCATCTGGACCTAGCCACAAAATACATATATTTTAAGGTTCTTGACTGTAGCTAATTAAAACAATTTTGGACGACCTTATCTAAAAAACATGCTCAAATAGTTACAATTCGTCCTTTCAGTTTCGACAGATCTCCATTGTGTGGCTGAATCACAAGTATCCTTTAGCTTCAGGCGTGATGTGTGCCTGAAATAATCAAATTAATTCTGCCCGAACTAGTCATGCAATTGAGCGTTTGTATAAAGAAAACAAAATGTTGTTCTTCCTCAAGATCATATTTTTACAGAAAAAGAAACACATATCCACCCACCCGCACACAAACACACACCAGCTATCACAGAAAATGGAATGAGTGTGGTCTGATGTCGTCAATCACAAATGAACTGAAGCTTTCACCCTTCCCATGTGACAATAGCCTCCCAAGTCCCCGGGACCCTGAAATCAATCCGCTTCAATAATAAGTGGAACAAAAAATGTTTTCTTTCTTTCCCTCTTTTCAGGAAAGCAGGGAAAGGTCACAATCAAAACAATCTAATTTGAAGCAATTCAATACAAGGCATTACTTATCTGTATATTACAGCAACAACAACTTTATTGTATATTAATTCCAACTATTGTTTTAATTTGTGTAATCTGATCCTTATAAAACATTTTAAATGGTAAATTCTATACCTTATGTAAATGTATTTGTGAGGGCAAAAGAAGTTAAACAAAATTATTAAATCATTATTTCAATTAACGACATACCTTGAAATTTGGAGGGGTGTGTATCACCCCCCTTGAGATGCTTTTCCACTTTGGAGACTGAAATCAAAAATCAAGTTTCACATGACAAGACAAGCTGAGTTGAACTGAGGTTTCACTTTGAGAAACATTAAAACAATAGAACTCTATCCATCAGTAATACATGGAAAAAGAAGAGATTGACTTAATTTTATACATGCAAGCACAGGATTACACCACTGTTCTTATTCCAATTCACCTTGTCATCACTTTTATTTTTTTCAATTATAAAGTTTGGCTTTCAGATATCCATAGCCTTAATGGTCTTCCAAATTAGTGCAATGAAAGGTAACGGCATCTCACATAGCTCCTTGTTCCTGAGTAGTTCAGTCTGCAGGTCAGCAGATCCTCGGAAGAAGAATGTTCTCAGCTCACTACTGCCCTCTGTAGGCTGTGTTCAGAGACAGTCACACTTCACTCCAACCACCCAGTCTGAACAGTGACTCTTCCCTGGTAACCATCTTGGCTACAGTATTACAGTAATATAATTTCCTTAACTTTTAACAGCTCCGCTAAGCATTAATGTACATGTCCTATGTATACTGTCAGGTTAAAAACAACATACATACCACTATTTTTTCCAGTTGCTGGCAGACCTTTTTAAATGCTTTCACTGACACGTTAGATCTTAAAGCATTCAACCTGCAAGAGAGGGGAATTTCAAATTAAAACCATCCCATTTTTAATGCTGCAGTTACTGTTAATTTCAGTTATAAGGCAGTATTTGCATGCGAGTTGCAGGTTAAATCACGCTAGTTATATCGCGTCTTTGAATTATACCCTCAAATGGCTATCTGTCATTCTCAAAGCCCTCATGCTTGTTATGATGGATGGAATTAAGCTCTTATGATATGCTTTGGGGAGGAAAATTGACTTTTTTCTTTAACAAACCTTATCCAACTATTTTTAGAGCAATGTAAATCACTCTAGATTTCCACCAGTGATGAATGCCCCTCTTTCTGTGTCTCCTGTCATTAAATACTGATCACTCATAATGTCTATCAGGCAAATGGAGCGACTGAAATATTCACTAATAAAGAAATCTTTTTCCCCAGCATCTGTGGAGACTTCCTCTTAAATGCCTCACGCTTAAATATTTACCATACCGTGATATAATCTGACCCCAAAGATCAATTACTGCGACGGCAGTGTGGGCATACTTACTTTTCTGCATCTGTCTGGGGTTTCTGTGTTTTAGAGGGATTATCAGTATTTCTTCGGGCTGTTAAATTACCTGTTGATAAAGTACTGAATGTCAGCAGACTATAAAATCAAGCTGAGCCCAGATATTATTGATAATAAAGAATAAGAAATATTGCTGGTTAATCTAAAACAGGAGGCTTCTTGGGACTCCCAGGGGGTGATGGCATGCCAAAGCAGTAAAGCAGGCATGGTGTACATACTTTATGAGGCTTTGCATCAATAAATATATTTTTTTCATATACCTGTATATTATTCCCAAAATACAACCTCCCTTTTGCTTGCTATTTCTGATGGTGTTAAAGAATACCAGAAAGATAAATCGTGCACATGCAAGTCTGCCAGGTTTAAGAAAGTCGATCATTAAGGACCACGGTACTTTGTGCGGAAGTGGAGACTACCTTTAGGAGATGGGACAGGGCTCATGAAGCGTGTACCAGTCACTGGAGAGTAGTTTCTGTCTGGGACAGGCCTCTTCCGCGCCGGGGTCTCCTAGGTACAACCACCATTTTGTTTCATATTTATGAACACATGTGATTTCCTCATCACGTTTTATTTTATGTGGAGGTGAACAGGGCATTCATCTATAGAAACTGCCTCATCAACTTTCTTCTATCCTTCAATTCCATGTTAAAATCAACAAATGACTTGATCAATTTTGTCCTCGATTGGACAACAAAGGTGATTCTGGGATCAAAGAAAATGGAAAATAAATCTGTGTCAAAATGATCAAAAAGGTATACTAAACAAATATTTTAAAATAAAGGGATTATGATGAAAATACTGAAATGAAATTCTAGTGGACTAATTTTATAATGACGAAAAATGTGATTCAGTGAGCTGGACATTTATTTGGCCTATCGATTTTCGCGACAGCACTGCATTAAATGGTTAAAATATGCAGCTCAAATATTCATCTACCTCATTAAATATTTAGCTTAACCTTAAGACGCATGATACAACCAATATTCTTTTTCTTTGTGGCAACTCATTTTGGCCATGGATATAGAAGATTTAAAAAAAAAAACAAACTATGACTTGTCTTAATTGCCTTCATTTTAGCTCTGAGTGGTTCACTTTAAATATAACCTGTATGTATTTTCACTTTGCTATTTCATTTATGATTTCCCTATACTGTAT
Source organism: Albula goreensis (assembly GCA_022829145.1). NCBI lineage: Eukaryota > Metazoa > Chordata > Actinopteri > Albuliformes > Albulidae > Albula > Albula goreensis. The sequence goes on from CM040753.1 coordinate 32,376,924, forward strand.
TGACAATATTTTTGTCTAGGTAACCATGCTGGCAAGCTGTTCATATAAATAGCAATGCAAGTAGGTAGCAAACTTGCAGTATCTGCAAATTAGCTACCTACTCTGCCAGGGTCATTGTATAACAGAGTTTTACTATATTAATACAAGGAATCTAAAATTTTCCACTGTTGAAATGCCATTCAGTGTTAGTTTCCCCCAGGGAAAAGTCATGACTGGGCAAAAGTCATGAGACCAAAAAATGAGACCTTTGTGACCCATTTTGTACTGTTATCTGCAACAAACAAGGAAATACTTTAGAATATATGGATTTGGCATTTTTTTTATTTCATGTCATTAATTCCAATCTATAGCAACATTATTTTCCTTTAAACAAACTGACCGAAAACACATAATGTAAATTATTTGAGTTAAGCCCTTTACCGAAGGCAGCTGGATAGTTTTATCGGTAGGAGAATACTGGCCTAGATTCAAGAAATGTGTGTCCATATCTTTGATGTGGAAATGAATAGTTCTTCCTTTTCCAGTTCAAGCAGAATATTTACCATTTATTTTGCCGATTATAAACTCATCGAACTACTTGCAAGAACTCAATTTTAAATTTATTTGTTATTCAAAGTTTAAGACAAATTATGAAAAACTCTGTAAGATTTGTTTTGCAATTCCAATTCACGGTTGTAATAACGTTCAACTTGAAGAAACTTATTTGTCAAAAATGAACAAATTCATCCAAACATGTTTTATCCTCCCATTTTGACAAAGAAAAAAAAAAAAAAACAACGTTCTTGCTAGCTAACGTTAGTAAGTTAGTTCACCAACACTTAGCACGGTTGGCTTGTTACTCACGTTTTCCTTTTCTTCCAACCGAAGCGTTCTTTTGACACTGAAATTAAAATGAAAAGTAGTTACTTAATGTCGCCATGCTAGCCAAGTAAAAGTGCAGTCGTTGGGACAGTATACTATCTAGCTACTTGTTTATAATGTGTAAAAACTATTTTATCGACTCATGATATCGAAATTATACAGCCCATTAACAAGCTAAGTCTGATATCGTATCCAACAAAATATAAAGACAGACACACTTACGGCATTTTTCCTTTTAAAATAAATTGTTCGACAACGTTTTCTATACCAAAAAAGCCAAGTTAACGGCGGACCTGCTATAACAGAATTTGTAAATTGGCGCGGCACGACGGCAAATCCTTTCTACCGGAAACAGCAACTTCAGTTGCAGCTAGCTAGCAAGCTAACTATGTCTAAGGTTTTGTTGCAGTAGAAGACGCTGAGGTATTTCCGAGACGTTATAAATTACTGTGAAAATAACAGCTCAGTTGTAGGTGTGTAATTTATTGTGTTAACTGAATTTCACCAGCTAATATTTAAAAGGAACTATATATGTAGGTTTGTTTTTTCCACTGACACCGTTTTGGGTGCACACAGGCCAAGATTGTTTACACAGCAACGGAAGCGCAGGACGCTGTAGTCAGCTCATAACTAGCTCCTTCACTGCATGCGTTATGTGCTATCACTGTATTGTAGATTGTTTTTTTGAATTAAACTAACTCGTATGTAAATTATTGTGTAGTAATGCTATGATATTTTGACATTTGGTGGTGGAATACAGGCAGCTATACCCACCCATTTTTTCTAATACAATCTGACCACGGTTCAGATTGCCTGAGAAGAACAGTTCCCGTATTGACATTTCGTCGTCTTGTTCAAAATAGCCTGGCTGCGGCATTCTCTCATGGTATAAGGATGCAAAAGTCTCAGTGCACCGAGGAAGAGACGTTCTACATGAATTGCAGGGCTGCATATTTGGCAGTATTAAAATCCAGCCTAGTCAATATAACCTCCAAGGAGCAACTGTGTTTAGGTAAGAAAAATAGTAAATAAAAGCCCTCTCATTAACATTAACCAGACACCTACTCGAATGATGTCTGCAAAGTGGACCAAATAGAGTCCTGTGTTCGCTATTGTATTTGCCATTCATAATAACGTACCCATTACAAATGAATTTAAATGTTTTGTGTATAAAAATCAAGGGTAAACCCATATACACCCTCATCCATACAAAAAGGTTTAAACAATAAGTCTTGTATTTTGTTTAGTTCTGCAACAGGCCGGAAGAAATCCATCACAGAAGACCCTGAAAAAGTACTGGACACCAAGAACCACCAAACTGAACTTTGATGACTTCTGCGAAATTCTTAGAAAAGAGAAACCAACAGAAGAAAACGAGCTGATGAAGGCCTTTAGAAAACTAGATATAAATGGGCACGGATACATTTCACACAGTGACCTTTATAAAGTTCTTACATCGGTGAGTAAAATCCAAGTTTAATAAAAATATTACGTATTGTGGATATTTTGATATGATGATCTGCTTATTTGATTTTGCATTTGCTTCACAGAGGGGTGAAAAGATGAGTCCCGAAGAGATGAATGAGATTTTTTCATTATCTGACTGGAAAATGGATGAGAAGTTGGACTATGCAAAGGTGAGACTGTGACTTCCTTTAATGTTTTGTGAGTTTTTACTCATTAGAAACACCACTTTTAATTAATCACAATAAAGGAAAAAGTCTTAGCAGGTTTGTATTTACAGAATTTTGTTCAATACCCATTAGGTATTGTTTGGGAGAACAGTCAGGGTGATCTTGTTATGTAAAACTAGATAAATATATTTCTTTAAACTAAAAAAACCGAGCTCCAGTATGTAAGATTGTGGCTCTCAAAGTGTTCCAGTGCCATTAAATGTGTAATGTATTTCTCACACAGGATACTGTACAATATGTTGACTCTATATGTTGTATTAATCAGTTCTGCAGACTGCTGGTGTCCACTGCAGAGCAGTGTCAGACCATTGCCATGGAGAAGCTGGAGAGTGACACCAAACTGAAGCGGCAGAATTTCGGCAATCAGGCGGTGATCACCCCAAAAGACCCAAAGTCACAGGCTGTGCCTTCAGTGCCCGAGGCCCCCAGAACTCCGAGCCAGATGCCACACCGAGGAAAGGTTCGGACATCTTTAGAACCGCTTTCAAACCGAATGTCCATTGAAACGGTGAATCCTTAGACATAGCAAGAGTATCGCAGAACGTGGTTCTCAAAGGGAATGAGCAATGGATCCTAATGTTGATGAGCTTTCCAGTATTGCCCTTTTCTGATATGACACTCCATAAATACTAATATTCTTAAATATTTATTTTATGAGGTCTGCATTTGATGGAGGTATTCGTTTCTGTCAATTAACAAATTAATAAAAGTCAAGCAATAGGAGCAGAGCGACTTAGTGTTGCTAAAGGGGATGCACAGACAGGTTATGTGTTGAACATGAAATAAATGAGCAGGGGTTGTAGCGGTCAGTCTGTGTTCGCGTTATTGATTGGCTGATCCCCATGTCGGCTCAGGGGACCAGTAGGGATTACAGAACCATGCAAAGGAGGATTCTCAAATAAGTGTTGGAAAAACAAACTACTTTCTAATAGTGTCTGGATTATAACATTATTATTCCTATTTGAAGTATTGATTTATATTTTGCATGTTTCCAATGACACTGGCTTCTATGTGTCTTGAATGTGCTCTTTTATTTCTTCAGTTTGAGGCAGGTATGCTCACAGCATTGATTTTCACTATCGTAATGGCTAGAGGTATGTGAGCAGAACACAGGAGCTGTGAAATGGTTTTTCTGCTTTGACCGTCTAGGTTCTCATTTCTTATATGATAGTTGCATTTTTACTTGCGGTGCACCCCTTCGTTCCCCTTCAATCACAAGCTATCAAGGTTCTTGGTCTCAAAGCAGATGGGTAGGGCGTGTGAGGGTGTGGTCAAATGCAGCGACCAGTAGTGCAGCTAAATTACTTTACATGATATGTGAATACATTGAAGGAGACTGTGCTGTTTTTTTGTATCGCCCCTTCCCAAACTCATTCTTTGCAGACCGAGGCGCTGCTTAACAATCAGCCGATTCATTATTGAATTGATCTTTTCTTATTTCAATTAGTTCTAGTGAGATAGGCGTGGATTATAATGAATAGGAAGGTCTGTGATTGTGCCTTTGTAATTTAGCATGCACCATTAATCAAAGTGTTGAACAAGAGTTCTGCTCCTTGTAAATGTTTCCAGTAAACTTCACCTTTTCTCGAGTCGGCTAGCCTTGACGGTCAGTGTTTGTCTTGGTGTGCTTCCGTGGCGACGTCCAGCAGAGAGCAGGTCGTCCTCCCGCCCCTCTTCGGCTCGCAGTCGGCGGTCGTCGGTGTCCACTACCTTCACCATGGCAGCCAGCAGCGCAAAAAGCGGCCATCTGTCAGAGCCCAAATCTCTTCAGGTACAATATTCACCATCAAAGCATGTGGTATTTTAATGTATAAATGCTATAATGTGAGGCAGAAAGTCCTTTTTACATTTAACCCCCAAAAAATACAAATAATAAGCTTCCCTTTGCTACAGCAAGGTTGAATATTGAGCCCAAAGTCTGGCTTCTCACTCGTATACCGTTCAGGCCTTGTACAGTGCTGGGGTCGAAATGCCTGTTGGACCAAATTTACTCCAAGTCGATATGTATAGAGTGTTGATATTGATCTTTCTCCCTTTGTTTTCACTCTTTTTGACTTAACCTGTACTGGTTTTCTTACAGCAGAAAATAATGGGCGTACATGTCAAAGCGCAGAAATTGGAAAAGGCCAGGAGTGGCATAAAGAATGTGTGCCGCGAGATTACTTTCCAAAGTTCTTTTACCGCTGTCTGTATTGTGGGGGCCTAAACTGATAATTGGGAGTTGAGAATGGGTGGGTTATGTTTTTGAGGGAAGGCGCACCGTGGCTTTAAAAGCTCCGTAAATCAGAGAGGGGAACGGAGGCAAGTGACACGGTCCTGTATTAGACGTCTGGCTGCCCCATCTCTGAGGGACACTATTTCAGAGTCTTTTAAGTGGCCTTGTGCCTAGGGCAGTTTGCTTCATTTGATATTTGGTGTACAAACCACTGAAGTGTTATGGTTTGATCCTTTATATATTTCACAACCTAACATAAATACTCTGAGTAAATAGCTTTTTTAAAGAAATGTCATTTCCTTCCACATTTATTTTATGTCTTTGTTTAACTTGATAATTTATTGGACATCAGGAAAGATGTATAAAGCCATTCCAGACAATGAAGGCCTCAAAATTCCTCATTCCGCTCCATGACTGCATCGGCTGGAAATGGTCTCCTTTGGTTTAAAACACTGACCTCTCAAAATTGAAGTAGGATGTCAAATTCTGACATTTTGCATCATTTTCACCGTTCACCATTTGTTTTTATCAGAAAAAATAATGAGCAGTGAATGTCAGACTTTTTAAAAAATTGAATCAATCTCTCATAGCAATATAATGTGTACCTTTTAGGATGATTTTGGCATAATACTTAGAAGTGTAATCACCTAAATAGTCAAACTATATTACTTTATGATGAATATAGCTTTGAAATAATACAGTATTACAGTTATCTTTTCATAGTGTTACAAGCTTTGAAAATCTTTCTCTTTTGAATCTGAATTACAGACATTTCCATATTTTTTTAGACAAGTATTTATCTTATATTCTTGATTTCCTGGCAAAAGAAGGGTTAGTCTGTTCACCCGTTGCCTTTGTGAGCTTGTCTTTGTTTGCAAACGAATGTTACCATAGTGACATCTTGTGGTCATATTGTGCAAGTGCAAGTCACTCAGAATTATGCAAATTTAAAACAAGCATAGGAATGTTTCTATTTCTTGTTGTTGTTTGAATTTATTACAATAATTAAGTGAGGGGGATGCATGTGTTTCTTAACGCAATTAGCAAATCAATTAGTTTAGAATTGTGTAGTGCAATATATTAACACTTTTCTGACTAAAATACATAATCATACCTGGTTCATGACTAGTTTTTATAATTAAAAATTCATACACAGCAAAATATGTGTTCATTGTGTAACTCCAATTTGTTTCAAGCAGAGCACAAATCCCTGGAATTTGCCTTCTGATTTCACAGCTTTTTATAATACTTTTTGCCTTTTGATTTTGTCGGCTTGTTTATTCCATGCAGTTTAAATGAGATTCCGTGTGTTGCAGGTTTGGGAGCGCGCAAGCACGAAAGGCTGCTTCTTCCTGGAGGAAGATGGAGGGATCGTGTCGCTGCAGTACCGGCTCCACATCCCAGTGACCTCCACCGTGTTCATCACCATCAGACCTCTCAACCTCAACCAGGAGGACGGTACAGGACCCCACTCACTGTGCGACTAAAGACAGGGCAGGCACGGGTAGCGTCAGGGTTTAACAGTGATTCCTGTTTGCAAGGACTGTACAACAGACATTTAAATATCCCAAGTACATGAAGATAAAGAGTATAAATTATGGTCGCTTGTCCAGGTCTTTCATGATTTAGATGTGGGCTGGACGATATGACTTTAAAATGATATCATGATATTTTAAGGTGGAATGACGATATATAATTTCTCGGTATTGGTTACATTATTGTATTTAAGGTCATAGACACATACAAAGTCACATATTAAAGTAAACGAGCATCTGTTCTCTAAAATCAGACCCCTTAGAAGTATTTCCAAACAATGGAGGTGATTTGACCCCTATTTGGAGCTAAATTAACTCCTCCAAGCTTGTTTTCTGCATGTTCCAAATGGCCTGCAGTGGAGAGTGCAGGTGGGTGGAGCCGATTTATGCTGAATGTGAGAACGATTCCCTTCGGGCTAAGCCTTGTCGCCAGGAAAAATAAAGTAAATAGACATCGACAAACACATGGAGAATATCACGATAGGGACTTCCATATCGTTCTTTGAAATGATATCTGTTATCTTGAAGAACTGCAATATATCGACCAGCCCTAATTTCGATTTTTATTTTCCAGAGAAACCCTCCTCTTGGATGACAGTGGACACAGCTCTTTTTGTTGTGACGGGAAACAAGACGAAGGAAGACTCGAACCTGGTGTGTTTTACAGAGCAGCGGGACAAAGAGGTCAGTGGGCGACTCCCAGTCTTGTCGTGACTTATTGAGGTCTGCTGAGAATGTTCCTATTTGAAAGCTGTGCAGTCAAATCCCACCTCCTGTTTTATTTAATAAAGTTTCTTGCTTTATTACATTTTCATTCTTCATTATTTTATTGACAAAGTTGTGGATCGGCTGTTTGGCAAAATCCTTTGTATCCTTTTACATAAAACCTTAAGAACAAAATGAAAGCAGTAGAAATAATGTAGTAAAAATGCAGTAACTATTGTTATATGAATATGTCATATTTGCTTACATGATTTCATTCTTTTGGTAAAAAGTCATTTGAATGTAGAAAAATGTATCTATAAAGGCAGACCAAGGACTAGGCCCTATATTAGCCAAAATATTTTCAAAAGCAAGGTGAGCATGAGTAACAGATTTAATTGATGGTGGAGAAAATGTAGCTCATGTTATTGTTATGAATTAAACCAAGAAAACTTGTTAACTCAATGAACAGTTCACCATCAAATATGTTGGTAAAGAACCAAAGAAAGTAATGACAGGGAACACCAAGTGCATAAGCCCCCTAGCTACTCAACAAGGAACTGCAGGGCATCTCTTAAGTAATAACTGGTGAGAAATGCGCTTTCTGCTCCTGTAGCACACTGTGTGGTTTTCAGTGTGGAAACAGTTGCTGTTCATGGGTGAGTTTATTAGAGGTCACATGTTCAGTTGCACAGCTACTTTTGTAGAATAGTGAGTGGGTGGTACAGTGTAACTGTAAATAGTGATAACGCCAGCAATTCTGAAATGGAAGGAAATTTTGGCACCATAACAAAATAGTAAGCAGAGATAATAACATTTAGCATTTTCAAAAATAAGAATCTATTATTGGTGCACAGTTGTAGAGTGCATGCAGGCTAAGGCTAAACAAGGGATCCGTCACTGTGACTGAACAGCTTGTTGCTGACTTGCTGAATGTGATAATGCAGTCAGTAACAGTATGAAGACAGAAAAAGGCCATGATCCCTGGATCGTATGCCAGTCCAGACAGCCCGAGTAATTCCACGAGCGCTGCCAAATCAAAGCGGCGCTGTGCGGGGAGCTTTATTTAGCACCGCATTGTGACATAGTGTAAGGTTCTGTATGAGTGACAGGCCCCATCTCTGGGAGAGTGCATCGCTGCCCCCCGGTGGCCGGACCCCTTATTGTTCTTTTGTGATTGACAGAAGTTTGGCTGGAAGGGAGAGCTCAGTGCTGGCACATACTATATTCTGCCCTTCACCACGGGCTGTAGGCTGAAGAGGAAGAGAACGCCGGTGGCGAAGACGGCCCAGCTGGTGTACAGGACGGATGCCGGTGAACTGGCGCTCACCAAGGAGTTTAGGTAGGCCTCAGGGCGGCCGTCACGGGGGAAGGATTCTATTAATGCCTAAAATCCGGAAGGGAAACCCGGATGTTAGTTATTTTCGTGGTAATGTGTTGGTTTGGTGGGGGTCAGGAGTGCAGTGTGTTTGGGGTGGGGGAAGGGGGATTGTTCGACACCGCTCTAAGGTTACGCCTGTGGCTCCCCGCCTGTTCCGCAGGGCAGCGCTGTCGGACATCTTCGAGGTCATCGACCTGGACGGCAACGGGCTGCTCAGCCTGGAGGAGTATAACTTCTTCGAGCAGAGGACGAGCGGGGAGAAGTGCGACGAGGACGCGTGGGCCGTCTGCAGAGGTGCCTGTGAGCACGCCACTAACATGTGCACTGCAGTTTAAACAGGCCCCTGCACTGACAGACTGGTGAACACACAGGGAGTTATGTGTGGAAAGGGCGATGACACCACTGTGTTTTACTGCTAACGAATATACAGACATGCTACATGCTAATAAAATCTTAATATTTACTGTGTCACTTTGCACACTTTTCATGTATACTGAATCATACGATCTTAAATGCAGCGGGATGGTGAGCACTGTGGAGGAGATATGTTATATCCTACATGACTGGAGAGTTTTGCATGTGAACTTTGCAGAAAACTTCGACACCAAGAAAAATGAGCTGACGAGACAGGGTTTCATGGAGCTGAACCTCATGGAGGCCAACGACCGCGAGGGCGACCCCACAGATCTGTGGGTAACCCTGGAGTCCATGGGCTACAACAGAGCGTTGGAGATGGTGGAGGTGAATAGCGCACAGTATGGATCAATAACCCACCAATGAGTGGTGGGGACTTATAAGGTTTACACAGTAATGTTGCCTCGTCTAGTGAGGAATTATGTGTGTTTTGTCATATCGGGTGTATCTTTACCAGTGCTGTAGACTTGGAATCCAGAGATCTCAGAATACTTTCACCTGGGAACAGCCATGTCTGTAGCATCAGTCCCTAGGCTGGGGGTGTGACAGCTTTCACATAAGTCAAATTCTCAGAGAACAGTTTGTGGATGTGTTTTTCAGTTTGAATCACTGGCTTCACCATTGCGATCCACCCTTCACCTTAGACCCAACTTTACTGAGTTAAAGTGGTTGATTACAGGGGAAGGTGGAGAAACACAGGTGGGTTCGGTAATACTGCCGTATGTGTGTTTCACCTCAGGCCTGTCCGTTCGTCATTGACATATACGCAGAAGATGTCAAGCCCATCGTTCAGCCCGTCAACCTGGAGTCAGGCAGCAAGATCCTCAACACGGCCCTGCACCGGTCGGTCATCTCAAAGGGGGAGGCGAAGGTGATCAAGGGCCACGACAACGTCATCATCCACAACTACAGAAGTGAGGCCAGGATCTCGTCCGTCGTCACAAACAAGGTATCCCCCTTCTCACATAATCCCCCAATCCTACCTGGGATGAGGATCATAATCCAACCCAAACACCCAAAAATACAACATCAGGTTCAGTTAAAATGAACCGCTAGGGCTGGACATAGGGGTCCTTATAGCTGTAATGTATTATTAATTATAATTTTATTATAATTATATTTTAATGCTTATATTTATTCATGCGGCTCATGCAGCTGGAAGTCGGTACGGGGAGACGAGAAGTATGTATATCTGTGTTGCATGTTTGCCAGGATTAAAATTGAAATAGGATAAATATTGACTCATGTTATTTTTAGCATAGAATTTTAAATGTGCTCCATCATTGTTCTAAGCTGGGTATCTACTTATTACCAAGCTAATATCAGCGTTGTATAACATGTAATGAAAAGCATGACAGATTACGTATTATAGGACACCAGAGAGCACTCTAGCATGGCGGTTGCTGGCTGACTGCCACCACAATAAAGCGAAAACCGTCACAGTTCTTATAGTATTCGGTGGGCCGGTAGTGGAGCTGTAGGACGAAGACGGAGGCAGACAGGCGACATTCAGTGACCCTTGCAGTCCTGGGCTCCGTAAAGGCCATAGACACTGTTAGACCCCCCCAGACCAGGAGAAACGCTGAGCGCTGCTCAAACAACTCTCATACAATACGAAAAAGAGGTCCGTATTGATATTTTCACTCAAATAATTCACCACATTTTATCATAGTGTTCTTGTTCATATTCATCATACGTGAACGATGGAAAGAAATTTATTTGTAGTTTATGTTGACATCCACATCTGAATTGATTTGTCAGCATATTAAAATAATATCTATTCTACGAAACAGATCAACAGAAACTTTCAGGTTCATTGCAGTCTCCCTTTTCATGTATAGTATTGATGTTACCATGGCAAATGCAACATATATATCATTACAGTCATATTCTGTGTATATCTTACATTCATATTAATAAGATTTTGCAATTGCCTATTGATAAGATACAATATACAGTACACTACAGTTAAATCTCATTTATGAGAGCATGACAATAGTTTAAAATGACAATGGTTACAAATAATCTCCAGAACACCACGACATAAACTGTTGATTCGGCAAATAAAAATTAAATAGATTTTTACAAGCATCCAAGCATTGTGTAAACAAATGTCACAACCCACAATTCAATGCCAAAACAGACAACAAAATGGAGGGAAGAAAAAGTCCAAACATAAGATAGTAACTCATTTGACTGAACGGAAAGGTAATTGAAACTCACTTATAGTTAATAAGAGAACCCCCCCATGAACAGTGCACTGCAGTAGTAGGACTGCGGATTTCAGGCTACGGGTTTGAATCCCGTGGAGAGCACAGCCATTAGACCGTTGAGAGAAGTACTTTGAACTGCTTCAGTAAAATGTCCAGCTGTATAAATGTACTGCATGTACTGAAATGTAAGTTGTGAGTCACTCTGGATTAGGGGGCTCCTAAATTGCCAAAATATCAGGTAGAAGGAGAGTCTGTGTAACACCACAAGACTCAGATACCGAATTCCTAAGGACAGGGATCACTCAAATGCACCCTGTCAAGTATGGCCTCATCCCTAGTCAACAGTCAACGAGTTATCCTGACAGTAACTATGCCAAGCTAAAGCCTTCAGTTGCAGTGCATCATGGTCAATCAAACCATAGATACCTTTGAACCACAAATGTACAAACCTTAGACTTCCAGATCGACTGCAACTCAACACAGTATGAAACTTGAACTAAAACCTGAGACCAAGGTAGAGAGCAGCCACCGCAGTAGGAGAGATTCCTCGACTGGAAGCAATTAAAAAATCTGAGTGACCTACAGTATGGAACCCATCCAAGAGATCGAGAAGTAAGTCCAGAGGGAGGCTGCATGCCTCTGAGTAGAGAGAGAGTCGCTTACACATGAAACCGCAGATTCAGCTGAGTGAGAACAGCTCACGCTTGGAGGTACATCAATTCAAGCGTTTGTGACGGACAGCTCTTTCATTAGCTTTTCGGAGGAAGGGGTCACTCTTTTTGTAAGAAGTGTTGACACAATAGGTTAAAATTAGTTTACATATTAAATGAATGCATGAAACAGACCATTAACACTGTGAAGCATTGGCTTGATGCAGTACAATCAATATTGCTATTTTGAAATTATGAAGTAACAAGACAGGAAATTAGTTTAACCGGCTGCAAGCGACTATTATGGGAAAATATTATTGGTACATATTTATTATAGCCTTACAACTGCCAACTGTTATTTTCTGTCCTGTTTTAATGATATATTCTAAATTCTAAATTATATTGGCTCGCTAGAAGTGTGCTAATTATCTATGAAGTTGTGCCGTTTATTTGGCTGTGTTCGGCACAAAATCTGATGCCAATGAATCTGTGCAATGTTGGGGCTCAGTAATGTATTTTCTGTAGCCCTTCAGGCTATTGCTGGGCATTGGATTGGTCAGGATTTCATTTCTGACCGTAGGGCTTCACACCGCTCTAAGATGTTGTAGAATTATGCCAGTTGGGACCCCTTAATCACAAAATATGGAATACCATATTTCAAAATTGCACATACATTTTGCTAAAAGCCAAAAGTGTCCATTCACATTAGTAAGTTTATATTCATACTGCAAAAGAGGACAGAATGTTAGTTATACTTATTCACATACCAAGTAAGAGTTGTATTCACAATAAAAGAACTTGCTGTTTTTCGGTTTTCTGCTTTAGTAGTTATCCTGAGGTATTGGCATCATTATCAGATACAGTTCTTTGGCAGTGTGAGGGAATTTGTGACATATTGTGGTTTCCTGATTTCATCCCTGTGTTCTGTTGCAGTCCAGCCACAAAGTGACGGTCCATGTGAACAACGAGCAGAGTAAGAACTGCATCAGCAGCAGGGGGATGAGTGTGTTCGCTGTGGAGGTCCCTGCAAGAGCCAAAATGGTGAGAGGCTGTCAGTTTCAGTGAGCGTGTTCGCTGTGGAGGTCCCTGCAAGAGCCAAAATGGTGAGAGGTTGTCAGTTTCAGTGAGCTGTTCGCTCCCTGCAAGAGCCAAAATGGTGAGAGGCTGTCAGTTTCAGTGAGTGTGTTCGCTGTGGAGGTCCCTGCAAGAGCCAAAATGGTGAGAGGCTGTCAGTTTCAGTGAGTGTGTTCGCTGTGGAGGTCCCTGCAAGAGCCAAAATGGTGAGAGGCTGTCAGTTTCAGTGAGTGTGTTCACTGTGGAGGTCCCTGCAAGAGCCAAAATGGTGAGAGGCTGTCAGTTTCAGTGAGTGTGTTCAGTGAGTCCCTGCAAGAGCCAAAATGGTGAGAGGCTGTCAGTTTCAGTGGAGTGTGTTCCTGTGGAGGTCCCTGCAAGAGCCAAAATGGTGATGTCAGTGAGTGTGTTCGCTGTTGAGGTCCCTGCAAGAGCCAAAATTGTGAGAGACAGTTTCAGTGAGTGTGTCAGTCCCTGCAAGAGCCAAAATGGTGAGAGGCTGTCAGTTTCAGTGAGTGTGTTCGCTGTGGAGGTCCCTGCAAGAGCCAAAATGGTGAGAGGCTGTCAGTTTCAGTGAGTGTGTTCGCTGTGGAGGTCCCTGCAAGAGCCAAAATGGTGAGGTGTCCCTGAGTGTGTTCAAGAAAGAGCCAAAATGGTGAGAGACAGTTTCAGTGAGTGTGTTCAGGAGGTCCCTCAAGAGCCAAAATGGTGAGAGGCCCATCATCCCTGCAAGAGCCAAAATGGTGAGAGGCTGTCAGTTTCAATGAAAGGTCCCTGCAAGAGCCAAAATCTGTCATCAGTGAGTGTGTTCACTGTGGAGGTCCCTGCAAGAGCCAAAATGGTGAGAGACAGTTTCAGTGAGTGTGTTCGTTGTGGAGGTCCCTGCAAGAACCAAAATGGTAAGAGGCTGTCAGTCTCAGTCCCATCATGCACTGCGAGAAAACCATCCATCATCGGGTGTTTCAAATGTTTGTGGTCAGAATATGTAAGGCAAGTGTTCGAAATATATGTTATAACAACATCCCCATTTGCCCAGCAAATGAGTTTGTTGATTCCAGGCTGATGGATTGTTACTAAGGACGACCAGAGAAAGATCCCATGTATTTAAAAATAATTGTGCTTGTGAACATATTTTTATATGTTTTCTGTACTAATAAATAATACAGGGCTTTTAGACCAAATAACGTTGAATAATGAAATAATCAAATGCTATGTGATGCTGTGTGGTCCAGAGAGTCATGAGAACTTATGGCCCACCTCACCCTAATTTGAATTCGTTGCAGATACTTAAACACATAGTCATTGTTTGGATTAACGTCTGGGATTAACTTTCATTCAGTCTGCTGTTGTAGCAGTTAATAGCGTGGTGTATGCATATTTGGGAAAGTTTTAGGAACATATGTGTGGTTAAAGACCAAGGAAAGTTCAGTAAGGTGTAGATTGGCAAAGCTCCATTGGCACAGCTGAACAAGTTTAATGTATTCTCTGAGAGCCTCAGTAGAGTTTGGCAGTTAGCTGGTGAGGCTAGGCCAAGGGCTACATTTCATGCTCTATTTACCCTTTAAGGAGAACTATTGAGCAGACATTGAAAGGAAGGGGAAAGACCACTCCTCTCACAATCCGTTCCCATTCCAGTACATAAACAGCTAAAACCCTGTATGTAATGCACACTAATTTAGAATCCCGTCACCCTCAGAAGTGATTGTTTTAAAAAAAAAAATTTTATTTCTACCTTCTTCATATTTTCATTTCCAATAGTTAATATACAGGCATAATATCCACAATTTACTGGTATGTGTAATTCCCCCACCTTCTTTTTTGTTTTTTCATTTAGAGATAGGAAACTAAACTTTCAGAAATAAGTGCTTTTTTTTCTGAATGCCTCTCTCGCCATTTTGTGAATTTATGTAAACATGGCAACCGTCGTGGAGTTTAATGGTGTCATCTCTTTTTGTGTCCCTAGGTGTGCCAGCATGTTGTGCCTATCAACGAAAAACAAGAGTGGACGTACCACTGTGTCGAAAGCATAGTGTCCTGAACCCCAGAAACTGCTCTGACTTTTACATTTGCACGGTATCCTTCTGTAGTCCAGAATGTGGCAATTGTTTCTTACAATCAGTTTTTGTCTCAGATATTTTCTGTATTGGGAACGCCCGATCACATTTGGAAGCTTGTGTCATCGCTGTGTTTTTCCAGTTCGGGAGAGCTGTGACAACCTTGGGCTGTGGTCCTCCAGGCTATCTGCCCACTCCCACTTCCCCTCACTGCTCTCAGCCAGCCGAGCCGCACGATCACTGTAGCAGAGGGTGACAAACCAATAGAAATGCTAAATGATATATGAAAATCAAGTAGCCAATCAGGAGTAGCGGCCACCCCTTGGTTTCAGAACAGCTTCAGCCCTGCCTGGAATGCTGTCTTACAAGTTCCAAACTGTGTGTTTTGGGATATTGCGCCATTTATCAAAGAGGAAAGCCTCCAGCTCTTCATGGGATGAAGGAGGTAGAATTCTACTCCACACTCCAACCTCCCATACAGTTTCTATGTGATGGTGATGGTGGAGGCCATAGAAATAGTTTTTTCATACTGGTGCTCATGAAGCTACTGTTGAATTTGTATGGGGCTGTTATCATTTTGGGAATATGGGTAGATCATGTGGCAGTAGAGTTTGCACCTTAAGATGCAATATATTATTGATTTATATTGGCCATTTCACAGCCATGCAGAGCAGTCATTGGTCCTAGTGATGGATGCCCATTCCATTAAGCAACAGAAATTGAGGGCCAAATCGGATGCTTTTGCTCATTCCAAATATAAACCCCGGTAAACTTATAAAAATAGTAAAAGACAACACATCAGACCATATAACTTTTTCCCATTGCTCAGGGGTCTAGGTTTTGTGCTCCTTACACCAGGTTATGTATCTTTGTGGATTAGACTTCCATACATACGCTTTCTTCACATACGCTGTGTGAAGCTCACAGCATATAGTTCCTGTTCAGACTGGCTCGCAGAGGTGTTGAATCAATTGTGTGGTAATTATTGAGGTCATAGTTTTGAGGAACTTTTTTTTTTTTTTTTCAAGTTTTCAGCAACTGTATGTAAGTCACTCTGGATAACCGCATCTGCCAAATAGCCGTAACATAATTTAATGTAACTCTTCTGTTGAGGAACTGTCTGTCCTTTTCCTTGCACTTGCAACCACTGTTCCTCTTTGCCGATGCAGTTTATTTGTCTTTCGCATGTGTTGTAATCATTTTTAATTTCCCTTGCCGTATAAAACAGTTTTTTTTTTTTTTTTTTGTCACCGATGCATCTGCAATTTGACTTTTATGCCTTGTTGGAGCTTTGCTAGTTGCCCCATTTTGCTTAAGAGACTCACATATCAAATTTCTGATTGCCTGACCCTTTTATAGCAAACTCATACTACTAGTTGGCTACTCCTCTGTGTAGCTGCCTTTGTTCTCCCTCTTTACCTCTTTCATAGTTGCAGGCACCAGAACAACGAGAGGAGACACTCCTGTGCAAATCAAACAGCCTTTCTGATAAAGTATATAATCATGCTAAACAAGAAAGAGTATTGCATCATTAGCAGCAACTCATGCTACCTGTTCTCTCCTTTCAACAAACTGTGATGAACTTTTTACCACCAATCACTGATAAGAATGATACTGTCAGTCATTTTAGCTAACATTTTTTTATTGGCTGGCCAACTTTTAATCAATCAAAATGAGGCCTCACTTGGCCTGAAGTCTCAGTTTTTGTGCAGCTTGGTCTTTTGGTTGTAAACCCCATTTCTTCTGCTGATGTACCTTCGGTCCTGTGTCATGGTACTTCTTAAAGTTCTGCGACCCTCTGCTAAACTTGGAAAGATGGTTTTCAACCACTCTGCACTGTACAGTTGGAACAATGTATAAAATAACTTAAACTAAACATGCTCCTTCCAGTTGCTGGTTTCAAAGGCATTATTACTGGCATATTGACTGGAGTTTTCTACTGTTTAAAATCCCTGCGGTAATTCCTGTTTACACAACTGTTTGTCTACAGTGTTTTAATTATTGTATGTGATTTTTTTATAGTTAACTGTCTTTTTCCCTTATGTCAGGTCATCCTGAAAAGAGGTTTTCGATCTAAATTAGGTCGTACTTATTAAAAAATGATAAATAAATAATGAATAATGAAAGGGGGAGAATCCTGATATTAAGCTACAGTCAGTTATGTTCTTTGTGACCCTCACAAAACTGAAATCTAGTGCAATTAGCAGGAAGCTAAGCTCTGAAGCTACAGTTGCTGTCTTTTAAAGGACAAATATCCATATCCAAGCAGAAAAACACTCAGACAAAATAGAAGTTCAGTCATTTGTTTTCCTGAAGTATATAAACTGTATAACATTAAACAGTGCCTTATTTGTATTTTTGAGTGTAAAGGAAATGATTTCTGTGTATTTTTCATAATTTTATCAAATTTGTGTGTGTGGTCTGAACTTTCTAGTTCACAATGATAATAATAATTGGAAATATTAATAAGTTCTTAAAATGTGATTGTTAACCAATATTCATAAATATTGTTGTTCTGTTCATTTTTGTATTACATTCCCTTAATCTGAAATACATTTCTTTGTGTGTAATTAAATACTTACATAAATGTATCATGTAACATATAATAATTAATACATATTTAATACATAAATCTATATCTGTCAAGTGACTAATTTTAATCTCATCGTCATGTATTAAACCTCACGGTTGAAAGCACATATTTTGGTCTCACGATTATTTTGGTGCAGAATCATGTGCCAACGTCACAAATTTACAAACGGTATCTCTACATTTGTTTCCCTGCCTGTTTGCTAAAAGAATGGTTTTGCCTTCCTGATTATTCATGAGCATTACATTTTTTTTTTACCTAAATATCTAAAAAAATTTTAACGTCAACAGGGGTGGCAGATCAGTTTCAGGGTGTATCCCAGAGGCGTTTCCTCCACAAGCTCTGAATGTCCTGACTGTAAGGATAAAGCACAGCCCACTATCACTTGGAATTTGATGCTACTGTATTCAGTCTACATTATAGTCAGAATGTATGAAGTGGACCTCCCAGCAGTACCTGTTTGAACTCCCTCTACCAGCTTCTTATTCTTGACCCTCTGCAGGCCAGTTGGCAGCAAAGGGCATTCCTCTGCATTACACAGAGGTCTAAAATTTACACGCCCTCGGCCTTTAATGCCGACAGTAGGCTTGACCTGCTATTTATAATCATCCGGGCAATTATTTTGCACTTTGACTTTCTGTACTGTAACTGTAGACCGGGCTGCTAAAGGTCACATGGTAAGTGAGAAGTGGCCTTTGATTCGCTGTGCTCCCTTTTTGATTTTCTCCACAAAGTTTCTTTCATCGTATTTAACTCTTTTAACTTTTAACTTGTGAACTTACAGGCCCTTCAGTGTTTCATTTTTTAGAAGTCTTGTGAATTGGAAACATGTATTCCCGAAATGTTAAATAAACGTAAGGCTTCTGATTGATTTTGTGAAACTGCACAGATGTAATGTAGATACATATTTATGCTCCGTAAGTATTAAGAGTTCATTGCATTGCTCTGTGACTATGTGTCTTTTGTCATATTACAATCGTAACTCTATTAATCAATATATTTTTTTCATTTTCTGCAGTATAAACTAGTATAAATGTTTTCTCTACACCGCAAAGATCTACTCTTGTTTTAGACGGTGCACAAACAACTTGTGGCGCAAAAGTCAAACAGTTTGACCAAGTACTTTAACTTTCACAAGAGCATTGCCAGGGACTACCATTGATAGTCTGACTGTAAAGCCTTCTGTCCTGTTGGCAATGGCTTTGGAACCCTTTCAGTGCTGGGTGAAATTAGAAAAAGAATTAACAAAAACAGTCCTATTGAGAACCTCAGGCCTAGTACCGAACAGCTCCTGCCAGCAGCATAGAAATGCATTTACACATACGTAAACATATGTGAGGCCCTTTCTTTGTGCATGCTCCCTGCGGGGGGCATGAATGAACGACTGACCAATTAGAGGCCTACCTGAGACCTGGGGGACATGTTGCTATGTTAAATCTTCCACGGTAACGGATGGAAAAGTGTTTTGAGAAAGGCTGTTTCCTGGTGACTTTCCTGCTGCATTTCTGTTGGTTCGAAACATTTCAAATCAATTTATTAGAAAATGATCCGCAAAATAGCTACACAGACATTGTTTGATTCACGCTATTGAGGTTTATTTCCAAGATAAAAATGTCATGGAATTGCTGCATTCACTGTTGTTGATGAGAAATCTTTAGATAAGGATGGACTTTAGATAGCATTTCTTGTTAAACAAACGGAGTCAAGAGACAAAACAAACAGAATGTTATCTAGATTTGAATGTTGGATTTGTAGTGACCTCATATGTTGTGAGCTGAATTTAAATTGTTTATTTATTCGTTTTTGTATTCCCTATTTTTTGTCTTTAAAAGTCACACAAAACGTCTTGTGACCAACCAGCATCATGCCAATCGTCTCTTGTTTCTGTACAGTCAGTCTTATATAGCTTATACCAGTTTAAAACACATTCACTCTCAACCAACCAAATACACTTGAATCTTTGAGCCACAGTGTGTTTAAATAAAAATCAATGAATTTGAACGGCCTTGCGTGCTTTTGGGTCTGTCAACACCTATGTGTTTTTGTTTGTTTTCCAAACTTATACACTGCCAACCCTGGAATGGTCAAGGCCTATTCATCGTTGCTCTGTCCACGATACAAAAGTTTTCTCAACATACTATGCAGTATAAAGTATTGTGGTCAGATTTAAATTCTTATCAACGACAGCAATGACCTATGCAGTTAAACAAAAGACAAGTCGTGATCAAACGTTCGTTTATTTATGATTATTATGGCAGTAAAATGGCTAAGTTTGTAGAAACCTTTGATCTCTTGGATTTCTCCTTGTCCACATTCTTACGACATGAATTCATTGTCGAAAGGAGTAAGAGCTGTACTGTCTCTTTAAATCTTAAAGTGGGAGTTACCTTGTGAGACTGAGTCGAGGAGTGTGTACGTGGGGCAGCTTGTCGGTGCAGATCCCATCACTGAATACGCGGAACACACGGGTGAATTTGGGGGAAAAAATGAAAATAACAACAGTTAAAACCAAGGCTTATACCGATCAGAAGCCTGGAACCAGCGGTCTAAGGAAAAGGGTGACTGTATTTCAGCAAAACAAAAACTATGCAGAAAATTTCATCCAGAGCATTATTTCGACCATCGACCCTGCAGAGAGACAGGAAGGCACACTCGTAGTGGGAGGAGATGGAAGATTTTTCATGAAAGACGCTATTCAGCTGATCATTCAAATCGCGGCTGCAAATGGGGTAATTCATTTGATGTATATATGTATATTGGCATGCGACTCTTTCTGTGGTGTCTTTTTCATGTATTGTGTCAGCTAGTTAACACAAGCATGCACGCTGTTTCAAACGCCCCTGGAAGCAATGTATCACAACCTGAGAATGTTGTGGTAGCAGTAAGTCGTGTAGTACTTCCCTAGTACGTTTAGTTCGCTACATGTTTTAAGCATACGATAATTATTACCGTTACAGTGAGTAAATTAACATAATGCAATCATGGTAGTTCTCCCGGGCCACGGGTACGTGAAAGAATAACTGGATGTAGCGATTAATATTTGTATAATAATTAAGGCTAAACGCGTGTGAATCCAACTTGTGTGAGTGAGGCAGCGTTCCTGTTCCCAAATTTGACAGGTATTGAGTTCCTAGATGGCTCCTGCCAAATGACCTGTGTGATCTTTCAGTTAAGTAGAGCGGAGGTTGCATTTAAAACCTTTGGCATTTGCCTACCGAGGGCCGGCGACATAAGGTCAGGCTTCAGCAACTTAACGTTACTTTTCCAGAAAACAATGTAGACTATGGCTGGCGCACGCACTAATTCTTCCATTAGCCATGTAATATTTTTCACGCTCACGGAAATCGATGTGATATGTTGTAAATCAAATAAATCAAATACGGAACCACTTGTATGAGATGCATCCTTTACTTACGCATGTGTTGCGACATGTGCAGCTACAAAGTTTCGTAATACTGCGGTGGCACCGCTGGAATTAAAAAATTGACAGTTATATATTGTGGCCGCAGGAGCTGACCCAAGACCATCGTCTACGATTTTCACAAAGTGGTTGTATCCGGGGTCTGGGGTGGGTGCACGGATCCGGGATCAGCTGGTTGGCGGAGCTGATGATGAAGTACCCCGGAGTACAACCGGGCCTGGTTGCCTCGGTGACAACAGAAAAAGGGGCGTAACTGTGTGCTGTCGTACTGCAGCACTCCCAATGTGAAGGTCAAAGCGATGGGCGGCTACATGCAGGAAGCATAAACAAGACTAGGCTATTATTACGATATTTATTACAATATTATTACAATGCATAATAGCTAAAACCGTTATTTATAGGTAAGGAGCAAAATCAAGACATTCTCTTCTTAAAATATTCTCTATATATTTGCTATTCCTATTTTATTTGCACAGAATGATATACCATGTGTCCATGATTCCTCAGTGCTACAAAATCTCTATCTCTTCTCCAGAGATTCATTTTCCATGTTTTTTGCATAAAATTTTGGCTTGTTTCCTAACTGGCAGACTAGAGAGTAGGCCTTCTCAATAAATATGTCAGCCATATTCCTTGTTAGGATGTTACATGTGTTCACAAAACCGTCATCAGTTAGTGTCTGAGTCCATGCAATGTTTGTCGTTGATTACATATATGTACATATGCATTCGTTTCATTTTCTCAACAAAGAAACAACAAATAAATAATCATTCCCGAAAAAGGTTAATAGTAGGGTTGTCTGGTGGTGTATCCAGGTAAGTATTCATAGCCCAGTGACAGAAACAAGTATTGAATCTGCCACAAGGTGGCGCATGTTCCCTAGAGTGGCAACCAGGCAGGCAAGATTCCCTCAGCTAAGTATCCCACAGCTGGTTAGTTAGTACAGACTCTGTTTCAGTCTTTTTTGGTTTTCAGGCCTCAGACTCAATAAAAGTGCAATGCAGCTGATGAATTGCAGAGTTAAAAGAAGCAGTTGCTGGCTGCACCCTTTTCAGAGGCGACTTGTGTTGTCATGCCCCTGCTTGATTCAATAAATGGGGCAGGACCTGCAGTGTCATTTCGGCATTCCGAATCTTTGAGTAAAGTTTCTCCTACTCAGGAATGCCTGATCATAACGATAGACCAGTCTCTGGTCTAACTGTAGACTTGTATTTTCATTTTGGACATACAAACTGATTTGCGTGATATTGGGAATCATTCGCACGTATTAAATAACACAAAAGTATTACTTCACATGATCAGGAATTCCGTTTTATATTCTCATCTCAAAGGATTTGATTTGATTGGTGAAAGCAATTTACCTTTCATATCCACTGAGGACAACAGTGACAGTTCATAGAAAACCTTTGATTGTTGTTATCAGTTAAAAATGAATTGTATGATTTTATATCTTGCATAATTATTTACAAAAAGTCAAAGGAGATGCTCTCTACAGCTTAAAAACATAGGTAAAGTACATCAAACATTCTGAATATGAATTAGTATTGTATTCGTCTTAGAGAATTTGCAGCCCAGTGATGTTACGCAATCAGGTGTGTGAACAAGTGACTATATAAGCCACTAGGTGGCGATGAGATTGAACACAGAGACAGAGAATGCAGCATGGTGTAAGTACCAAGTTTGTATTAACTTAATAAAGGTAATCATGGTCTTTGATTATGTGGGGGTATTCATCCAAAATTTTTCACAGTTAATTTGTCACTTAAATCACCAATTAAAATTCTGTTTTGACCATAACACCACCTCTCCCATAAGATTGAAAGAGCCTTAAAAGACTTTAAGGTCAACAACTGCACACAGTATGAACACGGAATTAGTGTATGCAATTACACTGCCAATATTCAGCACTGTAATACCACTCTCACAAAAATATAAGCATTAAACCAAAACACATCCCACTTTCCATTTATAATAGTCAAAGTTCTATGAAAGTTATACCAAAGAGCACGGGTAAAACACACAATGTGGGAAAATCTGTATGATATAAAAAAAACGCTGTCTGATATAATAAAGAAGTGCCAGAATAAATTTTAAATGTTTGTCAAAGAGATTTAACAAAGTACATTTGTTTCAATCCATTAAGGAGTCATATTGATTCAATTGGTGCTTTTTTGGCTGCATTTTAGTAGTTATAAATATTTCAGAGTTCTGAACGACCACAGTTACTGAACATTCATTTCTAATCAATTCTACCATAACATTTGAACAAATAACACAAATGCCGGTTGGTAGATAAAGGACTCTATTTTGACAGCCCAAACTCCTGATGCGATTATAAGAAGCTATATTGTATTGAATAATTAGTGTAACCCCAGATTTATTGCATATGTGTGTTAGAGCAAAGTTAATCATAAAGCCCTTTTGAGTGTAATCCTTGCAGACACATAATGTCGCATTCTGCTTGTCAAATCTGATGCCACATGGTTTTGCCCACCCTCTTAAATTAGTTTATAGCAGAGGTGGACAACCCTGGTCCTTGAGTGCCATCTGCAGAAAGTGCAAAGTAAAGTCTGAATGGTATGCTCCTCACATTCAGGAAACATCCTAAATAATACAGGCCGGCATGAGTAGCGCTTTTGTGGTAACTCACCGGCACAGTGGTCCCTGGGCTAGCGTCCTGTCAGTCTTGTTGTTCAACCTCTCCTGCTGGTGGCACCAGATGAGTACATGTACAATCTTGACCGTTAGCGTGTCACTGCTAGCGTCCTCCACCCTGCAGTACAGACCGTGGCTTCACCTCCATGGCCCAGCATGCCAGTGGAGGCATTTCGGCTCCTCGATAAATCAGCTCCTTTCAACAACCTGCCAGGGTAGCATGAGGGCGGAGCTGACCCCAGAGGCAGCCGTTCTCCCACAAACTCCAGGACAGGGCATTAAGAACACTGTAACACATAGGTCCTCCTTTGTTCAGTAGCAAATATGTATTAGAGAAGAGTAGGATCCCCCCATTAACCATTGGATATACTGCAGCTGATGGGTTTGACAGTGATCCCCCTGGACAAGTGTATGAAATCGTCTTCGGTTACAATCTCTGCCTTCGCGAGTCAGTCCGCAGAGTTATTTTTGGGCTCCAAACCACTTGACATGAACCCTGAATACCAAACGGACCATTAGCGCTCTTGTATTTCGCCTCCTCCATCCAGGGACTCAAACAAACCTGAGCGTTGTTCATGGTTTCCGCGCCACAATGGACGACAGTCCTTTGCAGCTGTTGACCCTGGAGACTGTTCCGTACCCGGACCAGAAGCCGGGAACGAGCGGCCTGAGGAAAAAAGCGTACATTTTTGAGACCAAGCAGCATTACCTGCAGAATTTTGTGCAGAGCATATTCAGCTCTATTGATCTTAGAGAACGGCAGGGCTGCACTCTGGTTGTGGGAGGAGATGGCCGCTATTACAATAGAACCGCTATAGAAGTGATTGTGCAAATGGCAGCTGCTAATGGGGTCAGTATAACCTGTGTGATTCACCTATGATGGCATGTTGGCTGTCACTAATCCAGGATGTGAAATGTATTTGGATGCATCCGATTTTTGTAGTTCTTTGCATTGTTTGACAATCTATAGTGTTTGCTGTTAAGATGACATCCATATGACTCCCAGAAAAGTATAGGGACATTGTGCCATGACATTGTGTTAGCTTAACAATGCAATAACTACTCACTTCAAACAATTGGTTCATTGCCTGTTCCTCCTCTTAATGCTTAGACCAAAAGAAGGACCCTGAAGCATTTGATCTGAAATTAAAGTTGCATTGCTTCTCTATTTTAGTACATGAGAACACTGTCATAAAACTGATCCAGTTTAATTAAGCTCATGCAAGGGTACTGCTCTTGGCTATGCTCAGCTGCTATTACTTGTGCAGCTTTTATGTTGTAGAATAGAGCTAGTTATTGGAATCCAGCTTCCAGGGCTAACTGGTGAGAACTAAAGAAGAAATATTGTTTGCCATTAGGTGCAAACATTTCTTTCTTGGGTTGGATTTCGGTAAAATGGAGTGTGTGTGGCGATTTGGTGAATAGTTGAAGAGTTTGTGGAATTTAATGGATAACGAGGGAGTGGCATCGCTGTCCAAGCCAGGGATGGTCATCACCATGAAAGACTGGGCGCGCACGCTCTCTGCCGCAGCAACACAGATCTGTCTGATGACCCCTCCTCTCCAATTCCCTCCCCCACCACCACATCCCCAAGCTGGGATTTAGGCACTGGATAATGTAGCTCATCCTACAGCTGTCCACCAACCAACGCCCTGAGATTCATATCCATTCAGCCTCTACAGCTGAGGCCCAACAGGTGTTCATCTCTACTGACATTCCCTTTTCATCTTAGTTTAGTCCTATCTAATGGTGCAGATGCAGATTGAGCCATACCTTAGAGTCTCAGGGTCCTCTCAGACTTTGGTGTGGGTAAAGGTAAGGCCCATCACATGGGCCTATGCCCTACACTTAATCTACTTTTCACAGCCTCGTTATGCAGAGTGTGAATACGTTTTTAGGTTGATGAAATGGCTGCAGTTTCTTCTTTGGTTGAATCCAGGGTGAGGGCTGTGGTTTTCCGTTGGGGTAGCTGATGTGCTTCCTCTGCTCTCTGCAGATAGGCCGCCTGGTGATTGGTCAGAATGGGATCATGTCCACCCCCGCCGTGTCCTGCGTGATCAGGGAGATCAAAGCCATCGGGGGCATCATCCTCACTGCCAGCCACAACCCCGGCGGACCCAACGGAGACTTCGGAATCAAGTTCAACATTTCCAGTGGAGGTGAGCCCACAGAGGATGGCCAAAGAGACCCCAGTGCACTCCCAACTAAGACTATAGATATTCAAAGCAATCAACTGTTCTGTTTTTGATTTAGAAAAGAAACCACCACGATGTCTCACATTAACCGTTACTCACCTTTTGGATTTGAAAGTGGGCTAGTGAACTCTGGGTAATCTGAAGAATTGCAGCTGCGACCATGAACGGGCAACAGTGAGTCACTGCTGTTGACAAGCTGAGCTGATTGGACAGGCTTGGCAACTGGATGCAGTATTTGACATCCAGGGAATTATAGCATGTGACATTTTGATTGAACCCCAAAACAGAAAAACAAGAGGAGGCTTGTGTGAGCTGTATCTACTCACCTTGGTGTGCCATGGTGATTTTTTGCCACGTTGCTTAGCTATAATAATATTTATGCTGGCCAATACTTCTGTGTACTCTTTTCCTCACAGATACCTCTTATTACTTAAATATTTCGCAAGCGTAACATATTTTTAATGAATGCGGTCACATAAAATCCTTTCTTTGTACGTCTCTGTGACAGCAGAGCACTTTGCAACTAGAGTGCAAGTGCTGAGAAATGTGTATTTTCATACCGTTCGTGTTTAACGTGCGTGATGTTACGCAGTTGCAGTTTCCCTGGAAGGCGTTTTTCTGCGGCCGTGTCTAAATTTAAACTAGAGTGTATGTGAAAGATGGCAACCATCTGGTGGCCTAAACAAGCCCAGCTTTGGATCCAGACTGAATTAAAGGTAGAGCTTTAATACCTCATAGGCGTGCCCTGGCGCGTCTTGGATACGGAAGGCACCTACTTAAGGGTCGCGGTTTTATGATGTCACTCTCCACCCTGTGCCCTAGGTCCCGCCCCTGAAGGTATCACAGATAAAATCTTCCAGATCAGCAAGAGTATCGAAGAGTATGCCATCTGCCCTGACCTCAAGGTGGATCTGTCCACCATCGGCAAGCAGACCTTCGACCTGGAGAACAAGTTCAAGCCTTTCACTGGTAAGGCAGAGGTGGCGGCCGTTCTCCTACGTAACTGGTTGCATCAGGATGCTGCAGAGCATTGTGGGAGGGACTTACCCCGTCTCTCTGTGCTTTACAGTGGAGATTGTGGACTCAGTAGTCTCTTACGCCAATATGCTGAGGAACATCTTCGACTTTGCCGCGCTGAAGGAGCTGCTGTCCGGCGCCAATCACATCAAGGTTCGCTTGGACGCCATGCACGGAGGTGAGGAATCCACTTCTTTCCTTAAAAGCAAGCTAGACTCACGTTGACAGTTTCCATTTGATATATCATGTCTTGACTTTTGATGAAGGTATTGTACGAATCCAAATCAAAAAATGCATTTCCAGTTAAAGCATGTATATTTTGACTTGCAATTTCGATTCCTTTACTTTCAAAGAAAACTATTTCCCACACACTGCGACATATGTTCTTGATAATTTTACAAAGTGATATAGCTATCTGTTCTGAGTATTTTGTTAAAAACCAGCGAGAATAATTGAAAGGAGCAGGCTTTGGCAAATAGTGTACATTTTCTCAGACATGGCTTCTCACTTCTGAGAATTTGTCTTTTTCTATTTGTGTTTCTGCATTTTCGATAGAATGGTACACTGCTATAGGGCCCATTTTCAAATTGCATTGGAGATGTTGATGCCAAAGCACAGATAGCATTTCTAGCTGCCTGGAATTTTAGAATTGACTTGCGAAGCTAAAAGCATGTTTAGCTGTTTGTAAACGTTTCCATGTCTGTCTCTTAGATGGAAAATATTTGCAGAATTGAAGTGATGCCAGACGCATACAGGGTCCTCTACAAATACATATTGTGCAGTTATATTATTATCTTGGGCCATTGCTGATCTTGTTGATATTGAAAATAGTGTGTCTTTGCTCAAGCATAAGGTGTCTGACCTAAAGATGTTCATCTTGCCAGTGAAAGGAGCTCTGTGTCAATGTAGAAACAGGAAGTTAGAATCCACATAAGATATCAGCTTCCTGGAACTGTGTGGCTTTTGAGCTATGCTCACCCTCTTTCAGACCCTGACTGCTGCAGTACTGAACACTTAAATATTCTCCCACGAACCTGCCTGTACTAAAGTCTAGTGTTCTCCTCAACTCTATTGACATTCACGAGACTCATCACTAACCTAGCTGCACCGTATGCGGCCCTCTGCTTCTCCCCCCCTTTAGTGGTGGGGCCCTACGTGAAGAAGATCGTGTGTGACGAGCTGGGATCTCCCGCCAACTCAGCCGTTAACTGCGTACCCAAGGAGGACTTCGGAGGCCACCACCCTGACCCCAATCTGACCTACGCTGCCGACCTAGTGGCGAACATGAAGGGCGGAGAGTATGATTTCGGAGCTGCCTTTGACGGTGACGGCGTAAGTTCCTAACTGCATGAATTCTAGGAGTCGTCGTCATTTATTCTGATTCGGTGATGTGGCATTGTGACATAAGGAGCAGTGCTATTGTGTTCGTAATTCATGCTTGTAGCAAACTTGTGATGGGTCAGTAAATTCTATAAATCCATACATCTATCTAGATTTTTAGGATTGATTTATTTTGATGTGTACATCAAAGCTTTTATGTAACCCTGATCGTTATGTTTACGTACCTATTATGATTGTAAGACATATGCACCACTGAGATAACGAGAGCTGTGATTGGCTTATTGCTTGCCAGAGGTAGACCCAACGCTGTCTCCCTTGACAGGATCGTAACATGGTCCTGGGAAAGCACGGCTTCTTCGTCAACCCCTCGGACTCCGTCGCCGTCATCGCGGCCAACATCACAAGCATCCCGTACTTCCAGAAGACGGGGGTGAAGGGGCTCGCCCGCAGCATGCCCACCAGCGGAGCCCTGGACAGGTAAGACGCCCCCCCTCTGTGACTCTGATCACGACCAGACCGCTGTGGTCAAGAGTAACGGTAGGTTACTCGCACAAGCGGGAACACAGAAGCCACACAGGCACCCACGCATGGAGACTTCTCTGGTTTTGCTGCAATATACTTGTTGCTTCATCATTAGTTTAACTGCTTCCTCTATTCTCAGCTCATGTGCTGTTCTGGTTGCCCTGTTTTTGTCCATGCTTCATGTTTCCATGCATTTTATAACAGGCTCCTGTATGGCCAGACATTATTAGGACCAACAGGGTCTATAGGGTGGATTTTGTCAGCCTTTGACATTCGCAGACAAATAAAAAGCATATCTCCTTAGAGATCTGACCACATAAATTTTTATATGTAGCAATCTGCACTGTGACTGTAGACAGAATGATATTTTTTCTTCTGAATATTTCAGGAAATTCATCCACATGTCTTTGTTGAAGTTGGAAAGATTCTAGACAGATGAAAGTTCAGGCAAAGATGCATATGCAATTTACCACTGAGGAAAATTAACTTAATATTCTGCAAATCACTCTTTCTTTTACCTGCTATTAAAGTCAACTCCCTTATTTACAAAACCAAGGGCAAAACAGATCATTCCATGTCAGATCCACAAGCCATGACACCCGCCATGTTAGACGGTTCTGAAATAGCTTCTGAAGTTTCTGAGAATGTGGGTTTCATGTTTTGTAAGAAAGAGGTGACTGTAAGAGCAGGTATAAACCATGGAAACCACCATATCAGAAATTGTTTCTGAAGTCATTAACAGATATGATACAGCATCCCTGCAACATTTTGTAGAAAACAATAAAGAAATATAGCCAAATATCTGTTCCTTAATTAATTACCAGAACACCAGTTGAGAAATGGTTTTTGTGTGACTAATAAATAGAGAAGTGGACAGGATGTTATCATACTGGTATTTCTCAATGTATTGTAGGCGTATAGTGATATATACTGGTCTGCAGATATTTTCATCCGAGATGGAAGTCTCATGCTGGTGGAAGTTAGCTTTAACAGTTCATTCCAAAACATTTACAAATTTTAAATTATAGTGCAATGTGTGTACCAAAAATGTCAATTCCACTGGTTACATTTACTTTCCGTTTTTGTGTTTTTTTTTCTTCTTCTGCTAAAACGTCCCATTGATTTCTTGTGTCTGTAGCGTAGCTAAAGCCACTAAGATCCAGATGTACGAGACTCCGACTGGGTGGAAGTTCTTCGGGAACTTGATGGACGCGGGCAAGCTTTCCCTGTGTGGAGAGGAGAGCTTCGGCACAGGTGAGGGACCTCGAGATCGTAGCAGTTTAGCAAAAGCTATGAGGGTTTGGGGAAGTGCCATTGTGGTCTAGTTTACACTATGGTATCTGAAAGTCAGTGTGCACCGATAAAAGCACACTTCTATCCTAATAGATCGGTTGCGTTCGGCATGTTTGTCTGCATTATTTCAGCCCTTCACAGGTTTGGCTATCGCTGAGAGATCATGTCACATCATGCCTCTGTGTAATGCTATTGTTATGGAATGCCATTGCTAAATCGTGCTCACATGTTCACCTCCAGTTCCAGTTTGATTAAATGAAGTGTTGGGAAATGGGGGCCGGGCCCCAGCTCACATATTTCACCCCTTCTCTGTGCCAGGGTCCGATCATATCCGTGAGAAGGATGGCCTGTGGGCAGTGCTGGCCTGGCTGTCCATCCTCGCAACCAGGAAGCAGAGCGTGGAGGAGATTATGAAAGATCACTGGCAGAAATACGGCAGGAACTTCTTCACTAGGTGGGCTTTGACATCGAGCTCTTTTGCGCCCTCTGGTGGTTACCTCAGAAATGGCAAGGAATGCAGTCAGAGCTGTGTGCTAAGAATAAGGATAAGGGAAAAATGAAAGACTTAGGCATGTCTGATATTTCCTAAACAGAAGACTTGCTGGAACATTGTCACAGTAAGAGTGCACAGTGGTGCTGATGTTGGAATGTCATGCTCTGTTCCGTCTCTCTGCCTCCAAAAGATATGACTACGAGGAGGTGGACTCTGACGCTGCCAACAAGATGATCAAGCACCTAGAGACTGTGATGTTTGACAAGGCCTTCATCGGGCAGAAGCTCACAGCTGGGGACAAGACCTACCAGGTGGACAAAGCCGACAACTTTGCGTACACTGATCCGGTGGACGCCAGCGTTTCAAAGAACCAGGTGAGCGCTGGCGTCGCACACTGCTGAAGTGTGCAGTTCAGAGCATGCGGGAGCATTTGAGTGCAGCTCTGTCCTGCTGGGAGTTTGAGTTTTTTCCAGGGAAAGTCATACAGTGAGTCTGCCAAGGACCGATCTGGCCTCAGAAATTATAGCCGTCCCGGCTTTCACCTGTGGTTTTCCATTGGCTCCCTGTCGCGTCACTCACACCCCCGTGGCTTTGTCTCTCAGGGGCTGAGGATCATTTTCTCGGATGGATCTCGTATCATTTTCCGCCTCAGTGGGACAGGCAGCGCTGGGGCGACCATCAGGCTCTACATAGACAGCTATGAAAAGGACCCCCAGAAGATATACCAGGACCCACAGGTGAGGACTGACTTGTGGCCATGCTGTGATTCACCCTGTCAGGGACATAATAAACAAACCGTGGGTGATCTGTGGTAGGCTTCACGGTCCGCTGTGAGTCAAAATTCTTGTGGTTTTAAGACTGGGCCAGCGAGCATTACGCTGTCTAAAGAGATCACCTTCAGTGTAGCGGTTTGGTGTGAGAGACAGCGCATACGTGCTGTGTGTTTGTTCAGAGCGTTCTCTCCGACCGCACTTCTCAATTCTCAGTGAATGCTTGGCTTTGAGCGATCTGAAGGTGTATCCCAGAAACCAGGCTATTTTAACAGAATGTGCGCTGAGGAAAGTAAACGTCCGCCCAGGTCAACCGTCAGACGTCGGTTGTCCTGTGTTTGATGAGTTTGGCAGAAGCTGAGCTTTGCTGTACTCGTGTTGTGTCCTCAATCAGGTCATGCTGGCCCCGCTGGTGAATATCGCTCTGAAGATCTCCGACCTCCAGGAGAAGACCGGCCGCACTGCCCCCACTGTGATCACATGATCTCCCTGCCTGCCCTACCTCCAGCACCAGGCTGCCCTCAACAAACGCCGAAGCACTGTCTCACCAGCCCCCGTTGTTCATTGGTCTAGTCGTCCCCCCCAAATTCCCCCACCCGATTATACATAAAATCCAAAAAGGAAAAAAAAACAAACATACAACATTAATAAATGTTACGTCACAGAATCACAAACGATGGTGGTCCTTGTATTTGTGGTGTTTTTGGATGTCATAAGAGAAAATAGGAAAAATAGGAGTTCTGGCTGGTACTGTATTTCCCTGCATGAAACGCTGCCCAAGAGAGCGCAATCAGTCCGTGATCTGGGAATGCCGGACCCAGCCAGGGGCCTCAGGAATGAGGGTGAGGATGTGGTTCTGCCGAAGACAGCATAAACAGCCGCAAGGCCTGCATAACTAAGCAGCGTCTTCCTCTTATTTCTTGAGGAAAATAGTTAACCCCATGTAGTCTCGCTACGGTCCAGGGCCTAACCCTGCCTGTATAATGTCTATGTGTCAGCTGTACGGGAGTTACTTGTACAAGCTGATTAGAAAAACCACTAAGATCAACCTTTTCTTCCGAGCAGCTACCCCCAAACATTCTCCACAATCCCATTGGTTAAAACTGAGATCATACCTATACCTGACCCACACTTTTCATTATTTATTTTGGGACGTGTGCTGCAAGCGACTTCCTGTCCAAAGCGATTAAGTTCGACCTGTTATAAAACAAGTGGAGCTTGAGAGGCCCAGCCGCAAAACTCGAGAGTCCGGTGAGTCTTATTTCGCCTAAAAAGTTATGTTGTATATTTTGGTGTACAGATTAGTGCTTAGTTTTGGTGTCCAGATTCGCAGAACTGTTGTAAATGACACAGAGACCCCCCATACATATTTGGTGTATTTACACCCTCATTTCTGCTTGGCCGGGCCTTTTTTTAGGATACTGGGCATTAGTTGAGCATCCACATTGCCGTTCACTCTCAGCTCTCATTTTTTAGCCTTTGGAAAAACCTGGGAAGTCTGCATGTTTTCGTGTATGTTTTGTTTGACCTTTTCTCTGTCCATAACCCTCACAATAAACATTCTGCTCCCAACTATAAAGTATAAAAGAGAACAGTGACTCGGCGCCAGGCTCAGGCTGGGCAGATGAGAGAGGAGTTGGCTCGTATTTGATTTTCATTCTTCTATGCTCACCGCATCTACTTCAGTTCAGACTGCAGTAGCAGTCACTTCTCTTTTAGATTCATCTATTCATCTCTTTAGCTTTTGCAATACATACTCAGGGAATGGGGTGTCACAGCTAACACCCCTCCTCAGTAGGTGACTTGTTCATTTTTAACGGGGGATGGCCCAATGGGAGCACCCCCCTGCCCCCACACCACCAACCAACACACACACTTGTAAAATGGGGATGGCAGGTTAACAAGGGGGATGCATTTTGGTCATTCTGCTAACAAGGGGATGGCATCCCCCTCATCCCCCTTCAAATCGCCTACTGCCCCTCTGAAGGGTGTGTGTTTGCTTATGAAATAATCATATTGTCCAAATCTTACCCTTGAGAGAGTGCTGGTGTTGAGCTTGTAGATGTTGTGATGGAGCTAAAGGGCTAATGCTGACCCTGAATCGTGGATGGACAGTCACAGCGCTGATGGACGGGGCGTGGGGTTCCCTGAGTAGGTGAAGCAGGTGTGTCGTCCAGCGCCACTAGCGGTACTCTCGCTGTGAGATGAACTCTGGTCGTACGCATCATCAGATTGGCATCCAGTCGCCCTGCCGAAGCGGAGCGGACCTGGCATTATGAGTCAGGGGGATGAAAACAGTTCTCTTCAGATCACATTTTATTTTCCTCCGTGAACGACTGACATCATTTTTTTTCCCCTCAATATCCCTCTTGCTGGGCCTGAATTGTCTCCAATTTAGTTAATAGGAGGGAGGCTGGAAAATCAGGTATGCCAAAAGTACAGAGCTCTCTTTTCTCTCTCTCTTTCTCTTTCTCTCTCTCTGCATTTAAAATAATTGCTCTGGCACACCAAAGCTCACCCTACACCAATATCTGTCACAGCTGTCGATGGCTCCAACCTCGTAATCCACAGTGGGGTCCTCCCCTGCAATAGGAAGGGTTAACCCTACTTGCCGTATGCAGGACAGGTTTTGGCAGCAGGTTGCTCTTTGTGCAGGGGAGAATAGCAGCCTGGAGAATTTTACCCCCCACCCTCCACAAAATGGCCGCGGGACACTCGTCGCTCTCGCAGCGGAACGCCACGACACATAAGGCGCTGCCCTGTTTCGGCCTCTAATGGTTTGCAGGCTCTGTTTTGATTGGCTGTCATTACGTCAGGTAATTGTAATAACACTTACATTTCGCTGGACTGGTCCAGTCCAATGTTATTAGAATCTTAAATTATTTTTAGTGGATCTTAAGGCGTCTGTCATTTTATAGGAGCTGCTTCAAGAGTGAAAAGTCCACTGCAAATGTCCACATCACATCAACTGACACGTTCGATTTTTGTTTTACCTGAAGAAAAACATCAATTTTTCAAATTAAAATAACACCTAAGAAGCAAAAGTCTTGAGTAACAAATAAGTTTTTTAAAAACTGTGATTATGCATAGATAAATGAAGCAACTTAATAAATAATAATAGACATAATGATGTGTGTTAAGACATTGAATCTGTAGTTTTATCAATATCATACAAATCTCCTAACTTGTTTTAAAGGTGTTTAAACTGTATCCTGTTAACATAAAAAGAAATTTAAGACCCATGAACAACAGAAAATAATGTCAGTGACAGCTTGCATATTACCTATACAGGTGGTTCATAAGATACAGCACAGAAAATGAACTTGGATAGTTCACATTTCAAATGGTTTTGATAGACCGAATTAATAAAGATTAAATTGTGAAGCTGCACGCAACTGCGCTCTGTAAACGTTTTTAATTCCGTGCTCGCAGGGCAAGAGTAGTTGATGTGGTAAATAGATCGTAAAGGTCACAGATTACAAAAGAAGCGTTAGGGTTATTGTTTTCATTTTATGTGGAAGTGGAAGAATGTAGCAATCGAGAGAAACTAAAGGAGGAGAATAAATGGAAAAGAAATATGTTACCCACCCACCAGACACAAATTACAAAGTGACTGTAGATTCTAGGTTCCCTCAGGAGATTAGCCAAAAACCCTTATGGAACCCTGTAGTTTCTCATTAGAGGAAGAATAGGCCAACATTTCGATTTAATCTTTGCCAGGTCTTGATCCTCTCAGTTTTATATGAGCATCATGAAAGACATGCAACTCATGAAAGAGGTGAGACAGAATTGGGCCATCAACAAAATAGCCTCGGGGTTGTGCCAGTATGGGTAGGAGATCTCATTTCTCCAACTGCATCTACTTACAGTTCAGATAAAACTGCATATATACACATACACGCTGCCTTTCAGTTTATATACGCAGATTTCAGTAAACTGTTTTGGACAGATTTCTTGGGTAACTCTTGGTGGCATCCTTCGGCTAAGCAGACCCTAGTCTTCCTCACCAAAATTACAGCCCCTTTACCTCTGACTCCACCATTGCGAACCATTTTTAACCATCAAAATCCCAGATCATACACAAGTGCGTAAATAACAACAGTCAAGGGGTCTTATTGAAGTTCTTAATATTTCCTTGAGATAGTTCGCTGTGGTTGATACTCTGCTAAGCTCTTGTCAGGTGGGCATGGGATCTGCCAATGTTTCATCAGTCTGCCACTGTACAGAGGATCTGTGTTTGCGCTCAGGTGTCGGTGCCAGACAGCTACACACCCAGCGAGCATCAGCTTCACACAAGGCTTCTCTCTCTCTTCACCTCCTGTACCTAAACATGCATTTCCTGCTCACGGCTGTAATTGAAGATAATGAGAGACAGAATCAACAGGGAAACTCGCCCTCTACCCCTGAGCAGACCACATGGTCTGTGTACCTTGGAATTCAGGAGGGCACAGTGACGGCCCATGGGGATCTTCACCTCAGTGTTGTGTCAGTCACACCTGGGTATTAGACAGCGTCACTTTTATCCTGAACTTTCTGCCATCCCAGGTAGCACTGTAGCAGAGAATGTTAGCCTATACTGGGGACACATCAGACCAAAAAAAGACCCATTCCAGGTCAGAGGTAATGTACCAATTTCAT
This sequence comes from Albula goreensis, assembly GCA_022829145.1. NCBI lineage: Eukaryota > Metazoa > Chordata > Actinopteri > Albuliformes > Albulidae > Albula > Albula goreensis. The sequence goes on from CM040753.1 coordinate 32,412,649, forward strand.
TTAAATTAAAAAAGTATTTGCTTACAGTGGGATTGCTATCAAAGCAGGAGGTCTGTGGGAGCGTTTGTCCCCTCTCTGTGAGAGCTGTGCTGAAACGATCCCAAGGACAGTGTGGTGTCAACTTCACAAAATGGCTGTCTGGGTCCCTGCGGACCACAGAAGCATGGGAGGGAGACAAGCCTGTTTGTGATGGCAGAAGAGGACTGAATGACCATAGAAGTGACCCGCTGGTCCTAAGCTCAGCGGTCCAAACAGACCGATGGGTCGGTTTCAGAGGACTGGTTCTGATGCATGCTCCTGCCACATCTGTTCCTCACCTACTGGCCCACGTCTGAGAAACGAAATGCTCAAAAGACCCGTTCCCCTGCTCTTTGTTTCCAAAGCTCAAAGCGAATCTGTGCTGCGTTTAGGTTCCAGGCCAGCCTTTTATGGATTGGCCCAAGTAGCACATGACCTGCCTGCCTGGCGGTCGCTAAGCTATGGATGACTGGAGGTCTGGTCTAAACAGCAGCACTTTCTCACAGCAAACGAGAGGTAAACTGTTAGGGTTGAACGAAGCAGGTACGACCTCGGCTCCCTGTGTAAGGTCTGCTCCACGCCCCCATGCAAGGCCGTCATGGATATTTCAGCTGCCTGTGTGTACCCACAAGCTTTGCATAAGATATAAATGAATATCCTCTAACCTGAGAGGAACAGGCCAGCCTCTGAAGGAGAAGAATGCCTTTTATTTCTCCCTGGTCTCGGAGTTCCCCACCTTGTAAGTAATCACAAAGAAAATAAGCAGAGCAAGGATTTCAGTTTATTTACTGCATAAAGCATGGCAAATGATCCCAGAAATGTGTTTATTTTCTAATGTGCTGTATTTGAATTATACCGGAATATCTGGTGCATCTAACGTTTACTTTGAATTCCTGGATGGTTTTTTTTCAGACTGGCCAGAGAATGGGTAACAGATTTTAAGGTTTGAGGTTCTCCAGCTGTGTGTTCCTCCACCAGTAAGACGAATGATGCCGTTCTCCCTACATTGGTCTGTCTGGCAGACGGTGGAGCTACGAGTAGCTTATGAAAACCAGCCTGTTGTCCGCAGGTCACACGGATACAATGCTAATTTGATTTGATCGAACTGTACAGCTGGAAATGGACGAATCTAAGGAGAAACACAAACACTTCGATGAACCTGTGGCAAACTCGAAGGCCCTGTTTGGAGATGAATGTGATAATTTTCTATACAACATTTTCATACTCAGGTTTATTGACCTGTTACATAAAAAATAAAAAACGCTCATACTAAGAGCCTGACATGTCATGTGACCCCTCACGATCTCCTGCAAGGCCTAGAGAGGGGTATTTAAGGGGGCCTCTGGCTCAGGACCCCCTCTGATCCTAAATCTGTGCGAATTTGTATATGAGGTCATATATATGTGTTATTATTTTGTCAGCCCAAACTAAGACACAGAAAATTCAGACTATCGCAATAGTCATGGACTGGAAAACCCTATAATTCCCACCTCACATAAAGTAAATTGGCAATGCCCACATGATGTTAATAGAAAGTATTACATGGTAAATCAAAGTCATTTAAACAAGGTCAAGAAAGCAAATACAACCATACTGTGAAAAGCACATTGAGATTGATATTAGAATTGGAAAATAAATAATAGAAAATACATTTTGGAAAATGCAGCCTGGGAAAGTATTTAATAGGGGTAATGAAATGTTAACAACCAGCTTATCAGTTGCCAGTACAGAATCAGGAGATGACAAGCCGTTGACGAGACTTTTCAATGATTTTTCTATGCATATTTTCAATGCTAATGCTTTGTCTAAATTTGAAATATATAAACCTAATACACTTACACTAACAATCTGTCTTATACCTAAAACTGTAATAAAAAACAAAATATACTTCGCTGACTCTAAGTATAAAGCTGTAATTTCCAACAATATCTACTAAATACCTATACTGAGCATGAAACACAAATGTGTCCTATATACTTTAGGAATAAATCTGATTTTGGTTATTTATTAAATATAGATCTAACGTTTTTAGATCAACATTTTCACAACCTCATCTACCAACATCACAGGTGTTTGTTTATGACGTCCACTGAGTTTTTCTCGGACAGCAGCCACTCACTCTGTATCTAACCATTATTCAGTGATATTCCTGAATGACTCGATATCACAGCGTGTAACAGCACTAGAGAAAAGCTCATCTGACTCCACCCCACCTACAGAACAGATGGGCCCCTTTTTTCAATGCAAACTCTCTCGCTCTCAATCTACTGCTCATTAAAATTAGATGACTTTGTTGTGCATGGTTGCAATTTCAATAATTTCATTTTACTTTGAGAAAATAAAGCAGATAGACATCAGAGGGAAAAATAGCCTCATGTCGTAACAGTTTCAGCTCCTTAACCAAGTCTCTGGTAATGGTTTCCAAATGTTTAATATTAGATGTAATCACTCCTCAAAAAGGCAAGAGACCTTTTTTGAAAGTTAAATACAGCTTACTGGGACGGTTAAATCCAAAGAAAACACCATAAATCAGGGCTTAAACATAGTTATTTCATATTTTTTAACCACGGTGTCTTTTTATTGCTATCTTTTGTAATCAAACAACTGTGGTAATTGTCTGGACCTATTACAGTGTTTTAGTTTCCGTCATTACATGATTTGAATGCTGTTACTGTCTGAGCTAATGGGGTGAGAGCTCCCTTTGTCTTGAGACCCTGTCATTCACGGGATCGTTTTGACGATCTTCGGATTTTATCCTAAGCAAGGTTTGTTCCGTCTGTATAGCAGACAGCATTGCCTGAATCCATCCAAAATGGCTGAAGACATCTTTCTTTGTCGGTACCTCGTGGTTTAAAGACCACATCATCTGTATTGTACATCTGCGTTCTGTTTCTTCTGCCTCTGTGTACTAGGTAAACCTCGTTCGGTGACTCAGTGATTCAGTGACTCTTCCTGGAACTTGCCTGGAAGACAAGGACAGTGGCTCTGAGAAAATTCCTCATTAATCATCTTTTAAACCAAAACATACCTAAGTCCAACAGAAAAAGTCTAGACCAATTTCCCCACAACTTATTTTGTCGTTAACATTGATTTTGTGTTTGTTTTTTTTTTTTTGTTGTGCGTGTACACAAAAACATGACTTCAGTCAGTAATATGTAAACAGAAAGAGCTATATTTAAAATGTTTAGTCTTTCCGATTTCAGACTCTTTCAGCTGGTTGGTGTGCAGTATGCTTAGCAATTACCAGGTGAATGGATCTTAAGCCAGAAAGCCCGCTGTCCAGATTTGATGAGACAGCCAGCAATATTATAGTCACTGAATAGTTTTCACCTAAGCTGAAAGACTAAATAACATTAATCCAGTTGTGTCTATTAATTGTAATAAAGTAAACGTCAAAATAATATATTTTACTAATGGGATTTTCCACATTTTTAAATGTGACATAGATGCATAAATATTGATATACTTCATGCTGTCTGAAGTCGCATATATTTCCACCAGCTTTGCTGCTTTGTGTTACCTTTACAGAAGGCAAGAAGCAAACTGTACCTATGAAGACATGCCTATGAATAGTTCATATCCGTTGATAGGATTTATGAGTGACCTTTATTCCACTCATACTTTCATGTTATCTTTTTTTGTTCATTTCACTTTCATGAATTTTGCATACAATTCCCGCATTGTGCTGTTCGACTCCTGCCAAATTATGCATGACCCATCCTTCACACTATTGATTGTGTAATAAAAAAAGCCTATAACATCCTGCTGGAGCGCGCTCAGAAGAGCAGGGCCCGAGGCTTTGATCAGGACCCCGCTCTGGCACATGTCCACCTGCTGATGAGCGTGAGGGAAATGAAAGATGAAACCCGCGGCCTTTTAAGACACTGCGGCCCATTACAGCGAAAGGGCCCGGGCTCTCATCTCTTGCTCTTTGTCCCGTGTGACGCAAATGAACAAAAGCAGGCCAGGATGTAGGACCGAAACCTGGTAAATTGCTACCATTTTGGCTTGATCAAGTCTGGTAAAATAAAATACGGGCATAGCAGGTAATTGGAGCATGACACAACAGATAATTGCAACAAGGTGAAGAACATGACGAATATGTACATTTTTGAATGTGAATTTTCATAATCGATAGTTAGCTTCCCTAAAGTCATAGGAGTGACTGGTAGAATTCACATATCAACACTCCCCATGACAAAAATAAGTTGTATTATATATCTAGAAAAGGGTACATGACATAAGGGTATATGTCTGTATTCTTGTGAATAGGCCATAACTTTTTCCTGAAGAATGTTTCAAATTTTCCTTTGGCTTGACCGAATTGCTGTTGCGTGTTTCAGTGTATCTAAGCGCACCAATCATTATTCAACAAAAACCAGTAGTATCATACATTTTATAGTCCTGGTACACAGTCATATCCTATCATTTTTTGCATTTGTTTTTTTGGGAGATAGAACTTTTACCTTGCAAAATGTAGGAATTCTGGGTACTCCTTTTCTTCAGAAATCTACATTGCTTCTCATGTGTGACGGTGGCGAATGACAAATGGCTTGGGTTAAATAGAAGTAAAAGTACGGGTAACACAGCTGATTCACGTTCATTTCCTGGCTGGCATGAGGTTATAAAGCATCTGGGGAACCTTTTGGGTTCGTAGTTATTTCCCCACAGTATGAGTCAGTATGGCAACGTATTGAGGTTAATAGGAGGGCGAGTTTTTGTGAATGATGATCTGGTAAACTATCTGCACAAAGGCCCTGAGATCGTGACGCCAGACGTACACACCGTCTCCTTTTCCCCGCTTTGGTTAGGCTTTGACGATTTGTAACTGAGTTTTTCCCTTTCGTTTTCATTCTTTTCTTTGTTTAGGTTGGCTCTGCTTGCTAGACTTTATTTAAGATCGTGGGATAGAGAGTTGTGTCTGTTGTCCTGTTCTCTTTCAGTACGGCGTATCCATACAGAGTTTGGCACCTTCTTTCTGTCCAGGTTTTGGGCACCACTTGCTATTGCCCCTTCACCAGTAGTGGAAGAATACAGAACATACTTACTTTAATTCATTATCACTGCACCGTAATTAGCATTGTGTCCACCAGCACCCTCTGTTTCTCCCTCATGATTAGTGCAGTCAAGACATTTCTCTTCTCTCTCAGGTGGGTGCTAAAGTAATAATTTGCAGGAGAGGCAACCCACATTGTTTCTCATATAAGACTTTGCCACCTGGCTGCCTGAAATAAACACCTACACCTGCCAGGAGAAGGTACCATGTTGTGGTCAGCGTCACAGACAAGATTTTTGAAGTGGGGGGGGGACAAAACTTTAAAGCAAAAGGTCTCAACTTTTAAACTTCTACAAAATATTTTTTTTTTTTTTCAAGCAAAAGTGGGGGGGGGTGGATCAGGGTCCCTTTGAAACTGGTGGGGACGTATCCCCCCTGTCCCCCACCATCTGCACCCCTGGTTGTTTTAGAGGTGTAAATGGATATGTAGGGGGGTGAGATATTTTCTCCAATTTGTTGTGTAATTGTTTTAGTATTATTGAGTATTATTATTGAGGTTATAATTCTGTAATGTCTGTGTAAATATTTTCTAATTTAATATTGAATATCAATGATATTAATAATATCAATTTCATTTAATATGTTAAAGGGAAGTGTCTTTTTAAAATTTTTCTTGGTATAGTCCTGGAGAGTTACCTGTCCAAGGAAAAGTATTTAATGCAGGCTGAGGTTGACTCCCAATACTTTAAAACCGTATCCACTATTCATAAAATCACCTTTATTTAGCTGGCGCTTTTATCCGAAGTGCCTTTCAGACAACGATTCAGTACAAATCCACACAAAGAGTTGTTATTAAATTACCTAATAATAATTTAGCTATTGTAAAAAAAAAAAAAACTTCTTGTTGTAGCAAAGTAGCGAGATACAGTGTTGGTGTAATTGACATTCATGCTTCGCTAAATAAAAAGGCTGTGTCTGTGTAAGAAGCATGTCCGGGGTATGTATCCTCAGTATTAGTCAAAGCTATGATGGGGCTATTTTACCAATAGTTGGCATAAAAGTTGATGATAGCCAAGCAAATAAGTGCTCCCTCTTCTCTTCCCATCTCCTCAGTCTCTCCTCCACTCAACTCCTCCTCTATTTTCCACCACATAGACAAGTGGTAATGGAGAGCATAGGAAAGGAGGTGAGAAGTGAAACATTTTGGGACACACCCAGACTGTTAAGATAGTTGGGTGGATCGGGGTTGCTGTTGAAAGTATATATTTTGTATTTACGGTTAACTAAAAAGAACATGATCAATTGTTACTTTTGTATTCTTATTTTTGTTAGGGAAATACTGTACCTTCAAAATAATGCACTGTCAACTCAATACCAACATACATAACAAGCTATCTGAGAGTAATATCAAATTTCTTGTAATAATATGAGCTAATTACTCATACAACACCCCAGTTACTGTAATGGCATAGTTTATTTCATAAGAAATCTGATGAATGAATTGATTTTTCCCCTGATTTCCATGGCCAGTGTGTAATAACACAAAACCTGGTGTAATGAACAGAAAATCTGAGTAGTTAAAAAATAGTTTGAGGAAAGCTTCATTCTAAAGAACATCTTTTTGGAAATCATTTACCCATACAGCGATCATCACAAAGCTATTTTTAAATATTTGTGCATTGTTTGGCCTGTCCATAATTTGTTTACTCCTTGTAAGGTAACAGCTAGGGAAGCTAAGGAGTTCATGACCATTCAGAGAAGTTTGAAGAGCAACTGCATGACCCCAGTTTTGTGAACAAATATAAATACATATGCCGGTGAATTAATGCATGAACATAGCAAGTGTTCAGCTCCAGCCAAAACAAACAACACAACTCCACACTGTAAGATATTGGATATACAACTGTATTGATGGCAGTTAAGCCACTACACACATTCAAATGAAAGGGGGGGGTCTTACCACAGAACTCTGAAGCAAAACATTTTTCATCCAAAATATAGAATGTTTAACGCCTAGACAGACCGGAATTGTGAACATATAAAGGTCTGACGTATATTCAAAGTGAATATACGTCAGGTTAAGTTGTTTTTGAAGTGTATATCCATGACCTGTAGTCTATTCGTTTTTGAAAGACTTTGACCCGATTCAGGCCTTCACTTGAAGGTTTTTATTTTCCCGCGCGACTTTGATGTGCAACGTTTCTTATTTTGTCATTGTGGAATATAAAACCAAAAGATATACTTTCTGGCTCGTATGTGTTTTAGTATTTTTTAAACAGACTCGAAATACTCCTCAACACACTGCCCTAATATTTCCTGAAAAATACTGCCCTCATATTTCCTGATAAATAATTAATGTGGCGTCTGAATCCAGATGAATTTGAGGAGGTTTCTCTTGCAGTAAGCAAAAACAAGAACTATTACATGTGGATATATAATATATACGTGGTGTTTTATTGGTATCGGTGGTTGGGTGATATTAATTTCAGAAGTTCACGGTTTTCAAAAAGTTTAAGAATGTTAATTCCTCATGCGGATTGTCCAACGAAATGAATTCATTTTGAACACCAGGTGGCGACACGTCGATTTATAATGAGAGCCATATGGCTCCTGCTTGGCGGAGAGAGGTTCTTGGAAGTGTGGAAAGAGGAGGTAAGCAGAGCAGTCCCTAACTTCGACCAGGATAAGAAGTCTTTGGCTCCAACATTTACACGCCACTGAGTGTGACGAGCTGCCCAAACCCGAAAGAGTCTGACACAGACGGGACCAGGAACAAACGTTAAGGTTAAAAAAACGTTTTATCAAAGTTTGGACGTGAGCTTCCAGTATAGTGGATGTAAAGATACCACTGCACGTAGGCAACTAACGCTGAATAGATTCAAAGGAATGTATCATATACGGGCAGCAGTGAAACACCGTGTTCGGAGATGCCAGCTCAACTTTCTGCGGGTCATCTTGCTATTGCAGGTTACTGTCGGGATGCATATAGCGACCGGTAAGAAACCTTTCCGCTAACTTTTGCTAGCTAATTTAAAATTGTGAAAACTGTCTTTTGGGTTGAATATAAGTTTATATAATCTTCATGTATTTCAGAGCTTTATTTAGCTCATTCTGAGATCTCCCATGTCTGTGAAAAGTTTTGTGGATATATGAATCACTACATAAAAACTGCAACACAGATATGTAAATGTCTGTCAAATATATTTTCCCTTGAATCGAATATTCGGTTGTAGGTTGTCGCAATTGTAATTGTAATGTGTTTTAATCATAAATTTAAGGCAACAAACCCATATGTACTGCGTGTGTTTAATAACGTTTATAGAGACTCACTTGCAAATTAAAATTGTTAAATAACAGGATATAATTAATAAAATGTTTGTCAGATGGTCGCCAAACCTGAGGAAGTTCTACGCTGTTAGGATGGTATCTTAATTGACTGTAATTCACCGCTACCTCGCCTTTCAACTAAGCCAAATTTAAACAGAGATTTAATTTGCAGCTCTATACAGAGACAATGGGACTCTTTAACAGCGATGATAGAGGGGATCACCATTTCACCCCTCTCAGCTGGAAGTCGATTGTCCAGAATGCTTTATGTGATTCAAAGTAAATACAGAATTTGATATCGTATTATAATGCAGGACACATTTCTATGCAGTGACCTCAGACACTGGTATTTATTCTTCTTAAAAGTAAAAACTAAATATACCAGCCCATTCTCATTTAAAAACAGCTACTGCTCTGATAGGCTACAATTCATTGTATAACGCAGTTAGTGATGCTGATATATATTTGTTATTTTGGCCATTTTAACAATACTATAAACGTCCTAAATTCTGAAGTGTAGATACAAGTGAGTAAATAGATTATGCTGTGAATGCTGCTTTAAGTGGGTTAATGTAACCGTGTAAATCGCAAAGAAAAAGTCCCCTTTTTAATTGATTAACATACTGACACGCTTTTTGTTAATACAGTTGCAGCGCTTCTGCTAAGGCGATAAAAAACGAGCACCAAGGCAAAAAAAGAAGGGAAACAAACAGGCCTAATAAGCGGCTAGTTACATGCTGTAGCTGGAAGTGCTGCAATTGTAAATACTCGAATGTTCTTACGGGGTGACACAAGCAATACACCTGCACTTTTAGGCCAGGTTGAATACTCTTTTGACAATGTTTGGCGTCATAACCTGAAGTGAAAGACGTTGTAATACATTGTCATTTTTTGGGTAGATGGAAAGAGATACATCTCCAAGGTTACATAAACAGGGGTCACGTTTTTTTTTTTTTTCCATGGCTAGCATGGACAACGTGCTTGATTGTCAGTATCTTTTTTTTGGCAGAGTTGATTCTCAAATGGCTAGACAGAGCTGGTCTAATGGATATTTTGCATTTAACATTTTTCGTATTTCTGTACAGCTAAAAGTGTAAAGCGAAACACTAAACTTTTTTGTTTTGGCCCTCAGCGAATATTTTTCTGAATTGCAGGCAGCCAGTCTCTGGTACACGTATGCTACTCATAATTAGTCGTATTTAATTATCCAGCTACATTAAGAACAGGTGCGGTTTGACTCATCCCAGTTTTGTTTTTCATGAGAGGTTGAATTTTGAGAGGAGACATTTTTCCAAACTCAGTGTGAAGTTTGGCAATATAGCTAAATGCTGTTCAATATTTTTAATAAATAGTTGTGTTTGTGTTTGTTCATCAGTCCTTTAAATGTCGTAATAGCATTCTCAGGTCTCTTTGTCACTGCAGTCAATGGGGAATACCTTGAAGACTTTAATTTAATTGATGGGTAGTGGAGTAAAACAGACTTTGCCCTTTGTTTCCCAGCAGAGCCATTAATTATGTTCTCCATGTCTGATGTTTGTATGCTCTCACAAATAAATTTCAAAAATAAAAAAATCAGTAGCTGAATTTTATATGCTTAAAATGTTATTTTTATGGTAGTGCTGAAAAGGCAACCCCAGATAATGACTTCATGTTATAGTTCTGGGGAAAAAAAAATAAGTGGAAACAATGTTCTGCCATGACAAAGTCGTTCAGTTAATAACAGCACAGAACCTATAAATCACTGGGGTGGAACCATTTCAGTGAAGATTTTAGCAAGACAGAATGTTGATACTAAAGGCACTTTACCTTGCAAAAAACCTACCCTAGAGGCTTAGTCTTTTTTAACTTCTCATGCTGCATAGCGAATAATAATGTTGTACTAACCTTTGAATCTTTAAAGATCTTCATAAACATTTAGGAATGTGCTTTTATATCCAAGAAATGTAAACTTTGACTTTTTTTTTCCGTTGCACTTCTTTTTACATTAACATCATCATACTGAGTCAACAATAAAATTGATGAAGCACTTTTTTAAATATAATTATTATTGTTTCTTTAGAACTGATTGTTGATTGGTTCTTTACACATAAGTTTATACATCAGGTAGATTATTTTAGTTATGCTGTAGCCAGTTTGGTTCAACGCATGTCATTCATCTGACAGACATCACAAATACACTACAATAATAACTATTCAGAATTTAACTTTGCGCTGTGGACAGACTGATTCTGGTACTGGCTTTGGTATCTGCTGACAGATGTTGTCTTACACCCAGCACCTGGAAACAGTGCCTCATTTATTTGTTCTTGATAAACTGTCTGTTCTTTCATGAACTGCTTCTTAGTGAATTTATGTGTGGATCTGTAATGTAAAAACTGACAGCGGTCAAGACTGACAACTGTCATTGCTGAGTTACAACATGCATAGCAGAATGGTGTCTGACATTAGACATTGGATTATAAAGTAGCTCAGGTAGAGTTTGACCACCTGTTGCCTTGAGATCCTTAATATAATCCTTGTGGTCGGTACAGTTGCACTGTAAATCGCTAATTGTCCCCGTTTACTTCCCCCATCGTACGTCACATGCACCATGGTTGCAGCAGCCATGCATCTCACCGCTTGCATGCAGCCATTTGACACTGTACACAGCTGGACCCCTGCTTCAGTGTAGCATGGCTAGCGCAAAGGCTTTAGTTTCCTGGTGTTTCAATCAAATTTGTGTTGGAAATGTAAAGCACACATAGCATAAAGTGCATATTTTTGTCTTTTATAATTGAGAAATTGAGTTTTATATTTAACTTTCAATTCACACATTTTTAGGATTTGTTCTGGGTAAAAATTAAATTATGGCTCCCAACGCCAAGGTAAAATCCTTGTCCCACCAAGTCCTTGCAAATCCTTCAGAACATGTTTATTCCAGTCCTACGTGGCACATAGTTTGCATCCGATATAAACCAAAGTAATTAGCAGCTATTTTTGATGATATTGTCAACCAAATATGTACCAGAAGCTCTAGCCGCGATGGAACGCCAAATAGAATCTTTTTGTTGTCTTTATACAGCTGGTTCTTTGGGTGTTTCTTCACCTTGACAGTTAGCTTTTCCTTGTACATTCTTCAGCAGAATAAACAACAGATAGGATGACCTTTCTTCAAGATTCTATTAGTTGTGTGACCCACTCTCCTCTGTCCTCTATTCTAAAGGAGTTAGGGACATGATCTTATACAGTGCATATGTTTTTAAGCTGATAAACGTCTGGCTAAATGGCAGGTTAGGTATTTGCACATTATCAGACACTCCACTGGCTACCGCAGCACACGTTTAAACGCAAAATCTCGCTTTAAAATGCTGTGTACACAGTCGAACAGTGATTTAAAAAAAAAAGATCATGTGTACATAGCATTTTAAAGTGAAATTGTTTGTTTAAACACCCATTGTGTTTGGCAGCAGCCATACAGCACACTGCAAAAACAGACCAGAGTCCTAAAGCAAGGAATCAGCCCGCATGTGCCGTGACAGGCACCGCGCTGCAGCCGCATTGCATGCGGCGTAAATGAGGTTTAGAAGCGGTGTCCCTCTGTCAGAGCTGGAAGGAAGCCCTGCTCTAGCTGCTGTAGTTTTACTGTAGTTATTTGTTTTATGGCCTCCAATTGGATGAAGAAGCCCACAAAATTGAAGTGCTTCTCCTTGGCTCAGTCACCAAGTAGATACTGCAGTAACAATGTGTTACCACTAGAGGCACTAAACTTTGAAAAGACTTTTTGAGATGTCACAGCCAAAAAGGCGGTGCCTGCTCAGCTCTTAGATTTTAAAGGAAGCAGCTCTGAAACTAAAACTTTGAATTGATTGATTAATTAGGGATTAATTATGCTTAAGTCCTGCAGCTGTAAGATTTTTATTTGCAGTGCAAAAAGTGGTATATTTGTATACACAGTTTAAAAAAATATGCATACATATCAATATTTAGTGGTCCATTAGAATATAGTTCCTACACACTACACACTTTCACCAGTGTAATTGTTTGTCATGTTTACTTGCAATAGATGACTTCCAAAACGTATTTACATTGTATGTTTTTAATTTCAAATGGTTTTAGCTCATATCAATTAACCAATGACTTTTTAGGGAACACATTTAGCTCTACAAGTGTCCTGTATATTTAATACTTCAGACTGAACAAAAATATATAAAGCAGAACATTGTTTTTAAATGCACTTAGCCTCACTCCGGGAACATTTCATAAATGTTTTTCGCTGCTTAAGTAAGCCAAGCGTCATGACCCTTTCCTGTAATTACATGACAATGCAGGTGTGGATGAACCGTCTTGCAACTGACCATGTAATAAACAAAGAACTCCAATCATGGGATCTTTCAATTTCATGCAGTTTTTTCAGTGCAGTAAATCTGTACAAACACATGCCTGAGTAATTGTGTGCGTGCATTTTTGCAATTGTCTATTTCGGTTCATGGAATCATAGCATTAAGGTCCTCTAATCTAATTGTTGGAAGCTTTCAGAATTCGCATCAGAGGTGAATTTTTGCCCATTTGTCATGAGTTTTTAAAAAATGCAGTAGGTGATGGGATCTACTGAGGGAACATAGTGCCAAGGGAATTTTTTTTTTTTTTTGCAAAGTTCCATAAGTAATTTCAGTTGTTAGTTGACGTCTGGTGCAAGTGATTTCAATCAATTTACACATGGGTCTCTTTTTAGCTGCTTTGAGAAAAAATGTACAATTATGATTAATCGTATCTGAGTTTATTAAAGCTTATCAAATTACTCCCAAATAACAAAATCACATTCAGCAGCAGCTAGAATGTCTTTTTTCCATGGCGACATTTACTTAGTGCTAAGAAATCATGCTACGTTTCACTTTACAGGAATCAGGATGAAACATGGCTTTTTAAATTCTGCAGTAAATGTGTCAGTGTAAATCTTTAAAGCCTGTTTGCATTGCATTAAGGGCTTAAGAAACCTATTGCATGAAGATTGGCAAATCTTTCACAGGCTACAATTAGGCCTTTGTAAACTGCCACACTCCCTAAGAGCTAATAAATACCCTAACCTTTATGGAGTTTTCAGCCAAAGATTAATGTTTATTTAAAAATGAGAGTATATATGATGTATCAGTCAGCACAGCTTTTAGCAGCTCCTCTCCTGGATAAGGAATCATTTATTTAAACACCTGCATAAATTGCGACTATCTTCCTGTGAAACAACGCCTTTGAAATTCTTCTGCGCCGCTGGAATTTCATCAACGGTAATCTCTTATGCTGACCTATCAGATCCTGGGTCGACGGCGAATTCCTGGGCCTGGAGCACAGGCTCACGAGCGCAGGGGATGGTGAACGAGTCTTCGAAGGGAGCGCTTTGGCTCGTGCTCGTTGTTCCTGGTGCGTTTTATGAGCTCTCTGAGGATACCTTCACAGGCAGTCCGCTGTGCCTGCCTCGCTCTTGGCTTAGTGCGCCGCACTTGGCTGGTTTTATTCCCGGTGATTGGCAGGGTAAGCCTGGCGTCGGCGCGCTTGTTTGCTCGCACCATTATGAGTGAAAAGTAGAAATGCATAAAAGAATCGATGGATGGGTCTCGAGGGTTTTTCCTCAAGTTTAACATCAGAGCTGTCCCGGCTTTCTTCTTTTCCTACAGAACTTTTACATTTTTCCTGAAACCGATACATTCAGCCTGCCGAGTTTTAAAGTATAACGTTTCATTGAAAAATTAAGCTCATAAAGAAATGAAGAGAAATGCAGTCACTTAAGACAAGTGCAGAAACTGGCTGGTCACCATGAACAAAAAATGGGAGACCAGCGACAGAGTTATTTTTTGTCCGCCCTGCAGAGCATGACAAAGGCCTGCAGGCCAGTCTGCAGTGGACAGTCAAATAAAAGCCTGGAGACTAAGCTCCATACTGGGAGAGGTTTCTGCTCGTGTTCCAGATGATAAAACATATAATTTCATCACATCTAATAATTCAGTGACACAGTGGGAGGGCTGCCTGTACCAGACATGGGTGATCTCAACTTTCCTCACCCTCCATGTTAAATAACGTAACGCCGATCCGGGTTCGGTCTTGTTACGAATCCGAAAGGCTTTTATTCTGTGTAACACACCGATGAGCGCATCTCACCCAAGACAGACGGCATCATGTGTGGAGCGGAGCTGGCTGCTGAGTCTGGTTGGCTTTGCATGGATCGCGTTTTGTACAATGTTGACATGGACATGACGATGACAAAGCATGCTTTAATCCAATGTCATCTTGGGAGTTGTCTGAGGAATTTGATTAAGCCAGTCTTCACTTGTTACGGAGGCAGTCAGTACTCCAGTTTGTGCTGAAAAGATTTGGCACTCTGCACTATGGGTGGCTCAGATAGGAAATGTGTGCAGCTAACTAACTTCCCCGCACTGGAGAGTTACAGCAAGGCGGTTTGAATTGCAGGAAATTAAATTTTATGGGTGCCTAATGATTTGTTTCGAATACAGTGAAATGCTAAGTCAACGTTTCCTCATTACAACCCGCCAGCATCTGGGAGGTGGAGTATTTTGGGGTTAACGTCCTTTTTCTGCAGTCCCAGCTCAGTTGTTTATCCACCTAGGATGAACTGAGAAGTAAAGAAGGAAAAACAAAACGGTTGAATGGTTGAGCTGCGCTGACCTTTTCACAGACTACGCGTAGCGCTCACCCCGAATCCACGATGTGCGGCTGCTTCTGATTGGTGGTAAATAGGTTTTCCTTGGACACTAAGCTGTTTGGGAACGCTCCACCTATCTGCCCTTGTTTATTTAACATACAAAAGTGTGTTTTACTTTCTTGTACTTTATTGGTTGGTAATTACTATCAGTAACCATAGAGACTTTAATCCTGTTGTAGTTTGAGGGCTAGGAATTCTTTGGTCTTTGAAGATTAGTTCTCCTAAAGAGGTTTAGTCTAAGCCCGGTAGTTTAACAAGCTGAGTTCAGCTACCGAACTCTGCACTGTATGTTGCGATCCACAGGTTGCATAAACAGACTTCGCCGGCCTGCTTTTTCATCTTCATTTCAGCGTTGTGCTTTGTAGTTGAGGCAAGATTCCGCGCATCAAAGAGAAACTGCAGTCAAGTCCAACCAAATGCTCCCGCATTCCTAAAGTTTTGTGTCATTCCAGTACCCATATTTATACTGTAGAGTAAATGTATTTTTAGATTTTGTTATACGTTATATTTGTACTTTGTTACTCTAAATATTGTATAGTAATTACAGGTTTCACAGCAAGTATTTGATTTGCTAGTGATTTTTCATTTTCACTTTGTGTTTTTAATTGCCTTATTATAAGTTAAGCTAATGTAATATTGTTATAAGTTGTATTATAACGTATTCTAATGATCACTCTGTGATCAGTGATACAGGCTCTTTGAGGGATAGTGGTATGCAGAGAGGCCCTGATCAGTTCACCACCCCCACCTCTTAAGTGGTTTTGCTCTCTAGAATTGGTTGTTTGTTTAGACTGATCCTTTATCCAATTGTCACCGTCAGTGGCTCAATCAGACAGTAAGGCGCTGTTTGCTCTGACTTTCTATTCCTGGATAGTAGTGCCTGATATAATTACTGTTAAAGGGTGGAGAGCAGGGCACACATTCTCTGACCCCACTGTCACCTTTTCCCTCCCTCACCCCTTCTTTTTCGGAAATATTCCCCTCACAGAACTTCTCTCTTTCCGTGCTTTCACACTCCAGCTTTATCTCCCATATACATAGGCTCTCTTTTTCACCCTCTCACTCACTGTCCTTTTAATACTCCACTCTCTCTCTCTCGTTTTCTCTCTTGTGCTTGTTCCTTCTCTCTGTACCTCTCTCTCCCATCCTCACTTACTCTCCCTCTCTGCTTTCCTCCTCACTCTCTCTGTCCCTCCTTTTCTTCTTCGCGTCCTCATTCTCTCTCTCCGCAATCAAGTCAAGGCAACGGAAGGCCGTCGTCGCTCCATATCCGACCGTGTGGCGAGGAGAAATGAGCTCAACTCTGACCATAGAACTCAAAAATAAAAAGGTCCGTTTCCCCAATTCATTTGTGATCACCAGCCAAAGCTGGCAAACGACCGGCGACCGGGCGGGCAGACTGAGGGAGCGCAGCGGCAGGGCAGAGGCTGCGCTCGATGAAAGGCCATCCCTCACCTCAGACAGCGGCTCCATCTCAGGAGCGCAGTGGGAGGGGAAGCGGAGGTGCCGGTCCACCACACGCGTTCCAGAGACTCAGGCTGTGTTGATGTATCCACCATTAAAGCACTGATTTGTGGGTATTTGATTTCTCTCAGCTGGTGGGAGAGATGGCCATATGGAGGAGCGCCGCACGTAGGGAGTGAGACTTATTGTTCCGACGATCCCAGAACTGAAGCCTCGAGCGGAAAAATGCTAAAAAAAAACGCGTAGCCTCTGCCTCCTCCAGCACATTTGCCATTGTCCCATGGTTACACCACGTCCCACATCCGAACAGGGCCTGCTGCATAGTTTAGCTAAACATGATCTGCCCTCTATGCAAAAGACTCTAAAGGGGCTCCAGTAATGCGGGTAGGCAGGAATTTGAAAAGGTACGCTTTATATGAAAAGTATATTCTGCGGGATGCGGAATGCCCCTGACCTTGATGGAATCTATTAAAAGAGGATAAAAATCTGTGGAGTGTTGAGGGGAAAATTAAGTTTGCCCACTGAACGAGCTTTTCATATTTCCACTTTAACAGTTATTTCATTTCCTTTTGGATGTTTATCAACACTGGCACCAATATATATTTATATTTTTTTTTTTTTTTTTCGTATTTGGACTCGAACCAACTCTGAGTTCAGTTATTGGTAAGTTCAGCATCTGTGTCGCTTTCAGTGAGGGCATCGATTTCACCGCGGACAGGAAATGAAACCGCACCGCCGGTAGGAGTGCAGCGTCTCGGGCAGAGCGGAGGCCTGTGGAGGGGGAAAAACACTCTGCTGAATTAATGGATTCTCCTTCAGCGGCTTCTCGAGGTCCTTGCATTTCATAAGCGTGAAAAGATCTACGTGTAAGGAACTGGAGGAAGCGAAAGGCACGGTGAGCCAGCAAAATAAATTAGCGAGATCAACCAGATATACAAATTTAGATGTTTTTTATGGTTCAAAATAAGTCTCCTCTGGGCCTGCCAGAGAAAGTTCAGATGTTAATCTTCTGTTCAGCCACACAGTGGGCCCAGTTAATGAGTAGGTTCTGAGCGCACGTTTCTCTTTCTCTTTCTGCTCCATCTCTCTGCCCACGGTTCAGCACAGGCTGCCCAGTAAGTAGCTTGGATAAATACTCCTGTAGGAAGAGATTCATCCGTTATGAAGGGCCATGGGCGTGGCGTGGCGTTACGTTTGGAATCCGGCCTCAAACTGGTTTCCAGCTCTTGGGGCATGTCCATTCCAAAATTCTTTTTCCTTATCTCTGTTTGAATTTATGGCCTTGTGTGTTTTTGCTGATAGTGCATGGAGGGGTTTTTGGTAGTGATTGTCTGTATGAGATGCTGTCATTTGTTCTCAGGTGTAAGGCGGCTGGTTGGGCACTAAATATTTTGGGAGACGGGGGAGGGGGAGGGGGGGCAGAGTACTGGAGCCTGTCTCTGTACTGGCCTCTTCATGTCCTGCATCATCTCCTTTTAACGATCTGCTATCCAAAGCTTGTGCTCGTCTGGTTTACAAACCAACCTGCTTAGGGTCCTCTGCTTTATGAACTTTTCACAGCCTTTTACGTTTTTCATATTTCTCCAGATGGAAGATTGGCACGTAAACTAAATCCCCTGTCTTATCATAGCCTCAATCTGCTGCTGGCTTCCAACATTTTTTGGACAAAGCACTACTTTTGACTTTTTTTTTTTTTTTTTTTTTCCCTCCATGTCTTATATACATCTTGATTGTTTATATGTTAGGTGTTAGCACGGTGTTTACTGAGGCACTTGTAAGTCGTGTTCATGTAGAGCATTTGTTAAATGTATTGTTTGCCTGGTATTTGAAGTCATTGCTTTACCCAAAGAGCACAATTATTTGATTCATTACTTGTTTATGACCAGTGCAAACATCAGGACTACTCTACCATGACCAGCCCCTTCATTAGCTCGCTTTTGTCAAAGGCATGTCGAAAGGTTGCGATTTTCTTAACTCTGTCGGAGTTCAGTTTCAGTGTCTGCAGTGACACAACTCACATGAGTTTACCCACCTCAGAAGACCTTGATTATTTTCTGCTATTTGACATTCGGGCAGTTTGAAATCCTCCTCTGTGTTGTTTGGCGACATAGCTCCTCCCATGTTGTTCAGCTCATTGTCTATAACAGGCCGCTCATTCACCCTGGCCTCTGGTTGCACTTGCGCTTGTTCGTCAGTCAGCAGATTCGACCAAACCGGATTTAGCATTTTTCGACACACAGTTCACATTTGTGGCCGAGCTGCCCTGTGATGACAGAAATCAGATTCTGGAAGCGTTTTTCCTAAACAAGCAAGTGTTTACCCTGCTCGCGGTCTTCCCGGCCCACCATGCATCTGACAAACAAGCTCCTACTACCGCGCTTTGTTTCCTCTTTAAACAAATTAGGAGGCAATCAAAAGGCGGTAGCTCACGGTTAAAACATGGTGGCGCCAATCCTCAGGGGTCCAGGGCCCGTTCTCACAGAGGAAACGGAGAGCTCAGTCGGGTTCTCCTCGCATCTTAAAATTGATTGCCACCCTGTGACTTAGAGTGAAACTTACAGAAATTAATTGCAGTCAGGCTTCAGCGGTTCCACGTCTGGCTGTGCCCTTCCCCACCCCCTCCCCCCAATGGCGTAGATTGAGGCTAAGGGTATTAACAGATCTGCGGTTTTTCTGAGGGTTTTTGTTTTCCGTCTGCCAGTGAAAAGCTTTGATTGTAATCATTCTCATCCTTTGATCCTTAATTGATTTGACAGGCAGTGCTACACTTCCCGAAATGTGAACTTTTCGCTTCTGTGTTTGTTGTGAAGAGCAACATACCGACATTAGAAAATACAGTGTTTGGGGAAAGCCCCGTAGCATTCAAAAAGAATAATATTCATAATTTATCATCAGAATTTCTTTCAAGGACAGCACAATCTGTAAGAAGTGCTGTGCTAATCGACGTTGCCCATACACTCAATCATTTTGAAGTGAATGGGTGTTTTTATGGACTTTTGAGTCTGAACCACAAAGAGACTGTGTTTTCTCCAGCCCCCTAATATCCTACATCTACCACTCTTCATTTTTATACTACAGCAATATTTGCCTGGCTTAATAAACAATTGGTTCCTTTATGAACAGATTTAATTTTTTTCCATGAGGTTCGGTTTAAATGTTTTGAAGTCAAAACTAAAGAGAACTTGTATGGCGCAGAATTTTTTCTTTCTCGAAAATGTGAGCGTAGCTTTCTGGACATGCAGCGGCGCGCGTCTTAAAGGTGGTCCTGGAAAGAAACCATGAAGAGAAATGGCCTGGTTGATGTGTGATGTGAAAACAATTAGCAGCGGTTTCTCGGAGCGCTGAGATTTGTGGAATAACACGGGAATTTTTGCGGCAGGAATCAATACTGGTGCCCATAAGACTGCCTCACCTTCCTCTAATGTAGATAAACAGCAGCGTCTTATTTGCCTTACAGCCAGGCCGCTTTGAAGTCTTTCTTTTGTGATTCTGTCTCTGATGTATTTAAATAAGAGTTGTAGTTGGCTTAGCAATGACCTCCACAACATTTTTGACCCTTTAATTTTGACTGTGGAGCCCATATATTTATTTTAAAGAGAAGGCCGGGGTTTCTCTCTGAATACAGAGGACAGTCAAAGCCCAGGTACTTGGCCGGTATTTCGACACCGGGAGGTGGCTTGTGGGCCCGCCGCATCTGGAAGTGTGTGGTTTTTGGTGAGGCGGGCCGGCTGCAGGCTCACTGATGGGAGAAGTATTCCCAGCTGTGCCGTCCACCTGGGTTAGAGCACTTTCTCAAAGATTTGCCCCAGTAATTGATTGTACATATCTTTCCAGTGGGTCAAGCTGAAAGGAGCTTGTGAGTAAACATCAAGGACGCCACAGGTGGCCAGAGTTATGCAAACAGACAGGCATTCCACCCTTTAGACTGATAAATGTCATTTGCAGTTTTCGTCTAAAAGTTATGCTTTTTCTCTGAGACTAGGCTTCCATGCAAAATGATACGGAGAACATTGTGGGAGAAAAGAAAGCAAAATAAGTACATCAAATAGTTTGGCATGACTGTCCAGAGATGAGAGAGTATTCAGAAGGTAAAGTCATTTTCACCTCTTCCCCAGAAAGCTGAGCCAAAAACAATCTCTATTCGAGCGAAGAATATTTCAAACCTCCTCCAGAGTCTGAGAGTATATCTGATCCAGAAAAATAAGTTTTTTCCAGACTCAGAATATCAGCAGATGCTGCAAATCCTGCAATAATAAGGAAAAGCAGGAAAAGGTAGCTAGTTGTACAGTGCCGTACTGTGTGCTGTGCTGTACTGTTCTCTCTTTGTTACTGACCCAGCTGTGTGCTTTTTGAGGTGATAGGGGGCTAAGACAGATCGCGAAGCAATGACTCTTCCCCCAGCAGGCAGTGGGCGGGGCAGGGGGTGGGTGGGCGTGGCCTAAGACCCCCGAGTGGCAGGAGGGTCGTGGAAGTCATCGGTCCTGACCAAAGGAAGTCCAGCGGAGCATCACAGCGCCCCACTGAGCTGTGGATCCTTTGTGCCCTGTCCGCCGGAGTGTCACCCCATGCGGGAGCCGCGCCGTCACTCCCAGCTCCGTAAAATAAGCGTGACAGGCCCACTCAGGGCTTGTTTTCAGACACTCCCGGCCTGTTTTGACTGGTGGCCTTTCAAAAGACACGGCTTTCCCACCTTGTTTTTTTACGGCACAGGAAATAGCCACCTTAGTCCCAAGTTATTTTAAGAAGTTTTTGTCTATTAAAGCTGGGATCACAGGAAAGCTTTGGGGAGATTTCGGTCTTTCCTCTTCCCCATAGTTGCAGGATTTGAGTGTTTCACACCAATTGCTGGTGAATAAACAGCAACACGCAGAGCGGTTGTGGTTGGCAGAGATAGCGCTTTTCAAACCACAGTGAGAGCAGCACATATCGCAGCAGCACGTGCAGTTACAGCCCTGTGCTGTAACAACATGTTGCCCATGGCATGCTAAAGCATGCTGGAAAACATTAGCACGGAAAGGCAAAGCACATTAAAATGTAATGAAGAAAGGTAATGTTAGGCTTCAGCAAGACTACGCAACAAGGTTTGACGTGTGTACCGAATCAAGGGAGACCACAAGGCATGGTGTTGACTTGCTTTGTTTGACTTAATCTGTTTGACAAACTGGCAAACGAGAGGCACAATGTAAACTCTTGGCAAGAAACGTTTTGAACATCTTGCAAGTTGAAACTTATTGCACCAAACTGACCAAAAGACTTCCACATTTTTCTGACTATTTTGTAACAGTTGGAAGTCATAGTAATGGAATAGATCTTTCCAGGGATCAGCGCGGTCACATGCTGTCTTATTTTTAGGACGTCTTTGACAAACTAAAGCATTTTTGTGCCCATGGTTCAGTAGCAAAGCTGTGACCGCTTATTTCCGTGAGAGGAAAACGTTGCCGTTGGGGAATGGGACAAAAAGGTTTATTTATTACATTTTTAACCTTCGATAATGTATTATTTATACGGAAAGTTCTTTTGAGCAACGCAGAAGAAAAAATAACCGCGACAGTATGCGAGAGGGCTAACCCTACGGCAGCCTGTTTATAATCTTCGCCCAGTCTCCTTTTTGACATTTCATTAACCTGGGCCCCGGCTACACGTCCCAAACGAGGAGGAGGACGACAACGCCCCCGCTAAGACAAACCGCCTCCGCGAGCCATTAGCCAGGGAGAGAGGGCAAGGAATCCATCATATTTAGGAAGCGATAAATAAGAGGAGGGGCCGCGGACTGGCGCGGGAGAGCCGCGTCCCGTCCGCTGTGAAGGGGGCGGCCTTTCATGAGCCGAGTGGAAAGGGGGCTCGCGGTGGGTCCTGAATAGAAGCACCCCATGTTCCCCTTTAGTGCGATATGAATGACTCCTGACCTAACAGAGGCAGTTGATTGGCATGACGACCGGGTGGGGGGACTTGAATTGAAGATGATGGGGATGGAAGATGTGGGGGGGAGGTTTTGGGAGGTGGGGGTGGTGGAGGGTGGTGTGGTGTGGGGGGGGAGTTGTTGGCTCTTGGAGACAAAACTGCCTTGTCCCGCTCTCACCGAAGCCCCCAGCTGTCATCTTGTTTTGGGAAGCAGAGAGGCCACAGCCCCAGTGCCTGCGGGGCGTCGGGGGGAGACATTGTGAGGAGAGGCCGTGTGTGAGAGGGAGATGGGGAGGCTGAAAGAGCCAGCTCATGCAGAAAGTCTCAGCAGGGTTAAGTGGAGGCAGGTGTTCACTGGGCACCCAGAGTCATGTAACAGTGTCTCACCATCGCCGGCTCATCGGTGATGTCCGTCCGTCACTCACTCCCGGGGCTGGGGGATGAGGGCGGGACGGAGGGTCGCACCCCCGCACGCTCATGCCCGCACACGCTGTTTGCTCTTGTCATTCTCTGGTGTCTGAATTTATGATGTAGTTGCGAAGCTCTCTGGTGTAGCGGATGGAATTTTTCCACCCCTCCCCGCCCCACACATCAGCTGTTAAATTAATTTAGATTAGCAAAAGCACCGGCCTGCCTGTCGTGGAAGATGACCCCACACTGACATACACCAGGCTGAGCGATGCTCTGATTCTGAGCGCATTTCATATGCACTTCCAGGTGCATCGCATGCATTAGCGTGTGCTGAACGAGGCATCACTGCGCGCAGCAGAATGCGCGCATGTGAGCGGTAGCCTGGCGAGGAGGAGCGGAGGCCCACCGCAAGGCGGACGCAGGCTTCCAGGCGCAAGAATAACATTATCCCAGGCCCTTACTGCAGGACACATGTTTCAGAAAGGCCGCTTTGTGGCGGGACGACTTTTTTTCTTTTTGTTTGTTTTTTGTGTCCTGTGTCAATGGTACAAAGATTCCTTTGTGCCGCCGCGGTTGCGGCGTCGGGGAAGCAGATAGGGCCGGAACATGAGTGAGGACCTCCAGTGCTGACATTTGCATATCTGGTTATGAAGAACAAAAGGCAGCGGAGTCACAGCTGATGGGTGGCTTCCCTCTTGGGCTGTTGACTCGGGAGTCTTTAGGCTATCAGTTCAGAAGCCCCAGAGCCTGAGGTCTGGATGAGTGGTAAAACCACTCGATTCCCCCTTCCAGTCCACTTCAAAGCTTCCCATCTACCCCTGGGGCAGGACCGAGGTGCAGCGCTCTGAGGCAGAGTAGATAAGAGAGCAGCCGCAGCGACGCTGGTGGGGACGTGCAGTCTGCATCTTGGCTGAGAGTTTGCCGTGCAATTGGTCGCCCAGGTAGGCCACATCACTGGAATCAGGCAGGACTCGAGTCTTGAAAAGGAAAATCTTAAAAGCAGCCTAACAAGGGCTGTCTGAATACCGCTGATAAAGACCTACAGGAAGCCAAGCGGATGAGCAGCTGAGCCAATGATATGAACACCAGCTTTGAGTCTCTCTTTCAGTGTTGAGTAACGAGATGTTCTCATGTAGGATTATGGTGAAAGACCACTGGAGTGTTTTAGTGATTAGTGAAGTTGTTATGGGTCCGTGTGCGTGTGTGTGTGTGTGTGTGTGTGCATGCATGTTTCTGTGTGTGTGTTCTCGCTCATCGATAGGACTGTGAATGGGTTTATATGTATGTTGCTATTTATGTAAGCTGGGTGTACATGATTATGGGTGGTTATAAATTATGTGTGTATGATATGTGGGTTTGTATATAAGTGGGTGTAGATGGGTTACGAGCATATGGCGTAGTATAAATGTAGCTGCTGCAGTTGTATGCATGTGGATATGATGATGTGTGTCTGTATGTGCACATACATGCTCATGTACATGTGTGCAACGGTATGTATTTAAACATACATGTGAATGTTTACGTGTGTGCACTTATTGTGATTGTCCATGTCAATGTACGTGATGTAATATGTGTGTGAGTGTTTATATATTTTTAAACATATGAATGTGGCTGTATATAGTGCTTGTGTGTATATTCAAACTTACGAATGTGGGTGTATTTAATTCATGTGCACACATTGTGTATGTATTTGTGTGTGTAAGTGTGTGAGCGTGTGTGTGTGTGTGCGTGTGTCTGTGCATGCATGTGTGCCTGAGTGTGTGTGTGTGTGTGTGTGTGTGTGTGTGTGTGTGTGTGTGTGTGTGTGTGTGTGTGTGTGTGTGTGTGTGTGTGTGTGTGCGTGCGTGCGTGTGTGTGTGTGTGTGTGTGTGTGTGTGTGTGTGTGTGTGTGTGTGTGTGTGTGTGTGTGTGAAGTCAGAGGGCCTCTGCTGGCTGTATCTGATGAAGATGGACAGAGTGGAGAGGAGGGCAGCGGTGCTTGAGGAGGAGGCGAGGAGAGAATCCAGAGCTCATTACTCACAGCTCTGCCTGGTGCCCTCACTGAGTGTGGGGACTGAAATAACATCCAAGAAAAACAAACCAGGTCCCAGCAAACACGCCACAGACACAAGAGGTTAAACCATAGCCTTCTCTGTGCTGCCCTGCATTTTATCTGGTTTGTGCGCCTGGGTATTTGGACCATTTCATCCAATGTTCTATTACAGTTGGTATGAACACAGGTCTGCCTGTTTTAATGTGATTTTTGAGTGAAACATTGCAGGCCTTGAGGAATGTTGATGCATTTGTTTGGATTTTTTTGAAATTTTAAAATGCAAGTGTCTTTCGCCACTTACATTTTCTTTTAAAGAAGAAAAAAATAACATGTATGTAGGTGTGGATTAATGCATCAGAGCTGTGTTGTTTTTGGGTCTTTTTATCGCACATTTGGTTAATGCCTGTGGTCAAACCGCTGTTTTTAGTGTGCACAAGTTTCCACAATCACAGAGTCATCTAATTTCATTCACATTCTTCTTTCAACTCTCATGTTGTACAATAAATACTAATAAGAAAAAATAATCAGAATAAAAATTCTGATTCCTTTCTATAAATCTTCATACAGGCAATGTCATTTTCCATGAATGATAATTAATATAGAAGTGTTGCATGAATGCAGACAGAGCTTATGAACACAAAAACGCATAATTTTGTTTAACTCTTCGGTCACCCTCATAAATGTCCATGACCACAGGTATCTCAGCGGCTGTAAGGCGAGGATCTGCCCTGTTTACGCACCCGGCCCTGCAGATTAGCCTGCCTGCCGTTCCCTTAATTAAAATGATCTTCTGTATAAACTGCGGGGCCATAGCTAGGCTGGCAGAGGACCTTTTGACTCCAGTGTATGAATAAGCTTGCCGGGCTAATTAACCCGGCCCATACACAACCTTGTCTGCGGCGTCCACACAATGGCCAGGCTTCAGGCCAGCCGGCGTTAAAGAGGAGAAAATAAAAGGGCTCCCAGTGAAATTGAGGTGCTAATAAACTACTTATCTCCACCCAGCATCAAGGACAACAGGGGTCGGCGGGCTGAATTGCTTTTGTCGGGGTTAAATTGCATTTGTGGAACCTGGGGAGCTCTCTGACAGGGCCAGGTTCGAGGTTTGTAAAGACAGGATCCGAGGGAATTACCTGCCGCCTTGGCCGAGCTCTGGATTTTTCCTTCCTTCATCCAACTCTCAAATTGCTCTTTGTGCATCCAAGCCCTTCCTTGTTTTCTGTAGCCGGGTCTTGTACAGCGTGGACAGTGTGCGTCTTTGACTGCATTGGTAAACGTCTCTGTGAATAGCAGGCTGAACACTGTGGTTTTTAAACTGTATACTTCGTGTGCATATACTTTACTGCTTCTGTTAAAATTGAAAACTAGAATCCTGAAATATTTACTCCAAATGTAGCATATGCTTTTTAAGCAGTTGAGAAAAGCGCCTGCAGTAAGTCATTCTTGACATGTGTCACAAGGTATGCTGTGTTATATTGCAGTGCTTCACCAGTGGTTCTACCTGGTGCACTTACGGGAAGTCTGTCTTTGAGCCTTTGTAATAAATTGTGTTCTGCTTGCCGAAGAACACAGCATTGTGAGGTTTTTTGGGGGAATATTACAACCAAATGCTACGAATATCCCTTACCTCGCAGATTTGGAGGGAACCCTCTTTGGATTCGCTGAGGAATTTCAGAGCTTTTTCCAGCACCACATGCTGTATTTAACAGTCACAGGACCAGAAACCCCTGAGATGGAGAAACGGGAGTGTGAGGGAGCCTCTATCCTTGTGTGTGTGTGTGTGTGTGTGTGTGTGTGTGTGTGTGTGTGTGTGTGTGTGTGTGTGTGTGTGTGTGTGTGTGTGTGTGTGTGTGTGTGTGTGTGTGTGTGTGTGTGTGTGAGAGAGAGCCTCTATCCCAGTGCCTGTGTGTGAGAGAGCCTGCTCTGAACCTGACTTCACTCTCAGGCAGGTCTGATAAAAATCTCAGCCGCTTTTTTTCTCCCTGGTGTTTAGGTAGTTTTCATCCAGGCCGTGCGTCTGGCCGGCTGGCCCCTGGGGCTTTGGGGAATGTGTGGCTGGAAGTGAGAGGGTGCTGCCGCTGGGAGCTGTGGGACATTCAGTCATCCACCTCATTGATTTCCCTTTAGGTCCATATGTGAACAACGATGTACAGGGGCAACGAGGCTGCAGTACTCTCTCTGTTTCTCCCTCACACACGTACCTGTCCTGTACCCCCTCTCCTTTTTTTTTTTTTTTTTTACTCTTACTCTGTTTTCATTCACACACTTTCTGTCTTGCTTTCTCTCTTACTTTTTTTTTTTCTCCCGTGTGCCCCCTCAGTTTCTCCTGCACACCTCTCCTCCCTGCCACCACAGTGTTAAATTAGCGGAGATTTAGTGGATCTGACAGAAGCTGCATTTGGTCTGGTTTGAGTGTCTAACCAGATTTGGAACAGTCCTTGCTGGCTGGGGCAGATGCTGGAAGCAGTTTGAATGTCAAACAAAAAGGTTCATTGAAGGAATGCCGGCTTCCCGCTGGGCTAATCCAAGTAACAATAATTGGGAAATGTGGATGGGTGAGAGTGGCCTGTGGTGACCAGCGACGCACTGAAAGGCCCGGGGGGAGAGAACGGCCCCGCAGCCCCGGACTCCCACTGCCAGGCCAGACAGAGTCCCGCGGCCCTTTCTCTCTCCCTTTCTTTTTTCCCCCCTTCTTCCAAAGCTCCTGTTTTTACTCTGAATGTCCCCACTGTGACTGCCCCCATACTCCCACGATCACAGAGCGAAATGCATGCTTGCCCTCTCAGTGGAGAGAGCAGGGAGTTATCTAATGTTCCCCCTAATTCACCGTACCCTTCTCTCCTACCAACACGTTCCGTTCTCCGCTCGCTCGTCCAGGAAGCTGCAGGCCTGAGATCAGTGTTTATGATTGGTCATGAGCTGTGTTTTGCAGTTTACTTTGGTCCCCACCCCACCCCTGGGTTGGGTGAGGCAGATGTTTTTAATAAGTTATAGGCCATATCTTCAGTACTGTGGGTTTTTTTTTCCCCTCAACACTTGCAAGTTAAAGTTCCCCCCAGTTCCGCACACAACTGTTTCCAATGCAAAGTAATGACCTGGCTAGCGTACAGGACACCAGTAGTTTTCCCCTTATCTAATCTGGGCGTAATTTTCCCAAGACAAAGGAAACACTGCGATAAAGACGGCATTTTGCAGGTCCGTATCTCAAAAGCTCTCCATTATTTTAACGATGGTTTCAAAGCAGATCGTGTCTCCACGCTGGACTCGAGATCTATCAGTAGGAGAGATTGTATTGTTTGCACCTCCTGTGGGGACTTAGCTGCACAGGAATATGAAGTATTTCCTGTGATACTTCCTGAATGTGCCTCCTGGTCACCATGTCTGGACTAACCTTGAAGCAATTACCAAAGGCCTCTGGGAGATCACCACTCTGATATATTTAGGCCTATTTTCCAAGACTTGTCTGAACCTGTTGACTAAAATATTAAAGAAAAGAGCGCAGTCACCAAAACGATTACATTCAAACAACAGAATAAACTATTAATCACGTGAGGGACGAGATAAGCAAATTTATCTCCACGATTGTCGGTTTTTTTGTGACGAGATCTGATTTCATTGCTTGTTTTTTTTATTTTTGCGATTTAATGAAATTTACAGGAAGCATGTTAGCGGAATACTTCGGGGGTGGCTAGGGAATACTGGCAGCCACATGGTTTTTCGAGCCAGGGGCTGGTGAACTCATTTACAGAGCCATGTACACATGGATCATGTTGAGATGTGGCAAATGTTACTTAAATTAGTGAATGCTGATAGATTTACACAAGTCCATTAAATTAGGCATATCTACAGACAATAGTTAGCCGCAGGGGACATGTTTGGACTTGACCAGAGACTGGCGCTATAACATTTGTTTATTGATCTCAGAGGCCACGACTAATAATTGTACCGAATGCAAGATGAATGATTAAATGCTATCAAATTATTGACTTAAATAGTAAAAAATGCATTTGATGATCAGTGGGTTTGACTTATGATCTTTTGGCAAGGAAAAGCGTTCACATACATGTAGACAGTATGACAAATAATATGTGCCAAACTTGAGCTCGGTGCAATTTGTTCCGAGAAATGTTTTGCGAAATGGTTTTGTGACCGTATTGAGAAATGGTTTCGTGCCCATATTGTGTGTGGCTGGGTATGGCCGGGGACTAACAGCAGCATGTAGTCACTGAGAAGTGCCGTGGCCGCACAGTCGATGTCTGATAATGTACCAAATGCGAGAATGACAATGTGAAACGCTGATGTAATACTTTTTGGTGGCTGTTTTGCGTGTGGCCCTGGACTTCAAGCAAAGTAAATCACTTCACACATTTCAAAAATAAGAATGTGCTGTCAAGACTTATACATTCAAGAAAAAACAGAAGAACAGATGAAAGAAAGAGAAACAAGATCAGAACCGTTAGCGGTAGAATTAACTGTCTAAAGCTGGCAGACCAAATCACGTTAGATCTGTCATTTCTGAGATTTAATTGCCGCTGATACAACATCAGCATAATTTCGTCGACAAAAGTGGAGAAAAAACAGCGAGTGTCTCAGTCAGAGGCCAGATGTCAGTGTTTCATAACCAAACCAGACTTAAGTATTTTCAGAATACGGTTGTGTTCCAGTAAACATTCCAATTTGGATGTGTTTACGGACAATTGTAACTGGAGTCAAACCAAAACAGTGATTGTCTCTTGAGGTTTTGAAAAATTAGTCAAAAGGAATGTTTCTATAGTCTTTTGATCTATTTTTCGTACCCCGGTGGTGGGGAAAAAAAAAAACCATGGTTATTTTGCAACTTTTGATTCAGTGGGTAAAAAACAAATAGATCTGCTGAAGGACACGTTCAGAAACGCAACTGAGGGGAAGGCCTAGGATCATAGAGTTCCCTGGTCGGGAGACCTGGTTTTCATTAGGGGACCTTTTGAACTCTGCTGCTCCTCGGCTGGGCACTGGATGGCTGTGCAGTATCCCCTCTCGCCAGCTCGCCCAGAGGCCCGGCTTGATTAGGCCGAGCCCTCGCGACGCAACCGGTGTTTCTGAGAGGAACAAAGGAGTCTCTGGTGTACTGACAGGCAGCCGGGTCAGGGGTTTTCGGCGCTTGTTGTTCAGAAGTCAGCCAGATAGCGATGCTGCGCAGGGATGTGCTGACTCCCAGAGAGTGCTGGGACCAGACTGCTGCTCCTCGATCCCCTCCACCTCCACGAGCTGCTCACTTCACCTTCAATCTGCTCATAACAGAGCTGGCAGGCTGGAGGAGGAGGAGGAGGCTTTTGCGTATATAGGTCAGAAATCTTTCAGATGTGGCAGTCGATTATATGAGGAATCAGGCAGTCGAAGCAGGCAGTCGATTATATGAAGGGAACATTGTCCCCCAAACCAACCCCCCCCCCCTCCACGCACCCCCTTCTCTCCGGCTCTCTCCCCCCTCTCTCCTCCTTCTCATAAACCCGCACGGAAACACTCCAGACATTTCCAGATTTTAATTTGCCAGGGAAAATATTAAGAAGGGCCCTTGTCGTGTTCCCCACTGGGCTAATGCTGCTTGTGTGGATTATTAATATAAGAAGGAATGCTGGGCGCTCCATTTTGACAAGGCTCATCTGAGCCTTCGACACATCCACAGATGTACGGACAGGAGAGGCTCAGTTGGAGAGGGACACCGCATATTATGCTGAACCGGCTTCCCTGGAAAAGACTGGGCTTTTTAGAGGGGCCTTTTGTTTCAGAGAACGTAAAGCAATACTCTTTTAATTAATTTGCGGGATTAAGAAAATACAGAGAAGGAGCCCAGAATCTCAGAAACTCATATTAAACCACAGAATAGTTGGCAGGGCGTCCGTTGTGAGTCCACACAAAGGAATGAAGAGATTGTCTTCTGTAAACTGACCGTTGAGAGTCGTTGAGCTGACAGGAGCGCATATCCTGTGAGGGTGGACTTTGCTGCTCACTGCCCCTCAGCCCTGCAGTAGTTGTCTTAACCCTCTTTTCCAGACATGAGCTAAGCCTTTAGCCGTGCCAGGCAAACATGTATTTGGTGTGGTTCTGTTTCAATGCAAAGCTCCACTCTCACTGGGTCAGCAGATCCGCTAATGTGCATTTCTGTGGAGGAAAGATGCACATGGTGGGAAACTTGCACGGAAAAATAGTTATTCTAGTCATGTGACTAACCTGACCTCCCTGAAGCCTGATTCTAGCCCTGTATGCGGAGCTACCTTATGCTACCAATCGATATTCTTTCTTCTCTATGGCCAGACGCTGTGGTCGGTTCAAATACAGAGGTTCTGGAGAAGAGGTCTGGTTCTGTTGTCAGTGGTCGAGGGACATTCTCTCCCGGCTGGCTCTCCAGCAGGGCATGTGTCACACAGAGCAGCGGCCATTTCTAACTGCTGTCTAACAAATGAGGTCACCTCTGTGTCATGCAGGCCTCTGTGTTTTATAGATAAAATGAAACAAGAATAGGTTCTGAGTGGATTATGCGGCTGTGAACTGGCTCCAGGTTACTTCAGGGTTTCCATAAGCCGTTCTTTCTCTTGCTCATTAATTTGCGGCATGTCCTTTACTTGCCTTTATTTGTAGTCTTTTCAAGCAAACAGCAAGCTATTAAAAATATCGAAGCCAAGTTCAATGTCGGTCTGACTGGAGTCTTTTTTTTTTATTTTAATTTTCCAGTTTTTTTTAATAATCAGATGGAAGCCTTTTCAGGATTTTGAATGTGGCCTCAGTTAGACCAGACCCCAGCAGTTTGTGAATTCTTCACTGTCTATTTCTCAAACTAGTAACTGAACATGAAAATGTTATACTGGATCGCATAATACCTTTTCTACCTTTTCTACATCAATATTCAGTTTAATTTTCTTGGTGCATTATTTTAATCATACAGGATTTTGTACGGTTTAAAATTTGTAATGGATATGAAAATGGACGTAAGTTTTCAATCTTAGAGAAAAGGATATGCAAGGCCCTCACTGGATTGGACAACTTTGGCTG
Source organism: Albula goreensis (assembly GCA_022829145.1). Classification (NCBI taxonomy): domain Eukaryota; kingdom Metazoa; phylum Chordata; class Actinopteri; order Albuliformes; family Albulidae; genus Albula; species Albula goreensis. The sequence continues at coordinate 32,444,515 of CM040753.1, forward strand.
TTCCTCCATGGCCAATGGCACGGCATCCTGCTTGATATTCATGCAGCCAATTAAAATGCCATCTCCAGGCTGTACTCCGTGGAGAAACATGCAAATGATTCTGCATGTAAAATGATTTAATATGAAGCATGATGGCCTTTTAAAAAAAAAAAAAAAAAAAAAAAAAAAGGCACCGTGAGGTCAACAGGATGCAGTCAATTGTGTGTGCTTACCCGACATGGTTGGGAGAGTGGAATGACATGGCAAAAGTGGACCGTGAAATAAAAGGGAAGTGCGGTTGTCTCCTACAGTAAACTGTTACGGGATGAACAAAGCCAGGCTCGCACACAAACAAAAGCAAAGCAGGCAGCGGGTGGCGGCGTTTATGATGCTATAGGCTGGATCCAGCTGCTCACATCTGGCCCGGAGAGGGTCTGGGGGGTGCGTCTGTGATGCGCATAGTGAAGATTTTATTTTCCTGTTCTTTATCAGGCCCTGTCAGCAGACGGACCCGTTTTCCCACAGCGGGCCTGTCCTCTCCTGGCCCACTCTGAAAAGAAGGCGCCCACCGTACCATACACCACACCTTCCGTCCTTTCCCCAGCTATGCCGACACGATCTCCTGGCCAAAGATTTTCCAGCTTGTCAAACGCTGCCATGGAAAAAAAAAAAAAAAAAAAAAAAAAAACCACAAAGGCCGAGCATTCTTTTAATGTCTCTCAGGCCCAGTAATACGATGCAACAACAACAACAACAAAAAAGCCTCGGAAAAAAAGGCCTCATCTGCTTTTGTCCTTTGTTTTGTATTATTAAAAGCTGCGCCGAGTGTAAGCATTGATTTAGATCTGCGCACCCCACTGTCTTTGGTCCCCCTCTTCCTAAGCCCTCATGGCAGCCATTCAAACGGAACAGTTTATTGTGTAAGTGAAACTGTCACAGCGTTCCGTGATAAACACACTACATGTGGCTTGCACATGATCGCGCTACAACGGCCCACAGATTCAAGTCATAACAACTTATTATGTTTCTCTTCTCTTCCCTTTCAGTTTTTTTTTTATTTTTTCATAATATGGGACTTTGGAGATGTTTTCAAAATACGCGATATTACCATCGTGTTAATGAAACGCAGGCCGGAGTCTTAACTTGAACCATGAGTGCACCCTCACGACCAGTGCTCATGCGACAGTCTTAGCTGGGGTTTGTAGTTTTGCAAAGCACCATAGATTTGCATTTCTTGTGTAAACTTACATTTTCAAAAGAAAATTCTCTCAAAAATTAAGATATAAATGTCTTACATTTGCTGCAGCTGCTGAGAATTGCTCTGAAATGACTGCGGTGAAACTCATCCACTAGCTTCACTTGTCTTGGGCGTTAGCGCTTCGGTTTGTGGGCAACACTACATACGTTTTCTAACACAATGGCTCTCTCTGTGTTCTCAGTGCTCTTCGATTGATATGGAGATGCAGCGTTCCATATGTGCTGTACCACTACAATGTTACGCACAAAAATAGCTGTGTAGTGATACACACATCGGTATCTTCCGCTTGGAGAACTGGCCATTTTGCTTATATAAGGGTAGTTGGTAATCCGTACTCCCTTGCAGTTGAAAGCATACAGCCATAAGGCCATGTCATTTGTATCTTGGAGAACGGGACTGCAGAGACTTTTGTTGGGTGGATTGAGCAAACGTCTGCTTCTTACACTACGGGCCACAGTCTGTGCTGGGATTCAGGGTGGAGACAGAGCTCTTCCTGGCAGCTTAGTTGTACTCCTCTCTCATTCTTGGAGCATTAAGTCTCTCATTCCTCATTACATCATGATGACAGGAGGGTGTGGGACGACAAAACAGAAGGAAGGAGCAAAATGCATATTTATGGTTTTGCGGTGAAGAAAAATGAAGAAAAAAAGCCATGCAGAAATGTATTATTGGTTTAGTAGGTGCTTTTACACAGAGTGACATAAAAATCTATATATCTTGACTCAACAACTACATATTTCAGGAGCAACAAGAATAGCATCAGAAGGCGCAGAAATGCACATTTGAAAAATGTCCGCAAATAGAAACCAAGATGCGCAACACTGTCTGGAACCTGATCCTCCTTGTTGCTCAATAGCTGCTCTTCTGTGCAGCCGGGCTCCTGCAAACTGTCTATGACAGTAATGCAGTCCCAACGCATGCTAAACATGCAGCCGGTGGGTGCACTGCAGTTCAGCGGTAGTGCCTGCACCAGTTTTGGCTGGCTCTACACGTTTTGGAGGATACACATGCAAGCATGTGCCACCCCAAAGTAATATAATGGATGATAAAGCTGAATGTTATACACTAAAAGCCTGTTGAAATATTATGTTGGTAAGAATGCCGTTTTAACAGCATTCTTGAAGTATTAATTACTTTATGCTCTGACCACAGAAATGAAGAACATGCTTTTTATGGTTATGAAATTACAAAGATGTCTCTAGTTACATTTATAGTTGTGGTCATGTTAGTGTCAGATTTCTGTCTTTGTGCAAAACTAATATATCTGGAGAATTAAAAATATAATGTAGATTCGATTAGATGTTTTAATGGCGTACTTTTAAAGTCAACATTACATGACTTGGCTAATGGACAAGCCACAATATTTTTTTTTTAAAAAAACTGACTTTGATTTAATGTGCTTATATTAAATCAAACGTTCCATTTTTTATGACCTTGCTTGTCGTCGTTTTCATAATTCTGCCTTGGATTTTGTGGTTTTGAGCCTCCATGGGTCGGAGGTGGGATTCCTATGTTTTGTGGTGTGAGATTACAGTAATGAGTGTAGAAGCATGTGATCATATTTAGCACGTGGGCAGAGAGCCTTAAGACTGGTTTTACCGAGAAACCATTACGACAGTGACAAATTGATGTCGTTCGAGTGAGAGAAAACCAGGACTGTTAATGGAACTCTAACTTGACTTGACTAAAATCAGTGCGTCAGCGTCAAGAGGCTGTCACAGTCACGTGAAATCAATATGACACCCTTGGGAGCATCAGAGCGGGAAAGGCCGTCTTACAGAAAGGGAAAGGAAAGCTTTTACATTCATTCCTCTTGATAATTAATCGTATGGCTGGCAAGCTATTTGGGAAAGGTGAATGTTTTGAGCAGTGTTTGCTTTATTTCCTCAGTAATTCTGATTTTATGTGATACTAGGAGATAGGGAGCAAAGGTAAGAGCAATGGTGGAGGTGGAGGCAAATGTTCTGCACGGTCTCATTTTTCAATCACTTTTTTTCCTAATATTTATTCAGTTTTCATATTATTATGTACTTATTTTCACACAACATGTAAGATTGACACTGAGTAAAACAATTCCGATGCCCTTTCCTTCATTTGTAGGTCGATTTGCAACTGGGCTTTTCCCCTCGTTATTTAATTACACAGCTGTCAGCTGACGCTCAGAGATGCTGCATAATCAGATTGGTTAAAAGCAAACACTTTTTCCATTATTCATATTTTTCCCGATTAGAGAGCAGAACAAATTCTTCTTGGCACGCTAATTAAAAAGCAGAGGCGCTAAACAAAACTACGACCCACCATCAATGCGGAGAGCCCCAGTGTGGCGAGGCTCCGCCCAGGGGCCTGTTAGCGTCTGCGGGGAGGGTTTTTCCTCAGGGCTGGTCTCAATAGCCCCTCTGGGCCGTCCCACTGCTGCTAGGCTACGTGCCTGTCCCGCGTCACCGACGTAGCCGAGTTCCATCTGCTCACCACAGTATCGGTCATTTGGCCAGACCCAGCTTTTTAACACTTTTTCCATTGGATCAGCGTGCGTTATAGAAGTGTCTTGAAATGTTATCATATTTCAAGACTTGGGAGATCAGTTGCTGGTTTTTAGGTAGGAATGTGAGCTGCTGTGACTCTTGGCAGTTGTTTTTGGAAGAGCAGACTGATGCGTTTGTCTGCCAGTCATCTGACTGACTCCACGGCTATATACTCCCAACATGTAAGTTTTACCAACACTGTGACGGATATATTAAAACTTCTCTCCACAAGAGAAAGCCAGCAGAGTTTTATTAGGTTATGTGTTGTGGTTTGCCTAAAATATGGCCTATGATATGATTAACAAAATTCCTCCTCAAAGTAAAAACACAGCATGAAGGATGGGAAAAGGAGCACATGTGCTGTAATTTAAGCTCAGTCTGCCGTAAATGTAAAATAACAATTATGAGCTAATTCCAAAGCGTTTTCATAGGTTATGTTACTTTATTCAAAGCGCTGAAACGCAGCCCAGCTGTGCGGGGGGACCGCAGGTGCCAAGCGGACGGATAGCGGGGGGAAAAAGGATAGTCACAGTGGTACAGAGGGGAAGTGGAGTCCACGGCGTCGGTAAACCAGGAACGTAAAATAAAACGGCCATTCTCGCCTTTGAAGGACATTCTGCAGTTTCCTTCCCCTTGTGAGAGCATTTTGTTAGTGTGTGTGTGTGTGTGTGTGTGTGTGTGTGTGTGTGTGTGTGTGTGTGTGTGAGAGCACATGCATTCATTTGCATGAGCAGGTCTTCCCATGGGGTGTGAAATACATGTGGGCGGCCAGGCTTGTGTGTTTATGCATGTGAACGTGTGTACACAGGAGTGTTTACATGTGTGTGTGTGTGCAGGAGAGCGTGTGTACATAGGAGTGTTTACGTGTGCGTGCATGCGTGTTTGCGTGCGTGCATGCATGTATGTATCAGATTAAGCATAAGGGGGAATAGACCCTCTCTCTAAGTAAAGCTCTCCAGAACAGGAGAGTGGCTTGCATCTCAATCAGCTCGGCATTTCCGCTCTCCACACGCTCGGAGGAACACCTGTGTTTGTCTTCTGCAGGGCACCGGGGAGGACGGAGTGCTGGTCTACAGCGTCACTGCCGAGAGCGCGTGTTTTATTTCGTTCTTTCTATTTCCAAAAGATAAATTTCATTAAGTGATATCCCTGTACAGCCTTTCCAAGAACAGAACGCTGATTTAGCTGCTCAGTACAGCAAATGGGATCAAAGTCCTGTGGTTCAGGTCCTAAACAGCTCCCTTCAGTGGAAGGTCCAGCGCTGTGCTGAACACCAGCTGCCTGTTAGGGCCCTGTTCGTCAGGAGAGGACTGTTGACAGGCTGTCAGGAGACCCTGCGCCTCCACATGTCATACAGGTGTGTGTGTGTGTTGCAATCAATGTAGCACATGTTCTTAAACAGTGTTTCTGCATGTGTAATGATATTGTAATATTGACTCTCATTCTGTGAAGGCACTCGATTATATATTGATGAAAATGTATGTACTGTTACATTGTGAAATGAACTCTTCTCACAAACATGCATCATCAGAAGAGCGGCAGCCATTAGGCTTCTCAATCTGAAAGGAAGAATAACAATGGCAGCCATCCTAATTGGTTCCATATCTCTGGTTGGGAGGGACCGCTCTGCGAGTCTGTAGGAGGAAGGAGACGAAAGGAAGGAAGGGGCCTGGTCCCATGACGGGGCCGTCAGGAACCGCTGCGTCGATCGTGGGCCGTCGCTCACGATCGAGCCGCTTCGGGGCCGGGCGGGATCTTGCGGTGTGACGGATCTGGTGGCGTTCTAGGAGGCAGTGCGGCTCAGGCACCCCCCGAAAACCCAAGTTTACATAAACCCAACCGCCATATTCAGCTTGTCAAACAAACGCTAATTCAACTTTGGACTCGAACACAAATGTTTAATTGAAACAAAGGTGCTTTGTATATTTACTGCGTTCAGTGAAACGGAATGTCAGCGTGCCCAAGCAATTGTTACCACACTGTGTGGTCAAAACCATGGTTCGGTCTTTTTTTCTTAAAGCAAACATATGGAACGTATGAGGGACTTTCAGAAAGTGTTTCCTTAGTAGTTTTTGGCTCACTTTGACTTTTTTGAAGTTGATCCAGAAAAAAAGAAATACTTTTAACTAAACTTACAGTAGTTTTTGTCCTATTTTAACACCAGATTTAAACAGTCTTGCAATGGGTGGAAACAAAATAGCAAATGGTATCACACTGTGTGGCCAAAATTCCCCCTCAATCTTATTAGATTAGAACTCATTTTACCTTCTGATGCCTAACACCAAAAGAAGAGGTAGGAAGAATTTTGTAATTAACTTTATGCCAGTTAGTACGCTATTTAAAGGTACATCAGGTGGAGTGGAATGGTTACAACCTTTTCACTGATGAGGGACGGCTTAAACAAACAAACCGAAAAACCCCCAGAATGTGTGTACTCATCTGTGGCTTTTTCCCCCTGCTGTATTTGCATCTCATTTCTCATTCCCACAGAACAGCCATTATGGTTTGGCAACGCTGCATCTGGCATATAGCGGAACTGTAGGTGACAAACCTGAGGAGGAGGTCCTGGGAGAAGTTGGTGAAGTTATTCGGTTTCCCGTTGCCCCAGTTTTTGGAGCATTCTGTAGCAGGTCAGGGGAGGAGAGAGGGGCCCACTGGGCCCCCTCCTGAGGGTTTTTTGGGCCCCTCGTGTGAATGTACGGGCTCTTTCATATCAGCCCGTCTCCCTGAGCTGAGTGGACAGCTGCCAGAGGCCGTGTCACCACCGCCCACCGCCTGGCCAGAATTAGAATTATTAATGACACATGTCAAACAGGCCATGGGTACGAAGCCTCGTTAGCGTGTGAGCACAGGCTGACAGTAACAGGAGGGCCGTTTGACAAGTGCCCACCGTGAAACCCGAGGCGCTGTAGTCAAGTGGCCGTACGGATCGTGTTTGTGCTTGCAAACATCCACTGAGCATCGCGGAGCGCTCAACATTCTTCTTGTGTTACTTCATGTTCAGACATTGACATCTCCAGAGCTAATAGGCTGTAGCATCGCGGGGCTTAACATTTTGAGAAAATGTACACTCAATTAATCAAGCTGGTGTGTTTTTCATTACGGCCCGGCTGAAGTTATGTCTCTGAAATCGGGTATCGGTGTCCAGCAGAGCCTGTGCGTGCTGTCCCATCTGTCAGAGCTCATCGCGCTGAGCGCCAGGGGCTGCAGAGGAGCCCGAGAGTGACAGGGGGAAAAAAAAAACCAATGTCCAAACCATGGCTTTAGTGTGATGAGTGAACAGCTGGATCGGCAGGAGAAAGAAGCCCCTGTGTTTCCTCAAAAAGTGGGAAGCAGCCTGGAGGGCCCCACCCCGAGGAGCTCGTCCCATTCATGAGAGGGCAGGAATGCGCCTCCTTGGGTTTTTGAACTCGAACCCATTTAATGACCTTCGGCAACATGGCAGTCACAGGCCAGTGGAGGCATCAGCTAATGAGCCTTGAGACAGCGACTTTAAGGCCTGTGTGAGGCAATTAAAGGCCTTTTCTACCCAGGCCAGCAGGCCTTACCCCAGCCTGAGTCAGGTGCCTATGGTCTGGTAGTGGGGGGTGACTTTGCGGTCATGAGTGCCCGAAGGACGCGTTAAGTGTGCAGGGGAATGAGAGAGACACTCTGAAGTACCTTATCAAGGCTCGTGTGGCGTGCCAGGCTTGTTGCCATCAGGTCAGGTGCTAGGCAACAGGAATTACAACATGACAACAGCGGGTGCTGTCAGAGCCTCGCCTTTTATCTACCGTTTGCTCATAAAAATAGTCTGCGTTCCAGATAAAAATGGAATTGCCCAGACTGCTCTAAAGAAGGACAAATCAACACTTGAAATAAAAATAAAGAAACTTGAAGGATGTGTAGAAATATTTTATCTATTAAAAAGCAATTTCACTTGATTATTTGATTTTAAAAAGTACTGTAATGTAATATGGAAGTGTAACATAAGATTTAGGCACTGTAATGACCCTGGGTTAGGTTGTCAGCCAAAGAAACTATTGTAAAAATAATCAGTGAGCATTATTAAGTAATAATCATTGTAGACTGCAAGCAGACAACAGGGCAGTCCTAAATGAGAATTGATGTAACGAAACACAAGCCCAGTCCCCGAAGCATTCCGCTGAGATTAAGAGAGCGTAATTGACAGTGATGGCAGTACATGGTGGTCTTACATTAAAGACTAGTGTATCAGACCTCCCTGGGAGCTGGCAAACACATGCAGTGGTGTAAGTCCATGTAACCGTGTTCAGACAGCCCAACGGCAGAGATTCGCTGGGGTGAGATAGCTGAGCTCCAGGGTTCACATTGTGAGGAGTGCCTGACCTCCACTGGCTGTTAAAGAATCCAATGTTCCAGGGAGGAGTCCTAAGGAGAGGAGGTGGGATAGAGGGAGAGGATCCCAGACAGAGCCTGGAGATGCAGGGGGAGGAATGCGGGGGAGCGGTAATGGAAGAGGCGTGTTTATCGGTCACTGGATACCGGCGCGGGAGGGTAAATGACATGATAGATCACGAAGTGGGGAAAATGAGGGGGCGAGGTTGTGACACCCTAAAACGGAGGGAGAGCCAAAATGGTGGTGGCGTAAAAGGGGACGGAGGCATGCCGTTTTCCCAGTCCTCCTGTGTCACTCTCCCTGACCCCATTTTACGGGCCTTTTTACGACCCCCAGCTCCCTGTCCTGTGTTTTTCCCCGTTAGCTTCACTCCGGCCAGGACAGTCTTTCAGGCCTCCAGGAACATGGCGCAAGACCAAAATCGATGGCTCGGCCAGATCTCGAAGCGTTCACCCCAGGGAAGGCTTCGGTAACGTTACCTCATAGATTATGTGTGAACGAAGTGCAGGCAGGAAAAATTTACGAGCACCTTTTTCGGTTTAGGAAACTGGAAGCCACGCTGTCGCTTAAGTCATCGTGACTTGTGATTTCATTTGAGCGGCAGCTGAACTTTTAACAGCCATCTTCGTCCCTGAAAAATCCATTTGATTTTTTTCTTCATTTTTAAAGAGGGGGGGTAGGGCAAAGGTGTACGACTGGAGGAGAACACAGTGTGGCCCATAGATCTTAGGAGCTGTCTGTGTATCAGGTGGTAGAGGGCCTTAACAAGCAGGCGGGAGACCTCCTGAGACCCCCGTGCTTCCATTCATCAAATGCTGTGGAGACCAGAATTCCGTGTCGGCATTTAAGTTATGGCCTCAATTAAATCAAGCATACTGTGTGTCACACTGGAGAATCACCAGGCCTCTGTGATCAGGAGTGTAAAACGACCCACAGGATAGTGAAACTGGAACGAATCAGAGCCCGTCCCGCCTGCCTGTCAGAGCCTTCCAGGATCGTATTCAACAGCACCCAGCCACACACAAGAGTCCATTGATCTCTGCAAGGAAAATCTTTGGCTTTTTCACCACCGCTGATTCCTCGTTGCCTTTTCACCTCTTAATTTCCCCTCAAATTAAAATCGTTCATTACCAGATGTTGTCAGTGTCACTATTAGCCGTACAAGTTGTGCAAATGTTTAGCCCCTTTCGCTGTGTGGGAACTTTCTCTGTGCGGCTGGTTTTGCCGTTCTTCATCAGGAATGTTTCCATTGTAAATAAGCCAGGGTCAGGCCCCCGCGGTGCCTTAAACGGCGCTAACGAGCGCTAGCCCCGCTCCTTGTGACTCTATCACCGCCACCCTCCGCAGGTCAGGGTGAGCACAGGTCTCCCAGAAAATGGGGCGGTCTGCAGAGTTAAGCTAGGCCGCCAGGGAGGGAAAATAACAAACCGCAGGTAAGAGAAAACCAGCCAGGACCTTTCCGGGAGTGGATGGGAGGGCTTCAGGACTTAGGGAGTCTTCATTGTGGGCAAGTTAAATAAATACAGCACATCCAAGCGGAGAAGTACTGAGACTGTGGGTCTGAGCCCCCAAACACCTTTTCCATGGCCAGACCCTTTCAGAGTCCAGCGAAAGGAGCGGCAAGTTAACATTTCTGCCCTTTTTCGTTAAGAAATATAGAAACCAAGACTGTGCTAGCGTTTCATTCTCCATGTACACAGTACTGTACAAATGGAGCCGTCTGCTGCGGACGGAAAATGGCACGGAAGAGAGGGAGACGGAAAAAGAGGGAGAGAGAGTACAGTAGTGAGGAGGAGGGAGGAGACGGCCCAAAAGAGTGGTGAATCAGCCAGCCCCCTTCGCAGGAAATATCTCAAACCGTGCCTGCGGAGAGACACAAAACACAAGAGTTGTGCTTTTTATCATCTGTCTTGCAGAGTGTATGATATGATCTGAGGAATAAGGGCTTCGTTGTTATGAACTCTGAGCCAGTTTCTGGGGGCTTAAGATGGAGCCAATCAACCCTGAAATATGAGTAGCCCAGTGCAGATGTAGAAGGGGTATGTTCTACATCACATGTGCAACAGACACAAATGCACATGTGCCTTTAACAAACGTTAAGGTGGACACGTTGTTCTAAAAAGCTCCTTTGCTACTTTCTCCATCATGGTAAGATACTGCCAGAAAATTCTTACTGGCTTCCGCTTTTGTGCTCTCAGCATCTGTCATGTCTACCCACCATATCTCAATGCTTTGTGGAAGTAACTTTGTTGTAACAAAAACCTTCCGTAGGCACACAAAGAGTGAAGTAATATGTAGCAAGAGGAACCTAATCTCTCTAAATCTCAGTGCCTGGTTAAACTGCAGAGGAAGAGGGTGGTGGCTCTTCTGATTTTAATGGTCAGGGCCATGGTGGGCCCTGCTTGTAATGGGTAGGGCCATGGTGGGCCATGCTTGTAATGGTTAGGGCCATGGTGGGCCCTGCTTGTAATGGGTAGGGCCATGGTGGGCCCTGATTGTAATGGGTAGGGCCATGGTGGGCCCTGATTGTAATGGGTAGGGCCATGGTGGGCCATGCTTGTACTGGCTAGGGCCATGGTGGGCCCTGTTTGTAATGGGTAGGGCCATGGTGGGCCCTGATTGTAATGGCTAGGGCCATGGTGGCCACTGTGTGCTGATCAGTGGTGTGGTGCGTACAAAGCAGCTGTTAACAAAGAAGGCACATCTGGGGACCATGGGACAGGACCTTCGTTAAACCCTTAAAAAGGCCCTCGTCGGCTCACCCTTCCCCCCAGTCCCTTTCTCCTACTTGTTCAGTCTGTGGCAGTGTTGAACTGTTCCTGACCCATGCAAAAGTGATTAATGTCTGTAGTTCTGCACAAGTCCTCATCCCGTGTAAAATCCCCCATGAGGGGCAGCCTGAAAATGTTCGGCCCTACGCCCGTTGGTATGCAGGAGTCTTTCAGCAAGCACAAGAGAGCGGCAAGAGCACAAACCCTGACCAGGATCTGGCAGAAACCTCATGAGCACTCAACCCTGAAGACGCTTAATGCATGACACTGTACCACACTGCTTTGGGTCCAGCGGTCTTTTTCAGAAGCTCTCCTTCCGTGATCCTGGCTGCACTGAACAGTTACCTCAATACAGTTATAACCATGCAAGCCACCTGCTGGCAGGACATCAGGGGGAATCAAGATGTGGCAATACACATTCCATGCAGATCCAATATATTACAAAAACCATACTCCATTTACAGAAAACTAAAAAGCAATCAGTGTTTTCAGGTAATTCAAAAAACTGTTGGCTAAATAACATTATTGTTCACTGAGCTGAATGACACAAGCATGCATAATTGTATTGGCTTTCTCATTGTGACAGACAATATAAAGACTCTTGAGCAAATATAGAGTGCTCTGATGGTTCATTTGCTGCATGGTTGGTTGTCACATTAATAAAAATGATGGGTTGTGTTGTAGGCCAATCTCATCAGTAACTCACCAGCTGATAACACAGTATTAATGAATATCTGACACAGGCAGCCTCTTTTGTACTCTGCATTGGCCTTTCCAAGGGTTTTACACTCTCTCTCGCTGCTATACACAGGCATGTACACACGCATACACATGAAAATTGCATCCAGAAGCAGCCACACACACACACACACACACACACACACACACACACACACACACACACACACAGCTGTTCACTGCCATATCTTAGGGAACGGGTCAGAGACTTTGAGAGCACTGGCTTCCACAGCGGTTTTGGGACAGTTTTGTTGCAGCCGTCCTGAGGAATGAGGTACATCTGCTAATCCGCCGTCCTCCTTCCTGCCACCGAGTCTCTTTGAAGAGCCGCACCGGAGCAGCTCCGACTGCAGGCATTCCCTGGTTTCATTTCCTCAGCCAGGGACCGATTCCACAGTATATGCGGGATCCGATTTTAAAAGGATAACAAAACGGCGAGGAAAAACCATCTAATCTGCGGCTATTCATAAATGGTTGCGAGTAAGAGTTTCCTTTCAGAGGTGGGGCAGCATACCACTGTACTCCATCTTATTTGTACCCAGCCTGTTTCATGGAATGCTATCCGTCCTGAAAAGGTTGTGTTATCTGACAGTTGAATCAGAGCGCTCTATCAGCAGTCCTCTTACAAATTACAGTCATGCTGTTTTGTGTCAAACATGCTTTGGTGAGTAACGGGACACAGAGGTGAGCAAACATCTTCAGGCTCTGCTGCTTCCCTACCCCCTCTCCGACCCCCCTGACCCCGCGACCCTGGCAGAACAGAAGTGTCCCGCTTCAGAGAGGCAGAGGCCACGCCCCCTGGGGCTTTACAGCTGCCCTGGGCTCCCTTCCCCTGCGGCTCATCGGAGCGACCGCAGACCAGCCGCGTCACAGGAGAGAGGCAGCAGAAGGGCACTTCAAAGGACCCAGAAACATCCCTTTGTTGTTGGACTAGAGAGGGCTCGGAGTGACTTGGGGGTCCTTGACCTGTCTGGGAAGGAGTAGATTTTCTGGAGGGAGAGGCCCCAACCAAACACCAGCAGACCCCCACAGGCAGCGTCTACCCATCAGCTGTGATCAAATCAAAGGACGTGACCACAGAACAAGAATTCAGACAAAAAGCAGGGGAAAGCCCCCATCTCTTACCGAGGTCACAATGAACAATGAAGGCCTAGACCGAAGAATCAGAATTTCTCCTCCTCAAAAATGCTCGAATTAACATTGAGAGAACGAGCTGCAGTCAAGTAGTTCAATTTTGAAAATAGAATGCTTTTGTTTGGTACCAGGAGACCGAAGATGTGGTTTTTGTCTCTTGACATTTTTTTTTTTTTTTTTGTGTTGCTGAGGTAATGACAATGAAGCAGTGACTGTGTATGACACATCAGGGAGGATCTGGCTTGCTGTGGGGAATCTCGGAGTGTATCACAGCCGTATACATGTCCGGCTCTGATCTGTGCGGGCAGGCCTGGCTTAGTCACCTTTATCAGGGCTGAGTGGTGGCAGGAAAGACTGTAGAGAAAGCCTGCGCCTCCATCCCGCATGTCTCCAAACAGCACAATATCATTCTGATGGATGAGTATCACATGCGCTCTGTCAAAATACAACCTTTAAAAAATCCCTATCAGTTGGGTCTAACTTAATAAACAGTATATTTGAGTAGGTAATCAAACATATTTCATGGAACACTTTCAGTTTTGGAGCAAAATGTAGCTTTTCCCACTCTCTCTACACCTCATAGCCACCCCCTCCCCAATTAGTGCCACCCAGCCAGGTGAGATCAAAGTGGAGCCTACCACTCCTGTGAAAAAGGGGAAAGATGATCCATAAACTAAAGCGGACAGCATTGCAGTTGTTCCTCATTTGTCTTCATTTTATAATGGGCCACATTGACTTAAAATGAGACACAGAATTTCTGTCATTTATGTTATTTTTATAATGCATCAATGCAAGACACGTGTTGATGTAGACGTTGTCGTGACAAATTTTGTGATTGTCATTATGATCGTGACAGCCCTAACCAGCTCTGTAGCAGGTTAATTCAGCCTTTTTGTGTCTCTTCCCCACAAACCACAAAAAGGCTAATAAATCAAAGAATGCGCAAAATGCCAAAAAGCCAGTAAAGTTGCCATGAACCATTTACTGCCTCAATTATCTAAACAACCCCACAGAAATGTCTCTCTGAGTTCATGCGCAGAGGAGACCGGGGCAAGCTCCTCCAGTGTTGTCAGGAAGCTGTAAATTAGCTCCCATCGTTTGCTCTTTTGTCAGTTTTGCTCTGCTAAACTCTGCGCGGCGGTGAGAGGCAGTGCGTCAGAGGGAGGCATGTCTGTGCTTATTCTGGATCCGGGATCGGTTTTCCCTAGTAAATTTCCCAGTTTTTCTGGGTGAAAAAAGGCATGTATCGGAGTATTTTCTGTGTAATGTCTTAAATCAAGGAGATAAAGCTTTCACTTTAGCCAATTAATGTTTCGTGGAATAATAAAATCTAAACTGAGTGATTCATTTCCCTCCACCTCACATGGCTGTCTGCGCAACACTTGTTTGTGTGAGGTCATTATTCAGACACACATACTGTCAGGACACAGTGTTAACTTGGAAGTGTGAGAAGTGGGTGTCTCTCTCTTCCCCTCTCTCTCTCTCTCTCTCTCTCTCTCTCCCTCTCTCCCCCTCTCTCCCTCTCTCTTTCTCTCAGCTTCTCTCAGGTGCCGTGGGTGCTTGCAGGAAGATCTTTTACACAGCCTGCACAGTGCCCGGCTGCCCCTGATAAACTTCTGTTGTTTATTGGAATCTCAAGCATGTTTTGTGTGCGGAGCAGAGTGAAAGCATTCTTTTATATGTGAACCGTCCCCTTTGCTCGGGGTGCAGATGGGTTGATAAAGCTCGGGCTGGTATAATGAGTCTCTGTTCAAGACGCTGGCGAGGGAGACGGGGGGTTGGGGTGGGGGTGTAGGCACGGGGCATGCAGCGAGCCGTCAGGTACACAGCAGGCCAGCCGCACTCCACCAGCACAAAGCCAGTACAGAGGGCCCGCTGTCTTTTTGTGGAGAGAGTCTTCAGTCAACAGCTCCAAGGTGCCTGAACCGGGGCGGAAGGGGGGGGGTGGCGATGGTTCAGATTGGGCCTACCAACCAGAGCAGCACAGCAGCTCCCTGCTTAAGGCCCCCTGCTCAAACTGGCACTCACCGCACTTACATTCCAACATGAAAGACTATTGTATTCTCATTGGTGTAGTTTATAACTCCTCGTCGGTACCTTAATGATTCCCCTTTTTAAAAATACAGAGCATAAGTAATTAATGTGACCACATAAAGTACTGTGCGAGAGTCCTCTCGGTGTTTTTTTTTTTCTTTTCCCCCCCAAGTCACATCGCACTTACAGCCAGTCACAGAGCTGGCAAGCTCAAATCTGAACCCAGAGCGCAGAGATATTCTGTTTAGCAGGAATCATATTTATACAACCCAAACTTGTTTGTGTTACGCATCGCAAAACCCCTGCCGAAGGAGTGGTGCTGCCAGCACACAGGAGTGCAGTGTGAAAAGTGCTCGTACTGTTTTACTCAAAGACTCCGTTTGAGAGAGCCAGGATCATCTGAGTCTATCTGCCCGGTGAAAACGGAGAAGAAACAGACTTCGGTTAAACAGTATGGTACAATCCTCAGAGGGACTGCTGACCCTACTCTTGAACCAAATCCAAGCGGTTTGCAGGTATAGTAGACACTGAATAGCAGGACTAGCTGACCTTTAAAGCAGATGACCCTTGTTTCCTTAGGGGCTAAAATGGAAGTCCATCTTTCTTACCTCCATATACCCGTTTTTTTTCCCCCAGCATACAGAATAAATTCACTCACTCTTCCAGCTGTACTCCAGGAGCTGCGCTCTGGGGTGCAGTGCATTCTGGGTGAGCGGCGTTCCATTGTTGGCGGTTTTTATATGAATGATACGAGCGATAAGCCAGGCAGTCAGCGGCGGGTTCCAGCTGCACTTTGATGCTGCTTGTTTTCATTCAGCGAGGCTTTGAAGACTGCAGTCTGGACCGGATCAGCCAGCATGAATACAGGCCAGCTACTCACTGAACCCCCTCTCACTCATAAGTGATGGATAAGAATTGATCCGGTAGCTATTTGGCTTTTATTGATGGCACGTCACCGCTTTCAACACTCTTGTCCTCCCGCTCTCTATGGAAGCAGATGCTGGTCAGGCTCGGGACGAGAGTTACTGGGAACGGATCCGGATATATAGTGCATGCAAATGACTCGAGAAAACGTTGCCTGAATGAACTTATCACAGAAAACGGAAGGCCGCCAAAAGCAACAGCATATTCCCAAGCTCTCAGTTCCTGGGGTCTTTACTGCAGACTCCAAAGATCGTAATTGTAGCCGGCTGCTAGCCCCGCTCGCGCTTGTCTGTTGCTAGCTGAGTATGTAGGCTTAAGTTGACAGAGCCTTCAGAAGGAAAAGGGAGAGGAATCGCTCACGGGTAAGCGGAATTGCACAGAAGCTTGTGTGGGACGTAAATACAGAGGCCCGGCTGTGTTTTACATGTAAACCTGCCCGCCCCCCTGCGTCTGAGTGTGGCTGGGGGCACTGCTGACTGAGGATGTTACTGCACAGCAATACACAGGCTCTGCCTGGGCCTGTCTCTCTGCCTGGATAGGGACCCTGGCACACTCACACAATGCACTCACACTATTGGCCCAGAGCTACCCTACCCTGAGTAAAATTGCAATATATTGGCCAAAATTTACCATAGAGTTTTAACATATATGAGCCAATATAATTGGCTCATTTGGTGTAGGTCCAGCTGTCCTTCACTGTGCCACCTATGCAGTTACCCATGTGTATCCCCGCCAGCCTATCTGCAGAGGTCTTCAGCTGTCGTCATGGGTAACCCCCCACTCGCTGCAGCCAGGACTTGCTGTTGTTAAACAAGACGCATCTATCCAAAGACAGCCCTGTAGCTGTGTGATGTCAGCCATGGTGTTTTATGAAATCAGTAACTGAATTTGGTGAACTTTTGTTTTGGAGGTAAAACTCAAAGTGAGGTTTAAAGCCAAGGGCAGCTGAGTGTGGCGACATGTTTTTGCGGAACCTGATCCCTTCATGTGACAGTTAACGACCGCGCTGGCCAGACTTCTCTTCCATTTCTGATGATCTCACAAATCTATCTTCTCATTGAATTATTTAAGTGTATTAGTTGTTTTTCTTTTGTTAGGATTTGGCCAGGCAAAGCTTTTCAGAACAAAGACCCCACCTTCTAACAGAAACATGCATCCAGCCCTATACAATTGATTCTTGGCTTATAACCGAATGAAAATCTGCAAGCAATTTATCCTTGCGCTGAAGAAGGGTTCCACCTCTGCCAGAATGTGTTTTTTTAGAGTTTTTTTGTGGTAAATATAGTGTAGCACACTATAATTCTTTGAATCAAAATGCCTAGAAATGCCAGTGAGTAAATATAGAATAGAATACCCGTTTTGTTATTTCTTTTCCTGTTTCTAACCATTATTCCACTGAAGTGGGCTGTTATATGAATGTGTTTGACCCATAGGGCTTTCATCCCTGAGAATTCCTGTAAGCTGAGGACATTTATTTCAGACTGATTTGTAATTGGCTCTTCGGGGTAGACAGAATGGCTGTCTTCAGAAGCGCAGACCTTGCGTCAGTGTCCACTCCTGAGAATGTCTGTCCATGGTTGATTTATTAGAAGTGATCCGCCCAGATTGTGCAGTCGGGTATTTTATTAGCAGATATCGCATGTCAATTTTATTAAACATTTGGCCCTAGGCTGGGCACTTTCTTTCAGCAGCCTCCAGCCTGCTTTTATTAGAGCCCATTAAGCAGAGAGATTGAATGGTGCTTTTGTGCTGTACCATCTTAAATTGTAATTTAACATGTAATTATCCATGACATTTTATTCTGGCTACTTTGCGTCTCTTTTTTCAGTTATGCAGATGCTACACCTTTGTGGTTCCCTCATACGATCCTGTGTGATGTATAGCAAAACGCATGCGATCTAACCATTATTTAAGATTAGCGGGTTTTGTACGATGGCTGGGTTTGTGCTGGAATACCACAATGCGCCTGGTTTGCTGCCAAGAAATGAAGACACATAATGCCTCATGGAGGGGTTAGCTCAGGTGAAATGATTTTATAATTTGGTTCATTTGTCAGAGGTTCGAGCCAAGGTCCAGAGGCTCAGAACTAAATTTCATTCTTTAAGCACCGCTTTTGTCGACACAAGGCACAGTTTCGTATTTGAGTTTGTCATTGACACGTCCTTGCTGAATTTGTTTTGCCTTAACCCTTAAAACGGAGGAAGCAGTAGATACCAGTCCAGATACTGCAACATTTCCTGTTTATATAATGTTGTGTGTAATCCAGTTGTTTTCACTGATGGGCTGTGACGTGAGTGGTCGATCTGGTGGTTTCCATTTTGGCTCAGCACTTAAATGATCTAGTAGAGCTGTTGATTACAATATTAACCCTGCTGTCGTGGTTTCTTGAGTCTAAATTAAAAAGGCAAAATACTTGTTGGCAAGTTGGGTTGTGTTGTGAAGAAGTGTAAGAAATTCACCTTGGCCCCTCTACCTCCATGTCTGCTACATCTCTACATTTCTGCATCAGATCGAGGCAGCAGGTGTATAAAAATTCGGAGCTGAACATTTGGCTTGTTTAATGATGTAAGAGTAATTAAACTATTATCTATGCATGCTTCTGGTGTCTCTATTCTGGTGTGTATGGGGGCACTGTCAGTGTGGGTATTCCTGGCTCAGGGGCCTGTGTTAAGTATGTGGCGTGCAGCATACTGCGTGTCATGCAGACCTCAGCATCTCATTGGTGTTTGTGGTATCAGGTGATGAGTCGTTCGGTGAAAGTGCTGGAAGTTTCTTCCTCAAGGCTGAATATTCAGAGGAGCAATCTACTTGTATCATGACTCTCTCCTACAGAGCTAAGAGCTAACCTGTCATGACTAGCATAATCTCTTTTAGCAGACTTTTTGACCTGCTGTCTCACGTGTAATCTAATATTAAAATGTGACAATGATTTGATAAAACGGTAGTTTCTTTAATAATTCTGGCATATTTTGTGCCCATTTTTACACTTCAGTAAATCTCCAAATAATTTCTCCTAAATTGGTTTTTCCCAGTTATAGTCAGGTATGCTAATAAACAAAACTCTCTCTGCTTTTACTGCTTGGTAGAGCAAAAACAAATCATCACATTCACTTATGTAAACCTCTGAACACCCCCAGTGAAAAACTAGTGATGTAATTTATTAACTATTTGAGACGGTCATTAATTAGCCATTAACCACTATTACGTAAATAAACATAAAATAACTTAATGAGGCTTGATTGCACAAATGCATCATGGTATGCACTTTATAACTTAATGTTTCATTAAATCTAATAGAGGTTTACATAATCCTGTTTCTGGGTGGAACTCAGCGTTCTGTTTTTTTTACTTTTGATGAATTTAGAAGTTATTTTCATCTTATAGAGAAGAATCTTTTTCCTGTTGTTTGAAAGCTAAGCACATTGTCTGCAACCACGAAAATCCATCAGCAACAAATGGTACATAGCATTGCCAATACGTGTGTCAGGTTACTTAAAACGCTTTATTTTAAGTAACTTACAGACACTCACATGAAAGAAGGATTTATGGCCCCATAATTACCGATTAGGTGATTCAGTTGTACAACAAGTAAGACTTTGCTGGATCTTGTGAGTTTTTGTGTGGGATGTTGTGATGAACACGAAGGCTCTGGATTTTTTCCTGAGGGCGCTGGCAAAAGAGACAGCGGGAGGAGATATACGCAGAACTGCTGCAGAGCGGAGGAGAAGATGAACAAAATGAAGATATGCAGGACTCGCAAAATACTGATCAACCGAAGCTGTAATCAATCAAAGAATTCCGAAACGGCCAAGATGACAGTGCCCCATTTGTTGGCCATTGTTTGTGCGGTATGGGTTTCCATGGTATCCCCTCGGATATACAGACAACATTTCGGTACTTCACCGCAAGCTAAAAATCGCTGCTACAGTGCTACAGTGTTATTAAATGAAACAATATTTTTGGTCCTTAAGATTGATGGTGTTACTTGATGTGGTGCGTTTGAAAGACAGGTCTGGGCTTTCGTGCATCCCATAACTAAATGAGCCAGTTGTTCTACGCTTCTCATTGTCTGTTCAGCGCCTCTCCTCATCAGTATAGTGCCTAGCTGGGGGGATCCACCCCTCTGTGTCCTCAGTCTTTAATCTTTTTGTCTCTTGTGCTTCATCATTTTGGGGCCAGTGCACAGCTGGTGTCAGAGGGGGGGGCATGTTACAGAGGGCAGCGCTCACGCTGATCCCGTCTGATGGATGTGCTGGTCGGAAGCCTTCCCAATGGTCCCTTTGTGTGGAGGCCTGCAGTCAGCTGTGGGCCAGTACGTTAACAGAGCTCCGCGCCTGAGGCCCCCAGCGTTCTCCAACGGCAATACGCACCAAAGGGGTGATTGTGTCCGCTTTGAGCCCTGATGCGTTTTCAGACGGAGCACCATTCAGACCCCAGTGCACAGCGGTTTTCCTCTGAAAAGCAGCGGAATTTACCGCGAAGCCACAGCACTGTCAAACTAGATCACGCGTGTGTAGATAGGAGATAGGTGGAGATCACGAACCCAAATTAGTGAGATGCCAATCAGAGCAGCTGCCTTAGGGGGCTGGGAGGGCCGACCTTACAGCTGTTAGCATATCATATTTTATCATCGCCTGCCATCTCTCCCCAGAACATCCTGAAATTTATAGGTCTTGTGTTGCCTATAGGGTTCTTCCACAAATACTGTTTTATTCCTCATCGTACCCGCGGTGCCTAAGGTCTGTGATTAGGGCCAAGTTTGAGCGGGCTACGCTTTCTGAGTCAGCGTGATCTCGCAGAACCTCCGGCCTCGCCCCCCTTTCCTCCCCCACCCAGGTTATGGATCCATGCTAATTAAAACAACGTGTCCTTCCTACAGGGTGGCAGGGTTTGGACTAAATGAAAGAACTCCTTCACCGCTATGTCATCACATCGATATCGTAGGTCGTTCTGATGCAGCGGAATTGTATTCCGTACGCGCAGAGACCGTAGTGACGAACTGTTTGACTCGTTAACTTCCCCACGGTCGTGACGTGAAGAGGTGAGGGGGAGGCCGCCACCCTGAAGCGTTCCTTGACATGCCGCTGTGCATGATGGGTGGCCTTGCTTTGTTTCGCTGCCGTCGTGCATCACCCGCATGTCTGCGTGCGCTTGACTTCCTGCCCAATCAAAACAAGGCAGACACGGCACGAAACAGACCAAAAAAACCCATCTTGTAGAGCAGCTGGTTGCGGTCTGTCCTGATCAGTGCCAGGGTGGAGTGTTGCTTGCAGAGTCGTCTCCCCGTGCACCCTGTCCGAGGCTCGGAGGCTCTATGTTATGGCGCTGCCTCATGGCTCATCTCAGCGCTCAGGGCTCTGTAAATCAGCAGGCTAATCCTGCCTCAACAGGCCCCGGGCAGGACACCGAATCCCCACTCTCCCACAGGCTACAGGTATTGACAGGAGTCCTGTCTGAACGCCGCAAAAGCTATCAGCGGCTCCATCAATCTCCATGGCTCTCCCAGCAGAGAGCCAGGCTGAGCGGCCCGGGCTCATATGTGTCTCTATTAGGGACTGCGGTGCGTGCTTACCGAGACGCAGTGCTCAGGCTAGTGGGTACAAACGCCCCTCTCCACAGTGCCCACCCAGCAGAAGGTATTAGACCAATGACTCTACCAACAACCCCTACGGCTGTGACTCTGTAGGTGGCGGGAGGGGAAGGAGGATAGACGATGATGAAACAGGAAGCTGGAGGCTTACACTGTAAAAACCTACATGAGAAATAATATTGATGCTTTCATTTTCTGCTGAGGGAATTAGACATATACGAATGGAAGAGCAGATGCAAACTCTAAGTACAATATACTCTTAGTGGGCATGCAGGGTACCCTAACAAGCAGAGCAGCTCACACACACACACAAACACACACTCCAAGCACAGCCACAGCTTGTAAAAGCCTGCAGAAGTGTGAATAAAGAGCTAGTTTCTGTGTTTATGAGCTCCTATTTTGCAGTAACGTGAGTGCATGCTGTGAGTGTGTGGTGTTGTGTGTGTTAGTTCCGCTCCCTGTATGCAGCATCTGGGCCGCTAAGGCATGGGGCACTGGAAACCAGAATTCAGATATCTCAATTCTCTATGCCTCATTTTCAACGGGCTATTAAGCCGAATAACTCGCTCCTCTGTGTTTTCCCCCCACATAATGGTTTTATTTTGACAGCATCGCACAAATAATAATGTGATTAGTCGGCCATGAATAGGTACTAGCGGGAAGCTTGTCATTTCAGCTCACTAGAGAATGTGTTGATCGTGTGGAAAAACCCTGTAACGCAATAACCCTTCAGTCGCATTCTGTAACAGACCTCTGTTCATAAATCGGTTTAAAACGAAACGATCGGCCATTCCATGTAGTTAAGAAGGAGGTCTTCTTTGAAGCCGTTAACATATAACGACACCCTGTGCCTGCTTACACCCTGCAATCCAATACTTTGCAGACAGTTTCTATTAGGAAGTTGCTGTAACTATTGAGCACAAAGTAAAAGGCTGAGGAAGCCTGTCAAATCAGTTACTGAGCATGTGTGGAAAAGTCTCAGAGCAGAGGAGCTGGTAGCTGTACCCTTTTCCCTCCAGCTCTAACTCCAGAGAGTTTCTCTCTGCCGGCCTGCTACATGACCTCTCACCTTGGTTGTAGCGCGAGTTAGCATGTGTTTGCTGTCTTTTGCAGGCTAGCACAGCCACAGAGCGCATTTAGCATGGGTTTGCTAGCTCCTACAGGAAAGCACAATAGCAGAACACGATTAGCATGTGTTTACTATCCTCTACAGGAAAACACACTGTGAATAAACAGAGGTGTATTTCCCATGTGCCAAACAGAACCCCGAGGCGAGAGCACAGTTACAGCAGTCTGGGTGAGCGCTGATGTCCCACAGCAGGGCACGCACAACCCGGCACGTTTACTGTGTCCCCTGCAGCACCGGGAAGCCCAGAGAGAGCGGGGGATAATTTCAGACTGTAAAAGTTCAGGAGACAGCCCTCTGAGCCTTATGTGAAACATAGGCGTAGCTACCACCATGCAGCTGGGACTTCCCCCGCACTCAAAGCTAGGCAGGCAGTCCTGCATCTGGCTGGGGGCTGGGCCAGGCCGGGTTGGGCCGGGCTGGGAAGGGCTGAGCGGTTCTGAGCCTCAGCAGAGCGAGCTGCAGGACGGAGCCGAGCTGCAGAGTAATCGCCAGCACATTCCACCTGCCATCTTTTATCAAGCTCACTTTAATATTCGGCTCTCCACAGTGTTTTTTCATCGCCTAAATACCTGCTTTAGCTGCCCGCAACCCCTTATTACCTGGCCTGAAGATGAAATTAAGGTATTTTAAGACATCTGTAACATCTGGCAGTTTAGGAATGGAAAGAAATGGTAAGACCAGGGCTCTGGCAGAATGGGGTTTTCTCCTTTATGAAAGGACAGGGTAACCTTGTAGGCAGAGGATTATGGCCGGGCCCTCTCTTTGTGCCGGTGTCCCCTTACATGCCCCCTCCTAGCCTGTGACACTGCAGCTGGCCAACAGTGACACTGTGTTAGATAAGCACAAAGGGCACATTACTCTGCTGTGCCCTACAGCACTGCACTGGCCATGTCTGTTTGTATGGCTGCACTTCCTGTGGGTTGGTTGGGGGGAGGGAGGGAGGCAGCAAAGTAACATGGGACTTCCTGGTAGCACTGCCACAAGTTGACCATGTGGCGGTTGTTTTTTTATATTGTGTTGTTTTGCATGTGTGCAGTATTTAGACATCTTTTTTTACAAATCTGTTTTTTTCCACAGAGCTATTCCACCCGCACATTTTGACATTCTTCAAATGCCCTTGGCGTATGCCGCAGTGCTTCTACATCATCTCTGTCTTTGCTTCACAGCGCAGTTTCAGTTTACATCAGTACTCAGTATAAGAAAGAAAAATAAACCCTTCCATTGAGCCATGCCAAATTATGGTTTCAGCAATTAATTTGGGACATATTCATAAGAAGGGTCAAGCCACTCATGAAAACAAGGAATTCTGAGGTTCTTGGCAGGACTTCTTAAAGCGCGCGGTTTGTACAGCCGTGATTGCGCCGCTCTTAAACGGCAATCACTTGATGAGCTTTAATGGCGCACATGTTGCCGCTAAAGTCTCTCCAGGACGGCGCTCCAGGTTCAGCCGCTGACGGCCTGCTCAGAGCCGCTGAGGTGCTAAGAGGCGGCCCCTACAGCCCCCATCATGCACTCAGCAGTATCCGGCATCTGCAGATCCTCCCTTACCTTGCACCATATTATTTGATCTTAACATAGTCCTTGCTTTGAGCTTTTGGAGGCCAGCATGTAACTGAGATTGTGTTACGCGATTGGAGCAGAGTGTCCAATCCTTTCTCCATGCCTCTGGTGTTCGGAGACCTGCACTTGGGCTCATTTATCTAACTGAGTCCCGCTCCGATGTCCCATCATCCTCTGCTGCTCACTAGGAGAGGGCAGCGTACCTCTTACACAACCGGAGAAGACATAAACAAAGTTAATTTCCCTGGAAGAAGAATACCACAGGCTAGTAATGCAAAAAAAATATTTTGATTAAAAAATGTCTCCCTTGAAGAAAAAAAAGAGTTCAGTTTCGAAGAAAACAGGAAACATTTCAGTCACAAAGTAATACTAGCTGAGAGCTTAGCCTGGTAGAGGCAGAGCTGAAGTGCTTTGTAAATGCAGCATTTTTGAAAGCATTATTGTTCTCTAAATTTGCTCATAAAATATGTTAAATTAATTGTGGTACTGTTTTACACAAACTAAATGAAATGTGGTGTGAAATGAATCATCTTATCCGGCACTGAAATCGTATCTTTGATAAAAACAGCAGGTTCATGCAAAGTCTTCAGGTGGAAAAAAAGACTGATGAGTTGATTGATTTCTGGAGATATAACTTAGAAAATATATGACCCACCCACCCGATCTCCTGGAGGGCTGGATTTATGATACCTCGTCTAAAAGCTTAAAGCAGTCATAGGAATACTTATTTTTATCCGCTTGACCCGGACAGACCCGGAGAAAACTCCCAAATCCAGGCTTCCTTTCTGCGGCTCTCCGGAGCTGCGCAGAATTCCCTCTGCTGCATGTAAATGGCTTTATCCTGCCTCCCCGTCTCTGTGTTTGGCTATGTGTCATTAATCTGCAGACTGGCTCTCTGTGCCTCCCCTCAGATTGATTTGGCCTGTCCAGAGCTCTCAGTGGGTCACAACTTGCCTCCACACAGCGAGCCATATTTTATGCCTTTTGGTCTCCGCTTAGAAGGCTTTGTTGTTCTGGGTGTCTGCCTGGAAGCTGCCACTGTAAAGCTGAAACGTCTATAATTTTCCAGCAGTTGCCCCTCCATTAAAAACCAGTAAGTTGACTTAACAGTGAAGGCTTCACCAATTCTTCTGCGCGTAACATGCCTGTCCCACTATGCCTGTTGGGGACTGTTGTTCTTTGCATTACTTTTCACGCATTACTCTTAGCAATAGCATTGCTAACAATTTGTTTATTTTGTGTCAATATGTTTGTTTCATGAAACTTTGATGAAGCAATTAAATGTATCAAAGCTGAATTTGAGTATGGTATTTTGTGTTCATTTATAACTGATTAGAAGATGTTAAAATGTGCAGGCTTTGTTTTTGCTGCTGTGACCTGCCCTGGAATCAGATTAGATTTACAGCTTGTTGCGCTCTCAAATCAAAAGATCAGCAGGAGTCCAGACCCAGGCAGACCCATGGAGTTTCACTCACATTCCCTCCGCTCTCAACTTGTTCTTACATCAGATTGCAGAGTCCTGTTCTTAGATGACTGAGATTTGTACATTTTTATTTGTTGATTGACCGATCAGTATAATGGCTGCCACTGGTTTGAATCCATTTTGAAACCCATCCAGGGAGTAGCGGGCTTTTCCATTTCCTGAACAACATTCTCAGAATTAGATTTCATTTCTGTATTTGCTGTACCAAAGTTGCAAAACATTTCAGTCAGTTGGAAGTCCAGACTGACTGTAGTGCAGTAGATAGTCTGTTTCTCCACAATGCTGTGCAGAGCGTTAAAGGAGGTAGTACTGCTGTTTTACAACACTTAGAATGTGCCTGTGATGGAATAATGAGAGAAAGCATTAAAAATACAGATTTATGAATGAATTAACCATGTTAGCTGATTTTAATAGATTCAATTTCTGAAAGAATAGTTAACGTCTTTGGAACTATTCCAGGTATGCAGTGTGGTGGCTGTCAAATAGCATTTGTTTGTAACAACAAAAACAAGTAGTCAAATCAATCTGAAGTCAAAGGAGGGCATTGAACTTGTTTTGTCTGCAGAGCAAGACGCAATTATGAGACAACAGAGCAAACAAATCCTTCCAAATTAACAGTTGGGGGAGAACTCTGAGGCCCCTCTACCCCACAGAACTTGACAGCATCGCAGCTGGGCTGTCTTTTGCGTAACATTTTGACATGTAAACTGCGTTCAGATTTCAGTTTAGGCTTAGTACTTAAATATGCTACACATGCGATTACACCACCCATTCTGTCACCATTTAAACCTCAGGTATTTTAACATTTTCTTAAGTCGTATTGTTAGCATGTATTCTGTAGCAGTATTTCTTCAGGGAAGGATTGTTAGTGTACAGAGCATCGGTAGTTTCTGTACAGCAGTTATTTGGCTTCCTCTTGTGAAGTATTCTTGGTGTATACTTTCAGTACTTTTGTCAGAGACAGTCGTTCTACTTTGTTTGGTATAGTATTGCAAACATGTTGGCGATGTCATCTGGCAGCTACTAGTGCAGATATATAGTTGATAAGTTCAGTTTTATTGTAGTGGGCTTGTTCTTTTATTGGTTTATTTATGCAAACACAATTTGGCTTCCAGACTGTGGGTCAAGTCCCCATAGTTTTGTAACAAAGAATGGGCGAGGGGTGTGAGGGCGAGGGGCATGAGGGTGTGGGCCATGAACGTGATGGCCATGAACGCAGTAGCATTGGCGGGCAGGGCCAAGCTAACAGATTACGCAAGCTGTAAAAGTCATTAGCGTTTTACTGGTGGGCTGTCTGCTTCTCCCGGTTCCTCCCCAGCATGCATAAGCCATCACGGGGGTCGGCAGGCCTTGACCTGGCCCATTCTGAAGGACGCTGCTGCAGGGAGGGCGTCTCTGTGCCCATTTCAGGGGGTGAAGAAATGAATAATGGACTGTTTTCAAAGTAAGCCCAGTTCTGTGAGGCACTGGAATTTCACCTAACGTCATCATTTGAAACTGAAAACCTTATCAATTGTAGTGAAGAAGTTCTGATATTTAGGTAGTAAACCATGAGTAAAATCCTTTAAGAGATGGTGCACTACATTATAAACCCATAAGGTTTATTGATTTTAAGGCAGTGTAGACAGGGCATTATCGTAATATGCAGCAGAGTTCTTGCTCCTTAAATATTTTCAAATATTCCTGTATATATTATATATAACATATGATGTATGGACTGCCTGGGAGAGACAAATGGGAGAAAAGCAATGGATCTGGGGGTGAATCAAAGAAATTAACCATTCCTTCAGTGATACGAAAGAACTGTGCAATTATTCCCTCAATGGTGACAGTGTTTGTGGAGGGGCCGAGCAGACGCTCAGACATTCCTCCATTCTAATTTATGAGCTGTTGTGCTGAAGCAGAGCGCTTTGGAGCTGAGTAATCTTGACTAACACTCTTTAAAGTGCAGGAGAAGATTGCGTAAAGGGTCCCACCCCCCTCTGGCTCACCTTCTCTTTCTCCCCTTTCCCCTCTTACTCACTAGCCTGCTATCTTACACACACGCGCACACACATGCATACATACACAGACACAGACATCTAAATACATACTCGCACAACTCTCACACACGCACTCACACACATCTACACACACACGCATACACACACACATACAGCTTCCCTTTTACTTCCATTACTGGTCGCTGGAGACTTGATAAAACAGTCTGAGCGGTAGGAGGGACGAGGGATTTTGGAGGGGGTCCATGGGCCTCTGTGTATTGTCAGCAGTGGCTGCTTGTTTCAAAGAGCGCATAATGTAGACAGGATCAGCTTCACAGCAGCCATTCCAGATGTGTGGACTCTTATGTGTTAAAGCGCATTGCAACTGTTTGAAGCCATAAGGCACAGCGACTCTGAGCAAACAGGGCACAGGAAGTCCATGTAGAACTTGGATCAGCATGCTCCTCAGATAAAGATGACCCACAAAAAGCACTTTCTTGCGTAGGCCTTATGGTTGTCATTAGCTTGTTTTGTAAAATACTTTTTTTGTCAACTTTCATTTCATGTGTATGAAACCAAACGTAAACACTACTAAAATGATTAAGTGTGTCAGTAGAGTTTTGAAAGGAGCAAGTGAAAAAAATCTCAATCTTAAGTTCCAGATGAAGGGAACGACAGTGGAGAGACAGAAAGCCATTGGCGCACTGAGAATAAGTGGTGCTGTAATGGAGCTCAAAAGCATCGGTATAACAGGAAATCAATGAGCGCGCAGTAAATAATGCTTTGAATTTTTCGTGTTGTGTTGCTGCTGCTGTGATTCTCTGTACTGCAATGATAAAAAGTGATGA
Organism: Albula goreensis; assembly: GCA_022829145.1. Lineage (NCBI taxonomy): Eukaryota > Metazoa > Chordata > Actinopteri > Albuliformes > Albulidae > Albula > Albula goreensis. The sequence goes on from CM040753.1 coordinate 32,472,824, forward strand.
TAAAAGGTTCTGCTGCAGTCAAGCAGAAACAGGTACAGGATCTGATACTCTAAAACATGTGGCCCTGGAGTCTTTTCCTCACATCTCACCACCACGCTGGAAGGAAACGTGACACATGAAACAAAAGTCATTACGCAAACTACTTTGTGGTTTAGCTACTTTCTTTGACTAGCGATCTGCTAATACAGCATTAAATGGGCCAAAGGCACATAAAAAATGCATTACTGCTTGCTAGTGTTGTTCAGCTGGAGAGCTAACTATGTGACTAACTGTGAATGTTTGGGTAAAAATCTGTGCTGCGCCGCATCGAAGCATGACACAGCCCAGCCCAATGAATATTCATAAGGATATTTGAGGAATATCAATACCACCTGAAAGAAAATAGTCAAATTCCTTTCAAAAGCTTAACGTATCTCTTGTGTTTTTTTTTTTAGGTAGCCGTTCTTGTATGAAAAAAAGGCCCTAACCCCAAGAACCAATAAACCAGGGAAGCAAACCAGATCAAAAAGAATTCTTGTAGATTGTGCCTGTATCTATAGCAGAGTTTTTTTTTTTTTTTTTTTTTTAAAAAGACCCTGTCTAATCTGGTTCAATAGAGACCAATATCTGACAACATGACATTCTGATGAGAACATCTGATCCACGAAATTTGGGTGCACGATAATATCAGCGAGGAGGAGTATTATTGTAAACATGTTCCATATGGGGATGGACTTGGTCTCCGGCCTTCCCTTTCCTCTCCCTTTCTCTCCCATTCTTTTTCTTTCTCTTCCTTGTTGTTGTTTTATTAAGGAACCGAACCTTTTGACTCCTGAACATTTCGATTGAACGTAGCATTTGATCTTATCGGGGGCTCTGACAGTCTGTCCCGGGGGTGGGGGAGAGGTTTGGGGGTGCGAGAGGGCAAGCTCGGGCTCACATGTGTCCCCAATTACCGAGATGTAAATGAAAGAGCGCAGATTTAGTGCGAGGTGCCTCGCCACCGACAGGAATAAAAGAGATAATCAGGGCCAGATCCAACTCGTGTCTGAGGAGGCTTCCTCTCGCTGGAGGCCAATATCGGTTACCTGCATGTTATTAACAATTTAAAACATCGCCACACAGCGCAGCCTGGGTTCTGGCATATTGATGAAGAGCAAAGAATAAGAACAATATGTTACCGCACAGCGGCAAAATATTGCATGCGGAATGCATTTTATCTCAGCAAGCCGGGAGATTTCACTGCAAGCCTTTACGGGAAATGAGGTAATACAATAGAGATCTTTGTGTTTCTACTCTCTGTCTCTCTCTCTTTCTCTATCTATCTCTCTCTCTCCCCCCTTCTCATCGGGGTTAGACATTGTGTAAACGTATGCAATGGTTGCTAAGAGTTATGGTGTGTTTGCGCTGTTCGGTTGGGGGCGAGGGGCGTTTGCACTACCTCAACTGGAGTTTATGGGAGGTTAGGGGAAACTCTTTCAGGCCCGGTGCAGAGGGGCTAATCTCTCAAACGCTGAGCACACCTGCACGGTTACGCGGCCGTATCTGAAAACCGACGCACTCTAATCTGCCGCTCATGAACCGTTAAGCCCTCCCGAACTGGAATGTACACAGTCAGCTGACACTGGGCCTTTTCTGGGTAGTGATTCACAGGAACTGCCAGCGTACGTACCTCTGCCCCTTGACTCCCTCCCATTCTCATTCCGGAACATTCTCTCAGCAAATCTATCATGCCCTAACCGTTTCCAGTCTCTCCCGTCATCTCACCCCGTCTGTCCATCATGTTCACTCCTCAGAAACATTATACCGTATGAGGTGTGTCCATAAATTCATGCAAGACTTTGTCCGGGCCTTTCTTTCCGTGCTTAGAATTGAGTGTTACATTTTTTTCCACAGAAAATACAAGACAAAAGGTGGGATGACTCAATTTATCGCGTTTGATGGGGGATCGTTTTTCATTCGTGTCGTCTCCTGAATGAGACGGTGGCTGTGGTGTGGAGAATCACACTATTGTTTTAGTCTGTTTTTCTATCCTGCACTGGTCTATCAGTCAGACCAGGGGCTCCACGCAACAGTAAGTACGCTGCCAGACTCTTCATTTCTGTGGTAACAGCAGACTCGTCCCCCCAGTCTTCCCCAAGGGGTGCTTTCCTTCATACATTTGGGGAGAATCAAATCCATCCACACAGAGGCAGTGACAAATGATTGCCCCCAACCATACTCTAGTTAGTGAGAATGTTCACCTCCCACCCCAAAAATCCACTAATCCAAACTCATATGTAAAAAATAGTATTTGGGTTTCCCTTACAAGGCTAGTGTGCCTCTTACATGCACATCCAATTTTTGTTCTGAAACATGTGCAGACTATCTATGGAAAAACAGAAAGACTTAAGTACTATAAGTCCACCAGGTTTCAGTTTGTTCACCCACGCATGCCATTTTAAACAGCCATTTTAAATATGCAGATACGTTAAATATCTTAACAAGCAGTGTCTGACCCTTTGGACTCATGAACGCTAACAGCCATATCAGTTGAATATAAACCAAAATAGGGAGGTTTATATATATACACATAGTTCATAAAAAAATACTCACACTAAATTCCTTTGAGTCACATTCCAGAAGGGTCAACAGCAAATTTCTGAAGCCATCATTAAACGAACACAAAAATGCGTTTTACTTCCAAATAAAAAAATCAACACTTTCTTTATGCGTTCCTTGTAAATTATAGCTAGGGTTATGCAACATTAGCTGTAAAATTTGCTCTCTCTTCAATCCAGAATGTAACACAGAGTTTATGTGGGCAGCACTGCACTTGTCTGCTTGTGGCGGTGCAGTAGTTTGTGAGAAGAGTCATGCTCTGTGTAGTTATACATAGCAAAGTACCAGAAATAATGTTAGTTTTTAATATAGCTGAGAGCGATTAAAGGCTATTTCTCTAGAACAGGCTGTTGAATTACAGATATTTCGGGCTATTTATAGCCAATTCAGAAAAGACCTCAGACTTTTGGACCTTTAACAGTTTGCTCAGATTTTTTTTTGTTAAATTTTGTCCCCAAAATGGTTTGTGGAATGTTGGCGCTTATTTTCGTAACCTTCAGTAAGATCAGTATCAGCAGAGTTTCTGTGTGATTGACAGGGAAGCATATGAGATATAGCCAAAACCTCAGGCGTCTCTGGCACAGTCTGTCGTATTGGCAGAGCAGACGTGTTGGACGTCTGTGAAGGGATAAAAAGTACAAATAAAAGTGATATTCGACTGTGGAAACTCGAGGAATCCGGTCTGTCCCATTTTGTCTCACGAAGCGTGACAGTCACCACTTACAGCAGACACTGGGTCAGGTGACAAAGCCATATATCGAATTGTCTTTTGAGAAAAAAACAAAAAAACATCCAAAACGTGTTACAGTCACGCATAGAGGAGGTCCGACAATACACACAAAAATCCAATGGTTTTCACTGCAGGGGTAAAACCTGAACCATTTCAAGGCATTTCCATTAAAATGTATTAAAATGTAGGAAAGTGTATGTGGAAAATGCACACGTAATAATTATTGTTATATTAATGTAAATACCATTGAGTGTTATTTTATTGAGGATTACTCTGAGGCTGTTCCAGTCTATGCTAATTGGATAAGACTCTTTTTTTGGTGGCCTGTTGCCAGGTAACATGCACTAGCTTTGTCTCTTGCAGTCTGCCCCATGTTAGCCACATTAATAAGCAATGGGTGATAGAAGATGTGTCCATAGGACTTACAGTCCTGATCAGTGAGTGATCAGCTGCAGCACTGGTCTTTGTACAAGAGGGACACTCTTGGCAGGGAACAGCAGTCACTATACTCGATGCCACATTTTAACATTTTAATGTTTGAACGTCTGTTCTCACAGGGTCCCACAGTGTTGTTATGAAGGACTCTTTGAATTCAGAATGTTTTTGTACCAAAAAAAAAAACAAATCTTACTTTTGATGCATGCAGAAGTTATTTTTTTCATACAGCAAAAAAGATCAGAATTCAAGCTCATGTCAAAAGGCTGTTTAATGAAAAATTCCATCCATCTACTGTTTTCCCTTGTTAAATATTTACAAACATTAGATCTAGTAGTTTTAACATGCTGTTCTATGACGTTTCTGGTTTTAGAGTTTGTCCAGTTATGTTACATTATCTCACACATGCATGGATGCATGCGTAAGATAATAGAAAGGGTTTCAGTGCATTGTCAGCCATGCAATACTGATCAGTTTCACTAGCCTGTCAGAGTAATGAATGAGTTCTACAGTATGTGGTAACATGCCCAATTTTTAGAATATACCCTAAATCCTGCATAATCCTATCTGCCGAAAGACTGTAGACCATTAAACCAAGGGCCATTAAACGGTAAAACAATATCAAGTCTTTGACACCCTATATGTCAGAACAAAACTGCCACCTGAAATGGCAGCAGACAGAACACTTTTCAGACACTGTATGTAGTCTGTCTGTGTGAAACATGATCACATATCCTATATTTTGTCTCTTTATAAATAATATATATTGAATTGAAGGAGAACATATAATAATTGCTCAGTATATGGCATTGGTTATTTACAACTTTGATTATTGAATAAACAGATTTCTCTAATGTAATGTATTCAGAATTATGTCAGAGCTACACATGTCTAACATCATTGAGTTTTATGCTGTGTCTGCATGCAGACTTAAAAATCGAGTGTGTCATATTTTACACAGAAATGAAAGGCCAGAATCATGGCTCTGCTTTATGGCTTGTTGTTCTTGTCATCAAAGTTGTCCTATATTCTGGGCCTGTTTTCATTTATGATACATTTTTCATAGCGCGCAGTTGTTTTTGATCATCTGTCCGTAGATGAAATGACATACGCACCAGATGTGTTAAAGGAATTCTCGATGACCTAATCTTGATCAACAATGAAAACTTAATCTTGGACTGTTAACTGTTCTAATGAGCCATGGCAGTGAGTAGATAATGTTCTGGCAAGTTCTTTCACACGGGTCTGCCGAGGAGGCCATCTCACACACTTGGGACCTGGGGCGTCTCTGCCCTGGTCCTTCACACCCTCAAAACCTGCTCCTCAGAACTTTGATCAATTAATGCAGCTGGTTATGCCAGCAACTCAGCTCACCACAGTTTTGAGGTGTAAATGAAGAAGACCAGAACCAGAGTATGGATGATTTCCAGGGGTTGTTGTGCCTTAGAGGAATATCCAGACCATGGTTGGCTTCCCTGAGAGACCAATGGCCTAGTAGAAAGCAAGGCCTAAGGTCTGAGTCCACTGTACTGTGTCAATATTTAAATGCAGGGAATTATCCCTCTGTCTGGATGACTTCTGCTTTCTAAAGCCAGCCATCATTGCTGGTCCCATCTTAGGTCGCCTGTGGAGAGCGGCTCTTGTTTCCCCATATAATAGCCAGAGTTTTTTCCTCCCGTTTGTTGTGTTGATCCACAGGGTCCCCGTTTGACATCCCCCAGTGCTCTCCCACTCCTGCGGTTCACTGCCCAGCCCTGCCCGCCTCCCGCCGTCGCTGTACAAGCCTATCGCATTACCTGCGCCCGGCGAGAATGGGCGATTGTTCTTGCAGGACCGAGGCGCACTCAGGTGGAGATCAGTGTCCCAGTGTCCCCCCCCCCCCCCAATTGTTCGCCCCTCATTCGGACCTGGCCACCCCACAGCTGAGTGGTCAAATACAAGCATGATCTCTTTCCCAGCCATTACGAACTTCCTTCCTCAGAAGTGGGAATGTTATGAGCTCCTCTTTCATTCCGTTATTCCGTTTGCCCTTGCTCTACAGCAATTACTCATGGTAGCTCTGGCCGGGCTGGCTATGCACTTATTCGCATAAGGGCAATGACAGTGGAGAATAGGTAGGCCAAGATAAACAGCTTGATGCAAACTGGGATCTCAGCCGACCACAGAATGCTGAGTTTATGACCAAATTCATCAGTCTTGGTTTCTCCCAACCCCCTGCCCTTCTGCCTACATGAAAACTCTTTATTCTCATGCACACTTCTTGAGCCAGGATCATACTTTCCACTCGTATTGGAGTTTTTGGGGTAAGTGCTCTAATAATTCATTAAGGCAGCTTGTACTGTACTGAGCTTGAGCAAGTTTTGTTGCACACCATTGACTTCAGCAGTTTTCTTGTTTTTCACTTTATGACTTTACCAGTGCTGTATTAAGTCTTTTCCGTCCAAGGGGCTGTGCCAGTCGAAAATTTCTTTGACCTCTGTCACTGCCGTTGAAGGAAAATGGAGAGGGGAAGATGTTTTGGTCAAAGATGCATAATTCAGATATTTGATGGCCTACTTATATAATTTTTCCAGGATACCCTTCAATTTAAATTCTTCTATAAATTTGAAGACAAGAAAATATCAGCGTATCCTCATAGCTGTCTTTTAAATATCCTATCTCTGCACGAAAGAGATAATCATAAGTTCTATCAAATCATGCATTGTATTAGCTCTCTATGCATTCTCATTTAAGAAAAATACTAATCTGCTGTAGTACTGTAGGTGCTAAAGACACTTGGGAGATGAGTGTGTGGTCTGTGACAGAAGTCTTGTCCGAGTCACATTCTCAGTACATTCTCTCCAGCCTTCATAAAAGCACCAGAATGCACTCGGCCTGTAACTTTCCACACACCATTATGCATTATTCATTTCATCATGTTATTTGAAAATATCACTGGGCCAATGGGTATTAAATCATTTCTTAATCATGTCCAAGTCAGTCAGGTTAAGTTGATCTCATCTGCTTTGATGGAAAAACAATGTTATTAGACAGATATGGAGGCGGTCCTCAGTTTTATGTAGTCTCCTATGAGGGAAGACTAAAATGCTGAGTGAAAATACAGAATGTTGCATGTCATTTCTTGTTGATGCAGTTTCTCTCAAAATGGTCTCATTGTTGTTATTAGTTCAGATTTGAGATTTATTGTAATGGAAGCAAGCTGGATAATGCTACCCCAAATCTTGAGCTGCCTGCTTAGTCTCATCTCAGGCAGTGTCTGTGGCCATCCTATTTTTAGGACGTTGTTAGCAAATGGTACTAATAAAACAGACGTTTTTTTGCGGGTAAACATTAGAATTCTAATCTCAAAATTACCCTGCAATTTTCCAGATATTTCTTGATTGTGTAATGATGGGTTAGCCAGCAGATGTGCGCTAATTGTGGACAAAATGCTTTTCATCTGTTTCCATATTCCGCCAGCATTCTTTCGCAAAACCCGTCCCATCCCTTCCTGAATCCCTTTCTGTGTTTGGGTCTTTACCTGAATGCAGTAAGTGTTGTTCTATTTAAGCCAGCCGTCCATGATATCCTCCTAATAAATGTTTTGATCATAAGATCTTCTGTAATCCAGATGAATGTAGTGTGAAACCACAGGTATGTGCCGGTCAAAGATTACCTCTTCCAGCATCATCTCATATAAAGTGTATGCTGGCTGTAAATTTAAACCAGCCTTTATCCAGTAAACAGCTGGAAGACCAGTTAGATCTTCAAAAGGAGTTGGAAATGATCAGACTGGATGTGCACCGCTAAAGCTAATGTAGGTCAATTGCCATAATTAATCATAATGTTGGAATAACAATTAGCCTGGCCAGCCTTCCCTACAGGTTAAATGTTCAACAGCATTTCAGCAGGCCTTTTAAAATGCATCCAAGCCAACCATTTATGGAATCTTTAATTATGAGAGACATACAAATTATGACTCAATAGTCTGCTCTGATGGATTTATTTATTTCTTTGCTGTTGAAAGAAGTCTTTTCCCCGGTTGACTTTTGTGCAGTGTTTTTATTGGACCGTAATGTTTCGCTGAAAGCACATTGCGCAGTACGTGAGCTTTTTGATTCTTCGGCCCAGGGGTGCAGAGCTCACAGGTGCTGGGGGTTGGTCGCCCTGGCAGCGGCGTAAAGGCAGGGTTTTCCTCACCGCGTGACGCCCTCGCTCTCCGCGATAGGGGAGCATTGACACGCTCTTTCATCAGGATATTAATGTAATGATCGTTTACACTTAGCTGTGCTCCCCGATGGCTTCCAGCGAGCGTACGGCCACCTGTTCTCCAGCAGCTGCGCAGAATGCAGCTATCTGCAGCGTGAGACCTCCCTCGGCCCCGCGCCGCTCACATCAGGAGAGCGCTGTGATCTGCGCTCCATAAATCATCCATATTAGATGGACAAGCTTCCTGTCCAGAGGACACGCTCAAGGCATCCAGGCTGGATCAGGTTTCGTGTCAGAGATCGAGCGGTGGAACAAAGGATTCCCAGCATGCAGCAGGGCAGTTATGTCATCACATTTAAACAGGTGTCAGTTCTTCTCAGTCAGTTAGTGTTCCTTGTTTTCAGACACGCTGCCCGTTTTACAGGAGATTAACACCTAATTAACGCGGTCACACCTCGGTCCAGAACCTCTTTCTAGCCACTTCAGTCCTGACTTTCAGCTTGTTCTGGCCCTGGTCTGTTTTATATCTGTAGGTGCGTGCTCTGGTTTGGTAACCTCTGCCACCTCTCTCTGGCCTCATTTATTTCGCCGAAAGCAGTGACTTAGAGCAGGCACTTCCAGAGACCATGGCACTGCCCTCCCGGCATACCAATTTCCTGCTGCCACTCTGCAGCAGGACGGGTTTCTCAGAATCACACTGGCACTCTGTAGCGGAGCAAGACCAGTGTTTACGGTGGAAATATTAAATTACCACTGGCAGTTTACATTTTTATAAGGATGACTGCAGCCGTGCACATTAAAGTAGACGTCGACTTAAACCTCTTCCCTAGCCTCAAATCAGCGCGCAGTTATGTAATTAGACATGGAAGGGGAAAAAATTGGGAGGGGGAAAAAAATGTCCCAGCCTTTGAAAATAAACAATTCGCTTAATGAAATCATGAGTGTGTCACAGCTCTCTTGCACTTGCAGCTGTTGGGCACTCTGGGTTCGGCGGTCCCCGTGCGGCCGGTGGGCTCGCAGGCGTTAATTAGCACCAGGGGATAACGAGGGAGTCGCCGCGCGCGCCGCCATGCCAGAGAAAGTCCGCGGCTGTCAGCACTCCGGCAATTTATTCCCAAACCAAGGATAACCTGCAGAGGTGCTGCATGATATATTGCTCAGTTAATTTTACATGCAGATGGGTTTTTGGCTTTTATGTACAGGAATTACGAAGCGGTTACAGACAAACGAGCAGCCCGCTTGGGCCCCCGATGCTCCGAGCAGACGCACCAGCAGGTAAAACACACGCTGAGTGCCAGGGCCTGCTGGTATGCGAGGCCCATGCGGTTTGCTTCCAGGAGCTGATTGTTTATTGTCTGCTGTTGCAAAGTTTCTTTTGGCTCCAGATGAAAAAAGATCATTTTAGGCCGTGTTTTCACCAGCAACATCTCTTGGACTGAAACCTATACTGTCAACAGATATTAATAAAAGAGGAAGGAGTATTGGAGACCTGCTTTGTGGATATGCTGTGTATAATCAAATAAGCTTTTGGTCCTTTCATGTGAGAAATTTCTGGAGTGACTGACCTGCAGACTCAACATAAGCCTGTTCTTTCTCTTACAGGAACCGACTCTTCCCATGATCCTAGTGTGGTAGCCACTTCCTCCTGGAACATCTCGGACGAAGCAGAAAAAGGTAGACATTGTGAGCAAGAGTTTTTTTTTCACCTCAGATCCTCTCCAGATGATAACATTCTCAGGCTGCGTTATCTGATGGAAGCATGGTGATTAATGTGTGTTATGTCTTCCGCACGAGTTTCATTTTGATTCATCGCACAGACAGGATTCATCTCTCTGAAAGAGGGTATGACTATCTGCATGCGCCATTGTCAAGCTGAGATCGTTGACTAACGAAGCTCATTACATGTCATTCAGAACTCTGCCCCTTGCCAACATTTTCCCAGACGCCCTCACTCCACAAAAGGATTCCTAAAAAATTGTTTATATTCCTGTACTCTGGAAGTGACAGTTTTCTTCAATCTAAGCCTACATAATGATTGCACTTAATCTTTTGAATAAAGATTATGCTTACGAACACATTACGAAGGCACACATACGCCAGCCCTGCTGCTCACCAAGAAAGAAAGACATGGTAGTTTTACCAATGAAAATACCATTTTCGTTTGCCTGTTAATTTTCAACTGGTGTCTTTTACACCATTTAAACTATGTCATATGGAATAACAAAGAAGTTGTTGCATAGAAACATCTGGTATCTTGGTGAGATACATTAGTTTTGTCTCTTTTTTGAACAAAATCCTCTTGCACATTGTGATTACTTAATGGTTATATGAGTCTAAAACCCATTGGAACAAAAGAAAAGAATAATTAAGTCTAATTTAGTCATTTACAATATGAAATAAGTACCAGAGGAGTAGTGGTTTAAATTTCAGAGGGATTTGGTTGCCTACTGTTAAAGCAGTAAATATTCCACACAAGCAAGCAAGGAAAGAATAGCCGTTTTGTACAAATCCTGGCAGGTCAACAGATATAAGTTTTCCGTCTTTCATTCGCTGATGAGCTCAGAAATATTCCCAGAATGCTCCTGTAAGTGCCGCTGCCAATATGTGTAATTAGGGCCTGCAGCAGAGCATGCTGGGATACCGCTCACAGCGCCCTTGTTCCCGCTCAGCCAGCACAGAGGTTAGGAGATCAGCAGGTCACATCAAGCGTTTCATTGTTTTTGCCCAGAATTCTTGTGACATCTAATCGAATGTGCCCACGGAAGCCCACGTACGGGAACTAAAAGAGGACAGAGAGGGAGAGAGAGAGAGGAAAGCCGACGGCAGAAGGCCCGGAGAAAATGCGCATGATTTAAAGGCACGGTATTTTTTGGAAGCGGAGTTCAATGCGCATGCGGCGGAGCCAAACTGTGAGAATTCATTAACCTCTCTAAGTGGTGAGAGTTCCTGGGCATCCCTTACAAACGGTTTTTTTTTTTCTTCCTGAAACTAAACTTCTGGAAGTGATCAGACCATGCAGTGATCAGATCGCAAATCCACGGGGATTCTTATTCCTCTGATTTAATTCCATGAAAAGCATCAATGTTGGTTCACTCACACGCTGTTGTCAAAAGAAGGAGGAATAAAATCATATGGTGCATGACTTTAAATAGCCATACTTTGAATTTCCACCCTCCCTGGAGAGCATATAGACACATTTGAAGGTATCTGGTAGTGTTCTGACTACTATTCCACTGTGTTGGATGGCTTAGTAAATACCTTCATTCTTTGCTGTATCTGTAATCTGCTGACACTATATTATCTCCTGTTATTCATTCCCAAATGCTAAAACCTTTTTTCATTTGAATTCTCTCAGGACAAACACTACACTTTAATAAGGTTATTAAAAAAAGGTTTGCATATGTCAAAGAAAAAAAAAGGCCATTTCCCAGCCTCCATTGTTTCGTACTTTAACATGGATCACTACAGATAAATTGGACCCTCATTTTGAGTCAAGAACAAGAGCCGCTAACAAAAGACACTGTATGGCATCCGACCAACCAGAGGGAGTCTGGGCACAGTCGATTCCGCACGTTTTTGCGGGCCGGTGGGGAATTATAAGCGAGCGCCATGTGTCCAGTTGGCCCATGGGTCCTCGTTAATCCTGTCTGACTCCTGTCTTCGACACCTGGGCCAGCGCATGAAGTAGTTAAACGGCAACGGTGAAATTTTGTGTCCTCCCGACATACCGTTCTGAGGGTACCGTCGCTTTATGCTTTTGTTATCCATTCCGCCCGAACAGAAACATCACCACCCTTCTGCCAGTCCCCAACAAAGGGGTTTCTATCTGCAGATTTAGCTGTAGTATCATTCACATGTTGAAGTTTCCTGGTAATGCTGTCATTTCATTATCAAGTTAGTGCAGCAAATCAGCTCTAGAGCTTGTTAAATAAACAGCTTCAGGACAAGAAGGGGGAAGGGCACGTACATCCTAAATTAGTTATTTTGAGAGGGAAGCGTGTGTTTTTGGTCAAGACTGTTGAGCAGTCCGAATATTCAGCTAATTCAATAATATCCGTTGTTCCTCCTTTTTTTTTTTTTTTTTTAAAGACCGCTCTGTATATTGTTATAACGATGTGAGTCAGTGTTTGGTTGATGGAGATTACGGTTTTTTTCGAGGAAGTATTAGCTGGGAAAGCAAAGTGCGCTTTCCTCCAGGTCAGTCTGGAACAAGGACCTATCCTAGACTGGGAGGAGGGCAGTGGAAGGGGTCGAACCCGTATCCACACCCAGCTGAACGCGGCCCTGTGGAGTTTGCCGTAATTGTACAGGAGAGGAGAGCACATACCAGCACAGGCACCCTGACATGTTAGCACCTAAGCTTCATCCCAGAGCGAGCATTTATTGTCTTTTCACTATTATTAGTTTGGAAATGGGTGCTGGGGGTCACAGAAGCCATGTGACCCCCTGTGAACCTCACAGGAACTGTGAAACCAATCATTTATTGAACCTCCCTCGCTGGATTTCGGATGACCAAAGGCAAATTAATTCCAGAATATTTTATGACACAGGTGGGGATTAGTGTGGCTGGAGAGTGACTTTATTTATTTCTGTAACAGGGCCATGTCGGTAATTTAATTACTCAAATGTTCTGTAATGGGGCCCCCAGCATGTGTGGTGCGGTATTATTTTACACTGTGATTAAGGCTCTGTTGTGTAGTCCAGGAACTGCAACCAAACTGTTACCACACCTTAGACTGCCCTGCCAGGAATGGACATAAGCCTGTAATGACAGTGTTTACCATTAATGCGATAAACTATCATACAAAAGGGTTTAACGTGCTAACCCTTCAGTCTGCTTCAGAACATTCAACTCTTGCAGTACAACATCTCTGCCAAATCTGAATGGAAATGATGACTCGGCAATCCAGCTTAAATTTTGAATACTTTCAAAGTGAATAAAGGGAGCGGGAAGTTTCGATTAACCCCTCCTGATCACGTCTTTGGAGCTCGCTGTGTTCCACTCGGTCCCTTTCCTGTTTAAATCAGTGTTAATCAGTGCTGGAGCACCCGTCTGAGGGAGGAATTTGCTGAATTGTGCTGTCTGTGGGTGTCCTGCGCACAGCTGTGAAGGTAATAGCCTCCATGCCCCCAGGGGAACACTGAAAGCCTCTTCTTTTATCTTTTTATTCATTTTCTCTGAGTCGCATTCCTTACATATCCTTTACAAACTGGCCGCATTCATTCAAAACGCCCGTGAACATGGAGAATCTTATTGTTTTGGATTGTAAAATCCCTTGTGGGTAAATAACAGAAGAAAAAATGTACAGCTGGATGACGGTTGAAGAGAAGGCCTGTCAAAAAGAAAATTTTTGCTGGTTTTTGGTACACTCAGGGTAGCAACGTTAGGAAGCCTGTACTGTGGAGAATAGTGAGTCTGAAAGGCCCGGGGTGGGTCACATGACCCAGCAGGAGGGGCCCAGGGAAATGCGGGGGTGCAGGTAACCCCCCGCAGACGCTCTCTCCAGCATGACGCCACCCTCAGCACCCTCTGCGGTGGTGATGAACGGGAGGAAAAACGCGTCAGGGCTGCTTTCCACCACGTCAGGCCCACGGCATCGCTGCGGCTCCCAGGGGCCCGCATGACTCCTGGCTTCCTCCCGGCCCCCATCTCCTGGAAACACCACAAGCTCTGTTTGCCTCTCCAGCAGTTTTCAGACTGTGGAGATGGCCTGTGTGTATTGGCACGTCCTCAAAACTGGGAACATGTCTGGCGAGGCAGGTTTTTCGGGGGCAAAATTTCCGAGGTTTCTTTGTGTAACTGAAGTGTTTTAACCCCTCCATGCTTTTCCCTCTAAGTTGTGGCGTTCACAATAAGAGTCATTTGCTACCACAGTGGCAACCACGAAAAATATTTACCAATACGGTTTCTAAACCCAACGGTCAAACAAGTCTCTCTCTCTGGCTCTCTCTTTCTCACACACAAACATACACAGTCACATAGATGTGTTGTTGCTGTAGAAATGGTGCCAGTCAGTTGTGGAAGAGAGAATTCTGATGAATGGGGGAGAGAGGTGAAGATTCTGTCTGATGTGGGCCAGGCTAATTAAACCCAAAGTTTCATCAGACCACAGCAGTGCGTTGGAAAGGAGCTGAACTGAAGCAAAAACATTTTGAATTAATCATTTGTCCTTTCAGGGCATTCACTTTGTGGATGTGTTTATTGCTATAAAGTCTTAAAATTTCACATTATAAAAAGGCAGGAGAATTCCCACATGAATTTGAGAGTTCTTGAGCAGTTCTTGAGAGGCGGTTATGGACTGCACATGGATATCTCATACCAGCAGCTTTCTCCCTCCAGAACCCTCTGGCTGTTGTTCTGATCGAAATGAAAGGGCCTTCATGTTAACATTGGCAGTAATGGTAAATTTTAGGTTTAGGACTTTATATGGGAAAATCTTCGGTTTAATATATATGCAATTAAATCCAAATGTGGCTGGTCTCTTCTTGGGTCACATTCTTCCACATCCCAGATTCAAATCCTTTATCGAGATAAGCAATAAAAGCATATAAAGGCAACATAAAATGAAATTATTACCATTTTAAAAAACACCTGATGCAATTCTCTGTGTTTAGCATCAAGCTATAAGCAGTTGTATAGAGGTGTGCTATTTCCACCTGTGTATAACTAAAGCTGTAGCCTTGGTTATGGGTACAGTAACAGGTTATGGGTACTCAGTATAGCTTTAACAGTGCTGGCTTTGCCTGTCTCCTTCTCAGACCACTTCCTGAAGCTGGAGGCCCCCATGAACAACATCACCACCTCCTTGGGCCAGACGGCCGAGCTGCACTGCCGAGTGTCCGGGAGCCCGCCTCCGACCATCCGCTGGCTGAAGAACGACGCCCCGGTGGTGCAGGAGCCGCGCCGCATCTCCTACCGCCCCACGCCCTACGGCTCCCGCCTGCGCATACGGAACCTGGACACCACCGACACCGGCTACTTCCAGTGCGTGGCCACCAACAGCTTCGGCACCGTGTCCACCACCGGCGTGCTCTTCGTCAAGTTCGGTGAGACCTCCTTTCCCCTGTCTCAGCTGAGAAAGGGCCCCTGTATTAGATTGTTTCAGATTGATCACTTATTTACTTAACAAGGCTCCTATCAGGAGAGGCGTCTGTAGATTTACTGTGTGAGTACAGACCATTAATGCAGCCAGTGTTTACTAAGGCAGTTCAGGTTAAGAGCTTTGCTGAAGGGTACAACAGCCATGTCCCTCTGGGATTTAAACCTGCAACCTTCAATGTACCAGTCAAATGTCTTCAGCTGTAGGCTAGACTTTTCGTATATTAGGGGGTTAGGGATGTCAGCTGTGATGTCAATGTGTCAGTGTGATTTCGTTTGAAAAGATGTAGGATAAAGAAACAAGGCAGTAGAGAGAAATGTAGAAAAATTGGTTCTGGCTCTTTTAAAAGCCGTTATAATAGAAATGACTCTCTTTCTGGCCCCAGAGCCGTGATTTCTTTGACTTAAACCCTGGAAGAACATAGTGATGATTGTCATATCAGAGGCTAGAGCGAGAAAATGTATGGCAGCGGACCTTTTGACAAGCGCGTGGCCAGCAATACAATTAAGTCATTGCATGTGTTAGGGAATGTCAAACAGAAATAGCACTAAATAGATGTGATTAACTCAAGGGCATGCAATTCAGAGTTAACCCTCAGCATCAGGGACAGCCAGCTAAGTAGAGTTGTCTTTTAAAACTGTCCGCAGCGCATCCTGAACACATGTGCGAGTCGGTCGGCGAGCAGTTGTTCCCCATTATAAAGTCCTGTTTTCTCTTCTTCCAGATCCACTTCCCACCCCCATGGTAGGACGGCCCTCTCCGTAAGTCATCTCTACTTCATCCATACCTAAGCGCTGCCGTTAAACCACAAAGGCGCAGTAAAAGGAACCTGCTGCAGGGGAAAAATGATGAGTTAATAGCCTTATCAGAAGTCAGCCAAAGGCAACGGATTCTATTGTCTGTCCACTGGTGGTGTGCTTGACAGGCGGTGCAGAGGCGCACAAGGGGAACATGCATTAAAGAAAACACCTAATGTCTAACATTGTGATTTTAAAGGACTCCTTTTCGCTGCTGTCATGTTCATTTCTTTCATGTTTGAATGCGGTAATGCAGGTCTTATTTCAAACACTTCAGTACCCGCATTCACATTCTCTTACACTGTGCATAAGAGTTCCATTGTATGAGCTCACACCTCATTTTTTATGCTGTGCTCAGTGTCGGGTTTGAATCGTTGGCCATTTGAATATCGACTGAAGCTCACCAGTGTTTCTAATGGATGTCAGCGGCAGAGATGCAGGCTTGGAAAACAGTTGTCAGATTCCCTTCAACAAGTGTGAAGTTAAATGGATGTCCCTCAATGGGCTTAGTTATGGTACGCCGTCAGGTTAGCCGGAGATTAAAGGAGTAGAGGGATATGCGCGCTGAGCACTTACATCTGTCTACTTTATACTGCAGTCTACAGCAGGACAGGAAGGGCAGCAGGGGCCAGCTGATGGCCCTAAATCATGTGTCTCATCCCCAGGCAGCTGGGGATAGGCCCCAGCCACTCTCCTGCTGCTGTGCAGGCACTCTCCCATGCTAACTCCAGCCATTCTCCTAACTTTCCCATGCTAACTCCAGCCATTCTCCTAACTCTCCCATGCTAACACCAGCCATTCTCCTGCTGCTGTGCGGCACTCTCCCATGCTAACTCCAGCCATTCTCCTAACTCTCCCATGCTAACACCAGCCATTCTCCTGCTGCTGTGCGGCACTCTCCCATGCTAACTCCAGCCATTCTCCTAACTTTCCCATGCTAACTCCAGCCATTCTCCTAACTCTCTGCCCCATTTCTCCTGCCAGCCTTTCTCCCATGCTGCCATAATCTTGCTGCTGTGCACTCTCCCATGCTAACTCCAGCCATTCTTCTGCTGTGCAGCACTCTCCCATGCTAACTCCAGCCATTCTCCTGCTGCTGTGCAGCACTCTCCTATGCTAACTGCAGCCATTCCCCTTCTGCTGTGCAGCACTCTCCCATGCTAACTCCAGGCATTCTCTTGCTGCTGTGCAACACTCTCCTATGCTAACTGCAGCCAATCCCCTTCTGCTGTGCATCACTCTCCCATGCTAACTCCAGGCATTCTCTTGCTGCTGTGCAGCACTCTCCTATGCTAACTACAGCCATTCCCCTGCTGCTGTGCAGCACTCTCCCACGCTAACTCCAGCCATTCTTCATATGCTGGCACTCTAAGCATGCTAAGTCAAGCGCCCGACACATGCTAACTCCAGGAGCTCTGAGCATGCTAACCCTTCACCCTCTGAGAATGCGAATACCAGATGCTTTGTGCATGTCAATGCCAGCTGCACTGGTGATGCAAACTCCAGGCACTCTTCACATGCTAGCGCTAAGCATTCAATGCATAGGCATTCAAAGCATCCGGGTGCCTGCACATGTTAAATTCAGGTGCACTGAGTACAGTGTTAAGAATTATGGGCAATGCCAGCTTTATGACCTCTGAGTATGCTAATTCCAGGTGCTTTTATTATTCTAACTAAAGGCAATGTGAATTGCTAATATGCTAAGTCTTGGCAGTCACAGTATGCTAACTCTGCAGTGGGAAGAGGAAGACCAACTGGCAATTAAGTTTGTAACATTCTCATGTGAACTCCTTCTTCCACCAATCTGTTAAGAGTCCCTTTAAGCTCTTTTTACTATAAAAACATTAAATGAACTGGGAAAGAGACTTGTTGGCGCTGCTTGCGACTCCAGTGTGCTTGTGAGCAACGTGCTTCAAAGGAGCTTCTTCTCTTGAGGGAGCTTGCTCTTGCACTCTTTGTGTAATGGGCTGCGGTATGATAAGCTGTGGTGATATTTTTTGAAATGGTTTTGGATGTTTGTAGGTTGCCCACGTGCTCCGGGGGGCCAGGCCTGGTGCGCAGCGGTCCTGCATTTTTCCGGAGTGATGTAGTCAAGGCCCTGTGCCATTTTCCAGACAAACCCAAAACAGAGGACCAGAGAGGCTGGCACCCTCCGAGCTTCAGTCACTCTGTAAAGTACACAGCCATCATCTCTGCGGTTCCCTGGGCCCTGCCACTTCATATCCTCTGACTCCTGGAGCTCTGTTTTATACATTCTGCTGAATCTTAGCCACTTATGGGCTTTACAAATGATTTAAATTTGTTTGTTTGTTTACACACTGTAAAAGACACAGACATGTCTGCACTCTTGCTGTGCTCAAACAGAAGTTTTGTTATTCTGGTGCAGTATTGGATTTTTTTCCGTCATTACGGGCTCCTCTGTAGATAAAATGCAGAGTGATCTCTCTGTCTCTTCCTGGAAAGATTGCCTTCTGAAATACTGACAGGATCACATTTTGGCCTGACGCCAGTTTATGTTAATATTGATTAAAGTCCACAAAAACCACCTCTGTGCTTAACCCACAATCAGACAACAGCGCACCTCATTTCAGATAAATACAGTCATTACATGGATTTATTAAAGCACACAGGGGTCTCTTTGACTGGAACGTGACTTCATTTCTGCTGCTGGCCATCATTAATGTCATCATCTCTAGATTAGAGGAGGCCCGTCCTGCCAGTGTGTGTCAGTGAGACAGGGTCACCTGATCAGGGCATGTAACAGGTCCACTTTTTTTCCCCCTCAAACAAATCTGTCAAAACGTCAATCACGCGCGGTCGCCCGCCGCACTGCGCGCGGTGCGAGCCAGCACCTGGCACGTCAGTTCCCCAGCGTGCGGCAGGTCTGACAGTAATGAGCATGCTCCCCGGAGCAGCACAAGGCACAGCCACTGACGGGCCCGGGCGGCCAGCGTCCATGTGTACACTGTGGGCTTCCCTCAGACCGGCTCCCAGCCACAGCTGGATGCAACATGGAGAGGGGGTGCGGGGACACAGCCTCCGAGTGTATCAAAGAAGACTCGCCGCCGCTGGCAGTGTGCCC
This sequence comes from Albula goreensis, assembly GCA_022829145.1. NCBI lineage: Eukaryota > Metazoa > Chordata > Actinopteri > Albuliformes > Albulidae > Albula > Albula goreensis. The sequence continues at coordinate 32,491,736 of CM040753.1, forward strand.
ACACGCACAGGAACAGGGCATACATTCACACGGAGGGAGAGAGAGAGGGAGAGAGGGGAAGGGGATGGGGGTAAGAGAGAAGGGGAGGGAAACGCAAAAAGAGGGGCCGAAAGAAATTCCTTTCTTACCTGTTTGAACTTTGAGGATTATTTTAATTATGCTGTGACTTTATTTTTCAAAAATACAGATATGCTATTAATACATCAATTTAAATGCATTTTTATATGTGATTTTTTTATGCTTGTCTTGGAGGGCTTTGGTACTTGGCAGTTTCATGAATAGTAACCACACTAGGGAAGAGTATTCTTTGAGAAAATGTCTCATAAGAAAATAGAGAATGGAGCTGCTGTTTTGAGGACAGAAGGAGACTGCAGCTGGGTCATAGTTAGTCCCCTGTCCAGAGAAATAGAGAATTGGGAGGGGGAAGGATGTGGAAACTACAACACCCAAGACAGAGAGGCTGCTGATGCAATTATACTCTCATGTTATTGGAGGAGATTATCCTCCAATAAAAGTGTAAGTAATTATGTCAAAGTAATTATGTAATACAGCCAATTCCACGTCTTTGGCTGCGTTTATTAGTTCTGTAATTAGTGGTTAAAAACTTCCCAATGTGAGCACTAAGACGATGAAGAGCGAGCTGGCCATGTCCTAGAGATAAACTGAGGCTGAGCTGTGTAGAAGGAGGACGTTTATAAGGTGAGGCAATAGATTCCGTCCTGCTGACCCCGCGGCCCCACGCTCATACCTGTATTAAAGGCCGCGCATTCACAGGGCCTAATAAATACAATATGTTGTTTCTTCATTTTCTCCGCTTTATGGGGACCACCTGGAGATGCGGTAACAGAATCCCGAGGACGAGGAATAATGGCAGCCGTTGTTACAGTGAGACGTCAGTCACTCACCCGGACGGAGAGCTTTGCCTCGCACCTCTCTCCCCGTCAGACCCGCACCGTTGTTCCTTCCTCAGGAGAAATGTTTTCACAGGCCAGAACAAACATATGGGGGGGGCGGCTCCCCTTCCAAAATTAGCTCTTTCAGCAGCAAGTCGGTCCACAGGAAAAAAAAAAAGGCAACTTAAAAAGGTGTTGCTGTGGGCATAGCGGAGATAACATGGTGGTCATTGGCTCTTTAATCCAGGTTTAGGTGGTCATATTCACCTCAGCTCTGTGGCCTGACGCTTCAGTATTTACTCTGATTTGCACATCCGCCTTGGCACAGAGGTACTTGCCCTGGCAGCTGATGGGATACATTCAGTCTGAGTTTCCCCCATGTCATGTAATTACAAGCCACAGAAAATTAATATCATCTATGTGAAATAAGGGCAAATTAATGATCCGTGAAATCTAATCCATAATTTTACTTACCAAAATAATATCCATGCTTTATAAACTGACAAGGTTCTCGGAAAAACATTACTATGAAGGAGCTATGGATGGAGTGAATGGGCTGTTCTCCTAATCCAGCGTTCTTGTGTTCTTAAATAAACAGCAGTACACCATGTTCTTGATGACACAGATCAATTAAATAAATACGGCCAGTATATTTCAGTGTTGGTTATGAACCAGATGCCTCGTACTGTTGGAAAATTTTAATATCATTGTAGTTGGAGATATTTTAACGGTTCCAAAGATTTCTTAAGGAGGGACTTTCTTTCTTTGCAGGAAAAAAATTGGACTATGTGCTTTTTCCCCTCTTTCCTCTGTGACTCACAGTAGGATAAGGATCTGTTTTAACAAAAGCCAGACTACTGCCTCCACTGCGCTGGGTGGCTCTGCTGACATGGCAAACAGGGCAGAGTCTGCTGGAGGAAGCTCTTGAGCTCCGATGCCATACTAATTTAACCAATGACATATTCCAGTGATTGAGCTCTGAGTCTGCCATTTAAATACTGCTCTTTCTATGGTCTCTGAGAAACATACCATCCAGGTTTAGCACAGAAATATCCTTATCCGATAATGCTATTAAACTAACTATTATAATTATAATATTTTAATGATAATTATGACTTAGGATATGTGAGACAGGCGTATACCTAGATATTCATGGTAAGAATTAATAATTGTACCAGTCACCATCTAAAGACATCTTTTTAGACCACTACGTGACCGGTAACTTCTGTTTGGCTCAAATCGCGGGATGTAGGATTTTTGTATTTTTCTATCAATTCAGTGTACAAATTTTCAGGCAAAATTTAGAAATTTTAAGAAAATTATGCTAATTATGATAATGACTTAAGAAAAAACACTCATAAGTGTTTAGCGTTTTATAATGCTCATGCATATCATATTTTTCATATGCTAAGTCTTTGGGAGTAAATGAGAGGAAACGGGATTCTCTGTAGAACACTTCTTCCATTTACTTCCAGATACTCCTCCCCCACCCCCATGGATGTGTTTTGTCCATTGTGCCCAATGTCATTTACACTTATAAACCTCAGTGAAGCTCAGTCACCACCTTGTTATGGGTTTGTTTAACCGCGTGTTGATTGATTCAGGACTCAGACCTTAATATTATCCACTGGGGGACGGCCCTTTGACACAGACTGGTCAGTGGCAGGAGCGCTGTCTGAAACATGAGCCGCCTCTACGCGCTCGGCCCCTCCGCTAACTGCTTTCCCAGTTTCAGAGCGGGGCTGGTCGCCTCCGTATTTCCAGACAGGCCCGGATTGTTCGGGGGTTTGGGGGGAGCCCGTCGGGGCGAGGGGGGGACCCCAGCGTCAGGTAACAGAGGAATGGAGGATCAGGCGGTTGTGGAGGCCAGGCCGGTTCCCATCCCCTGCTGTTCTGGGGTCCCCACCCCCAACCCCTCCTCATGGTTCGCCTAGCTCTGATAAAGCTGTTTACCTCTGGCTTCTGTAAATCATTACCTGACCCAGCCTCTCTGGGACCGGGGATAGACCTGCGGATTTAATCCGTCCTGGAGGACGCAAAGTCCCCCCTCGCGCTCTCATGGTTCGGGGTGGGTGCGGGCGGCTCTGCGGGGAGTACACTTGCTTTTGGCCCCTCGTGCAGATTTACATGAGAAACGCTGGGAAACAGAGGGGGCCATTGGGAGGCTGGTAACCCTGCCACACCGACAGCCTCGGGGCAGCTTCCCCTCATGAATGATCCCACTGTTTTTGGATGCTACCAGCTAATTCACTAAAAACCATTCTGGGTTTGTCTTGCTCCAAAATCCAAAAGAAAAGCTTTTATCTTGCTTTGACCTCCCTTTTTTTTGCCTCATTCCATGTCAATGCCTGTTTTGTTCTGGACCAGTACTTGTAACTTGACTGAAAATTACTTGTACATCAAGATTTTATAAACCTTTGCTACAATAAATCCCTGGCTGTGTTTTTCTGTCTGACAGGGGACACTGTTTTATGTCCTCTCTGTTGCTTTTAGGCAAGCCTTGGTGTTTGAGCAGCCCAGAGCCATGAGAAAAATCTGTGCGTCTCCCAGTACGCACAGTCGGTCTGAATTATGAACCTGGAAACATTATCCAACATCCTGGATTTTAAACCCTATCCACAGTCAGCACATTACACTGAGATATGCCTCACATCAGAGTTTCAGAGTTCCATTTTATAGGAGTTAATTCTTGACTCAGTCACTGTTCATAATTATTCCCTTAAAACCAGGCTGGAAAGTTCCTGGAACATTCAACCGTAATGGCTCTCTCCAGTGAGGGCACTCATAGGCTAAAGGTGAAAATTGCAGGCTTTAATAGTTTATGGACCTCAGGACAGGTACCATTAAAGCTGTCAGCATCCTGGGCAAGTGACACGTACCTGAGACTTGCCCAGTAACAGCGATGCCAAAAACCATACACACCTCTTAATGCACACCACCCCTCCAGCGCCGTAACTCTTCGCCACTCTGACACTTAGTGTGTGCGTTGGGGGAACTAAGACTTTCTCTTATGATGGTAAAACAGCATGGGCCAAGCGCTGGAGATTAATGCTTTGCTTTTTTTCTCGATGGGGAGAGGAAGAGTACACTCCAGCGTGAATAGAAAACGCACAAAGGGCTTAACAAACAGGGCCAGGCCATGAGAGCCGTATGCGTGGGTGGGCTTCAAAGCTAAATAAGTTGGACCATTAAGACCATGGTACCTGTTGTCAGCTTTATTGGAAGACCGTATCCTATTTCAGCCTCAATCTAAAATTCGAGAGGCAGTCTGGATGATCTATGCAGTGTGCACGAAAGTGCAGACGAATCGTGTGTGGGAACACAAGCATTGTGGACAGGCCAGGAAAAAGCAGAATCAGAAAGAATGGAAAGTTGTAGGGAAAGCCTTGCATTGTCACTGCTGGTGTGTTTTGGAAGGTGGCAGCTTGTGTTACATAAGACCTCACAGGTCCACACAGTGCTCATTTCACACCGTGGGGGGAAAATCCCAAAGCAAACAGCCCAGCCCCCGGCCCTAGATGATGCCCCCTCTCCTTGGGCGCCTCCGCACCCCCTTCCCCCGAAGACTTTCCATGAACAAAGCCTGCCTGCCAAACCCCCCCAAAACATTTTTCCATGTGAACCTCACAGAAGGGCACACATTTGGAAGCAAAACTGTAAATATGAATGTAAGGTCTAAAAGTCTCTCGTTCCTTCTTTTCCTGAATACATTATGTCCAATTCCCATTAGCTCTAGGGGGCGGTGGGGGAAGGGGGGTGCTGTTGGCTGTAAATTTGTTTTCATCATGAACTTTATTCTCCGGGTCCCCATTAAACAGATGCCACAATACCTACAAAATGTGAGTTTGTGTCCACTGTAGTCGACATTTAATGGTTCTGGCCTCATTCATAATTGTAGTTTTTTTCCCCCTTAATAACCGCGGTTAACAATGAAAGAGCCACAGTCATGCCATGATGGTTCTGTCTTCAGTCGTATCCAGACTGCAGCGGCACAACCGGCCCTCTAGTGTTGATCCCCCTGCAGTGTGATCGTTTGAAGCAGAGAGTGATTTACGCAGATGTTCCATGGTCTCCCTATCTGAGGTATTAGCCCGGAGTGCGTCTTAATTACACTTTTCCAGGCTACTCCACGCCCCAGGAAGCGACGGCGATGTCGAACATGCGTGTTCTTGTTCCATAAGCACCAGGCTTTGTGTGCTTTGATTGTGATCTACAAGAGGGGGTATAAATCACTAGATGAGGTTGTGAAGCACATCATCTTTATGAGAAGCAACGCGCTGTTCTTTTTTATGGTACACATTTTTTGCACCTTCCGAAATGCTTCAAGACTGTGTCGCCACGTGTGAACCTTGCAACTTCTTCATTGGCTGTAAACAGACTCTCAAGGGGCCAGAAGACAGAAACCAAGCAAGATTGGTCCTTTTGAGACATTAAATATTTGAATGTATTGCGAGTTCTTCAGTTGCACTGGAAATAAACTCTAGCCAGCATGTATCACTTGTTCAATACATTATCTGAAATGGCTTCTATATGATCATAAATGGGGTTTTCGTTGTTTGTAAATTTATTGGATGGACATGAGGCCGGTCTGTCACTCATACCTTCGTTCCTGATTGGCGTAGCCTTGAGCTACCCGACCCCCTCTCCGGACGTGATGTCATTGAGGCCGGGGGTTTAGTGAGGAGTGATGGGCCATAGGGGGCGTTTAACCGCCCCACCCCCCATTTAAATCCCCTCCCACAACAGGGGGTCCCGAAGCCCAAACACAGAGACAGGAAAGAGGCCGACATCTGTACTTCTCTAATCCATCCTCACGGAGGGCCTGAGAGAAGCAAACCGATAGAATGGACCCTTCAGCCTCACACAGCTGTCAGGAATTACACATTTTGGTGGAACATGGAGACTCTCTCCTCCTTACCCAACTGAACTCAGCCCCTGTGTGGCCTTGCCGTCCACTTTCTGACTACAGCAGTAGATCCATCGGACACCCATCGTCCAGAGTCATCGAAAACAATGTTTGTTATTCTTTCCATTGTCAAGGAAGTATCATTATGAAATATGCTTGCACAATATGTTCAAATGCCTCCTTGAGGTCTTGGCCAATTTTGAAAACTGAAGCTTATCATATTAAGGAGCAATGTTCACAATAGTTCCCATGCGGTATACGATATTTAGTGGTTTTTATATTGTAATGGCACGAGAGGATGACATAAATGAGCTTATTACAACAAAAAGACACACACAAACGCTCAGAGTAATGATAAACAGACTTGTTGTTACTTTTGTGTGTACGGAAACTGTAACTGCTTTGTTTGAATTTTGAAATGGAATACGATCGTCTTGACCGTGGCTGTCCGTTCTCGGGGATCGGCACATCTTTCATTTCCAGCTGGAGCTGCTCTCCTGTGGAAGGATTCCTGCCGCGGGGAAAGCAAGTATCCTACTGACAAGGCACAGGGCACTCAAAACAGGAAATGAAAAGAAATCTCCACACTTTGGGGGCTGCGCACTTTCTTCAAACTCCTCTCCAGAAAAGTAGGCTTGAAACTACGCGAGAAACATGTCGCGTCAGTTACTACTCGAGTAACGGTCCTTAGACTTCTTAAGAACAAGTGTGTCTTGTTTCTTCCTTCTCATAACTGCAATTTTCAGTACATGACTAAAGCTTTGAAATCCGGGAACATCGCCTTGTGTGAAGGACAGTGAAATAAAGATATGACCATCTGAGTTCTCCTGTTAATCTGTTGTCCTTATCAGCTCAGTGTCAGCTGTTACAACGTATCAAATTCCAACAGGTCCACATCCTGTAGTCTGCCGTTTAAACAGCGTCTGTCAGTATCTGTAATTATACATCATGACAAATGTATCTTCAGATTGACGTGCTTGATTTAAAGTAGATCGTGCCGTAGCTTTAATCTCTGTGTGAGTAATCCATCAGGAACGGGGAAGTCCGGGAGGAACGGCAGAGGTTTGCGAGGAGAATGGAACAGATTCTCACATTGGGGATAGAGGGATTTTTATTAGACTCCAGAGGCTATCTGTTAGCTTTTGTGAACTGAATCCATTATCTCTGCTATACGAGCGTTCAACGTTGACATCTCCATAGGGCAACGGCGCTGCCAGAGTTTCTGCCGTAGGTGTGGCTGAAACTCCTGCAGCCGGCCGATCGGTCGCAGGAAGATGGATGAACCTCCATCTGTGGAGCAAGGAGAAAGCCCTACTGGCTCTCTGTCAAGGTTTTTCCTTTGGACCTGCACAGAGCTCTCAATGATCAGTGCCTATGACTCAAGACCACCATGAGAGTCCAAGTGAACTGAGCGATAGGGACAGCATTTTTTGGATGGGGCAATGTAGCTGGTTATTTGGATATCTTGAGTAATGGGTGTTTTGTTTCATTCATTTTATAGTCTTGGATTTGTCTGTGGCACTGTGGTCACATAGCGGTCAATGAAAGAGCTGCCATACAACTCATTACTGCCTTATATTAATAGCTTAATGTAATAAAAGTAAATGTAGTTTTGTTGTCTTTGTATGGTTGGTGATTGTTCATGTTTTCTTTAGTTCCTTGTATTTTTGAATGAAGACGCGTGTCTTCATACGTATATAAAAACTTGAGTTTTTGTGAATGTTTTGTCAAATAATGTAATATTTATCACTCCAGAAGCCATTACTGTAATGGCAGTTTGGTGTTATGCACTTTTATTACGATTGATTGTCGTGCAGCCAGCAAGTGGGAAAGCAGCAGGTTTTCCTGAAACAGAAGTTGACGTGCGAGTTATGTAACACATTCAGACATGTCAGTGTTTATTTCTCTCTCTTCATCATCATTATTATTTTTAGTCTCCTGTTTGAAATACGGTATGGGTTCGGCTTTGATGAATAGGCCGGAGCAAGCAGCATGGCAGTAGAATAGAGTGGGCCTTTTGTCTTTGTGTGCTCTCCTGACCTCCTTCCCTCCAGCCTGCTCTACTAAAAGCTTTCAAGTGGCAGGGTGTACCCCTCCCCCTACCCCCCAGCCCACAGTACCCAAGTTCCTTGAGAGTGGGGCAGGGTGAGGAGCCCCTCCTTTCCTCTCTGAACCCAACCCCATCCGCCATGCCTCTCCACCCCCCCACCGCCCTGCTGTAATGCTAAGCATATGAGACACATTTCTGCTGAATGACAGGCCAGTAAATCTGCAGAGGTTTATCTTCAGTGCATTAATGTAGGCCGGGGCCCTAAGTGCTCACAGCTGGCCCTTTCGCAGGAGCCCTCCCATGCCAAGGGCCCCGGGTCAGAGAGGGGGGACCCCCACTGCCATCGTCGCCCGCCCGGGATCGGCACCCCTGCCCGATCCGGCTTGACAGATGGAGCATCTGAACCTGATGGAAGAAGCTGGGTTTAAATGTACCGCAATAATGTGGGCTTCTGTTCAATGAAGCTTTGGGCACTTCCACTGTAGAAGCTTATCTGTGGAAGTCCACCTGTGAAAACTGTCCCTGTTTTAGCTTACATACCAGAGTGTCCCAGAGAAAGTGTACCTGCTCGAGGGGTTAGTGTCCCTGTGGAGATGTCTTGTTTTAGTGGACATATTTGAATGTCCCAGTGGAGGAGTCCCCATAGAGGTGTAACTGTGGGCTGGAGACAGGACCTCACTGGTAATGCTTCCATTTACTGGATCCACAGCCTCCCTGTATCCCGGGGTGGTAGAGCTGCGTGCGTCACTGTGCGCTGTGTGGAGGTCAGAGGGGCACAGCAGGTACGCGGGGGAGGCAGGGTGCACATCCGCCCGCTCAGACAGGTGGAGCACAGGCCTACTGTCTGTGGATGTGCTCTGTACAGCGCAGCACTCACCACTGTGTAATCACTCTGCCCATTGTGTGCAGAGACACCTTCGCTTTTCTATAAGACGTTTTCTGTTTTCAGCAAATAATTTCAACATTCTAGGAGTGATCGCTCCTGCCATGGAGGCTGTCAAAGAGACCGTTCATCAGCGTTTATCATTTTAACTCTTTGGCATCTGGGCAAAGGTTCTGCAGGATAGAGCGGTCTCTACCCTTTATGGCAAAAACACATTGAGCAGTAGAGAGATCCATCTTCCCAGTGTTCGCTGGTGTCTGTCCCTCAAGGTTCACCAGGCACGCAGCCTCCCCGTAGCCCGCACTGGAACATGTGTTTAAATCTCCTGCCTCTTCCTGTCGGCCCTTTATTGTTTTACCAGGAGCTGAGAGAGAGCCCGGGACTGGGAATGCAATTCCATCAGAACTCACTCAGTCCTGAGAGAGACAAACACACTGACTGACTGAGAGAGAGAGATACAGACACTCTGACTGAGAGAGCTGGAGAGAGAGACACACACAGGCTGGCTGAGAGAGATAGAGAGATGGAGAGTGAGAGAGAGTGCTCCAGCTACATGTCCTAGCACATCATCATTGACATATGAACCAAAGAGAAATCTGTGGTGTGTGTATTCATGCATGAATGAGAGAAAGTGTGTGTGTGTGTGTGTGTGTGTGTGTGTGTGGAGAACACAGCTGAGAGTAACCATATGTGAGTATGTGTGTGTGTTTAAGAGAAACTGTATGTGTGTGCACATTTTTGTGTGCATGAGAGAGATTTCCGCTTCCATGATTATGTGTTAATGTTTTTTGTGTGTTTCTAGAGAGCAATATTAGTGTCGTCCCTCAAAGCACAGACAGCAGACAGTGCCTGGGTTTGGACCAGTGAGAGCTGTAATTTGCTGCTGCTTCTCCAGTCGCTCGCATTTACGCACTCTTCCTTGTCATTTAGCCTCCCTTCCACAGGCACACACTCTGTTACTGAAATACTCTGCCCTCTGACGCAAAAGCAAAATAGTTGTGGGCCGCAGCGCATCCTGTACATTTATCCAAGAGCAGTTGGATTTTTTTTTTGTGATGTAAAAATGTTAATGTATAGTAATAATCTAATCAGTTAAACCGACATATTTCAGGGCGCTAGGGTCACATGTCTAGCTAAAGCACTGGTTTTCACTGTGAAAAATTCAATCTTTAAAAGGAATGATAAGCTTAAATTTAGACAATGATTCTTATTTTCTGATGTTGTAGTGTTTCACCACAAAAAATATTTTTAGCATTTCCAAATTTAATTCAAATTTTCCATATTTTAAGCACAGTTTTGCCAAATTCTATACATTCTTCTTATTCTTATTGTTCAAGCTGAATTTTTTACAGTATTGGTAGAGTGGCACACCCTGACCTGCACCCCTAAGAATCTAATGTTAAACATGCTGATGCTGCCTTTTACCAGTAGTCCTCCATGTGTAATCACCATAGAGTTATTGAGGTAAAGGGTTCATATGTAATCACCATAGAGTTATTGAGGTAAAGGATTCATATGTAATCACCATAGAGTTATTGAGGTAAAGGGTTCATATGTAATCACCATAGAGTTATTGAGGTAAAGGGTTCATATGTAATCACCATAGAGTTATTGAGGTAAAGGATTCATATGTAATCACCATAGAGTTATGGAGGTAGAAGGGTTCATATGTAATCACCATAGAGTTACTGAGGTAAAGGGTTCATATGTAATCACCATAGAGTTATTGAGGTAAAGGGTTCATATGTAATCACCATAGAGTTATGGAGGTAGAAGGGTTCATATGTAATCACCATAGAGTTATGGAGGCAGAAGGGTTCATATGTAATCACCATAAAGTTATGGAGGTAGAAGGGTTCATATGTAATCACCAGAGAGTTATTGAGGCAGGGAGGTCCATGTGTAATCACCATAGAGTTTTTGAGGCAGGAAGGTCCATGTAATTACCATAGAGGCATTGAGGCAGGAAAGTCCATGTTTAATCACCATAGAGTTTTTTGTTTAATCACCATAGAGTTTTTTGAGGTACGAGGGCTCTCATTCAGTTAGGTATACCCCACCATTATCACTCAAGCTTATCTGCTCCAGTCACCCACAATTGACCAGCACCAGTTACATCTGTTGTGAAAAGAGTGAAATAATGTGATAGCTGGCTGCACATTTCTGAGGGCAGCCATGTTTATCCTTCCTCTCCCAAGATACAGAAGATGTTTACGGATGGCGTAATACCCACATTTGCGGTGGTGTGTTTCAAATACCAAAGGAGGTAAGGGAAAGTGGTGTGCTCACATCAAAGGGGACCGTGCCAGATGCCACAGCACTGACCAAAATGGAATGTGAGTTTATTTTTTTCCCAGTTGTGGAATGCATGCGAGTCAGGCAGCAGCTAGGGCTTTGTCCTGTCAGTCATTGGCCGAGGTCAAGCTGAGAGTGACCGTCACTGACCACTGCCTCACGCTGTCGGTTACTGGGATGTTGCTGAGTTGGTCGCGCTCTCTAACGTGCCCTCTCAGTGGGGGAGCCTCTTTCCCTCTACTTCCTCATGTCAGTCTTTGTAATACTTGTGCGAGGTTATCGGTGTGAGTTTGTATCAGTAACACTGCCATTATATCCCCATATGACTTTATTTCTGTGAATTAGTCTCCGTGAGAACATCTCCGTAACCTTGCCTCCATGTGAGTATATCCATGTGATATGCCCGTTGATGTCCATGCAAAAAGTAGAAGTATCTTTGAGTCACTATGAATTTGTCACAGTCTGGACATCAATTTGTAGGTGTAACGGTGACTCTGTGAGGATTCAGTTCTGTTCTGTGGAAGCTTGGAATCGTTCCAGTTTCATCCGATTGGTGACATTTAATGTCCTCATGCAAAATGCCAGATTTTGGCCTGTTTTCTGGTAATTGTGTAAAGTGACAGGGTGGCTGTGACGATCACAGCACTGAACACAAATGTTGAATCCTTACTCAGATACATATATGTTCAGATATGTTCAAACAGATCACATACAGCCTCAAAATCCATGGCTTTAAGTTGCAAGGCATAGTTATTTGTAATAATTCAAAATGCCTAATAATAACAATAGTAATACTCACTATAATAACTCATGATTCATAATTAACAGAATTAACTGCACATATAAAAGAAATAAAGTAAAATAACTACATAATAACAAAGAGAACATACATAAGAACATATAGAGAGGAAAATTAAATAAGATCAATGTTAGAACCACAATCATATGAATGGTAGCCAAGAGAGCTAAAATGAAGAATTACTATCAAACATAAACTGTGCTTAACTAATGAGCCTTGGATTTAAATTTGAAAGTGACAACGATCTTATAGTCTCAAATCTTTTGGGGTAAGGAATGCCAAACTGTAGAGGCCAAAGCTCTGAAAAATTTCTTCCCCACAGAGTACAGATTAATTTTAGGCATGGTGAGTTGGCGGGGATCAGAGGAACGTAGTCTCCATGTAGAATGTAGCGAGTCACTTAAATAACTTGGTGCAAGGCCACGGACTCCTTTAAAAGTCAATAAAAGAGCGCTGCACACATAAATGCTAGAGTATTCAATACCACTTCACAGCGAAATGTTCTGAAAGTGTCAGATATCTGTGTAAGGTACATGGACGGAAAGTAAACGTTGTTAGATAAGTAAAGGGGCAGGTAGCTGTTGTCCTCTCCTGAGTCTTTTCTGCTTCTCTCAAGGACAGAGTATGGGCCCTGATTTGCGTCTCCCATAAAGTTACCTTGGCTGCCCCCTAGTGTAAGGTTTTGTGAATTACAAGGCCGGCTGTGGTCTGTGTGCTTCTTTCAGAGACGAGTACGACGAGGAAGGCTTCTGCCAGCCCTACAGGGGCATCGCCTGCGCCCGCTTCATCGGAAACCGCAGTATCTTCGTGGACTCCCTGCAGATGCAGGGCGAAATAGAGACCCAGATCACAGGTACTCAAAGACCCCCTTTCACCCCCTCATGTGACTTCTGAACGGCGTCCGTCACCTGTGGAGCCAACCAGATGTTTTCTCAATCAGACACGAAAAAGCTAATAATTTTCTGCCGTGTTGTAAGGGGACCGTGTGTTCACCCATGAAGCCCACCAGACTGCCTGGATTTGAGTTGGCAGCTCCACACTCATGTCTACACAGATGATACAATCTCTGTGAAAGGTCAACAGAAGTTCAGGACGTATAGTCGCACAGTATGTTCCACATATGGCCCTCTGCGTCACTGCAAAGACCAGTTTGTCTGATAACCAGTCTTTCACAGGAGGCAGTACAGACGGGCATGTGGTCTTGAACAGAATCCTTTTTGTGATTGCATTTCACAGCCAGTTATACATTAAAGGCTATATATATCACTGCTATCAGATAAAAAATGTCTAGATTTCCCAAGGTCTCGTCTGCAATAAGTAACGTTTGTTGTTTGTTGGCATGGAAACTTTAAGTAGCCACTAATTTCTTGTGAAGTTTTGTTTGGGGGAATCCTGTATTAAGACAAACCCCTGTTCTGTCCCCTCCCCCTGTCAGCTGCCTTCACCATGATTGGCACCTCCAACCACCTATCAGATCGCTGTTCTCAGTTCGCCATCCCCTCACTGTGCCACTTCGCCTTCCCCGCGTGTGACCGGAGCTCGGGGGTGGACAAGCCCCGTGACCTGTGCAAGGATGAGTGCGAGATTCTGGAGAACGACCTGTGCAAGACGGAGTACATCATCGCCCGCTCCAACCCCATCATCCTCAAGCGCCTCAAACTCCCCAACTGTGACGACCTGGCGGCGTCCGACAGCCCTGAGGCAGCCAGCTGTATGAGGATCGGCATACCCATGGCTGAGCCTATCAACAAGAGTAAGAGTACATCCTAATGAATGTCTATATCTATACAGTTAGTCTGTCTATGTCTATATCTATACAGTCAATCTATTAGTCTGTATCTATGCAGTCTATGTCTATACAGTCAGTCTGTTCATCTATATCTATACAATCATTCTATTCCTCTATATCTACATTGTATACTTACATGTAAGTATTTAGATGATGTTATCATCCAGAACAACTTATAAGTGAATGTTATTTAACAAGGCCAGAATTGCCTCTGTCGTATAATGAGCATGCTGGAGGCCAAGCCCACCAAGAAACAGAAGTCATAACACCGAATGTCTATCTTAATGTGTTATTATTGTACCAATGGCTGAATCATTTAGAAGTCATAGGAATTCATAATAATACTTGTATAATTGTCACAGCTAAGGCTGTGAACAAGTGACAATTTTTCAGTCAGTCTGTATCAATACAGTAAGTCAGTTTCTGCCCGTATTAAAGTTTTATTGTAACTATTAGCATACCCACTGTCAAACTCATCATAACGGAGGGCTCGCAGCACAGTCTGTGTATCTATTTATCATAATTATGAACATATCCCATCATAAAGACCGAGCTCCTTAAAAAGTCTGTCTGCTTATATCCATTTATCATAATTATTAACATATCCATCGCAGAGCTCATTATTGGGAGTAAAAGTTCACGGAGCAGCCTGTCTGAATGCAGTCTTATATATGGTAATTGTTAACATACCCCTGGCCATGTCCATCAGCCCATAGGAGGGTTCATCCTGCAGCCCCTCTGTCTGCCTGTGTTTCTGTGTATCTGTGTTTCATAAGCACTGACATCCAAACAGATGAGCCTCTATTAATGTAGGGTATGCGCTGGCTTGCTGTAGGGTATGCGCATCGCTCTGTCTCTGTCTCTGTCTGTCTGTCTGTCTGTCTGTCCGATTGCTCTGTGTCTGTCTGTCTGTCTGTCTATCACTCTGTGTCTGTCTGTCTCTCCTATCTGTCTGTCTCTCCTATCGCTCTGTGCCTGTTTGTCTGTTTCTCCTATTGCTCTGTGCCTGTCTGTCTGTCTCTCCTATCGCTCTCTGCCTGTCTGTCTCTCTCTGTGCCTGTCTGTCTGTCTCTCTGCCTGTCTATCTGCCTGTCTGTCCATCTGTCTGTCTCTCCTCTCGCTCTGTGTCTATCTGTCTCTCCTATCACTCCCTGTCTGTCTTTAGCTGTTATCCACCAGAAACCTGTGGATTTAAATTTAGATTCAACATCCAATTCAAAATGCATTATGGGTACGTTTTTCCTGTGTTTTCCCATCTGTATGTCATTTGATTGTCTTTGATGTGAGGTATCCCAATTGTTTTCCCCTCCAGATCACAAGTGCTTCAACGGCAGCGGCGCGGACTACAGAGGCACAGTCAGCATGACCAAGTCAGGCCGGCAGTGCCAGCCCTGGAACTCCCAGTACCCCCACAGCCACACCTACCTGGCGGTGCGCTACCCCGAGCTCAACGGGGGCCACTCCTACTGCCGCAACCCCGGCAACAAGCAGGAGGCCCCCTGGTGCTTCACCCTGGACGAGGGCGTGCGCATGGAGCTGTGTGGCATCACTGTCTGCGGTGAGAGAGGCACTGCGACATGCTCTCCTTAACCTGCTACCAGTGCTAACACTACCTGCATGACAGCCATTAAAAACATGATGCTTGCTTAACGATACAATGTGTTGGTTCTAGGACTGGCGTCCACCTAAACATACTGCACTCTGCTGTTCAAACCAGTCTTGTGTCCACCATAATATGATGCCATCATTTATAGCACTTCAGGGCTAAAAAAGAGTTTTACACTTAGAGCTAGTCTACTTTACTTTTAGCAATTGCTTTCTGTATGGTTATTTATCAGTGTAATGCCTGGCAAAGCTTTGTCTGTTAAAATGAGAGACTCTGATGTGTGCCGTTCAGACTCCAAGGAGAACCGCGGCGGCGGGAACATGGAGATCCTGTTCATCCTGGTGCCGAGCGTGGCCATCCCCCTCGCCATCGCCCTGCTCTTCTTCTTCATCTGCGTCTGCCGCAACAACCACAAGGCCTCCCGCCCGCCCGCGCCTCGCCAGCCCAAGCCCGTCCGCGGCCAGAACGTGGAGATGTCCATGCTGAACGCCTACAAGCCCAAGGTACCACAGACAGACCTGTTTCCTTCATCGCTGTCTAAAGGAGCAGAATGAAATAGCACAGGGGTTAACCTGACAACACAGAGAATGTGAGACAAACCAGGAGACGTCCGGCCAGCGTCTTTGCACCCGAAAGCCATAAAACAGCAGGGCTCAGGGTAACCTTTGGCAGTGATAAGGAGCGGGGGGTGCAGCGCTTGTGTGTTTGAGCTTTGGGGAAGGCAGCCTGGGGTATGTCAAGACTGAGTTTATGACGGAGCAGCAGCCCCCAGCACACACGCCTCGGCTGAAGGCAGCGTCGGGCCTCAGGTCTGCTTCTGCAGGTGGAGACGAGCACTGGAGGCTGTGGATCTCCAGCCCACCCCCAGGGGTCACCAGAAGGGAGCACTTTAAACTGACACCTCACACTTTTTTAATACCTAAAAACTCCTCCCACCTTCTTTCACAAAATGAAACCCACAAGCGCGAGCGAGGTGCTCATCAATCCCACTCAAAAAAAAACCCTCAGTTCTCTTCATTCCGTTTTCGTTTTACTTCGGCAGCAGATTCATCATCAAGTGTCTCTGCGCTCCAAGCCATGCCAACATGTGGATGCAATCTCCTCAAAGCTAGTTGTCATGTCAGTATTTTCACATTCCTTTTGCAGAACACAGCCCTTCCTGTGTTGTATGCCCTGTCTGTATTTCTGTTTAAGCTCTGGTATTCCAGAGCACCCAAGCGCCCCCAGCCCACTGTAATACCCTGCTGAGGCTCGTACAGTGGGTTGGGTCTGACCCAGTGTTTCTGCAGGTGGTTGTAGTTCATGTAGAGCCCTGCCTGTGTGGCCAATCCTGCACATATAAGATCTTTATCCACACAGCTCTTCAAGGCTGTTAGCAAGCCCTGCCTGTGTGGCCAATCCTGCACATATAAGGTCTTTATCCACACAGCTCTGCAGGGCTGTGAGTATGCATACTTTCACACTTTAAAGCAGTGTGTTTTTTTAAGACTTTGGAGTGTGCTGTGCAGTTAAGTGTTTAACTCATGGAAAGCAAGAAAGCATAATATCTTAGATGCTTTTATCAAGAAAAAAAATGAGTCATTGATGAGTCACTATCCTGTAGTATTGTATGTAGTGTAGTATATTTGCCCCTGTAGCCGTGTGGATTCTCCCAATAAAAGAAGAGAACCTTTTCATGGGGCGTTCAATGCAATTGTAAAAGCTCCCTGAACCATGGTTAGTAGGTTTGTATGGTCTCTGACAGGGAGCATCCATTTGATTCTTATACCTCAGACCCCCCCGAAGTGTCACTATGATCACAACACGGCCCTGCCCCAGGTCGCTCAGAGGTCGCAGTTTATGACGACCGTTTGGCCAGGGGAACGGACGGTCAGGCGCTTGGCCCTAGGGAGCATCCGTAACGCGAAACATCTGTCCCTCTCATAAGCAGCCTGATTTCCACCCGCCTCCCCGTCCACCACGGGTCCTGTCAGGAATTTGGGTTTTCATTTTGGGTTTATTAGGGCCTCTCATCCTCGCTAACCTTTTATCTCCTCTTCAAAAACCAGCCCCTCCGTCTAGAACAACACAGCGCCCAGATTTACCCCTCCAGATCACTGAACCATCTTACATATATGAGAGGTTACCTGAAGTCTGTCTAAATGATAAGAAAATAAAAAAGAATAGAGAGCGCAGAATCCAAAAATGCTGTTTACAAGCCCAAAGAAGATTTAATAAATTCCTGGGTGTCTTATTTTCTCTTGGCTTTGCACGCAAAACAGATGGCAACAACCTCCACTATCTATCTGTATTACACTTGAAAACTGACCAGCGATTTTCGAGTTAAAAGACAATATTGTGCTATAAATGCATGCCAAACATCTAGAGCCCGGTAAGACACTGTGAAAACACAGAGAGTAAACGTACTCTGGGCGTTCTGCTAAAGATGTGATTCTTGGATCTTCATTATGTTTTTTCTGTGTAGATCTTTGACTCTGTGGTCCTTGGTGAACTCCACTCAAGGTCGTAGAAAATGTTGTGAAACAATCAAATTTTTCAGAGGCTCAGATGACCATACCTAGTCAGCCAATGGGAGTGGGCCATGCTATGATGCTGACAGGAAAGCACCCAATGAAGTATTGTCTAGAGACTCCTTTGAAAGGAGCAAATTCACACATGCTCTTAGGAGTGGTAATTACAGCAATGGCTTCACCACAGACATGGAAAGAGACCAAAGCAGAATGTCTTTGGCCAGAAATGACAGAGCTATTGCAAAGACGTCACTTCATTCGGTGACTTTGCGAAAAGCGGGCGAACGCAAGCGGTGACGTATGCCCTGTCAGGCGTTCGGGAGGTCATCGCGTACTCTCCGTGTTAATGGGAGTGGAAGGCTCTGGCCTTATTCGCACTATTATTGCGTATTTCCAGCTGGGCTGGTTTCATTACAGTTGTCCGTCATCCTGGAAGAGTGCCCTCACACTTGTTACTTTCAAGCCATTTCTCACGTCAGTTACAGCTCAAAATTAAGTGGCTGTAATTTTTCAAATGTAAAACCATTTATTTTTACTGTTGTTGCCAGCCCTCTCCCACATTTCCAGAACTTTACAAATGTTTTCCGCCTGGCTCTTAAGAATTAATACAAGACCAGGAGATGAGGAGTTGAAATAACGGACACTATGACTGTTATAAAAAAACAATACTTTCTGCAGGCAGCGTTACAACTGGACTCACTCATGTTATTATATTAGGCACTTTTCCTATTTGTAATTATCACTAATGGTAATTCATCGCCTGTAATGTTTCAATATCCACCCCACCCAAACATTAAAACATTGGAATAAAAAAGAGCTGTGGCAAGAGGTATTGATGAGCATATTAATCCAAATTTATGGGTGCTTAAATGTTATTTTTAACTTTGAGTCCCCTCATTTTGTAATTATGACTCATTATTTTCCAGTTCTGAACAGCATCGGTTGTGCTTTTGGTGACCATATGTCTCAGCGGTATTCGGGGCAGATGTGTTCAGATCTCTTAGGAGTTGTTCCAGTACATTTTAACGGAGCCGTAACATCAGTGCCTCTTCCCTCCTTCCCAGAACAAAGCCAAGGAGCTGCCCCTGTCGGCCGTGCGCTTCATGGAGGAGCTGGGCGAGTGCGCATTTGGGAAGATCTACAAGGGTCACCTGTACCTGCCGGGTATGGAGCACGCCCAGCTGGTGGCCATCAAGACGCTGAAGGACTTCTCCAGCCCGCAGCAGTGGAGCGATTTCCAGCAGGAGGCGTCGCTGATGGCGGAGCTGCACCACCACAACGTGGTGTGCCTGCTGGGCGTGGTCACGCAGGAGCAGCCCGTCTGCATGCTCTTCGAGTTCCTCAACCAGGGCGACCTGCACGAGTTCCTCATCATGCGCTCGCCCCACTCCGACGTGGGCTGCAGCAGCGACGAGGACGGCACCGTCAAGTCCAGCCTGGACCACGCCGACTTCCTGCACCTGGCCATCCAGGTGGCGGCCGGGATGGAGTACCTGGCCAGCCACTTCTTCGTCCACAAGGACCTGGCCGCCCGTAACATCCTGGTGGGGGAGCAGCTGCACGTCAAGATTTCTGACCTGGGCCTGTCCCGGGAGATCTACGCGTCGGATTACTACCGCGTGCAGCCCAAGTCCCTGCTGCCCATCCGCTGGATGCCCCCCGAGGCCATCGTCTACGGCAAGTTCACCACCGACTCCGACATCTGGGCGTTCGGCGTGGTGCTGTGGGAGATCTTCAGCTTCGGCCTGCAGCCGTACTACGGCTTCAGCAACCAGGAGGTGATGGAGATGGTGCGCAAGCGGCAGCTTCTCCCGTGCCCCGAGGACTGTCCCCCCCGCATGTATGGCCTGATGACCGAGTGCTGGCAGGAGGGCCCCGCCCGCCGCCCGCGCTTTAAGGACATCCACGCACGCCTCCGCGCCTGGGAGGGGCTGTCGTCCCACACCAGCTCCACCACACCCTCCGGGGGCAACGCCACCACCCAGACCACCTCCCTGAGCGCCAGCCCTGTCAGCAACCTCAGCAACCCGCGCTACGCCGCTGGATACATCTACCCCGCCCAGGGCCTTCCGCCAGGCCAGATGGGGTTCATGGCGGCACCCATGCCCCAGAACCAGAGATTCATCCCGGTCAACGGATACCCCATCCCCCCCGGATATGCCGCCTTCCCCGCCGCCCACTTCCAGCCTCAGGGGCCCCCCAGGGTGGTGCAGCACTGCCCGCCCCCGAAAAGCCGCTCCCCCAGCAGCGCCAGCGGTTCCACCAGCACGGGTCACGTGACCAGCATCCCGTCCACGGGCTCCAACCAGGACGCCAACACGCCCCTGCTGTCCCACTGCGTGGCCCTCTCCGGAGTCTCCACGGGGCCCGTGTTCGGACACGTGAACCAGAAGGGCCTGCAGTTGGACCCCACGCAGACTGCCCTGCTCGCAGACTCCAGCAGACACATGTACAGTGACTCTGTCATCACTGCCGATTTGTAAATACTCTTGAATTTCATTTTTTTTTTTAAAGTTATTATAATTATTTTAACTTTCCCTTGTAAATATGAAAGCCTGAATGAAATGCACAGATTTATATTCAGAAATGTTTTATAATAAAATAAAAAAAGAAAGCCTGACTTTTTGTACATTCTGAAACCCCTAATGCCTTGCTGTGAAACTGCAGTACTTTACCGTGTTTGCCTTCAACTCAGTTGGCTGATCTTGTACATTTCTGTCAATGTTGTGAACACAAAATTTCATTGTGCGAAAGCCTTGACTTTACAAAATGTAAAAATAAGAAAATGCAAGCCGTTTGCTGATATCTACAGCAGCAATTCAAGTTGACTGAGTCCTTTGCTCATTTCAATACACACCAGCATTGTTCTTCGATCTTATGTCTTCCAACAGCAGAAATCTTCCCTAAAAGCAATAAGTTCAAAGCAGCTGATCTTTCGTGTTTTGGAGTACTTTTAGGGGCGGTGCGTCACTAAATGATGCAATAAAACTGTTCAACGCTTTCTTTGCCGAAAGTGTCAGTCGTCAATCAGGTTAATTTTCCTTGCCCTTTTTAAATGTAAATTTGCCATGAGACTAGAGAAATGCTTCAAAGATGTACATGCAGCAAGAACAATATAGACAACATATATCAATCTGCTCCCCAGTCTGTCTCCTATTATATGCCCTGTATGCTATGCAATGAGATGCTCTTATCCAATAATTTCTTTTTAACCAGCTTTTTCATACTATGAAGAAATGTCTAAATCTCATTAAAGTATCTTTTAGAATTTTTAATAGAATTATTCAATTCTATGTTAAGGTCTGGTTGTCTTAGGACTAGACTGAAAGCTTGTAATACACACACCCATAAAGGAGATATTGAAGATACTTTGAATCATTCAAAGCAAACCTCTTATGTATACTAGAGAACTCAAACAAGCAGCTATACTTCCTTGATTGAATGTGTTTGTTGCTATGCAACTGTCTTGAGCGCAAAGATCCACTCTATACCCATACTGTAGACAATCATCTGTTCAAAAGTTATCAGGGCACAATGTAAAATGAAGATTAAAATGTTCAGATATTTATCCAGCTTATTGGGTTCTCATCGTAATGAATATGAAATACTTCATAGATCAAATACTTTTCAGAGGTACAGACAAGTTTTGTGACTTTTCTTAAATCTTTCGCTATGACCTTTTCTTTAAATACAGTTTTACCTTCTGCGGGTAAATGGAGTTTAATACAGGTATTCTCTGTTGATATATATTGTATGTGCATGTTTGTGTGTATGTGTGTGTGTGTGTGTGTGTGTGTGTGTGTGTGCGTGTGTGCATGTGCTCCTGTCCAAAAACCACTTAAACACAAGACTGTGAATCTTGGTACTGGATTTTTTTTTTTTTTTGGCAAAATATTTTCATTGTGCTGTTTTTTTTAGGACAGTTTCTAACGTAGGGCAATCTCTCCTATGATTTTGTAGAATTCCGTTTACAAATTTAAAAAGGTTTACAACGTTCATATTCTATTGACCAAGAGGCTTTGTTTTTGTATTTCAGAGGATTTTTTTGCACAAATGTTTTGTATGGCAAAAAAATATGATTAAATTACATTGTTACATTATGAGGTGGTGTCTTCTGTCAGTATTCAATGTCTCAGAATGTGAACACATAAAAGCTCATCTTACTGTTGGAAATAGGAACTGATTTAATTTTTGACAATAAATGTCCTTCAGTCAGGAGTTACACATTGATTTTATTTATTTGGTATTATAATTATTGTATTGTTGCAGCACCCATATAGTCATGTCACTTTGCTGCTCGCTTTCTTGCTAGGCCACCTTCACAAAATAGGTTTTTGAACTCAGGGCATCTTCCCTGGTTAACTAAATCAATAAATAGACAATAATGTTATAAGGACTGGGGTCAATTCCATGTTGATATAGCAAATTAATTTGAATTCAGTTGTGTAATTGGAAAATGATTAATTGTCAACTCATTCCTGAAATGAAATGGAATTTAACTTAACCCTGAGCACTATGCATCTTGTGTATTCTATAAATCTTATGGCTTATTATACACATTTCAACATCAGTACATCATACAATGTTTCAGATAGCCATCACAAGTCTAAAATAATTAAGCCTAAAATAAAATCCTTTATGGAACTTGATACTACACAGAAAAGTTTATGTAAGGAAAAAAAATACAAAAAGAATTAAAATATTTAATCTGTTACTGGCTCAATGCTTTTGGCTTGAGTTTTGACAGCAGTAGGTGTGTCCTATTATGTGTTATTCTTTCTGATCTCCACATGATGGCAGTAGAACTCAATTTTTGACTGATGTGGAGACTCGGAGTTAGGTCTACTTGCAGCCAAACTCCATTGGACCAAACTCTGTATTTTCCCAATGTTCACATTTGAGGTGAATTCTAATCTGGGTTACAGACACTTTACTAGCCCCTAGCAATACAGTTTGTACATCCGCATGGAAAAGTTAACACATTTGAGGGTGTTCTGTGGGGAGAAGTCTGTCATGACTTTTGATCTAGTTCCAACAGCCTACAGTCTTCTCACAAATACACACTTGGTGATGTTTTTATGGGACTTACCAGAAGTACAAGAGCTTGTAAGTTGCGGAAGTAAAATAAATTACACTTCAAAACCAGTGGCCTGCCAGACAGAAGTTAGTCAGTTGGGCATACAAGAAACAAAGATGCTGAGCTAAAAAGACTTCAGGACATGACACTTGCACAAGAACTATAAACCAGTAAATAATAGATATATATGTATATGAAGATACTAACAATATCACCAGATGTAACAAAGATACAACGTAAGCTGATTACCTCACAAATCCTGATGTGTGCACAACTGTTACAAACATCCAAAGATAAGTCACTAGACATCAAGATGTGTTCATCCATTTCAACAGAAATAAAATGTTTATTTTCACATTTATCAACATTTATTTTCCTTCAACTGTCAAACTCACATGCACTATAATTTTATATTTTTGTGGGACCCAGTTGGTTCATATATACCATAAAGCCACAAACAGTGCGGGATATTCCATTTTCCATATTTTTTGCAGTCACAGTAGCGTTACACATGAACACCACCAGGGGGCACTAAAGTCAACCCTTCATACAGGCATTACACATTTTACATTTTTTCTTGGACGTATTTACATGAGCTTGGATTTGAATAATAAATACATAATCATTTTAGAAGTGCCTGTGACGGGGTGTAGCGAGGGCGGAGGACTCAGAGGACAAGGATTGCAGGATGACGTTTATTTACAGGTGATTGGTGATAAACAGTGACGGTGCAGGAATAAATATTTACAACAAACAAAAACAAAACAATACAAAAACTGAAAAACAAAAACGTGGGAAAAAAGGGGAAAACGTACTGGACAGTGCACTTGGCTAAACCAACAAGGCACAGAGGCCCAAAGCACAGACCCACTCCATCTCTCAATCTAACACACAAGAGCCCCAAGGAACTCGAAACGCCCTTCTTTAAGGGTGTAGCACACCCTTACAACAAAGGAAGTCCAAACAGAAAAATAAACCAACAATAGATTCATAATTTATTTTTACCCCCTTAACAAGGATCCAGGTGGACGCTTCCGCTGCGCCACCCTGCAGAAATACTACCTGGTGCGCCCCACTTCCTGTTTGGCAGTGGGTAGACGGGACGCACCAGGTAACTACGTTTGTTTTTTTTTTTGCCTTAGTTTTCAAGTTAGTTAAACTTTGTATGTCTCTAACAAATACAATTCAATAAATACATTTTTGAAAATATTGCCTGTTTTGTTCATTTATAGTTGAACCAGCCGCTGCAAAGGATGTTACCTGTTGTTAAAATTCTTCACCGCCGCACAGACAGGCCTTATTCTGTACGGGGTAAAAGCGGTCTTTTCAAAAAGGCTACAGAGACGTTACATAAGAACAAACACACAACACACACACACACACACACACACACACATTACTAAACAGATGAATCAAACATATTAAAACACACTTATACTGATGTAAAAATTTTGCCGGCAGAACGTACAGAGTGTGGTGATGCGGTGTTTGTTTTGTGCGTCTGTAGAAATGTGAGTCTCGTCGCAGCCGAGTCCGTGACACTGCCCATAACACAAAACTATCCCATATGCACAAAGTTGGCAAAGGTAGTGAATTGGGTGTACAGTAATAGCTTGGGTATTGAACATGTGGATTAATTTATTTGCGCTATTTGTTCTGTGTAATTTATCTGTCCTGGACAGTTTTGTGCTTTCCCCTTGCAGAGATTTTGGCAGGATAGCCACTCATGGGAGGACTCCCCATTGTCCCCAACGTTCTCCATTTGAACTACATAACTCAGACGACAGTGTGATGGAGCCCCAGAGCCTTTGAAATCACTTCTCACCCTTTACGGACTCATACGCTTCAATAGCTTTTTCCAGCGATCTTAAGGAATTTATTACAATTATGAAAATATATCCGTCCAGAACCTGTGTGTTGACAGCTTCACTGTCAGTAAGGGCCAAATTTAGAAAGTGTTTTTTGTTTGTTCGTGGTTTTCTCTGAGTCTTGCTGTGTAATACCATAACACACAAAACAATATGAACGAGTTAATGAGAAACGTGCAAAAAGGTAGAAAATCAGATGGGGGAAAAACACCTTTAGCCAGCTCCGTGTTTTTCTTTGCTTTACACAAAAAGCACAGTCTCGCCAACATTGTACCACTGAAGATCTTTTCACCATCTTTGATCATTTCTCCACTTAAAAATGTTTTCCATCTGTGAATTGCTCCACTTTGCCTGCAGGTATATTTGGCAGGCGATTGTACAAATACTATATTGTTGATTTTTTCCCAAGTTGTTTCTCGAGACACATTCTGCTATTTGTCCACTAGATGTCTCTATAACGACCAAACTTTGATAAGCAGTTCTAATGCTAATCAAAGTTCTCTGAATTAAACTGGAAGCTTGCCAGCAAATTGAATAATTATTGTATTTACCCCTTCATCCATCTGTAGATAATATTAAACTGAAGAATGTTCACAACTCTAAACCCCTTCCTATCAAGTAAGGTAGAAATCAGTTTTAAGGAACAATTTTACACAGTCCACATTGATATTATCTGTTTAACTATGCATAAAAAACCTGCATTGATTTGTTGGGCTAGTTTGACAGCGACTGTACACACGAGATTAGATTGCCTGATTGGTGATGAAAAGTGCATTGCTTCCAGTGAAGGAGTTTTTGAAGGTTTCGCTTGAGCAGATCATGCACAGGGTTTAGTCCATTCTATCGCTTCTGGTAAAATGCCTGAAATGTAATCTCAGTCCATCACTGGCTTTCTGCCCTTTAATCCATTTTTGGTGACTTTTTCAGTCATATCCACAATCAGCAGGTTGTATCCAATCATTTTAAGCAGAAAAATCAAGAATTTATGGGGGTCCGATTTTTCTCACTTTTTTCAGGTCCGGAGCTTATGTTTTTTTTTTTTTTTTTTTTTGTTTTGGGCACAACAGATTCTGGTCGTTTTCTGCCCTTTAATCCATGTCTGCTGACTTTTTACCGTCGTATCCACTATCAGCAGGTTGTATCCAATCATTTTAAACAGAAAAATCAGAATTTATGGGGGTCCGATTTTTCTCACTTTTTTCAGGTCCGGAGCTTACGTTTTTTTCGGTTTTGGGCACAACAGATTCCTGGCGTTTTCTGCCCTTTAATCCATTTCTGGTGACTTTTTACCTTCGTATCCACTATCAGCAGGTTGTATCCAATCATTTTAAGCAGAAAAATCAAGAATTTATGGGGGTCCGATTTTTCTCACTTTTTTCAGTTCCGGAGCTTACGTTTTTTTCGGTTTTGGGCACAACAGATTCCTCGCGTTTTCTGCCCTTTAATCCTTGTCTGGTAACTTTTTACCTTCGTATCCAGTATCAGCAGGTGGTATTCAATCATTTTAAGCAGAAAAATCAAGAATTTATGGGGTCCGATTTTTCTCACTTTTTTTCAGGTCCGAGCTTACATTTTTTTTTAAGCGAAAAATCAAAATTTATGGTTTTGGGCACAACAGATTCCTGGTGTTTTCTGCCCTTTAATCCATTTCTGGTGACTTTTTTTGGTCGTATCCACTACCAGCAGGTTGTATCCAATCATTTTAAACAGAAAAATCAAGAATTTATGGGGGTCCGATTTTTCTCACTTTTTTCAGGTCCGGAGCTTACGTTTTTTTCAGCTTTGAGCAAAACAGATTCCTGGCGTTTTCTGCCCTTTAATCCATGTCTGGTGACTTTTTACCTTCGTATCCAGTATCAGCAGGTTGTATCCAATCATTTTAAGCAGAAAAATCAAGAATTTATGGGGGTCCGATTTTTTTCACTTTTTTCAGGTCCGGAGCTTACGTTTTTTTTCAGTTTTGGGCACAACAGGTTCCTGGCGTTTTCTGCCCTTTCATCCATTTCTGGTGACCTTTTTTACCTTCGTAGCCACAATCAGCAGGTTGTATCCAATCATTTTAAACAGAAAAATCAAGAATTTATGGGGGTCTGATTTTTCTCACTTTTTTCATGTCCGGAGCTTACGTTTTTTCTGTTTTGGGCACAACAGATTCCTGGCATTTTCTGCCCTTTAATCATTGTCTGGTCAGTTTTTACCTTCGTATCCACTATCAGCAGGTTGTATCCAATCATTTTAAACAGAATAATCAAGAATTTATGGGGGTCCGATTTTTCTCACTTTTTTCATGTCCGGAGCTTACGTTTTTTTTCGGTTTTGAGCACAACAGATTCCTGGCGTTTTCTGCCCTTTAATCCATGTCTGGTGACTTTTTACCTTCGTATCCACGATCAGCAGGTTGTATCCAATCATTTTAAGCAGAAAAATCAAGAATTTATGGGGGTCCAATTTTTTCACTTTTTTCAGGTCCGGAGCTTATGTTTTTTTCGGTTTTGGGCACAACAGATTCCTGGCGTTTTCTGCCCTTTAATCCATTTCTGGTGACCTTTTTTGGTCGTAGCCACAATCAGCAGGTTGGATGCAATCATTTTAAGCAGAAAAATCAAGAATTTATGGGGGTCTGATTTTTCTCACTTTTTTCATGTCCGGAGCTTACGTTTTTTTCGGTTTTGGGCACAACAGATTCCTCACATTTTCTGCCCTTTAATCCTTGTCTGGTGACTTTTTACCTTCGTATCCTCTGTCAGCAGGTTGCATCAATCATTTTAAGCAGAAAAATCAAGAATTTGTGGGGTCCGATTTTTCTCACTTTTTTCAGGTCCGGAGCTTAGGTTTTTTTCAGTTTTGAGCACAACAGATTCCTTGCGTTTTCTGCCCTTTAATCCATATCTGGTGACTTTTTACCTTCAGCAGGTTGTATCCAATCATTTCAGCAGAAAAATCAAGAATTTTCCGGGGTCGTATTTTTCTCACTTTCTTACCCGCGGCTTATGTTTAATTGACTGTGTCAATTAACCAGGTAACCTAGCACAGGGACTTTTGAATCATTCTGGAGAAATTGAATTTTCAAAGTCTGGAATATTTGTATAAAGGGATAAGTCTGCTGTTTAAACACTGCAGATGGATAAAATCAAAGTTGAGACGACGGTAGGGAAAAACATATTTGCCTGTCTGAAAGGAACAAAGTTGTTCATAGATGAAGTTATCACCAGTAGAGGGCAGTATGACATTATTCTTGGACTGAAATATATTGCCAATGTTTTGAGTTTTTCTCGGAGTGGGAGTGATTATGGAATTAAACCAAGTCATGGTTTAAATAATTAAGTGAGTGTGTGCTTTTGAGCATGTGTGCTCTGTCAGTGTTTTTGACATGGTAGAGGGCTGTGGAATTTGTTGTACTGTTTTTCCCTTTAATGGTACTTTATTTTTCAGCCAAAATATACCTGTACTGACTTTTTTTCCTCTGGGGTTTCAATAAACATCATATTTTTTTATTCAAAATACAAATGCAGCCAAGAAACGGGTGGAAGGATTGAGCACATATGGAGACATTATTGCAAGGACATTTCTTGGCACACAGTCCTGGAGTTTATATGCACGTTGCTCAGTGAATTACACAAGAATAGAAGGTTTTGATGTTTGGAATGTTTTTGATCAGTTCTGCTTCTTGTTGCCAGCGCGTTCTCTTGGAAGATGCCCATAGCTCTGTGTGCTCCGCAAATGGAATGTGAAGCAGATGAGTCAGTCAGCCCAGACCAGCTCCACTGTGTTCCTGACAGGAATGTGTCTATATTGCTCTGTCCAAAGTGCTTTCATTTCCATAAGCGGTTGTTTCTGATAAGCAAAGCAGTTTACACAAATTAGCGTTGGATTGATTTCAGTGGCAGAGAGATTTCATTCGGTAATTCATTATTTCAGCTGTAATTCTGAGCAGCATTCTGTAGTGTTCTACTGTCTTCAGTTTTTTCCACCTGGTAGCAAAGTCTATCCTTGGAGTATTTGTTTATATGTGTTTTTAAGGTTGCACTATATGAACAATGTCCCATCTATATATGTGATAAAATATTTGGTACCCTACCCATACTCCCCCTATTTGTGATGTCAGCTTGTGACATGACGAATATGAGAGAAGCCTACATCTACATACTCACTAGCCCTGGTGTCATTACATTTGAAGAGTCTACAATGCTTGTGTCCATTCCTTGGCCTTCTGTAGCAGATATTCTGTGTATAGCACATGCGTCCGTGTTTGACAAATGCTTCGCTTCCTCTCATGTTGTCTGGTGATGCCCTGGACACTAGCCCTGGGGGACGCTGTGAAGCCGCTGAAATTCTGCGGACGCTCAGACCAGGATCCGACAGGTGGTGCTGGGAGAATCTGAGTGAAAAATCAAATATTGATAATGCCTTGAAATTTTTATGGCGCTCAGACCGCAAATTGTCCGCCTGCCTGTATTCTTGATCCTTTCATTTTGAGTCTCATTTGGAAGAGCGAAGGTATCTGGGACCAATGCACTCTCTCCATTCTTAGCTGGAGGTAAATTTACAGCAAACTAATCTCAGATCGAACGTATATTAAAGGCTGAGCCATGTAAGAGACAACTAATTAGCATTAAGGAAAAACAGATTATACCGGTCGATTCATAGTTTGTGAGATGTCATTTAGGCAATTTGTGTAATATGTTTGCATGCTACCCTGCAAGTAGGCTCACTCTCATAAGAGAAGAATACAGACAGATTGATTTGTTTGTGTTTAATGAGTTGAGATCAGAACCTTGAAACAGTCAAGGCTGGGGCGGTGCAGATAGTGGCTGGGTTTTCATTGGCATGCGCTCAGCTTAGAGCGGGAATCAAAGGTAAGGCTTTGGGAGTGCCTTCAGCTGGCAAATGCTGTACTATCCTGCCGTGAATTGCCTTTGAATCGATGCCTCCAAGGAGACTGCGAGATAAAGGTGTGTGCACCGCAGACGCACTGCAGAGTACTAACCCCACGTTTTTTTAAATTATTTTATTTTAGTTACTGTCTCCAACACCAGGGCTCTCGTTGCTGGAGAGGCAAGAGTTGGATGGCAGACTTCATTTCCCAGCTTGTTGTGTTAGCCTGATCGGCTAGCCCTTTTATCTCCTGCCTTCAAAAAATTGAGTAGCAGTGGAATGAAATTCATAGAATTATGCATAAATTAAAGGCAACCTGAAAACAGAGCCTCTCTACCTGCCACCAGCCTCACTCAGCAATCGGTCCTTCATGGAGAATCAATCATCCTGTCAGAGCTGATTGTTGAGCTGGAGAAGTTGAGCTGGATAACTTACAATAGCTGTAGCTTTGTCCTGGGAGTCAGGGCTTCGGTCGGCAAGGTGTTCCAATAGTCACTGCCCAATCAAAACTGAGATCAAAGGCCTGAAAGCCTGCTGTATTCACAAAGCTAACTCAGCCAGCTGATGATGTGGAGGGGAAAGAAGCACCAGCTGGCTGGAAGTCCTTCAGAGGCTGTTTAGTCTAGTGAGCACCATACCAAATTGATAGAGGATGTTTTAACAATGGATATGGAGAAATAAAATGAAACTACATTTTTTTTCAAACGCGAATGAACATTTAATGATTAAAGTCCTCTGGTTTCTTGCGGGGTTTGTTAAGCTGGACAGGGCCTGATTGCAACGTTGAAATGCGGCAGGGTTCAAGCTGGGATCCGCTCTGATTGCTTCCAGTTGTGTTATCTGGCAGCAGCCGAGGCACCGGGGGGCTGGGAGAGAGGGAACGGGAGAGAGAGCTGGGGAAAGAGACGCAGAGAGAACCCGAAACGATACCTGAGTGAGCATAACATGTTGCAGGTAACATTTGATGATATACCATTACAACTTGTTGTATGACATTTCTAAGACAGAGATATGAGATCTTCGACATTCATGAAAGAATACAGAAACACAATTGTCAGGCGAAGTAGATGGCAGTAGTTTGCAAGTCTATCTGCTTTATGTATAGAATCCATCTTCGTATCCAGGACTACCATTCCACAGACTACCTTCATTAAAACCTTTTAGAATTCAAGTCTTCACTGCATGCAGGAACATGAGAGGCAGCAGAGAGGATGTGTGAGGTGAACCAGGACAGAGCCAATGTAGCTCCTGTCAGTGTTGATTTTCAGTGTTGACTTTGAGTCCAACCATTACGGCCACATTTGGTCCCTTTTTTTTTTGCAGTATTAAAGTTTAGCTTTTCGATTTGTCGTACCAAACTTTAACCATGCAAAGACTATTGGCAAGCAGTGATCATGACGATATGCACAGAACAAACATGAGAAAAGAGGCCTGGTAAAGCATGAATCATTTTTTTGTATTCACATCACTTTTGTAATTTCAGCTAATATATAAGATGTTTGGAGAACGGGAAGGCTATTGAGACAGATGAGCTAACGGTGGGCAGATTAAAGGGAGAGTTGAGTGTGTGACGGCTCACGTATCTTCTCCAGGAGATGAAAGGCGGGTTGGAAGAAGGGCTGAATACGTGGAAACGGTATAAAGTTTCGGGGCAGCTTTCGCGAAGCCTGCGCTCTTCTCTGAAGCCTGTGATTATTCAACAAGAGCCTATTGTCCAGGAACATGAACTGCTATTCTTCAGGGGATGACAGCCAGTTGACCTTCAGTTAAAGGACAGCGCTGTCCAAGCCTCCCGCGTCTGACCTCAGCGGATAGCATGAACAGAAGGCCCCTCGACGCGTTCAAGTGGCCAATCTTGTTCCGAGGCCACTGAGGCCCTGTAGGTTGATTGTTTCCGTGGTTACACATGTAGCCTCCTGGGTAAGGTTTGTTCTGTCAGCTGGTTTGTTTGTGCTCACCTCACGACATAAACAAATGTTTTCTCATGACCAACATTGCTCTTATTTTCTCCCTTCTAAAAGTAGTTTCACCCTTCCAATGCTCTCCCCCATGACCTGTTCTGTAAAACATATTTTTTGCTATCAGAAATAGCAAAAATGTTATTTCCAACTGTGTTTAGCAAAGTGTGAGCAATAACCACATGCACATTATAAGAAAGATCTGTAAATAACGTAACATGACTAAATAATGTGGACTAAACAATCAGACAACTGATTAATGAAATATACAATTCAATCCCCATTCATGCTTCGCATATCAAATGAGTTTGGAAGCGCTACCTTGCGATGTCACATGCTACGTCAGAATAGGCACCACATGCAGCTCGTTAAACTGGAGGCAGACCAAGGCATGTCCCACCACAAGGCCCAGCTACTCAAGCAATGTTATCACAGCGCTCAATCTGGAAAACCATTTAAAAGTTAACGGATTCATTTTGAAGTGTGTAATTGGATTCTTATTATTTCAGAAGAGTCACTCTGAATTACACAGACAAAATTGATTCCTTTCTAGTGTCTAATTTCATAGTTTGACTTATTATAAATTACCTCTGTGGCTTAGGGAATCGTTTAACAAGGTGTGATTAACGCATGCTTTCTCCTTTCAGTCTTCTCAAGGGGATATGTTTTGAAGACTACATTAAAGCATGGCCGAATATGGTCAGAATAAAAGCACGACAGAGAAATCATTGTGTATCTGTGGATAATTTCAAATTTGAAGATTCTTTGAGAATGCGGTCAGCGCATATTTTCAAAGTTGGACCGATCGTTATGCCGACCTACTGGTGAATTAGAGAATGTTTGAGATACATTTGCAGTGGAGGGCGATATAATTTAGTTTGTTCTAGCGTATAAACATGAAAGCACTGTACTTTCCTCTCGCAGTCATGCAGTATCTGTATTATTTATGTCTCCTTCTGTTCTTGCAATGCATTATGGGTCACTGTGCTGCAGAGCAGACATAACCTCAGCTCATCGTACACAATGCATCATTTTAATGCAAATGGTTTAATGAATCAAGCCTTTCAAGGCAACATCTGACCTTAAAGGCTTGAGCTGGAAATTGTTACAGCTCCAGGCAACGACGATGAGATTAACACACTACAAATATGTATGGTTCACTTCATTGATGTGCTAAGTGAAGCGCTTCTCCACCCTTAGCTGTTATTGTACAAACTGTGTCTGGGCTTATTCGAACTAGTGTTTGTTTTGGCATCGAATGTGATCAGCTGTTGTTTTATTAGTTTAATTTTCTCACACAGTTAAAGGCACTATTCTGTGCCCAAGCTTTGAACCTTTTCAAACTGTTTTCAAGACATCTAGTACAGACCTGCCCAGAAGCTAAAGAAAACTTCTATCACAAAAGGTGACAAACTGGCAAGAATTCCCCTAATTGAGAATAATTTTCAGACTGAAGAATAACAGGTGAGTTCAAAGGACACTCCTGTAAGAAGCTACAATTTATTCAGAAACAAAAAATAGAACTGAATGTATGGTGTAGCTACAGTGTATCACAACCTGGGTGCCGCCTTGCCCTAAAGCTCAAAATTACCTACGATGCACTCAGAGAAGTACAAGCATAAGATGCTATGCTAACCTTTCAGCAGGATGGTCTTTCTTCAGAGTCTTTATCTACATGGCTGAAATCTTTGTCGAAAACATTAATGATTGCTCAGCTCGACCATCACAGAGCTAGAGAGCATGCTGTGAGTGGTGCAGTGAGAGTGCTGGTTGACAGCTGGAGTTTGTGAGCGCAATCAGCGCAGTGACAGAACAGCTACATTCTCCAACCCAGCACAACCCTTACAAAATAAAGTAGCTGCCGAAACCAGAAGGATAAAATCTGGCTGCCCACAGGTTTTAGTGTAAAACCAGAGGGAGAGTAACTATAAGGAGGTTATCCACTGTGAGAGACTACCTGCACAGCCCAAGTAGCCTGTCATGCTAAGGCTCCCAGATGGCTCAGTCAGTGAAGGGGAACTCACCCTGAGTGACTGCTGAGCCTTGTAGGCCAGGCACTTCTGATTTAATTCTGCATTGTGTCAATCAACAAAGCCTGGAAGTCCGCCGCTCAAAATTGAATAAATCTGGCCTTATTCTATAGGGGTATAGTCTCAACCCCACATGCTCAAACTCTAATGGAGCATCTGGAAAACATACATTGATACATACTGCAAGCTTATTGGTGCTTTCCTCATTTTGAAGGTGGATTTGATTGGATAGTTGTTGAATGAAGCTGCTTTAAACTGGAGTCTCGTGCACACGACCTCTGGCTTATGAGCAAAAACATTCCCATGTTTATGAGGGTGATAAGAGAAGCTGAAGGGAATGGGAAGGCAGTTATGGTGCCTCATGTCACAGCTAAATATTCGCCCCCTAGTGGCAAGCCAGGTACCTACAGGTTACTGGCTCTCACTATTTAGACATACAATATTCAGGTTGTACACTGTGTGAATTGTAGCTTCTGGTATTGTAGGTGAGTGTTTTCTACGGGTGAGTGCACACACTTTTCTCAGTACTTCCTCTGCAGTTGTGGGTGGCATAGCGGTGAGTTCATATCCTGATTTCCAATTCCAAGATCGTGGTGAAAAAAGTCGGAGAACGAGCCATTTCCGTTCAAGTGACCTCACTGCATTCAACCACACCGTCTTTTCTGCGACTCTGTTCCCCCTTATGCAGTCTTGTATGGCTGCTTTCATCTTAGCAGAGCTGGCTTCGTTTACCTTTGGCTGATTCAGTTTAAGAGCTTGCCTCGGCGGCTAATCCGCCTCCCAGTCCGGAACAGCGACCTAATGCTTTACATGTGGCCGCCATCTTCAGAGGTGAAGCAGCGCTCTTTGTCCTGGACCCCATGTCTGTTTCCACTCAGCCCTCAAAATACTTCCCCAGATTGGGAGCCCCCCTGTCCTCAGGCTGATTCTGCTGTTTTGGATCCTCATAGTGCTGTGCTTGATTGTGTTGTGTGGAGTAGCATTCATGACCAAAAAACCCAATATCCACTTTATGCTAAGCATTAGCACATAGCATTAAACACCAAGCTTTGTTCTCATCCGGAGGTTTGTTCTCTTGTGGTTTCCCAGGCAACTGAAAGTAGCATGTCAATCAGTGTGTCTTTGTCAGAAATTAAATTATGTAATTAAATGGACAGAACCACCCTACCTTCCCTCTACGAAAAACTCAATAGGAATCGGTTTGTTTGTGCAGGTTCAGGTTTGAAACATTGCGGATACATTTATGTAGTCAGTGCAAACTAGTTTTGGGGGGAAAAAAGTGGAAAAATAACCCAACACAATGTATATTTAATTCAATGTGCAAAAGTAATATTTGCAATGCTGGAACCCTTTCCATCACAAATAATATGAATAATACATGGCTTAATTATTCATTTCAGTTCCAGCAGGCAGGATGAAAGAGCACTAGTGGCAATCTTCCCAGCATGAAAATATGAACTCAGCGATGAAGCTTGGAGTTGTCAGGAAGGAAAAATTCTGCATCCAGGATATTACTTGGGAGTCCTCTGTGTTATAGCAATTTAAATGGAAACTGATACACTCTAAACTTTATCAATGGATTGATTATGTATGTATCACTCCTAGACAGATAAAGAAATCTGTGTACCAGTGTTTTGGCAGCAATGAGACAATTGTACAGGCACTGTTGCCCTTCAGCAATCAATTACCAATCAAAATTATCAAATGAAATGCTAATTATGATAAATTACTACTGAATTGAATTACTGATCTAGCAATCTAGCATAACAATGACTGTTTGTTATATTCTTACCACTGGTTATTTCTGCAAGTGTATGAGAATAATTTGACCCCAAAATCCTTCCTCTGTGGTCGTGCTACAAAAGGAAAATTCCATTGTGTTCTAATCAGGGTTTTACTGAAGTCCTCTCAGGTTGTGCCCTGGTGTCTCTGAAGGTTCAAGGGTAAAATGAGCTTGGTCCCCAGTTTCTGCTCTTCATCTTTGATGATTACTGCTTGATTCCAGGTAGGTAAGTACGAAATGAACAAAGACTTGCATGCATAATTCACATTGTGGGAACAGGGAGTGAAATATTGAATATGGAGCTGATAGCTTTCCCATACTTTCACACCTATGAGTCTGGAGATACATTAATTAATATGAAATGTTCCCTCTAGGAAGAGGGATGGGACTGTGAGAGTATAATGTGTTTTGGACATTAGCACAGCTCTAAAATACATGTGAACGCTTTCATGTTGTCCCCCTCATTACAATTCTTTGATTCCTTAAAATGGAAGCACTTTCTCCGGAGATGAGAAGGAGAAAACTGAACCAGAATGCACAATGGCCATTATCAGTCCTCAGCAGCAGCCCAGGCAGGCATGGCAATTATCCGGCTGTTATTTGTAGTTCCACACTCTTTTAAGACCAGATGTCAGAACGCATTGCGCCTCACTCTTAAATATGGCTGGAAATAGCAATAGTTTCAATGGAGAATCGGCTTAGCCTTCAAAGCTCCCAGCACAGCTAAATTCTGATGTGGGGAAAAAAAAGGGGGAAAGAGGATTTGGCAATATTCGACTATGAAATACCCAGAAATCATGTTGTCATGGAAACTGTGCATGCCTTAAACTTTTCCCCAAATACACAGACAGTAATTGAACATTTTGGAGGCTGTACTTTTCTCTCGAACACACACGTTTGCGCACACACATGTAATCACACACATATACATATATTTTTTTACTAAGCAGCTGTCTTCTCTGTGCCTATTTTAATGAAGGTTGTAGAAGTCGTATCCATCTGCTCATTATTTATGGAAAGCTTTGCGGCTAAGTCAAATTAAAAACTGATAAAGCGGCAACTCCCAATGTTTCCTGTTTGAGGTGAAGGCTGCTGCCCTCTCAGATTTAGCTGTAGAGGGTTACTGTCACATGTATGTATTTTTTGATTATCTCGGTCGTTACATTTCCTCACTTAGGCCTGGGTTGAATCAAGCCTTGGACCAATTCTCCAGCCACAAATTACAAACCTGGTACTGAATGTAATGGTGGGTTACTATTGGTTAAAGACTAGAGATCCCGTCCCAGTCAGGGTGCAATGGGGCGATCAGTGATCACTGGATGAGTGACGCCTCAGACTCAGTGACCAGACTCCAGCAGCCTTACAGTGGGCATCTGTTCGTGTTCCTTTGGGTGTCATGTGACAGGGGTCCCTGTGAGAGGAAGAAAGCCTAGTGTCAGGTCATCGGCCTAGCGTCGACTCAGTGTCACTAATAGGTTCTGCGGTTCTGCTCTGCACTCAGCGCTCACCCCTTCATTACAACAGTATCATCTTCAGCAGAGTCACCCAGAAAAATAATGAGGAGTAAGAGAGTGCAGAAAACCGATGCCTCCTTTTTTCTGGGGAGGGCTTATTGCCAAAACGAGAGGCCTGCCATCAATTACGGGATGGTGTCCTCCGAGCGTTTCCTGTCTGCCGCTGACGAGCAGCGGTGAGAGCTCTGCGAGCGAGCCGAACGCGCAAAGCACGCGCAGGACAGCTGGATGTGGTGACAGCCACAGCGAAGACCGTACTGTCAAAAGCAGTTTAATACGAACACACATTTCACGGTGTGGAATTTCCTCAGTGCCCTTTTAGGTGACTCTTCCGAGTCTTATAAAAGCTTTTTTGTTTGCCGGCCTTCTTCACCGCAGCACCGACCCAGACGTAACTTGCAGCAATGGCGGTTCTTCGTCCTTAATTCTGAGCAACAATTCAAGCATTGTTTTGTTTTATTTTATATTTATGCTCATATTCTGGTATTTTCACAGCGCTGTGGAATTTTGTTATGCGATCTGAGAAAGAAAACAGTATGCAGACAGAAAGTCCCTCGTCAAAGATGAGGAGGGAACAACAGGCTGCATTTGAACTGAAATCAACAGACGCAATCCTGAGTGGAAGTGCTGAAAGTCCTTCCACTATTATCTGCCATAGATCCATCTATCTGCCATTTTTGCTTACTTTTATTCCTGGTTTTGATGTTGTAATAATACTCTTATGGACCTCAAAGCCAGCTTAGTAATTGTAATGGCAGTGGAGAAGATGAAAGCTGACCCAGATATTTACTGTTATGGACAGGGGAATTACGGGACACTTCCGAGGTGTTGTCTGCTCCCTTTGTTTAGACCCCGTTGTCAACAATACAGGCATTGTTTCCTGTCTTGTATTTCTGCCCTTTTTTTAAACAGATTTTTTTAACGATTTGGAAAGAAATGACAATTAGGGTAGAAGTCCCTGTTCGTCTCCTGTTTCTCAGATCTCGGGTTAATGTATTCGCTGTGCAGGATTCTGTCTAATCAGACTCCTTTTTCAGCCCATTTATCTCTCCATACCAGGTGGCTTTGTGGATCCACAGTTTAATTAAAATTATGCAAATGAACTAATCCTGTAAAACAAACCCTAGTCTCCTACCAAGGCCTCTCTCTCTCTCATTCCCATGTAATTACATATTTCCGCAAATAAGTGAAATGTCCCGAATAGCTGTAAACGGGTAAGGGCATTGTCCTCCATTACGGACATATTAGCAGTGAATTAATGGAAGTGGATGGAAATACAGACTTTCGAGATGACATTGAGTGAGCGCTAAAAATATACCGGGCTCTATGCAAAAAGACATGTCGTTTATTAGTTGATGAGCCGTTGTTGTTTGAGGGGAGGGTGGGTGTCGGGCTTCTGCTCTCTGCCATGCTATGATTCTGTGCAGTGGGGGGGGGGCTCCGCGCTCTAACCCGAGTGAGGGAGCCAGCTCCAGAGGAAGCATACAAGGCAACCAGCATGCAACAGCACGACTTCAGTGCGCCGTTTGATGTGCCTCCTTGGACGAATCTGCCTGCTAATTGGAGCGGGGGATTTAAAATCCAGGCCGTTTTAATGAGCCCCGAACAGACAGAAAAGGCTGCAGCTTTTGCCTGACCACCCACAAAATTGCGGAATTGGTTAGGGTTGTGCGGGGGCTTCAAAGAAACACTGGATTGAAAAGAGACAATAAATTCAACAGCATTTGACATCTCGCAGCTACCAAGAAGTGAAATACCCAAGCTATGCTTTACATAAATACAGCTCCAGTCAAGCTTAAAGCTTCATGTTTAACAATGCGTGTGATCACAACATTATCCTGGTTTTCCCAAATATTTCACCACTTGGTAATCAACCTCTGGTGGAGGTGGACATCAGGTGCACCAGGAAACTGGGCGGCTTTGAGGCTGTCCCTGGGCAGACAGTGACAGCCAGTCAGATCTGCAGCTCAGCGGGGGCTGCAGGCAGCCGAGCAGCTCCTTTCATGTGCTCTGGCTGCGGATCAAGCGGCGCGTACCGCGGGAGCCCCAGACATCCCACAATGCCTCTGCCTGCAACGCTGTCCTGTCCTGCTCCCCCCCACCCCACCCCTCCCGCTTCTGATCCCATCTTGGAGAGGGCCCTGCTGCACTCCCGACGCGGGGGCGTTTGTGAGTGCGAAAGCCAGCGGGAGAGAAGAGGCCGTGCAGCTGGAGCCTGTCAGCGGCGTTCGCGGGCCCCTTTCCGCCCCACGTGTCTGCAGGAGCTGGTAATCCCATTCATTACAGCAATGCAGGCTAATGCGAAGAGTCCACCAAGTCATTAGGCAGCAAGGTTAAACCCAATAAAGGTATTCTTCTTTCATTAAGATCACCCTGATATTTACATAATCACTCATCAAGATTACAAAATGTGGAACTTAATTAGGTTCAGTGAGTTGCTTCTGTCCTTTACCCTTAGTGGTTCCACAAAATGCCACACTGAAACTAGCAGTTCTTCATCAACAACGTGTGATTATTGGGCTTGTTTTGCCCATAAAATATTAGTGAAAGGTAACATTGTCCATTTAACATAATCGACTGCTAAAACAGAGACTTCGGCTCCCTCGCTCAAACAGGGTGTTTGCGCTATAGCCTTCCGCTGGAGCTGTGGTCAGTAGGCCGAGCCCATTAGCATGCGTGTTTTGTGCCATGTGGCAGCAGGCCTTTCACACCCTGCCCAGACCAGCTGAACAGGAGCAGAAGCCAAACAATAGGAGCTCATCCCTCGGTTCACAGGGGATCCACAATGCAGCAGAGCCTCCTTTAATTCTCCTCCAAGATCAATGCTAACAGCCGCGATGCGCTCGCCCAGCCTTGTCCTCCCTCTGTACAGGAAATGATTTTCCCCCAGCTGAGCTCTCTCGGTGAAGTTTTCTTTGGCCGTGACTCTATCAGCGCGCACACCTCCCGGCAGTATGTTGCTGCTCAATAAACACTGAGCGCGCTCACATTGTAGGAGCCTACTACATCCTGCTTGGTCACCTGATCCTTTAGCTCAGAGCGAGCGCGGAGGTGGGCAACACCTTGAGACATGCCCAAGCAACGACGGTAGGTCGGAAGGCTAAAACCAACTGATTCTTTATGGTGCCTATTTCCACAGTGCCTGCTCCAGTCCATTCTCCACTAATGCCTTAGCCCGGCTTTATGAAAACACACAGGGCAACCCATCAAACTCTTGGCATACACTTGGCATAGGGACAGCAGCAGGCATCTGTCTCCTCCCTTGGTTCCAGGTGTTGAACTCATTTATCTTAACACTAATCTGTGGAGGAGAGTGTGAGTCTGGCAATGTAAACATTGAGGAGTAATGAGGAGAAATCCTCCGTTCCTGCCCTGGCCCTCAATACCGCCGAGCACCAAGGCCACTCCCCTGGTGATTATGAATTCAGGAGCGGTACGGCCCGAATCATGTTATCCTGTTATCTTTTGTGCCTGATCAACAGCTGCGCAATTATCTCCCTGAATAATTAGTACCACTTTCTAACTAACTTCCCTTTAAATGACCTGCGACCACTGCGCCATTTGCTATTTCCTTCCACATCGTACCATGTGTAGTATCTGCACATTTTCTGCCATGGGGACACAGTCACAAGGTGAGACTCAGTTCATCTGCACACGTTTTAAACACTGATGAGAATGCACCCGTTTTCTGAATGGAGAGGTCTTTTTTTTTCCCGTGCTTGAACTCTGTCTCACTAAAACACTCTAATGAGGCAGAAAGAGAAGGAAAGCTACCGCATGAGATACAATTAAAGGGAAAGGGAATTAGCTCCTGACTTGCGCTGATTACTCACCTAACCGAATGCTTGAAACAAAGACAGGCTGTGGGCAGCGATCAGTTTAAAGGATTACTCCTGCCTCCCTTCTTGGCTAGTTTCACACTGCGAAGCTGATGGTGTTTGGCTTTAGCAGTCCTGTACTACAGGACCTTACTTCCACCACACTGGCAGCGCTGTGTTCCGCAGACCTGGGCTCAGGCCTAGGGTGGGAGTCAGGTGCCTTGCTCCTTCTCTGATGAGCTGATATGGATTTCTGTTATTAATTCTTGGTGCTGTTTTAGATATTAATAATACCGCATATTCAAATAGCATAATTAGCCTTTTCTTGTGCACACCTTCCAAAACAATTGTATTTTTTCGCAGGCATCAAAGCAAAATGCTTCACCTTAACAGAGGTATATACATATATATGTACATATATACCTGCATTGTAGTCCAATACAGATGAAAGCATAGAGATGGAGAATGTAACTGAGAAACGATTTTAAATTCAGCTTTAAGTTGTTATCTTTTGTGAGTAAGCTAGTTAGGATGGCCAGTTTTCCCTGGACAGAAAGGAAATGTCACTCCATATCTGCAGGCTTTTCAAGCCCAAAGCAACTGAATGAACAGATATTGATTCCTTTCATTTGAACGACTCATAGAGTCTTTTTTCAGCTTTGCACAGTTAGCTCTTACTTAAATACAGTCAGTGTGTATTATACTTCTTTCCCTGCTTCAGCTTGTTGTTGGTGAAATGTCTGTGATATGTGAATTCTCTTTCAGCTGCCCAGTCAGGCTTTTTAAAAAGACACACACACTCACAGAAGGACAAACACACACATACGCGATGACTCCATTCATCTTTGCACACCACCTTTTCCAGAGGACAGCTGTATTGGAGCCGGAATGAGCAAATAAACTTCCTCAGTTACATTTGGCTGAAAAGTACCAAAGAAGTATAATCAATAGCTGAGTGTATTGTTGGGAAACAAATCAAAAGGTTGCAGAAACAGCGTTGATTGGGTGACAGCCAGGGCTCGGGTCGGGACCAGACTTGAGTGGATTATTTTCCAATCAGGAGCTGGCGCAAGACGCGGTTTTTCAGATCGTACTGCTGACAGGGGTCGGTCATCTAAACGTACTGGCAGTCGCCGCCATCGCTTCAGTGAGGAATAGGAATTGCTGCCCTCATTAGAGAAGCCCTGACATAAACAAGGCAATGATATAGACAGAGGAAACAGGCACAATGGAATCGTTTTTTAAAAAATGGGAAAGCTTAACGTTGATTAAACAATACACACTCCATTGACAGCGCCTTATTTCATTTTGTTTCAGCATTTGGGACTGGATATCTATAAACAGCGGTACGATAGATTATAACTGAACTATGATTAAATTAACAAACCACATATTTTATGTCAAGACAATAAGTCTAAATCTGACTTGTATAAACAGAACAATTCCAAACTAAGTCAATGGAAGTCCTGTACAGCAAAAGACTTAGAATATAAAGTATATTTTCTAACATTTTAAACACCAGTAATATCCTAAAGTGTCATAAAGACTTTACCATGACTGGATACAATATCTTAATTTTCAGGTCAAAAAGAAAGTATAAAAACATATCACAAAAAATATTCAGTGTAAAATCCTTGTTTTACTCTGATAGAGAACATGTGATTCCTCTTAGACTCATAAATAAAAATGAAATTGAAATGAAATAAAACGGATAATGTTGGGGGAAATCATATAAAGCATGTTGATGAATATGTGTAATATAACTTCTTTCTACGAATACTTCCTGCTTCATCCCTGAATAAATTAGCAACAAACTCAACAAACGTGTGACTCAGAGGTGGTGGAGAAGAATTTGGAAAGCGTTACAATCCGAATTAATGTGATGTGAAACCAGCACTCACTTTTGTTGACTGCAGTGCGAGTCGTCCAGTACTCCAAACACCGCCCCAGGCTAACCACGATATAATCACAAACTGTCTAATTGCTGCAGCAGAGTATGATCTGCTGTCAGAACGTACATCAGTGCAGTATTTAGCTTCATATAGTGCCATGTGTAATATATACTGTATAAAATGTTCAGACTGTGGTCAACTTGAGGTTTTTTTGAATCTGGCCATGGCTTGGTGGCCCAGACTGGAGTATAATGGCTCATCGTCGGTGGGATGCAGTCGTCTACCTTAGCACCGATTCCACCCACCCAATATGAACCTTTCAACTCATGGTAAGAGACAGGTCACTCAGACTAAATCTAGCGCTCAAACTGATAACATGCATTAGGATACATGCATTACAATACTATAGCCAAATCGGTGCAGATATCTGAATTCTTTGTAACATTACACTTTCCAAAGGTGTGGTCAGAAGCAACAGCTGGGATCTCCAGATTTTAAATACCTGTTTTTTTTTTTTTTTTTGTAGTTTTCGGTTGTTTAAAATATTGTCTTACAATAAGTACACTCGTCAGAAGTCGAAGTAACATATGGGATTTCAAAAAAAGAAAGTATTTAAAAAGACCTTGGAAGAGGCTACAGCAGGACCCCAACGTTTCATAGTAAAATGTAATAGATTGAGATCACCCACGCAAATTAATCGCTTGATTAGGTAAACTGATAAGATTTGTAATTATCAGCCCAAGACGTTCGCAAAATTTTTAGTTCAATGAGGACTCTGCTGTCAACAGATTTTTTTGGATCATGTCAAGCTTCCTTTTAAGACTCCAGTCCAAGTTACTCCCTCATTCCTCATTTTACCTCGCGTAATAACTAGTTGTCTATCTATTACAACACGGTGTAAGGTTTGGTCGTATTCGGTATGGTTAAATTAATCAGTCATCCCTACAGCAGGTTTTTTCATTTATATCAAATAAAATACTAAGATGTATAATTAGTTTTCGATTCACAATTGTCATTGTGAATTCGTTGTCATAATACAATTGTATTCCAATTACTTTTTAACGCGTTTTCCTAAAATAATCGCGTAAAATTTCGTAGGTATAGTTAAGATGTGATGTATGAAAATATTTAAATATTCCCACTTGTGCGGGAGATTGATTTCCAGGCAAATCCGAATCCATTCTTTCCGAAAACTCCACCACGGTGTTTTGCTTCCGCGCCTGCTGTTTTCACTTCCATTGTGATACTCCGGCTCTCACT
Organism: Albula goreensis; assembly: GCA_022829145.1. Lineage (NCBI taxonomy): Eukaryota > Metazoa > Chordata > Actinopteri > Albuliformes > Albulidae > Albula > Albula goreensis. Next base: position 32,535,542 of record CM040753.1, read on the forward strand.
TTACTCTGAGTTTGTCCGAGCGTATGGAGCCAGGCTGAGGTAGACTTATCGTATTTTTTATGCTTTGTTTTAAACGCATTAAATGTTTTCCCCCTCGAAACGGATACCATGAGGATGCATTGATGCCGCCGTCCACTACCAACGGAGGTCGCTTTGAAAACAGGACATATTTTGGTAACAAAGTTGAGAAGTAGCTAGCTGTAGCTCGCTAGTTCCCTTCAAGTTTTCCCAAGGCTGCAGAGCGAATTCCCAGTTTACTATTTAGCTAACTAAGCCAGCCATCATGGCGAGGCGGGCAATGGAAGGATCTGTGATTTTAACCTGTATAACTTCCTCGGGCTGGCATAAAAACTCTCAACCTCATTGGAATAAAGATAAGTTTGTTATTTGGAGATTCGTAACGTTCTGTACGCTTATCTGCTGTGGATTTTGTGGTGCGGAAAACGAATTTTCGATCCTGGAAGAAGCGCAAGTTTTAGCAGTTCAGATGAAAAAGCTGTCCTCGCAGGAGCTGGGAGTTTTCACTATGCAGGTAACTGAAATTTAATGCTGCCTTTCAGTGAGGTTTTTTTTGTCTATAACAGCGGTGGGCGACCATTTTCATTTGGGGGAATGTTTTCAAGTGTGTTTGTAGCTAGCTTCCTATGTAGCATGGATCGAAGGTTTTTTAAGTGTACGATTGCAGTGGATAGATGTACAACTGAAGAAGTTGGTGCATAATCACAGCAGTTATGTGTAGCCCGTCTCAGACCATTGGGTGTGAATTAAGTGAAACTTTTTACAACACATGTGGATTTTCTATGTGATCTGAAGGACTGTAAACCCTGTACTTTGTTCACCCAATATAAAATCCAAACGATAATTTACCTGCAAGATTAAGTTGCCTATTGTGCAGCTATAAATGATTAATCGGCTTATAATAGTATATCGCTAACTGTTATCGTTATATGTAAATAGAACACATTTAACCGAGTGGAGTGATTGTTAAAAATTGATATAAACCAATCGATTCACGTTTGTTGCCTTCCGATTGATAATGATTAGCATTGCCTTGCCATCTTCGTTGCGCCCCATCTGCTCTTGCTGCGTGCGATTTAATGTACAATCCTTAACGAAACATCCTTGCTATGTTATTGTTTTCTCGTAAGATGTATTTATTTCGTGCACATTTTTGGTGAGTGTTGAAATTTACTTGCAACTTTGTGTTCCAAGTTCATAAATGTTCTGTCGCCCACTAAAGCTCGCAAAGTAGTCGAACTCACCTATCCAGCGATGCCTCATTTGCTTTATAATGCATTTACGCCATCCCTGCTAATCTTGCAACATGTTCCTCACCTCTCCCAGCGGTGTAGTTGTGGCCATTTAAGCCGTTTTATCTGCAAAATCGATCTCCTAATTCACACTAAACAATTGTGAATGTACTACTTTTTAAAAGCTACGGTCCTCATTTGTTTAAACTATAGTTATGGGAATACTTAAAAATTAAAACACCACCTAACATATGTTGACCCGGTTCTTCGGCGCGCGATGGAATTTTAAATTTAGCAAGGAATTAATATATATTGATATAAAAGGAATATTAGGGTGCTGTATGCGGTTGAATGCATACACGTTACAACATTGTTGTAATGCATTATTATTATTATCATCATCATTATTATTGTTGTTGTTATTTAGTTCTTATTGAGGATGTTTGCTGCTGTGGTGGTATAGTTGTGAAGCTCCACCAGCAAATGGCCGAGTGTTGCTGTAGTGTGAAGTGTGGTGGACATCCTCACACTTCACACAGAATGTGCATAGATGTGGTCAGTAGGGGGTTAGGCCCAAATGGTCTGTTTCAGCTCATCGAAGAGTTTATCCACTGTGACCCATCTTTCAGGCCCGCTCTTCACTTCTCCCAAAGCCGCTCATGTGTCATGCTCAAATTTTAATTGTTTGTCTCCTCTTTTTTCTTTCTTTTTTTTTTTTTTTTGCTCATGAAAAGTTTCATTTTCTCTGACCGTAGAATCTCCCCGCAAATATGTTTGCACATGGAAGTGTTTTACTATTTTTTGAAGTCTCAACCAAGATAAGGAGTAGGTTCAGTTAGCTTAATTATTTGGTTGCACATCGGTAGACAGACAGAGCTGTTTTTAAAAAGCTTGTTGTTGAAGACACGCACGTGATGAAAATGGGAAAAAGGTTTATTTTTTTAGAGAGCATTATTTTGTTGTTAATTTAAAAAATGCTGTCTGATTGCCTGTCTACAGCTGTTAAAAAATACTTGAAAAACAATTTTTATCTACCATTGTAATTATTTGCACAAACCCAGTTCCATATTCCAAAATCCTGTACCTGCTGTCATACCTCTCTGATGCCATGCATTTGAAATCCATGTATTTCTTGAATTATTGCTATTTCACTGCAGGTATTTTACACCCTGCAGGAATGTTTTCAATAAATATTCAAATTATGAATCAGTGTGCTATCAGATACAAGCTGTGAAGGAGTTGTTCGGCATCATTACTACACAACCTTTAGTGCCCAATCTCACAGCTTTCTGTTGATTCATCGTGCATACCATGAGGGTACTGGGAATAACATATATCTTCAAGTCTGAAGTAGTTGAACTGCCATTGACGATTCCCTTTTCAGGAACAGACCTACAACATTAACGCATTTCTAACACATTATGTCCAGCAGTTTGGATAACTTGCTTGTATGGAAAAAAAGAGTTTATAAACACATCTTGTTCATAAGAGACACTGTCAAATCTTCCTCATTAATAGCAAAATTGATACACAAAATTAAGTCTGCCAATCCACATAATTGTTACTAGTCCAGGTTTTGGAGGTGATTGTGGTCAAGGTTTTATTAAGCTCTGGATTTGCCACTGGAATTGGAATTGACGGTTGTTTTGGGTGTATCTGATAGCCCAAAATAATTTTGTGCTTAATTTCAATTAGACGATATACACACCACTACATACTGCTCGTGTTTGAATAGTCCCTGAAGTACATTGAATTGGTTATGCAATAAATATCCATTTAGATTAAAAAAAAAAAACCTGAAATTTATTTTGAGGAATTCCATAGCTTGTCTCCTATTGCTGGCTTCATACATAAGTTATTTACTGTTTGTTGTAAGATTGTGAATCTGTCAGTCACGTTTACACATTCTGTCATTAAATAATTGATTTATCGAGAGACTGGAAGTGTTCAGATGGCGCAGTTGTTTCCTGACTAATAAAAATGTCCCGTTTCTGTAATAAAGTGATCTTGATGGAAATGTAATCCTCATTATGTTCAGTACTGAGTGGCGAGCAGCAATTAGCTTTGTAGCACGCTAAACGCTAGGGATACCATTGCTGTGGTTGACTCAGATTTTATGGAGTAGTTATTACTCTGGTGTTAGGTTTTACATTTTTAGGTTCTGATTTTTTACATGCCTGTTTGAAGTCAAGCTACACTGCTGTAATGGTTTTTGTATTTTCATAACATGTGCGTTTATTACATTTTGTGGTGGAAGAATGAATTCATTTAGGTTCCTTGGTAATTAGTAGGATCTATCATTGCTTTGAGGAAAGAAACCCTCAATTTTAAAAATGAATGGATGTGGACACTTGAAGATCTAGAATGCACTTGTGTGACTTGAGCTCAATTTCTGTTTCCTTTGATAATATATGAGGGTAAATGTCAATAGGCCCTGTTTTGGGGGCTGATTTTCCCAGGTAGCAATTTATCCCCTCTGGGAAAATTTGTCCCAGCGATAACGGGCGGGGTTTGCGGGCGTCTTTTCGGTCTGTGCGTCGAGGCCTCCTAATATGAAAATGATGATTATAGATCGGGGACCGGAGAGGGGTGCAGACGGGTTCATTTCGCGCAGGGGGGGCGGCGGCGGATCCCCCATCTCTGCCCGGTTTGAGGTTGGTTTTCTTCCAAGGACAGCAGCCTCTTAAGAGCCCGTCTGATTCCTTTCGCTGCAGAATTATTTTTGTTGTACGGTGCTCGGAGGATCCCGGCCCGCACCTCTTTCTTTCTCCTCCTCACACTTCCTTGCATCAGACTACGGAGGAGGGCTTAATGCACCGGAGCGAAAAAAAGAAAAGGTGAAAAAAAAATCTGAATTCTTTATCCCCCTCAGAGTAGCAGCCTTAGTATCGTTAGCGTTTATCGTTTGCGGTTGCTGCCTGCTTCATGCACTCAGTCTGATGCCAAATAGAAACCAAAAGTATGTTTGCTGGTGAGAGCTATCAAAGAACAACACCTATGGGAGTCAGTTTCAAACTCTAAATGAGCAGCCCAGAGCTTAGGTGTGTTTTAGGGCTGCAGAGTAATGGTGCAGTATCACTGCTGTATTATAGGAGGAGAAATTCTGGTTTTTCTCCCACTAAATGCCAGAAGCATTTACATTCCTCCTATGAACCTTCTCACTGTGCGCAAACGACTAGAATTTTAATCATCTGTAATCCGAGGAAATTATCTTCCATTTAGTAAGAGAGGGGGAAAATGACAACATCCGGCTGAAGTACAGGATAGAGTTAATTGTATGAATTCATCATATTGGTGGAAATTAGTCTCTGTTTGCTCATGTCATAGTTCTTGGGTGGGATGCTTTCTTTACTGAATGGGCCATTGACATGGTCTATGTTAATGAGCCATCAAATTAACGATTCATCCATCAAGTCGTGGCGGTGAGAGTTGCTCGGGGGGGCTCCGTACTCCGTGGAGGGTCTCTGTGGGTATCACCTCCTCTGTCCTGAGTGTCTCCCACTTTACCACTGGGACTTCTCCCGCAGGTCCTCCGCTCTTTTGTGCAGAGGAGTGAACTCCTGACGACCCCGCCCCTTTGCGCTCTGCCGCCCCCAAAGGAGCGGGGGGCTGAGCAGTTTCGGAATTTGCTCAAGAACTACACTGCAAGGTGTTCCCTGAAAACTTTGATCTTAGTGGTTTGAGGTACCTTTCCCTACTCATCTTCTTTAAACTGTAATTCATTTCTCTATTTAGTGTGACAGGTTTTTGCCTAGAACATTCTTTTTTTTTAATCAATGGAAAGCCTTTCTTCCATTAACTAGGTAGAATTCTTGTATTTTTCGACCATTTGCTTAATAGCCTTCCATTATATGGCACATTTAGACAGGGCTTTCCTCTGATACCGTAATGCCTATTGGTTTGTGGTCTTGGATTTATAACGTTTCATTTGCAGCAAATGCACTGGGCTCAGAAGGACGCCCGTAATTGAATGTTGACTGCATCTTGCCATGTTTTTCCCTGTGTGAATTTCTCTTAACAGCCGTGGAAGGTGTCAGGATGTGAGGAAGTCTGTGAGTTTGCTGACAACCTCTAGCTGGGAATGTTATGGTACTGGAGTACACTGGAGGGGGAAAAAAAGGGTTTTACTTGCATTTTGGTAGTGGGTGTCAAGTCTGTTGTCACCTCCGTATCTCCAAGGGAGACTAGGCCCCTAATTCTGTAATACTTATTTTGTTTTTAATTCAGCCACAGCTGAAAGTCATTTTATATTTCTGAAGTTTTGACATTTTATCCCAAAATGTAATGGTATGCTTAATTGCCCATTGGGTGTTTTGAAAGAGATTTTGTGTAGATTTTTAAGCACGGAGGATAAATCCACATCACAGAGGAGCTGCGTTTTATGACATTATTTCATTCTGAGAAAATGGAAGTGCCCTGCGGAATTTAAAAGGGAGCCTATTAATACCCAGAGCAAAAGCCTTGGAGATATCAGACGGTTTCTTTCACTGTGTCTGAGCTGGTGAAATCATGTCTTCGGGTGTCAACTTTCAGACCGATGAGCTGTCTCGGCAGCTAATCAGAATTCTCTGCACGGCGAGCCTCACGTAAAAATACGCAAAACTGTGTGGAAAAGAGTGAAGTAACAGACGATGGGGGAAACCAGATACCCCAGCGAGGGAATTTGCTCAGTCACAATGAAGGAGCTAGGTGCATGCTACTGAGGGGTAGTATGTGGGTTTTGGCAGGTCTCCAGACAGCGAGGTACCCCGGCCCCTCGTCCACCCCACCCCCGTTTCTTCTGCTGTAAAGAGAATTAAAATGATGGCTTACGTTGTTCCAGATGAACGTTGGGGCCCGGTGTCAGCCGCCTCAGAGTTATGATGTAGGGAGGGATTTTTCTGCGTTCTGTTATACAGCAGCTGGTTTGGCTGGTCAGGTGGTGTTGCTTGATCTGTTATGATTGGCTTGCTCTTCCAAAACCTTTTCTAAAGGATTCAGAACCTGTTCGTCTCACCTTCTCCTTGATATCTTAAAAAAACAAAAATGTTTGTTGTTTTTTTCACCCAGCTATGTCTTAAGTATGTTCGTATAGCATTGTACCAACTTGCCCCCAGCATGTCATGCCAGTTAAAAATCTGTAAAAAATGTTCCAGGTCACTATCTCTTTCAAAGATATGCTTCAGTTTGAGTGCTCTTAAGGTGAACTCAAGCTCACCATTTTCTCTTTTCACAGTTTTTCCTACGACAGAGGAATTTAGTTTTTAATAGTCTTAAAACATAGCAAGCAGGAGTTTAAGAAATGCCATAATCATGTTAATGAAAGCTTTCTTTTCTCTAAAATGGTAGGACAAAATAGTTGTAAAAAGTGAAATCAACAGCTACATGTAAGAACTTAAAAAGTTTCAAAAGAGCCAAGCGTCTGCTTTTCTGTTTGTTGTTGTTGTTGTTGTTTTTTTGCTGAATTTTATCTTCCACTGAAGAGAAGGATTTGAAGGGCGGTAGAATAAGACGCCCGCAGTTAGCGGCCCCCATATGTTTGGAGATGGGCCGTGCTTCTTTCAGCGTCTTCTGAGCAGGATACGTAATTAACTGGCCTTTATTTAATCACTTCACACTCACTCACTCGGGCTGGCACATACAGGGTCCTTATAGAGAGAGAGGCTTTATGGGAGTCTGCTATTGTGTGGCCGGAGAAACTTCAGTTAGTTCCTGCAGGGCTGACACCCAATGGCGGGGGAAAGGACCTTATCACTTCAGCCTTCTCTTCAACACAATGAGGGCCGATATGAATTCTCCCCACCCCCCCCAAAAAAAAAGAGAAAGGGGGGAGGAGTAGAAGAACTGCAGTTTTGGAAGGAGTAGGGGGATCAGTGGTGCTCACTCTCCAGTATCTATGTTTGCTAGCCCAGCGAGTTCCCCCTGTTAACCCCCTCCCCCCACACACACACACACACACACACACACACACCCCCCCCAAGTGGAAGCTTTGCATTCCCAATGAGCAGGAAGGAGCCCCCGCCCATTGCAGGATGGGACTGTTTCCCCCATTTCTTTCTTACTCTCTTTTCTCTCTTACTCAACGGCCCGTCTTCTCCCTGTCCGTTTCGTTCCTCTCTCTCTCTCTCCGTCCACTTTTTGTTACTTTTTTTTTTTGTTTTTTTGGCAGGTTCAACAGGCGCTGTTTATTGGTTGTGGATTAAGGGTGTTGTGAGTCAGGGAAAGAAGGATACTGATCCGTTTGAGAACTAGGCCTACTCAGCCGGGAGCGCAAAAAAAAAAAAAAAAAGCTCTCGCCATTGTTATGTGCTACATTTTAGAACCGCAGAGGCTGGAGTACCACCCCCTTCTGTGCGGGCTGGTGTGGTGGAATGCAGGTTTGGGCCTCCATGTCCAACTATAACAGAAAACGGCCCACTGTTGTCACAAGACTGATTTTATAATTCCTCTCTGTTTGCGCCAAGTTGCTGAAACAGTGAGTTCTCTTAGCGTGTGTTTTGTTTGTGTGTGTGTTTTGTGTGCGTGAGGAGTGTTTTGTGTGTGGGAACTGCGGTGCAGCAGTCAGACCCCGGGACCGTGCTGTGGGGTGTGAGGGGTAAAGGGGCCAAAAGGGATGAAAAGCCCCCACAATGCCAAGCGACACAGCGAGGTCACTGTCCAGGCAGCGGCGCTCTTTTATTGTCATGAATAAATAAATAACTCCACTTCATTAATCCTGAATCGTCTTTCAGAGGCCTCTCTTTGCCGGGGTTACGGAGGTGATCTGTGTTATTGTAATGTGGCTCCATTCACTTAAACCCAGCACATTACCCTAAGTGAAGTCCAGAGTCTCTGAAAACTCATTCACCATCTCCATCCTTTCTGTGTGCGCCATTCATACTTTAGCACATGCGGGCTTTCCGGTCGCATCGGTTATCAGCTGCAACGTAGTAATTATGATACATTCAGAAAGGATGCCCTGCCCGTATAATCTAAAGTACAACAGTATTGTTAAACAAACAAATACGACCGCATTGGAAGTGCCGGGTTGCTCTCAGAGGAGACTGCTCTCACAGCTGTGAATAGAAGAGAGGTATATCGATTGCAGCGGCGATAGCATTGTTGATGGAGAATTAAGGCTACATGTAATTTTAAATACAATGAAGGATGATGGCGTTCTTAAGATAGCTCCTATCAGAATGAAGGGCAATGGAGTTCGATGCAGTAGCAGCCTTTTGTGCAACAAATAGTGTAGCCTTTTATCTCCCGATCTTACACCAGACCTTTGTGTTTTTGCTCATTGGCTGGTCCTACAAGCCAGAGAGTCTGGTTATCTGTTTTGGGGATCGCAGACCTCCAGGAAGCATCTGCACATGGGGAATTGTGGGATAGAGTCTGTGTGACTAGCTGGTTTCGAGCTGGCTGTTTCAAATGATTTGGGAATCTGATTCCCCTATTCCTCACTCAGACCTGTTTGAGTTTTCACTGCATGTCTCCCTGGGTGGCATTCATTATCTCAACTCGACAAATACCCTCTGCAGTGGCTCCAGTGAAATACATTCAGAGTAGCTAAGCGTACCGGCCAGTTTTACACTGAAGTTTTACTGTCAAAAGTATAGTATTTAGTGCTTAGCCAAATTTATCAATGTAGCATCATTGGCTACTGGCTAGCACATTTTGTCATTCTTAGATTTGTCCTACACTGTCTCATGCTTTTATTGTATCAGTGCACTCTCAACTCTATTCTTTCTTTGTTTTCTCATTTCAGTCTGTGCTTCATTTTTTTGGTGTGTGATGGCCGTACCGTTTTCTGTAACTGTAATAATAAAGATTATATGTTGACCTGTGTAGGACAGTTGAAATTTTCAAATGTAAGGGTCGAGTGGGGTTCTCCAACATTTTTGAAATGGCTTTGGTGGTTGGGACCATGTGGGTTGATGGTGCAGCGTGGATGGTGGAAGTTCAGTGTCTCTGAATGTTAATTTCATGCAATCCTCTGCATTTGGACCTCAGCTGGTGCTTAAAAGCCTCCCTCCAAAATCTGCAGTGGCCGTTCTATACCAATAACGGCTGAACTTGCCCTGTAGGTGCTTCTGCAATAGGAAAGAACAAGCAGAGGATATTGTTTCAGGTATAGCTAATCAATTTGTCTGTTCCTCCATCCCTTTATTTTCACCACTGTTTTTCCAGCAATATCTGTTATTCGGGTCTGTTATTTTTTTTTTTTCGTCTCTCTCTCTTCTTCCATGTATTGGTTTTTACAGCAGTATTTGGTTTCACTCAGATTTGGCACACTCGCTGCTAATAGTCCATAGATGTGCATAAAATGCTTTTAATATACCCAATATGACCACCATATGTAATAGGCTTTTCACAACATTCAGTCTTTATTTATATTCATAAGTCTTTTATGGGTCTTGGTTCCTGGCCAGGCATAGCCACACCTAGCGGTAATAGTAATTTTCAATACACTTCCCTTGCTTTGTTTGATCAGGCTTAGTTATTTATTGTTCATCATTATACTGTCTGGATAAATGGGGAATATCTTTGATCACTGTGGTCGATTGTGCTTCTCATTGGCTACTGAAATTCTTTTTTTTTCCCAAAAGACTGCCTTAGTTAAGAATTTTTGACCACGAATGTGAATCTTTTCCAAGAGACGCATTTTATCTACACAGAACCAAAGTCTAAAAATTGGTACAGTTCGGTTTACATTCTTCTGCTTTATCTCGGTTTCATTTGAAGTCGGACCAGAATAGTTATCTAAATGGTGCAGCAGCTCAATTGATAAATAAGGAAAGTCGCTGGAAAAATTGACAGCGCAGCATTTTCAGATGTTTCGTTTGAACGTGGTCGTATTAAAGATATTGAATGCTGTCCCCTAAAAAGCGTAGCTGGCCTATATAGAAAATGTCAGGGTTTTCCAGCAAATCTCGCTCAGTCAAGAAACCTTCAGAAGCTCTGACTTTGACATTTCAGTTATGTGTATATCTCCATGGCTTTTTTTTTCCACTGCCATAACCTAAGCAGTGTCCGTTCGAAAATCCTGCCTCTGCCTGCCAAACCCATTGATGGATATTCTGACGCGGCTACCGTTAGCTCCAGCCATGCTTGTCACGTTTTCCTTCGCTAGTCTACACGATCATGCTCCATTGTGCCAGTACCTAGTTAGTCTACACATACCACCATTTTAGCCAGCATATTACTAAATAAAACATGCATCCCCCATTTTCGTGGTCTCTACAAACCCGATGGAAGTGGTGGTTTTATTGTATGTATTTATGTATGTGTATTTTTTGCTTGATAATTTTGTTCTGCCCATGGTATGATCAGATGGTAACCTGAAGCACACCTATTCGTACGGTCTGTTTTCATTTGGAAAAAAAAGACATTTGACAAATGAAATGTTTTGTAAGGCTGCTTTTTGTAAGTAAGTTTTCTCTTTTTAAGTTTTCTGCAGCAGAATTACCAAAGCAAGTAAATCTTGGTTTTAAGTTAGTTTTCAACTTATCTGCACCAGTACAGACCGTAATGCTGTTTCGAGCCCTGAGTGTAGGGTAGAGCAGATAAGCACATGTTTATGGGATGGCCAATCAGAAGTATTCTGCACCTTTCGCTTCAAGCATTAGCATAAATAAAACTTACTGCAAATAAAAATGTGTTAATATTAAGTTTTGTGCTAATGAGGCAGAGCACTTTGTGACAGGGGGCTGAATTACTTTATAGCCTAGTCTAGACGACACACTAGAAAAACTGGCAGTTCTTTTTTTAAGTTTATCCAGGTGCCAAGACTTTAATCTTTTAAAAGGTGATAAAATGTGCCTTTTGCATTTCAAGTTCCCGACTACAGCACCAAATCCCAACGAGGCTCAAATGTCCTTGAGTGTTTTTTTCTGCCGTCGTTGCTGGTCCCAGATTCCCCCGTATGGCTTCGTAATTGCACTTGCCGCTGAAATCTCAACCTGCGCCCGGCATTTCTCAGTTGGTTCACTGTCTCGGGAGATGAAACAGGAAGTGACCTCAGGTGACATTTGACCCCTGGCCCCCTCTCGGCTTGGCAGTGTTGTTTGGAAGATGAAAGAAGGTGCGATTCTTTCTGAAAAAGCCACTAATTGGGAGGCGGCGATGAGTGTGAGGCTTTAAATGTAACAGGAAGGAGGGCAAGGGGAAAAAATGGCATGAGAAACACGCAGCAGCTGTGTTTCGCGATTGCAGCTTAAAGTTCAGGAGAAATCTTTCCAAGCATACTGTCATTTTATATGCCTTCAATCACTCGTAACACAACACTGCTGTAATTGGAGGAAAACAGCTTTGATGCCTGCCGTTCAGACATATTTGCTTGTTCTGGTATGTAAATGTATGGATGTTCTCTAAGGAATTACGCTGAATGTGCGGGTCCTGCCTTTCCTTCGCTGGAGTTCTGCACGCACACACGCATGTACATGTGTCTATTTATGAGCGAGTTCGTATATGTAACTTATGTATGAACCTTAAAGGAGAACTTGTGTTGAATTATACGATTTCATATTTATTTTTTGTATCAAGCATTTGCACAAATCAGGCCTGTGGAGGAAACCGTACTCGGTGCTATTGCAGGCTAGCATAATCAACTGGGGGTAGAGGGTTGGGTTGGAGGCTATCAGCATGTGTCTCTGGCTTGCCTGCATGCCTACATATTACATATCATGAAGCATTTCATTAATATCATTAATTATTCCTGATCAGAGCCGCTGTTTTATGAAGCAGTAAGGCTTATCCGGTAAAGCTCTTTAGTTGCACTATGGGAGTGTTGCCGTCGGAGAGAACTGGTGTGAAATGCAGATTGAACAGGGTTTTTGCTCCAAATAAGAGCGTGCTCTACAACATCAGCCTCTTTCTGGAAGTGAGGCATAAAAATGTATGGCAGCTCCCTAATGGGCTAATAACGAACACAGATTTGAAGATATCGAGCACTCTTTTATTTGTTGTCAGCTTTGCAACAAATAAGAATTTGCAAAAAACGTTAAAGATCGGCCTAAAATCAGCAGGTGCAGCCAACTGTGTAGTGTACTCACAGTAAGTCAAATGCAGTTTCTTCCATAGACGTTCATGTTTCTCATACCGTTATAAACTGTGCTAGCAGTCACTGATACAGGCCTCAGTGAATACACTTCAGTTTGAGGACTTCAAGAGAAAGTACTTTTACAGAAATAGCTTTTTTCCACAGATATGCTTGTAATTTTTCTGCTGGTAAGCACTGCTGCTAACCACCTATTATGACCTCGTCGGTATTCAGTTTTACATACGTGCATCTTAATCAGAGAGTCATACAGTTTGTAAATGAAGGCTAGTAATGAGGTCATAACATTCAGCTATCAATTTTTAAGTTGAGAATGTCAGAAATATCTGAGAGACCCAAGATATTCTGACCTATGAAATAAAGCTGTGATAGCCTTCATTTTTTTTTGTTAAATACCTGTAAGTTATGGGTTTAAGAAACCGATAGCTGTCTAGCTAGCGCTGTATAACTAATGGCGCCAGACTTTCATTGTAAGCGTTACCTTTTACAGTTGTTTGTTGTAATGCCGTCCTGTTTGTTCAATTATGAGTCTGTGTTAGCAATGCTATCTAGATGCATTTCTTCTTATGGGGAAAAATATTCATCTGCATTGTTTTATCCAGCTGTTCTGTCCCATGGCTCTGTGCTGGCCTTGGGCTCGCTGTGATTCCCATAATCAAGTCACCTCTGTAATGATCACTTACAACCTCTCTCTGTAAATGATCTCTGAATGTGCTTTTTACGATTTTACCTTCAGTCCTGTGAATTTCTGACTGAGAGAAATAAACACAATTCAATACTTTGTGTAGTGGTGAGTATTTACTTATTGATGCAGTGCATGTTCTTGTAATTTAATTTTTCACATTTTTCAAAATTCATATTCAACATATTATGAATGGCTATGGAAAGTGATAAAGTGTTTTTGTCTAGGTACGCTGTGTACTGTTCAGACTGTCTCGGCATGGAACATCATTTTTTATTTAACAAATGTAATAACATCTAAACCTTCAGTTACAGATGTATGCTAGTGATAGTGATATCTGTTTGTTCGGTTGAGGTAGGCAATGTAATGAATAAGGAACCAATGGATCAGGAGGAGTTGAATGCTTCTCTTGTTTGGAGGTGGATTTTTGACAGTGATGCTACATGATGGTTAACACCGTTTCAGTCGAATTTTTGCACATGTGCCGGCTAAGCTGGCTTATGATTTTTGACACGGCTACTCCTGCTTTGGGAGAAATTCCCTGAAATGTGCACGTGGTTTTTTGGTAAATTTCTGCCAGTAATTGTGCGGATTATTGGTGTTTTTGCAGGTTTAATGGGTATGTGTGTTTTGGAAGATTTTGGGGAAAGATTTACTGGCAAATTTTGGGAAAGCTGGCAGGGTGATTTTGGGACTGTACACTTTGTGTTTAAATAAGGTTTACAGGGTTATTTGGAAAGGATTTGTGTATTGATTTGGTGTTGGTGTTTTAAGGAGGTTAGCTCGATGTTAGCTTATGTTCTCTGGGTGACTTTGGGAACTTCTGAAGGGTGAGGAAGGTTTTCTGTGGTTTGAGAAACGTTTGCAAGAGTGAGGAAGATTACCTGTGTGTTCTCAGTCAGTTCTCTGGGTGTTTTGGGGCATGTATTGCTGTGGTGCTGGCGGGTTGGCCAGCTGTAGTGACTGAAGGTGCCCTGAGCGCGGCGGCGCTAGCGGACCCTGCTGTGGCAGCAGTGACGGCTGACTGGGCCTGTGCCAGGCCGGCTCTGTGACGGAGCCTTGGGGACAGCTCGTTAGCTCCCTGGCTGCTGCTGAAAGGGATCATGTGGAATGAATGTCTGAGGAAAGAGTGCAACGGAACACTGTGGGAATGCAGGTGGTCCAGGGCAGCTCGCTGGGCGTGAGACATGCTGTGTGTGTGTGTGTGTGTGTGTGTGTGTGTGTGTGTGTGTGTGTGTGTGTGTGTGTGTGTCTGTCTGTCTGTCTGTCTGTGGCTGTGTGTGTGTGTGTGTATATGTATATGTCTGTGTCTGTCTGTGAGTGAGTGAGTGAATGTGTGTGTGTGTGTGTGTGTGTGTGTGTGTGTGTGCGCGCGCCTGTGCCTGTCTGTGAGTGTGTGTGCGTGTGTATAAGTCAGTCTGTGTGTCTGTTTGTGGGTGGGTGAGTGAGTCTGTGTGTGTGGGTGTGTGTGAGTGAATCTGTGTGTGTGTGCGTGTGTGTGTGAGTGAGTCTGTGTGGGTGTGTGTAAATGATTGTGTGTGTGTTTATGTGCGTGCACGCACGTGTGTGTGTGTGTGTGCTCATGTGTGAGAGTGAGTCTGTGTGTGTGTAAATGAGTGTGTGTGTGTGTGTGTGTGTGTGCGCGCATGTTTGTGAGCAAGTGTGAGAGTGAGTGAGTGTGCGTGTGTGTGTGTGTGTGTAAATGAGTCTGTGTGTGTGTGTGTGTGTGTGTGTGTGTGTGTGTGTGTGTGTGTAAATGAGTCTGTCTGTGTGTGTGTGTGTGTGTATATATTTATATATTTCAACTTATACACTCAATTATATTTATTATTGCTTTCATTACAAAACTTAAATTATAAAATGTTTAACTGTCCGCAAAAATGCTTACAGCACAACTAACTCAGAAGTAAGCAAATGTATTTCAGTATCTTTGAGAATGAATTACTTATTATTTAATTTAATTAATATATTACATATTTTGTATTAAAAAATGATAAGCAGTTTATGTTTCCACTGTTGGAATGCCAACCGCCAAACCAAACACATAGCTTTCAGCACAAAACTAGAAAAATTGTTCATGCAAAATAAAGTAGCACGATGAAATGAATTTTTTAAAAAATGATGAAAAATTTGGCACAGTCTGGCACTAATGTGTCACCTTCTCCAAAAAGAATGATACATGAAAAAGAAAACAAACAATGAACAACAGAATGTTCCAGGCCTCCTCATAGTCTGTTTTATGTCTCTATCACATCCAGAGCTGTCTCCACTGGCCGTTAAGAACCGTAGTATGTCCATGTTTTGAGGCGTAAATCAGTGCTGCAGCCCGTTTAGTATCAGGCCTGCGTTTGAGAGCGTTCACTCCGAGGATACAGTAGCTGCAATGTCAAGATGCTATTTTGCCAGCACTAAGCAGAGAGCTGGCACCGTAGCCTCCTGCAGACTGAATGGTTCAATTTCACCTCCCTAAGACGTGATTCTGAGTTTATGTGTAGTTTTACCTTATTGATCTATTGAAATATGCTCATTAATATTGAGGAAAATATGTGTATGTATAGGTAATAGTCAAAATAATATCACATTGACATGATCAGTAGTGTTACGCCTCTATTTAATGAATGTGAAATTGATACAGGAGGTTTTCCATTGAAATGATTGCCTGGTTCACTGTGACTATCCCTTTTCTGTGTGTGTGTGTGTGTGTGTGTGTGTGTGTGTGTGAGACTGAACAATTTCTAATGAGAACTGTCAGAATTCCATATCAGTAGTATTGTTTGTACAGAATAACCTCAGAGATGCAGAAATAAATTATATATGCACAATCGACTGAACTGAACTCCGTCTAAACATAACCTAATCCCACAGCTTCAGCTTTGAGAAAAGAAGTCGTTAAATTGCAGCAGTATCACAATATATTCATAAAAAAACCAAAACAAAATGCAATTAAAATTAGAAAAAGGGGCATGTCAGCAGTAGATAAAACAAACTGGCAAAATGAACAAGCTAGCAGGTAAATTCTAACATTGAACCAAGATTAAACAGAGGTTCAAACCAGCGATTTTACAGGTGCATTTTATGAGGTAAATAATTAGCTTGCCAACTGGCAAAAACCTACAATTAAAAAGAAAGAAAATAAAGGCAGCTAACTGTAAAAAATGCAGTGGTTATTAAACTGGAACTAATCCTACTTTCCATTGATAGGACAAGTTCACAATCAAGTTTCCATTTTGTAATTTGTACATTTAGGAGTCCTTTGAAAAGCAGCAAGGGAACCTGCTCATGCACAATAAAAGTTGAGATAAATCGATGCATTTATCCATTAGCAATGCTAGAAACAGTCTTATGACATTGCAGGAACCATCTCTTGCTAGCTTTACAGTCAGTCTGGTGCAGTTATCTTTCTTTCATCAGCTTTGATTTATACCTTACACTTTTTTTCGGATATACACATTATCTCTTGATGCCTCAGCTAACAGTTTGTTGTTTTTGGTTTGTTTGAATACATGAATGGATAACATACTTTCAGACAGTGTTACGGTTTGTTCTTGCATGCTCTGTCCTGGTGTGTTGGTGTCTCTTGTAGTGTATTACATGAAATACCTATAATAGCTTGATTCTTACAGCCCAAGCAGTAATTTTTCTTAAAAATATGCACACAGTCGACATGTACATTCACACATCTTTTCAACCCAAGTTCAGAAGTATGAACATCCTTTGCTTCAGTTCGCCACGCCCGGATGGTCTCGAATGTTTTGTAGTTAAATGGACGTGACTGCAGCTGCAAAATGAGAATAGCTCGTTTAAAGAAACACACCTGTATTATCAGCTCGCACAATGGAAGTAAGGATTCCAGGTGCATTATGATGACACGAGCAGTTCAAAGTTACGGATGCTCCCTCTCTCAGTGCTTTTTGTCTCTGAGGTTCTGCTGTATATTATGGGATGGTCATATGTTGCCTGAATTTTGAGCTTATATTTGCCAGAAAAGGTGTGTGACTGTGATAGTGGTTTGAGCTTTGTAAAACAGTATTGCACTAATGGGTTCCTCACAGGTCAGTGTTTCTTTGATGAAACTGTAAGGTACAAGGTGTTGTAATTGGGCTTTACTTAGAAACAACAAAATACCCAAACCATAATTCTCATTATCCAATATTGCATGAGCACTGGACTCCGCTACATCTTTACAGATGCAGTGACCTATATAGTACATAAAATCCCAGAGCATCGTAGAAAATATGGTGCAGAATTAGCCTGCTTGGTTTACGTATTAAATTATTAAATTGCCTGTCCAAAAAACCCTTTTTGGTCAAGGGATAACTAAAGTACCCGTCCAGTCAAAACGGTAGCTGTTTGTAGCTATGCTACTGCTAATGAGATCCTTCTTTTGGAGGACCAAAATAGTGACATTATTTCAGGGTATTTTCACAAGACAGGACTGAGAATTGTTTGTACTGGTAATTGCAAGATTTTGCCAACTTTTGAGATATTTCAGCTTTATTAATGGATAAAACTTTCTGGTGGCCTGTCAGTGAGTGTTTTTGTGCAGTCTCCCAAGTGCTACAGCTCCATTTTAAACTTTAGCACCTTTTCCTTGAATCCTGAAGGAAAATCATGTAGTTTTGAAACTTGTTGCAGTGCTGAGCACAATCCTTGCTGATTTGTGTAATTGACAGAAAAATGAGAAGCACTTTGTGTTTTGAGAGCTAAAAAACAGTCAACTGCCAAGTGTAAACTTTTATGAATTGCATTTTAAAAGAATATTCTTTGTATTTTTCAGTACTTTATCATAAAACGTACATTTTAATCTAAAGATATGACTTTAAACAACTTGCACTACATATATCAATGTGGTTGGAAGTGCAGTATTTTTTAATTTTGGATTTAGCCTTTTCAGGTTGGCTGAAGTAACAGCAGATGTGGTTGTGAATGCTGTAGTATTAGTTATTTTTATATATTTGGAAAAAATCTATGCACCATGTCCTTTCCGAAGTAAAGTTGTTGGCAGCCAAAGCACTCAAAACCAGTGAATCCTGAAATAAACAGCATCCTACTTTTATTTTTACATGACTTGCGAAAGCTAAAAGCATTAGATACAACATGAACAATGTTTTTAATTGTCCCAAACATGCAAACAATATGGCAACCAAGCTCTCACAATAGTTTGTGAAAAGGTTCAACAAGGAATAAAATGTGAGACCAAAAACACAGAACTGTTTTGCTAGATGTAGTTTTTATATTTACAGGATAAAATATTTTATTTAGCAATTAGCTAAAATTAAAAACAGAGTTTGTGTTTGGCTCCAATGGCTTTGTGTGACTGAGGCAGTGGGATGGGTCGGTTGTCTCAGTTCTCAGTGAACATTCAAAAAATCCTCAACTTCTTGTTCAATATGGCTTCAGTAATGCTGATATTTAATTAATTTCATTTATAATTTTGATGCAAAAAAACACATAATTGATTTTGTTACTGACCTGAGATCAGTTTGTAAATGAAGCGGTTTTGACCGGAGAGGGCCCTTTCTGATAACCCCAGCCATGCTTAAACAAAAACTTCATTCGTGACTCAAAATTGACAGTGGATTGTAATCATTTTCATTCTCTTGCCAAATACAAGTCCTTTCATGATTATTAAAATCATGTGTTCTCTCAGCACGTTTTGGACAAACCATATGTAGTCATGCATCCAGCCTAAATAAGTTTAATAAGTTTAGAAACTGGTCAGGTTGAGTTCATCTAGATAGGCTGTCCTCTAACCTCCTCATTTCCTTGTTCTGGAAATTAGGACCTTATCTGTAATAGCTCTCAGTTTCATCTCTTTGGTTCCAGTGGAACAGAGGTCAGCAGGCCGTATGGGTTTGAAGTGTATGTAGACTGTTTAACCGCTGTATAATGAACAATTGAGCTTTGAAGGTTGGGATACCTTCAGTTCCATAGCTGGGTACATATAATGGCTTTTCTGCAACTGTTAGTGTGATTTTTGAACCGTTATTTTTATAATGTAGGTAATATGCTGCACTAGTCTGCCATAATTTTTGCAGGAGCAATGTAAGATGAATTTCTATCTAAATGAAAACCGGAAGACTGATTACTTCAGATTAGTTATACCTTAATTCACAACTCATTAACTTGGGTAATGAAGAGTCTTTGTGTTTGCGCAAGAACACCACCGAGTGTGGGCTCACAGGCTGTTTCATTTGTTTTTGTTCTTTTTCACTTTCCCCCGACCCTTTCTCAGGCCACAGAACCCAGCCTGTTCACAGCTATATTTGAATTTGGGATTTGCTCGCTCCTTTCATCACTGTTTCTCAATCTTTGTTTTCCTGTTTGATAAAGGATTAGGTGTCAGTGTGTTTGTTGCGATGCCGGTGCCTTGGCAAGTGTTAAAAACGCAGCCTGACCCAACAGCGCTGCGTCTCATGCTTGGCAGCCAGGAATCGCGGTGTTTATTTTTAATGAGAGGTTAAATAAATAACGCGCATATCAATCTGCAGACATTTCGCTGCCTCACACTCCCTGGGAAAAGATGTTCTCTGACCTTACCGTTAAGACTTTTCATAAGGACGGATTGGAAAAATGCATGCACTTTCACGGTGTTTTTGCATTAAATATCAAATGTAAAATAAAATTCAAGCAAACCCTCTTTTCGACATGTAGTGACTTAGAGGTAACAATTTGTATGGAGACAGACCGTTTGAGGTTTTGTAAAACATACCGGCGGACAGGATGTTGTACAGCAGGACAAAGTTTGCCCCGTTTAAAGCAAACATGCAGAGTAGTTTCAGGAGGTTAGCTGCATTGGTGCGGTACTTTCATTGCGTGTAGATTCCCGCCTGCACAATCACAGATGTTCCAGGTCTTCTGTGTTCTCCTTTGCAGTGCACGCGGCTGCACGTGCTCAGTGGCGCTCTTACTGATGGTTGTAGCGGGCTTCTGTTATCATACTCAATCTATTTTTGTAACTGGCCCCGGCATCCTTTCCCCCACTTTTCCCTTCCCCCCCCCGTCCCAAAGCTCTTTGTGGCTTTGGGTGGAGGAGTTGAGGGGGGTGAGGGACAGTTAGAAAGGGGTAAGGGGGGTGTGGGGGGGAATTTAGGGGGGTGAAGCTCATTTTCTTTATGGAGCCACAGGAATCTCAACTGCATGCACAGGATTTCACATCTAATCAGCCGGTCGCCTTGGCAATGGGCCCATCGCGGCTGCCCGCCGGTGCGGGACTGCACATGTGCAGCCTGGCTTACAGTCGGCCCCCACCCCAGGGGTGCAGGGCAGGACCGGCAAGACTTTCCCCACCACAGGATAGAGGGGTCGGCATGGTTGCTTTTGACACTGCAACATCACATAGTTGTGACGCCGTCTATTCAAGTTACACACAATTTTTTTGCTTGCCATCAACACATGCAGATTTGTCAGTATAGCTGGCCCATAACAATGTATGGTGCATTTTTATGTTTTATTTTTTATGTTATTTGGAAATTACATAATCGAATCAACAAACAAGATTTCTCTTTTCACAGACCTCAGTTTCTTTATTTTGGTTTTTTCCTTTTATGTATTTATTTAGTAGTTTTTTCACTTTTGTACCTTTTATTAAGCCATTTCCTTTCCTCCTCCAAGATACTATGTATCAGCTTATTGTAGACTTAAATTCAGGACTTAAGTAAACATACGTTGTATTATTTATTCTTATTAATTAATTGAACTTCAGAAAGGTTTTCTTGTGATCCTGAAATAATTAAAATGACTGCAGTCGTGATTGCTGTTGTGATGATCATCGGTATCTTCTTGTTCTTTCCTTACGCGTGTATATGTCATACTGAGGAAGAGAGAATGAGCTGGTAGCTGTCAGTGGTTTTATCAATGGAGCTGACAGAACGAGGAGGCGGGGCTTGCTATCACTCAGCTTGTTTGTTTTGTTGTAATTGCTCCTTAAATATGAACGCGCAAACAGATTTGCTTGTCTTCATGATAATTTTTATGTATATAACAGCCATCGCTTTTCTTGTGACTGGAGTAAATACACACTTTATGAATGCGGTTTGCTTGCTGTGCCAGTGGTCTATCAGAGCCAATCTAAAGCACACATTTACTTCAACTGTCCCTTCATTCATTATATGGGACTTTTACACCTACGGGATGTACTGTAATCAATGTCAAGGTGAGATTACTTCTGTAACCGAATTAACGATAAGAGGGTGAAGTGGAAGGGTAGAGAAGATTAATCTTTATGAAAAGATTATATTTTAAGATGGATAGAAGCGCCACCATGTAAAAAAATTCATTAACTGGTTTAAGGGGTATTCTAAGGTCATTGGTCCCTGTGTTGTTACAATGCAAAGTGTTATTCATTTCCAGTTTAATATTAGCCTAACCGTTTACCCCTATAACTTTGTAATATTTCACCGTAAATGAACCTCTGATTGGTCCACACAGGCTTTTCCGTTTCCTTTGGGTCGTATCAGTCGATGGGAGGTGGGGGCAGGTTGGCAGCGCTGAAATGTCTCTTCGTCGAGCCGCACGGTGACTCCGTAGCTGGGCTGCAGACTTTCTCAGGCTCTCTCTTAAAGGAATCCTTTTATGGTGGATTTCCTTATCCAAACCGTCAGGTCTTTCGCCGCCCAGCTGGGGGTTTAATTGTTATGTGAGGACGGTGACGGCTTTGAGGAGGTAATTAGCGCTCTCCTCTTCAGCGACACCGTCGGGAACGGTATCTGGTGGTCTGCAGCGTCCGAACGCATTCCTGCTGGCTTCTCTCAGTGAGAAGACGCAGTTATCTCTGCTTCCCAGCCCAGCCCAGCCCAATTTCCCCCCCCACACCCTCCCAAAAACCCCAGCCCCGCTCCACTGCCTGTTCGTGCGTCAGCGACATCACACACGGGTCACATTAAGTCTGTAACGTGAGTGAGTGACACACAAATGTCTGAGAGCTGCTAAAGCGGGAGATAAGACAGCTGGGGCAGCATGGGGAGGACTGTGTCGATGCAGGGAAAGCTGTGTGTTAGCGCTTTAGCACAGGGTTATGCAGATCTGTACTGCGGTAGATTTGACTGACGCGCACTGCGGTGCTGAAAGACAGGGGCTCTGAACAGAATGTTCACTCAGCCTCCTTTGAGTGTAAACTCGGTTCGCACCCGGTGAACGTTCACTCAGCCTCCTTTTGAGTGTACACTCTGTTCACTCTCAGCTCCTAGCTTGGGTGGGAGGCCTGCTCTGCAGGGCAGTGTCCTCATTAAAAGCTCTGGGCTCTGTGCAGGGCAGAGAGAGAAGATGGCCGTCCAAGCAAGAGCGGCCCCACAGAGGGCGACGGGATAGGGGCAGTGGCCACCTCTGTGAGAGTGTTATTGACTCAGACAGTCTCCAGGCCCCCACCCTTGGACTCCCATGGACACAGGCATGGACCAGAGGCGTAGCCTGTGCCTAACAGAGCATGTGCCCAGAGCTGACAGAACCAGGGCTCGCCGGACCACCAGCCGTCAGGTCAGCGAGGGCTAAACCGCGTGGAGGGATCCATCTACGGTTGAATGGAGAGTGTGAGGGTGGGTGTGGCTCAGCGCACTGCGAGAGAAGCCGGAGATACACAGGGACCCTCCCACGGCACGGCCTATGTGGCCACGTTACCCCCACATTTCAGTGTCAGGCGCGGCCCTCCCCCTGTCTCACCTATTATTATCACCATATGAGCCGCCCGCTCCCTGACCCACCCACTCTGCCGTGGAATGCACAGTGGCACAGGAGGAAGTGATGGCGTGCACACAACAGCCACATCGACAAACCACTAGGCAGGGTGGCGGGGAGGGGGCGTGCTTCTCCTCAGGCCCCACAATAACAGCTCCACCGCCAGATACCGCCGTAATGTCAGCCGCTCATGTCATCGACTGTTGCCGTGGCTGCAGGAGCAGTTAGGGGTCAGTGGGATTCTGGGTGGGCTTTCTTTTCTGTTCCCCTCTCCCCATCATCGTCTGCAGGGTCTGACATTCCTGTTGGAAGTGTTTGAATGGAGCGAGCGGCTCATCAAAGCCTTTGGCCTGATGGAAGGTTTCCGTTCCCCCCCCTCGGTTCCCCTGCACCGCTGATAGCGTAAGGCCCTTTCCTGCCTCGCACGCTGGAAGGCGTTTGCGTTTTATGTGTGTTCTTTGGCATGGCAGCTTCCTGCCATAGATGAGGGTCAGCGCTCATAAAATGTTCCACAGCTGAGACGGCACCATCTTCGCGTGAGGAAATTTTAAGGAAGAATCAAAGGCCAGACTTGGAGTTGGGTTTGCGATATGTCATCCCCTGAATGAGGAGCCAGTGCAGGTCGACCGCAGGGTACTACTTCTGTTGTTGTTGGTGTTGTTTCCTTTGTTTGCCTGGACAGGGATGACATTTCGATCCCTTTTTCGCTGTATTCCCAACAGGACAGGTGCTGAAGCTTAACAGCATGCTAACCCAAATGTATGGTGAAAGCGAATGCGGGCAAGCCAGCGCCACGCTAAAGCCAGGGCAGTCTCAGTCCTGGCACCGAGACCACACCCGCCTCCTGATGCTGCCGTTACCGCCACATTGCCACCGTCGGCCGCCATGCCTCAGAGGAACGTGAAAGAGCAATTCTCTGTTCTCTGAAGAGTGTCGCCAGGGCCTCTCTCTCTCTCCGCGCCTCGACGGGATCTCTCATGATATCATGCTCAAGGAGGACCACCTCTGCGTACCTCCTGCTTCCCCTCGCCCCCTTTCTGAAAACACTTCTGATAACTTTTCTCCTGCCAAAGTCCAAGGCTCAGCTGCAGAAGAGGATATTGCTCTGTTCCTCAGATAACTTGTCCTGAAGTGAAAAACAGACTGGGATCCGTGCTCGGTGTGGAGCAGTCGGTTTACCTTGGCCGGCCTGATAGAGAGCACTGCCATTAACCAGCCTTACAGTTTGATGGTCTCATTATCTTATTTTGAAACAGACTCTCCGGGACATTTCATCTCCATTTGCTCTTTATTTGCAGAAAAACTTGGTTCCCTCCCCGTTTTTATTTATTTAATCTTCTTAAATTAGCTCCTTGGCGCACGCTACCCTGCCGTCAGTGCGGCCCACCCTCCCGCTCTCCGTGCCCTCGCTGGGCTGGCCTGCGGCTCGTACTCTGCCCCTGTGTGGGTTTGTCGGCAGGGTGAGAACCAGCCGCCGACGCCAGCGTCACCGGGGCATGTCTCAGTGGGCCGGCCAGGGTCCCGGGTGCAGGGGGTGGCTGGGAGCGATGCTTGGCGGAGAGCGCGTGGGGGGGCGGACGCTGAGATGGCCCGCCGTCTGTGGCAGGACGCGGGCAGAGGGCTCAACCGCACTGAGCCTTAATGCAAAACACACACCAGCTCAGAGCGGGGCGGAGACACCGCACGGGCGTATTATTTGTCTGTTTATTATTACAGTCCGTGTTGATATCCAAGAAAATGGAAACACCCTCCTCTCCTCCCCAGCTTGCAGATGCCCTAAGTCATGTCAGTGAGCTCCAGAGTGCTGCGTTCCAAATGTGGACGTTACCAGAGTTCTCTTTGATTTAGCTTCCAAGGAGCTGTCCGTGAGGCAGAAGGGTGCCCAGGTGTTGATGGGAAAAACATGTGGAGGTGATGTTTTGATCAGTTTGATAAAGGTACATCAGTTTTGACACGTCGTTCCCAGTCCGTCTTTCCCTTTGAACCAAAATTAGTCAAGTTCTCCAAGTGTGTGTTAGACGGAGCGGCGAGGTAGAGAAGAGGCGATGTAATTGCATCTGCGTGTTATGTTCAGGACGGCATCCTTCATTTTGACAGGTCTGAAAAGAGCATCACAGAGTCCAAGGGAACCTGGTGATTTACGCGCTTCAGCCATAAAAGAGAGGTTCAGAAGGCCAGCGCTCTCAGCGCCGTAAGAAATCCTCCAGTGTTTTCACTGCGGGCCCGAGCGCTGACCCGCGGCAGATGTTTCATGTCGTGCCGCCGCCTCGTACGCTCACGCTCACAGCGCCATAAACACGCCTCGGGAACTCTTCGAGTTTCCAGACCCAGCCCTCCCCGGTTCCTCTAGGATCCCAGGGAGTCTGACCATCCACAGCCCCAATTAAGCGAAAGCACCGGCTGTCCTATCAGCAGAGCGTGTAGTGCGTCCGCCCGCTCCATCTGTGTCTTCCCAAGGCCAGCGTAGCTCAGGTTTTGGGGAAGCCTGCCAAGTGTCCTCAGGTTTACCTGGGTTCACAGGATTACGGCATGCAGCAACCATTTCCTGAGTTTGTGCAGACTTTCTTCGGAGAGCTGGTGTTTGGCACCGTTTATGATTTTATGTTTTTTCTTTTCAAGCAAACCTTCACCAGACTGGATCATTGGTCATATTTTTTTAAAGGTTGTGTTCCACTCAGTTGGGTCTGGGTTTTTTTTTTTTTTTTTGAAGAAGGCAAAGCCAGGCCAGCCAGCAACTCCAGAGGCAGAGATGGTTCTGTAGGTCTGTGCTTTTGGCCTGCTGGAACTGGCCATCGTATGGCGGTCCCACTAGAAAACCCATTTCTGTGCCGGTTTGATTGAGGCACTTCAAAAGCGCTTGTTCCCCCTCCCCATCTCCCTGACTTCTGAAGCAGGCTGCAGCAGCCATTGGTCACAGGGAGATGTCAGAAGCAGAGCGCTTTTATGACTCACCGCTCCAGTCGTGGTCATCGCTCCTCGGGCCTGCTTCCTGTCCCTCACCAGCCCTGCCTGTCTGAGGCTGATTTAGTGCGGCGCTCAGATCTCCCCTCCGCACCGCAAACATGGCGTGATCAGCAGGGATAATCCGGGCCGCGCTGGCCCCGGCGCGGGCAGGAAGCAGGGGAGCTGCTCCCCGGGTCCACCGAGATGGATGAGTTTGGGGAATGTCAGGCAGAGATGTGAGCTCTGCTGTTTTTTTTACACCCCCCCATCCCCATCCCCCATACCCCACTTTGGTCTGCTCAGAAAGAAGGGCTTTGTTTAGAGGCTTAGTCTCTCCCTGATGTGCGGGTGGGCAACCTTTAATGCCTTCTCACTGAGAGGCCAGTGATGCAACAGTATTTCCGTCCCTGTCACTGTAGTCATTATATATGTTTCTTTAAAGAATGTGAGTGTGTGTGTGTGTGTGTGTGTGTGTGTATTTTTAGTCTTTTTCATTAGTTTTTTTTTTTTTTTTTTTAAGTTTGCTCCTGCTTTTTCATCAGCTTGATCAGCTTTCTGTTTTTCCCCATTTTCTGTGACTAAACCAGCCACAACATTATCCAGTTTTTTTTTTTTTAATGTTGCTTCGAATGTTTGTTGTTTTTAGAAATCTGGTCAATCTGATGTGAAGCTTTGTAGCAGCAGTAAACAAAACCGTGTCTTTTTTATGACAATTAGCTAGACGCTAAAGATCTAAGCGAACATTTTATCAGTCTGACATACATCAGATTCAGTATTTATGTTTTAAAAAAATCTTGATAGTGTAAAACGTAATATTTCAAATTCTGTAGTTCATGACCTGATTTTAGTTAGCACTCATTCCCCATGATCAGAAATGTCTCATATATTTGATTTGCGGCTTTGGTTGGGAGGGACTGAAAACAGATCATTCCTACTTTTTTCCAAGTATGGGTTGATAAATCCTTTGGGCGGTCAGAGTTCAACAACTGTCATAGACGTTGTTTTCATAAATGCTGAAGGATATAGTGCGAGTCCGGAGTTGTAGCCCACATCAGTCAGAGCATATGTGTACCGAGAGAGGGACAAACTGAACACACCGCAGCTCCACTGTTATCTTTGTTATGTTGGGCCCCCCTTACATGTGGAAACCATTATATCCTGTCTGCCTGAGCAAAAGAAAACAGCGGCGCTGTGGATTTCAGATGTGTGAGAGAATGGGGCTCCGTGACCCACTCCCCCAATGGGCCCTCCCGTGTTTTCACAAAGGGGTGTGTTATTGTAGGACCCCAGTCTGTGTCGGCCGCCTCCTCTTCTGTGAGGGACCAAACCACGGCTCACAACGGGACACAGCTCGGGACTGGGGAACGTCTGTTTGTTTGGTTTTCGTGTGTTTGTTGGTTTTGGTCAGCCATTTTGTTTTGGTGCTTGTGGAGATTCCCGCTCATGAACAAGGGTTTCTGCTTTTTCATACAGGCTAGTTCGTAAAGCCCAGTACCTAATAACCTCATACTTGTTCATCCAGTATACTGTGATACAGACAGCCCCAAGTTGGCAGTTAGACTTCCTACATTTTATATGCAGTGTGTTGTCAATGCTATACAGACGGTACCCATGGATACGCACAGAAGTCAGCTTTCTAACAGGCTTGCCAGTTTGTATACCTTAAACCACCATATTTCCTCACTTTTGAAAATAAAATAAATTAAAGTTGTAGAAATATTTTATTAAATAAACAGTCTGTCTCCAAGATTCATTATTGTATGGAATTTTCTGTGCCATGACAACTCTGTAACACGTTGATACAAAAAAAAAAAACGGAGAAAAAATATTTTCCTTCCTTGCATGTGGAACTAATTTGCCCGTGTTTCTGCCCCACACAATACCCATCAGCTCTTTCACCGGTTAGTCTTCAAACAGTCGAGCTACAGAAAAAAAATCTCTGCTTTCCCCCCATCTTCAAAGACATGTCTCTTGTTGGCCAGGAAGCGGCTTTGGGGATTTTGCAATGTAAGAATTAGTTTGGAATATGTGACAAACGTAATTTACTTCTTTCCCTGCCGCCAGAATGAACCAGGGTTTTGGCAAGCATCGACAGTTAGCCATTTTAAATAGGCAACCTGCTCTGCACTGAATCAGAATCGCGACAAATAAAATGGGGCTTGTTTTCCTTTGTCTGAATGCTTTGTTGAACAAGGGCATGGGTATATTTTTAGTGCACGTATTACATTGTATGTAAATGTGTATATGCATAGCTCAAGTACTCAGTATTTTTCATATCGTCGAGCCGTAGTGGTTTATTACATTGTTTATTGAGAGAGTAAGCTCATTACATCTCAGTTGGGTGGGGGTAAGAGTGTAGGTCTATGTACTGGTGGAACAGAACTGTGTTTGCACACCATAATCGCAGGTGCGTAGGCTTTCTGGCTCGGTCCTGTTTTGTAGCCGTCGTGTCGTCTGAAGCCGAGTGGAGAGAAGAAAGCACATCAGAGGCACAGGGAAGAAGCCTCATTCTTCACTCCAGCTCTTTGTAGTGCAATGAGCATATTGGTTTTGGGGTGGGGGGAGCAGGGGCGAGGGGCTTGGGGAGGGGGTAGAATGCTACCTGCAGCAGGAAGCAGCAGTATCTTCCCTGTCTCCGGGCTGCTTTTGTCTGGCCTTTCATCTGCACAGTTCATACGCTGTTGTCGCTGGACTGGGTGAACCAGCAGCTGCTCCAAACCCACTTCAGTGTCGATGGCGCCCCCATAGCTGGCAAACTCATCTGGAGATGGGCCTGCAAACATGGCAGCCATGGATTGGTTGATTCTCCGGCGTGGGTGGGGGGGTCGGCCAGCAATCGGACACAGATGCAAAGGGGTACCCTCTGCTCGCCCCACGGGCTCGACGGGCCCTGGTCAACCCTAAGACAATTACCATGTAGCCTAAAGAGAGGATTAGGAAACTTATCTGCAAAACTGCTTTATGTGATTGCACCCTTTCACTAGCTGGTACAATCCCAAATTAATGTGGATTACCGCTCTGGGCTGGCCTTTGAAGACGGCTGAATTGCTAATAGGTTTATCCCTCAGCTGCACCATTTTAATGGAAATGCTTCAGACCTTGGCACTCTGGCGGGATGATTTAAGGAATCTATTTTCTCACCATGTGTGTCAGCTATTTTACTGAGCAAAGTCTGGAAACGGCACTTAAAGACCAGCTTTATCAAGATGTGAGAGTCACTCCAAAGGGCCTGTCTGATTTTATGCATACCGGAGAGTGGAGCACTGAGACAGGGAGCAAAGAGACCATACTTAATTTACCGCCCTCCGTGTAATTTTTGCTTGTCTGGAATGGCCTTTATGCAGTTCAACGGTCTTATAAGACACCGTGGCGCAAGAGTCTTGCATCTTACTTTGCCTCGTCTGCCAGGAGGCTGTAAAATAGAGGGCAGAAGTGTAAAAGTAGTGGCGCATAAGCAGAGTGAGGTTTAGTGAGTCCAGGAAGTTGAGCCAAGGCCTCGCTGATGGTCATCGTTATGGCGTGGTTCCCAGCAGAGGGGTGTCTCTCGGCAGCATTCCCTCCTTTCCTGCGGCATCTCCGGGGTTGCTCTTCCCAGTTTTGGGGTGAAAGCTCCAAAGACAGTGACCCCTCCCTGCCCCTCTCTCCAGGGAGCCGCCCCTCCGCGGTCACCGGGGTGACACTGCGGCGGCTCGGGTTCCAAGCTGCAAAATTCCTCCCCGGCCCGGGGCATAGCTGCGAAAGTCATCAGAGCAGCTCGAAAAACAAACCCTCCACGGCAGGGGAAGACGAGTGCCGACGCCCGTGCCTGTTTGTGTTTGCGCGTGGGTTTATTTTACAAGCAGCCCAAGACGGGGAATTCTTTGCTCCTTTATTTATGGATTTCGTGTCTTAAGCCCCCTTTCAAAAGAGCAGGGGAGTGTTCATTGACTAATGTCTGGCAAACGAGAGTCGATGATGACTCCGGCCTTGTTTTCACGCACGCGCATGTGTTTTGCAGAGTCGTGTTGAATTCTGGGATACTGGAAGGTAATGCCAGGCATCTGAAGGTCTGCGAGTGCATTTCTATGGTGTCCCAAGTCAACCCTTGGCGCTTGCTCAGTACCCAGCGTAAAAGACAAAACCAAAAATACGCTGTCTCTTTGTTTGCTAAATCCCCTTAAAAGTTTTAAATGACAAGCTTCCCTGTGATTCGTGAAGTCTCATGAAACGTTCCAGTGGTAATCCATTGATGAGAGATTTGACAGGTTCTTGGGCAAAACCGGAGCAGGAAAGAGTGGAAATGCGCCTGCTTTTGTGGCGCTCTCCCAAATCTCCTCCCACTGTAATGGAGACGGTCTCTGTTTGAGTGCTAAATTGTAATGAGGTCTGCTGGGGGATTAGGGTACCTCGCCGGCATCGGTGCAGCGAGGGCAGTATGAATTCCAGGTTACCATGGAGTGCAGGAATGCTGGGTAATTTGTGCCTGCTGGCATTTTCCTGACAGTAAGTAAAGACGAGCAAAAAAAAAAAAAAAAAAAAAAAAGGAAAAAAATCAATAAAATAATCCCTGTGAAAGAAGATTTAGCTGTGTACGTGGTGTAGGAGCTTAGAGTGAAACACCTGCTTCCCATTTATGGTGAATATTTATTTAGTTAAATTTTGTGCTTGTCGGTGGCTGTAGCTGAGAGTGAGTGTTGCTGCAGATGTGGACTTATTCCATGAGTTAAATATCCATCCATAAGATTGCCGGTTGATTGCTTGGATCAGCATATCAGATGAATGTAATGAATAAAAAATAATTTACTCTCCCATCTGTATTTACCAAGGGGAAGCTAAGAATCCTGCATAAACCAGCACATAATTCATCTATGTTAATATTTCTGAATATAATGGGTTAGAATTTTTAAAGCTTGGGAATGAGTTTTGTTTATTTTCCCCAAGTATTCAAATTTCCTTGAATATTTTCAGGAAAACATTTTATCTGAAGATCAGAGCCATCAAAATACACGTGTGTTGGAGGAGGGCTTTACTTTGCTGCAGCTACCGTCTGCTTAGTGAGTTTAGCTGTGTTGAATCTACATGGTGGTGGTGTGTTATATGCAGGGGTCAAGTTGAGGGGGGATGCGGGGGGATGCCATACCCCTTGGAAAACATCTTGACCACAACCTCCCCCCACAACCAACCCCCCCTAAAATGTCTTCTCCCTTCCCATCCACTTTGCTTTAATGGAATTAGCAATGCGATGTATTGCCTAATCACGAAAAGATGAAACCTATCAGTGATATTTAAATGTCAACCCTACATTTTTTGCGCTCCAGTTTCAGTTGTTTTGTATCCTTTGGATATCCTCACTGGCTAATGCAACTTTGCCTTGCTTTGGACAAGGATTGCAGATGCTACAGGTTAAAATGGCTAAACGTTTTCCCATGTTCATTTGCTCACAAGTGAACAGGTTATGTTACTTGTTCACTTGTGAGCAAACGAACATGTGAGCTATCTAACTTATTTATTTGCTTGAAATAACATGACCAGTTTTACTAGATTCTAATGAGAGGGTGACGTATTGAATGCAAAAGGTATATTCAGCAGTATCTTGTATGCAGTTGTAATAGGTCCGTTTTTAAAATTTAAAATTCTGTGCTAATAGTATCGTTATTATATAAATCATAATTTTTGATAATAGTAACACTTTTTGTATGAATAATACGAGCTACAAGTGCTTTTTCTGTTTGTTTTTTTTCTTATGCATGAATATGAAAAAATGGCATATACCACCATCTTTCTAGTCCGAGGTTGACCACCCCCCTCGAATTTGTTTTACAAATCGATCACTGGTTATATGTGCAGTGACACAGCTGAGTTGCTTTGAACTTGGTGACCAGGGTCTGGCACAAAATGAGTTATGTAGGTTGCCGATCCAGAGTGGATTTCTCAGACCCCTCGCCCACGACCATTCTTGAGCATGCTAGAGCACCAGGGCCAGCGCTGTTCCTCATGCTCACCTGCTGATTGGCAGTGTGATATCTCTATGGTGATGGGACAAGCCCAGCGATAACATTCTGAGGGACTTCCCTTCATCACATGGCTGTTCTGTATGGCTGCGAGCTATAAATCGTAGCAATAACATCTGTTAACAATTATCTCTACTGGGAAGGTTTGATTTTTTTTAAAGCAAAACAAAATTATTGCAATTTACATCAATTAGTAAAAATAGCATAATTCCAGGAAACGGGCCATTAGCTGCAAAATAGCTAGATAAAGGGCATGTACTTTAGAAGCCGATTTTAGAATTTTTTTCATGAATACATGTACATATCTGAGAAACTGCTTAAGGAGGACTAAATGGCATATACCATTTTTAAAGCAAGAGCCACTTTGTAAAACATAAACGCCTGTCTCTGTTTCTCTCTGTCTGTGTTGGGATATGCTGAACACTTCTTTAAATCAGGACTTGTGTCAAATTGATACCAGAATTTTGACTTTGTTACCAGTGCTAGCTTTGGTACATCTGTATCGATACCAAATCAATTCCTTAGGCCGTGTTCACATGTAGCGTTTTTTCCCCCGAACTGCCACCTCCTATTTTACATGGAATCCTATGGGAAGTGGCTGTTTTATCAGAGATGGAGAGAAACAAGATTGCAGGTTGAGAGATTGGTATTGCTGGTGAATACAAATAGTGAATAACTATATGGCATGATAACATAAAGAAGCTAGCTAGCTATCTAGTTTTGTATCAGATAGTTAAATGTTGAGGAAATAACCTATCTGACAACATGAAAGTAGCTAGCTAGCTGCTACAATTGGATACAAAGCAGAACTGAGTGTCATGTGAGGCGCTTTTTCATATCAGCTGAAAAAGCACTCTAAGCAGCTTTTAGTAGTTACAGTAGTAGTATTGTACTGTTTTAAAATTTTGGTATCATGGTAGTTTTTATGTACCGGTACACTGAACAACCCTAATCAGGTCCATATTCTGTTTTCTTTTTACAGAGAATCTTCAACTCCTTTGTGTACACTGAAAAGACTTCAAATGGAGAGACGGAGGTACAGCAGGTAAGTTCCACAAGAGACAGTGCTGTTGGCAAAGTGACTCTTTTTCCACACTGTGCTTGGCATGGTTTTAGTCTGCAGTCTAGTCCGATTACATTGCTGCTCTTCCCTGGGTTTGAAACTTACCTGGTATTTCTGTATTGTTACTATATTCTGTCAGGGGTGTAGGAACTGGAGGTTGAAGAGGGCAAGGGTGACATGTCCCCCCCCAAAATGTGTGCTCGCTACTTTTGTCCCCCCCAATGACACAGGCCTGTTGTATTGAAATTAATTTCTCTAAGTGAGTTGTAGGGGGTTGTCACCCCCCAACATCCAACTCTCTCTTACGCCCCTGCATTCAGTGTTGCTGACCACCCCAAAATCATGCAAACTCTGTTCAAAAGCTGATCATACGTGGACAGGATACGTAGCTCAGAGGTTTGCAGCTCCGACCTCTTGAAGTGATTACATTTGAACGAATACACATGCAGTGGAACTTTGAGTGTTTAACTGGCAGTCAGACTCGGAGTTTGGAAGCCTCTGGAACCACCACCCCCGTCTGTAGCGCGGCACATCATAAAAGTGCTTGTGTTTGCCAGGAAATATTTGCCAAGCCGCCTTATTGCGCTATGAGGAGCCAGGGAACATATGGCGGGAGCCTTATCAGGTAATGGGTAAAGCAAATAGGCGCTCACTCCCGAACCTCCTCGTCATTAAAGAGCTGCAGGGCCCGAGAGGGAGTTCTGACAGACTCTCGCCCTCGGCCTCAGTCAGGAGCAGTCAGTATTTCCTGTTCCTTTTGCATGGCATTAATGTTGTAACGGCTCCTGTCCCCGAAATAAATCTGGGATGAGTGACATCTGTCTTGACAGCAGTTGGGACCAGCTCCAGAACGTTCTCGCCGGATCACAAAAGTGGCAAGCAAGAACGAGCAGGTTATTTGTTTTTCCAGCCTGAGAGAAAAGCCCTCTGTGATTTGGTCTTACCTGCAGCTGTTTACACTCTGGGAACATGTAGAAGAACTTAAGTGGCTCACTGGCAACAACTAATTTCACACCTTGATTAAAGTCGAAACTCTCTGGCTTTAAGGGGAAAAATAATTTTAAAAAGATGCTAAATGCATCTCCGTGCTATATTATTAGAGGCCACTTGGACCTGAATGCAGAAGTTTGGAGGCTAGCACATTTCTTTAGTACTGTTAAGAACAAGATCTATGGGCCTGGCAGCGCGCTCTGGGGGCAGTCAGGCCAGCCCATTCCTCAGCTGTGTTGGAGTGTGTTTTCTTAGCGTGTGGAAGGGTGTAGGCTAGGTGAGTAGTTTCCATTGGACTACTTTCAGCCGAGTCACCTGCCAGGGTTCCGCAAACAAGGTCCACCTTATTAGCGCTGCCTCCGCGGATGAGGCTGTTCGACCCCGGCCCGGTCCTGTCTGACTCTGAGCCAGGGTAATTATTTCAGCGCTCGTCGTTAGCATAATGATCCCAGACACTGCTACTTATGTAAAGATGATGTCTTTGTCAGGCCCATTAGAAGCGTACAACTTCATCTTGTCTGCCCTGAGAAACCATGGCAACAGAAATCAACAAGGCGTAGTTCTCCTGAAGCCCCAAAATCATTTTCCTTTTTTCCGAACCCTCAAGTAGAGATGCAATAAGTCACAATTTTGGTTTGTTGATTTTGTTCATGTTTATTTTGTCCATCTGTTCATGTTTCCCTATAATTGCTATGCATCCTGGATGCAGTTAGCCTTTTATAACAGAAGCACAGTTGAATGAACTGCCGAATCTGGCAGCTGTGTTATTGATGTTTATCATGGATCCCTCCACCCCTCGATAATACCTTGGGAAAGCAGGATGCATTCTGAAATATGCAGAACGTGTTTTTCCTGCCTCTTTCTGAAACCTTTTCATGTCTGTAGCAGGGTTTTACTCGTCTGACACCGCTGTCAACATTGCAGCTGTAATTTAGCATGCTTCCAGGAGCTTTTTAGGTCTGGTCTCACAGTTGTAGAGATGGTTTTTTTTTATTTTTATCAGTGTTCAGTTTGGAGCAGGTAATATAGACGCTGTGTTTCTGTTGGCCTTTGCTAACTCGTGGAGCTTCCCCCGCAAGATGAGGCTCCTTTCCTGTTGTACGTATGCACCAATTAGGGGCCTGATTTATGTCAAATACCAAGGCAGCCGCACTCCCTCAAACGCTGGGTTTCTGTGTTTTTCATTGAATCTCTGTACTGGAAATTTCTTCTACATGTGAAGTATGAAGCAATGAATATACTGAGTTAATCAGTGTGATTATGAACAAATTAATTAGATGGAAAAAATTTTTGAAAGACGTAAATCAAGTTTCTTTGTAACGCATAACTGAAATATGTTCAGAAAATAGCAATGTAAGTGACATATAATGTTTAAAAAGGCTATGAAAAGATGGTTATAATAAACAACATTGTTGTGATACTGTTTTATGCAGCACAACAGGAGTTAGGCCCTCTCAATTTACATGTTGACATGCTGACGTTAGTATTGTTGTAAATGGTTGAAGTTATTCCAACACAATCTCTGTGATTCCAAATTGAATGCTAATTTTTGGCATTTACTCATTTGACTGAAAGGAGCAACAGCATCCCTTTTGTATTCAATTTATCAACCGTGAACTGTAATGTGGAGTAAAAATTGATACTTTAAGCTTTTAAAAACAATGACCTTAACTCCCCTCCTCCTTGTTTTTGTGTTGCAGTTGTGTTTGGCTCATACTTTTAGAAGCGGTCTTTGTCAGTTCTCATGAGAACAGAATGTCGTTTTGTTAAATCTCAAGAGATTAATGGTTTCTAAAAGAGGGTTTTGTTTTACGGAAGCCAAGTAGACCAAAATCTCAGAAACCAAGTCGGAGAATCTTGTCAGTAAATCAGAAAGGGGGCGGGGCAATGTTGTGTGACAAGCTGATTGAAGTGACAGTGATGGTGAGGGGTTTGTTGAGATCACATAATGACACATAATGATGCTGATTGATGGACTCCAGCAAATCCCGCCCCACACCCACACCCCCTCCTCCCCCAAATGCGACTGAAGGCGTACGTGACATCCACGCACCACTGGCCTTTAAGGAAAGAGCAGATTATTGGCTTTCAAACGACGCTGACATTTCTGCAGAGCTTCGTGGGGTGACCTTGAGGGGCTGGCTGTGCCGTCGCCTGGGAGGCGAGGCACCCCACAGCCCTGAGGTAATCCCTGGGTTTGGATGTGGGGAAGGGGGCCACTGTGGAGGGGAGCTGAAAGGAAGTCATGTACAGGAAGTGACGGCTTTATCATCATACATCAACAGCTTGTGCTCCAAACTATCACCTGTCACCTTTTTTTGACATTGGGAAAAATAATCAAACAGCTTTTGAAATGTGGCGAAGAACCTTGAAAATGCTCAATTCTGTGGATATTTTTTGCTGAATTTTTCATTGCTGTAATTATCGTGCAGTTTGAATGTGGCTTGTTTGTCTTGTATTCAAAATTGTTCCAAGCTCCTTCTCTCTTTGGGAAATTTCTAACTTTGCGTACTTTCAGAGTACCACATTTCTCATATAATTTGATTTATCTTGTACCATTAAGCCTAGGATTTTCCAGATGGTATTACAAAACTGTCATGTTAAACCCTTGACTTCTGGGTGTTGGAAGTCATTGAAAAACCCTTGAATTTGACACTGAGGAAGGTGTTGGAACTCTGTTTATTGAATGCACTGTGAATAGCTGTAGGCTGCATTTCCCACTGTACTTGCCTGCTCGGTAACCACTTTAAATGTTGAACCAGGCCCCATGAAGCACACCAATAGAAATACCTCATAGACTCTTGTTTTGGCTAGAGTGCGCCTTCTTTATGTAAATATCCAACAGCTGGGCAAAGCCGTCAGCCAAGTTGAGAAATAATAGATTTACCTGCTGGCACATCAATCGGAGGGATGTAGTACATTTCCCTCCTTGTTGGTTCGGTCTCATCGGCCAACGTGCTCAGGGTAATTGTGGTATTTGGAAGAGAGTGATTACTGTGGCTTCGTTTCTTTTTCTTTCCCTGAGTACGGTTTCCCTGGCCCGGGTCCCTTTTTTTCCTCCCAGCCGGTGCCGTTGAGCGTCCAGCTCAGAGTGTGTGGTTCCCCGTCATGGTTTTGGCTCGGCGGGGGGAGTGCAGGGAGCAGGCACCTGGGCGCAGGGTTAGCGCGCTGGCTGCTAATGAGCCCACCAGGAAAACCAGGCTGAATAAATGAGGCTAGCGCGCAGAAGACCGGCCATTCATCCCCGACTCCCCCGCGAGACCTGTAATTGAAGTACGCCGAGGCAAACCAGGCCTAACCAGCACGGCTGCCTTATTTGTGTTTATTATTTTTTGTACCGTTCACTGGGAACTCAATTAGCTTTCATGCCACTGTTGGCATTGCGTTGAAATTCAGCGCTAACCAGAAATGCAGCTGTCAGCCTTTCATGCTTCTCCAGGCTCTCCTGGTGCAGGTGTAATATTGATAGATTGGCCTCCGTGCTCTCCATGGTGGCTGTGTCCCTTTGATGTAGCTTTGTGATTGGCACGAGCAGTGGGAGGCCCTCTCCGCCGCTGTAACTGAAATCTTGAGTGACACCAGAGCCACTGCAGTTGTGATCAGTGCAGCGTGACCGGCTCTATTATTTATCTTATTTTTAATGTTAACCGTTGCTAAACATATGGTGTTCAAGATGGAGCCGTTAACAACACTGTGCGTACGTGTCCGTTTCAGCTGGCGAAAAAGATTCGAGAGAAGTTCAACCGCTACCTGGACGTGGTCAACAGGAACAAGCAGGTGGTGGAGGCGTCCTACACGGCCCACTTGACCTCGCCGCTCACCGCCATCCAGGACTGCTGCACCATCCCGCCCTCCATGATGGAGTGAGTACACCTTCACTGCGTAACCAATCACTGCTTTACACGCTCTGTAGACAACCAGTACCTTACACACACTGTAGCCAGCCAGAAATCCTGTTCACTGCAGTCCACCACCAGCATCACACACCTTCAGCAACCAGCAGGTCATGATCCACTGAGCTTCCATCTAACCCTGACCCTAACATGCACCCATCTCTCATGCTGTAGCCAACCTGCTACTCACTCTCTTCTCCCACTTGTTTTCCTGTTGTATTCTTTGCGCTCTTCTCACTTAACCACAGTACCCCTGTGGTACCTTTGTCATTCTTTTAGTTATCCTACCTTCTGTCTGTTTGCACGTGCATTTTTTTTACTGGCAACAATTATCAGCTGCCATTGTGAGAACATTATTAACAAACTTGAAAAAAACCCGTGTGATCCACGAGCAGCCGTGATTTCATTTAGTGCTAAAACAGATGTGGAACGTGATGGATGCTAGCAATAATGTCTGTGGCCCTGTCAATGAGCACACTGTGGGCAAGGGAGAAAGTTCTATTGGCTTTAAGTATTCCAGCAATCTCAAAATCCAGTGTGAAACGCCTGGAAAGAGCCGGCACAGACTCCAAGTTCAGTGAGGGTCCGCTTTCAAGCTAATCTCCACAGAGGCAGCTTGTGGCGGCCGACTTAGGGTCTGATTCCCGTTTTGATGGTGTTATCTCTCGCTGAATACTGGCTGTGAATTAATGGGGTTTTAGGCCGAATTCCGCACTGGGGGGAAATCTCGACTTTAGAACTGCAGCAAACTCCAGCCAAGCAGACCGAAAAATCCAGCCCGTGCTTTTCGTCTCACCGTTATTAATATTCTGTAGCAGTGTGCGGTAGGGA
The DNA here is from genome assembly GCA_022829145.1 of Albula goreensis. Taxonomy (NCBI): domain Eukaryota; kingdom Metazoa; phylum Chordata; class Actinopteri; order Albuliformes; family Albulidae; genus Albula; species Albula goreensis. Next base: position 32,573,873 of record CM040753.1, read on the forward strand.
AAGTGAGGAAGAGTCACAGCGAAGATTATATAAGACGCAGACCTGGGAAGGGAGGGGGAATTTGAAATGTGGAGATGCTGCCTGATGCTCTCTCGCACCCATAACTTCAAAGACTCTCAAAAAAAAGACTGACACGGAGCTGAGTTTGTGGAGCTCGCTTTGGAGCATGATGGTTTTTCAGACCCTGAGAAGGATTTTTTTCCCCTCCTCGCTCCGATAATTAATGTAAGGAAGAGACCACCTCTGCAGGTGAAATGCGTTAGCTTGGAGTCTAGGGTAGAAGGAGAGTGAGACCATAATTCCGCGATCCCTGTCATCGCCGGGGGATAGGGCCAGCGGTGACCTTCATGATGGTTGTCAACGTGCGGGTAGCAGCTGTCGCCGGGGGCCAAGCCCTGACCCGTGCCAGAACGGAGGGCGTGTTTCACATGCTATCCATCTCAGATTATCATTACACACCCCTGTTCCCTCCTGCTACATGACTTTGAGCATTGCTAACAAGTAATGCCCAAGTTTTTATTAACCAATCATTTGTTTGAATGTGGAAGGACCATTCTTTGCCATCATATTTTGGCAAAGGCACTGTGGTAGTAGTCGTTCACCATTCTTGAACAGTACTGTAGTAAGAAACATCAATGTAGGTAGCTCCAGTACCTAACATATCTCTTTCCCCTAGCTTAGGACAGCAAAAAAAAAGTACACTTTAAACTGGAAGCAACCCAAGTACAAAATGACAAATGTCACTCATTGCTGAATGTCTGGAAAAAATGGTATCATATATTTGATTTATCACAACATAATATTTGAACAGTGATGTAATTTTATTCCAACCACAAACCTCAGTATTAGAAAAGAGAACAAAATGTCAGTACAACTGTAGAAGGGTTATTAAGCGGGATATATTTGACTGACTGGTGGGTCCGTAATCTTCTGCTGTTGGATTTGGTTCTCTTCTTTGAATTGCTTTGCAAGTTTGCTTGCCTGCTGTCTGGGGAGTAAAGAATGAACCACAATTCACATAGCCTCATTAATTCATTAGTTATCAAACAAATGTGGCAGATCAACTGGTAATACAAATGTTTGGCTTTATCTAAAGAAGTAGTCCAAAAAATAACTGGTGAATTATAATGTTACTATAATTTTAATATAATTCTTACTCATTTTCCAGCAGGCCAGTGTTGCTAGTTTGATAATTCCATGAATGTGAATATGGCCTGTTTGTGAAACGATATTGGCTGAAAAATTAGCCAGTGTTGCCTCAAAACCATAGGAGCGCATCTCACTGGCTAGAAAGCTGTTATTACTAGATCTCTAGATGTACATTCCCTAAACCACAAAGGGTCATTGCTACATTGTGTTACAGATTTGGTGAGCGTCTGATTAATTGTTCAAATCAAATTTTGAAAATTTTTGAAAACGGCTGCTCCAGGAAATGTGAAAGAATTTTTTAATTTTTTTTTTAAATTTTCGCTTAGTTGCTTGGTCTTTGTTGGAGCTCTTGAATGAAGCTGGTATAGAAGATGATAGATATTGAGGAGAGTTGTTTACCAGTTACCACAATGGTGATTCCCTGACTCTTCTGGTAAGCAGCAGTGACTGGCAGCACTTCAGGAACAGCCTTGATCGAGTGATGAGTCGGATTCAATTCAGCCCTGATCTGGTTGCGAGTCCGATTCCATTCAGTCTTGCTTTGGTGGCGAGTCGAATTTGATTCAGTCACATTCTGTTGGTGAGTCAGATTCAGTTCAACTTCACTCTGATGACCAGTCGGATTCGATTTCCTTCTTTTAGTCCAGGTATTAACTGCAGTGGCAGGTTTTCCGCAGAAAACAAACATTGTGAGTCCGGTGCAAGCTGGACGTGTTTAACCGCACGTTTAGATCGACCCGCGTTTCCATTGGTCTCTTCCTCCTTATTGTTCGTGGTAAATCCCCCCGAAATCGAGAGCCCGACGCTGGAGCCTGGTTCCATTTGCCGTGTGACCAAGTTAATGAAGCTGGTGTTTGAGTAGGCGGCAGAGAGGGCTTAAGTGACCTTAAAGAGTTTAATCGCGCCGCTGATAAGGCCTTGTTTCTGACCACATACTTCCTTCATATCAGAGTTCCTCTCCTAAATCCCCATTGAGCCTCTCTCCTGGTCTCCCTGACGGCTACACTAATGAAACGGCATGCTTGTGTGCTGACGGATTAAGAGCGTGATCATGCTGCGAGATGGGGCCGAAATGGAAATATGCCTTCAAAGCCTGAGTGCAGTTTTATACACGACAAATCTTATCTCTAACGAGATTAGAAAATGCAGAACAGTTGATAATAAACAAGTGTCGACTGCTCAATGTCAAATTTTCTCGACGTCTTGCCACAGTTAAAGGCTCAATCAAGCTGTGTTGCATTTAAATCATTTAAAGACAACCGTTGCATTTAGGTTAATATTTTGAGGCTAGATGTTTTATTTAGGATCTTGTCCCAAATTCAGACATGCACTAATTTTGATGGAGGGCACAGGTTCCAGTGTTTTTAAGATTTAAGCTATAGGAAGCAGCAAAATAAAAGGAAATAAAATACATGATACCACTGAAGGTGATACTCCTCAAAACCTGCATAATTATGCCAGCTTCAGGGCCTGTAGAGGTTTATTTATTTATTTTCTATTTTTTCCGCCGCCCTCCAAACCAGAATGTTTTTCAAGGCCTTCATTTACATGGTGGATCCAAATCAGCACAAGAAAAAAAAAAAAATAAAATGCTTGAAGCTTTTTTTTCCCCCTCTCTCTCTCTCCCTCTCCTTTTTTTGATGTAAAATTCAAAGAGCTTGCAAATGTATTTTTTATCTTCCACATTTGCTTAGCCCCCACATGTAAAGTGTGTTGAAGGAGAATAATAATGACTGCAGCCTGATGGGAATTAAATGTCTGAAGTTCAAAGCAGTTTTTACATCAGAGCAGCCGTCAATCAGGCCTGCTCCTTGCAAGCCGAGGCGGAGGGGGGCGGGGGGAGGGGCTGGTGGAGAGGGGGGCGGGTGGGCGGTGGTGCAGGCGAAGCGGGGAGGGGGGCGAGTCTCCGGTGGGGAGGGGGATCAAAGTGGGAGACGTGGTGCTTGCTGCTCCCCTGAGACGCACTTTTCGATCAGCTATTCATTAAAGGGAGCTGAGGCGGCCTGGAAACAATGCTGTGATGTGACTTCTCTGGAAGAGCTGAGCCCATGCCAGCCATTTGATCTGGGGCTCAGGGCTCCACGCAGCCCCACAGCAACCCGATCCGCACCAGGTCCGCCGTCAAGGTCGGGGGCTGCCAGGGGGAGCGGGAGACCCAGTCTTTGGGCTGAATACGATAGGGCTTTAGGCTTCCTCTAAATGGCTTTTTTTTCTTTTAATAATCCTACGGTGCTAGGTTTTCCCCCGTTCCGATAATTCGGATTATTGCTTCCGTATGCGGAAGGTTTTTCCGTCTCCTCCTCTGTATCTCCCCCCCTTATTTCAGGATCATGGCTCTCACCGACGGCTCTCACGTTCTGAGAGGCAAGGTTTAGCGGTGGAAGTTGTTTTAGCCGAAATGAGATCATGATCTGTTAAGAGCGGATATTGTAGACTCCGTGACCCAGAAATAAAGCCCGGTTTCAGCTTCTTGTGGAATAGTTTTCTTGTACATTTTTCTCTGTAGTTCAGCTCACTTCCTGCTGTCACTTCCTTCCACCTTGATCTTGATAATCCCTCAGTAGAACACAAGAGTGTGTTTTTTGAGTGTTATTTCTGTTTTCCCACAACCACACTTCTCCCCTCTCTCCTTTTTTTTTCCTCCAGTGAGTGACGTGAGCGGCATATCGGTGAGGGGAAAAAAAATCCACATCCCTCTCCTGACATGGTGGATGTTTGTGCCATTGTATGATGTGTTTGATTTGTTCACAATTATTGACTGTGGATTTGTTTATATATCCTCTCCTCTCAGCTTTGATGGTAATTTCAACACCAACGTCTCCAAAACCATTTGCTGTGACCGCCTGTCCCCCACCGTCAACAGCCGAGCATTTAACCCAGGCCGGGACCTCAATTCAGGTGGGTTACCCCCTCACCCCCTCACCCCTTTCCCCTTTACCCTTCCCCCAGCCAAACCCCCTCTCTGTAGTCTGCCCCCCTACCACAGAGAACCACTTACCATGTGTGAGGTGTTGCCATGGCAACCAGTTTCTAAGAACCAAATATTCCCTTATAAGTCATTAAATTTTAAATTGAAAGCTTTTGATTTTGGGAAGATGTGACTACTAGGCCTGTTTAATGCATTATGAGATTACTTTTGTACTTCCTTTCCCTCTGATTTGCGGACCCTGTTTTTGTATTTGGAAAAAGGCTAAGTTCAAGTGCGGTTTCCTTCCAGTCCAAGTGCTATTTTCATTCATGATATGCATGGTTTGAACATATTTAATTATTCTTAGCTGTTTTTTAGTTCACTTGATTTCTCCCTGTTTTTACTCTTAGTCTCGATATTCTATTGAATAAACAGATCATATTATATATATAGCCATGTATTCATGTTTTTTTCAGGAAATTACATAAATTTTGTAACTCATTATTTCTTTCGCCCTTAAATCAAACGGAGAAAAACCACACCTGTATGCCATGTGTGTATGCACCTCTGTATGTACCGTACTCGTCAAAAGTTTGGACACGCTTTCCCATTTACTTGAATGAGAGAGTGTGTCCAAACTTTTGACTGGTACTGTATGCCAGGTGTGTATGGTACCTCTGTATGTATGCCAGGTGTGTATGGTACCTCTGTATGTTGGGAGTGTGTGCAGCATGCTTAGTAGGTGGAAGAAATAATAAAGCAAGAGAAAAATTAATGCCGCAGAGGGAAGTGTGCTCTTAAGTAGTTCTTTGTGTACAATTTCAAGCTGTTCAGTTGCTTGTCTTCTGTTTTAATTAATTGTCATCTCACACTTTTGCCTCTGGCAGCACTGCCGAGCCTCCTGCTCCGTTCCTTCTCTCTACACAAATTCCACATGTGCAGAGTGGGGAGCGGGACAATTCATCTTCATGTGTGTGCTTATTTTTCTTAAACCAGTCATCAGAAGTTCATATTACCACCCGACCTCTATTTCTCATAGTTTCTTGACCTCCAGTTCCCTGAAAGCATTCAACAGGCAGATTTGTCTTGCCTTAGTCTAAACAATGAGATACCTCTTCAAGTAATTAATGTGCGAAGGTGTTTGGCTCGGTTCAGGTCTATTTTTAATGCAATCAGGGGGCCCGTTTTCCCCTCTGTGACTCCCGCTCTCCTCTTCTCCCCTCTCCTCTCCTCTTTCTCCCAAAGTAGGCCTTGCACGCCCCAGCCTTCTCAAGCTGTTTATTTCCCCAAGATCCATGCTGTTTCAGGCACTTGGACATTGTATAGTTTAGCATGTCAGCCAGATTGGTGCAATAACCTCTTAGGAGTTAAGAGACAGGCTGCCGCCAGGAGGAAGAGGGCCACTGTGGCAAGTCACAATGTTTGCCGGGTTGTCAGATCTGCGGCTCTGTTTTTAAACATCTGCCGGGGGAGGCAGGGAGGTTAAGCATTGTGGGAGAGCAAATGTATACTTACCCTTTCATTGCCAACATTCCCCTAAGGTTCCTGTTTATACATACCCTGGAGTCTGATGCGTTTGAGCAGACGGGCCCCGCGTAGGGTCTTTTGGCATTTGTTTCTCCGTATTGTGTTTACCATGGTTTATTTCTGTCTCACTTTCCCTCCACTGATTGGATTAGCCACAGAGAGTAAATGCTTTTCACTTGAGAGCGGCAAACCTCCCTAACCTGTTTAATTGCGGCACCGTGTGTGCTATTACCTTTTACGACGCCTGTTTTGGTGGAGAATAGGCCTCCGATAACACAGTTAGAAAAAGGGAAGGTTTCTAAGCTGCATGTCTTGTTTTCTTGTCTGGAAATGCCATGTTGTGTTCCTTCAGCTGTGGCAGGAAGTTCCTGGACAGGCGATATGATCATGATGAAACTTTGCTTGATTTTGTCCCATTTGAAAAGTAAACATTTGTTTGTTTTGTCTAGGTTTTGTTTGTTGATACTCTCCGACTTTTGCAAGTGCAGTGAACTACTTGTAAAATGTAACATTATTGCACAATACAACACCTGTTTGTCTTGACAGACGCAAACAAAACGGTCCTTGTTTTATTTCAAGTTCTAACAAAGAACCACATCTTGATTTAATTTATTTAAGGGTTTAGTTCTTGACTAACACAGTGGAAAAACATCATGTCTGTAGACTTGAGCGCACAAATGTAATACGAATGGTTTAGTAGTAGCTACACATAAATATGTTTGAGGACTGAAACCTCTACAGATATGGCAGCCCAACCCATCATGTGAATCTTTTCACACACCCCAAACGAGAGCAAATTTAATTAATTTCATGAAGCCCTTAATTACCCAGAGGTCCTCTTGAGTTGCCTGGGAGAGCAAATAAGGTGCTGTGGCATTGAGGGGGATTTTTGGAGGAGGAGCCCCTGAGATCTGCCTGGTCAACGTGTGCCGTCTGGTCGCTCCGAGTTTCTCTGAAGAGTGGGAACAGCTCGCAGACTCCCCCAGCTGTTCTACGTTTCTCTTCGTTTAACAGAGTCCAGCTGCTCCGGCTCTTTCCCTGGATTAAACAGGCACTTGAGCTGGAAGCCGCGCTCTGATTGTCCTCATTCTCCTGCATTTAGGGAGGATCATCTTGTCTGTTTCAATCTGTGCCAAGCCACGGTGCGAGAGAGCCAAGCAGACCCCAAAAGCACCAGGCTTCCCGGGCCAAATTAGTGCAGAGGGGGTTACATTCATTACAACCACAACAGACTGCCAATGACTATTGAGCGCACATGTGGCAGTGAACAGTTGATTACTTTATTCTACTTCACTCATTGTATAGGCGATGTCTGCTCATTTCCAATGTATTGACGCAGGTGTTCACTTTGGTTTGGAGGAAATGCACACACTGTGGGAGTAATGGAACATAATGCAGTTTCAGTAAGAAACTTAATGAGTTGGAAGCATCGCTCAGTTAATAACGTATAAACCTAGCCTTTACATGTGGGCCTTGTATTTAAGTTGTGCCGTACCTTGTTTGTATTCATCCATCATGGTTCTTCTGTTTCTCTTTCCAGTACTGGCAGACAACCTGAAGTCTAACCCTGGGATCAAGTGGCAGTATTTTAGCTCCGAGGAAGGAATATTCACTGTGTTCCCAGCACACAAATTCCATTGCAAGGGCACCTACGAGCATCGGAGCAGGTACAGTAAGCCCCCTGCTCTGCTGTCACCTTTCCCTTGGAGTTTTCATACCCTCTGAGATCTGAATCTACTTCTTGCTCACGTCCATTTTATATTATTAACTAAATTTTGTTAGGAAAAAAATGTTTTCATTAAATAAAATGATTGATTGTACCCCATTACTTGTGGCTCTGTCTGCTGCACTGGTGAATAATGAAATGGAAACTTTGCCAAGATAATAATGTGCTTATAGAAAAAAAAAATAATTATAATAACTAAGTAGCTCAGTTGGTAAAGAATTGCTGGTCACAAATGTAGTCTTTTCCCTGTTGCTTAGACTTAAATATTAGCTAGTATATTGGCAGGCCCCCATGGTCCGTGAGCAACTAGCCTGCCTGCCAATTAGCTGTGTCCTTAGCTGGCGTGGTACTGTATAAGAGCCTAAATACTGCTCATGTTCCTACTGTATTCCAGGTGGTATTAGTGAGAGATGTGCATCTCCTAATTAGTGCTAGCTTTCCTGTAGTACAGTGTTGTAGCATGTGTGTGGAAAATAGTTCTTCTCCTTGAAGAGATTATAAAAGTGGTGCTAGCACATCCACTGCTGTAGTCCTTATGTGGGTGGCATGGCAGTGCCGTGAGAGCATGGTACACAGTACATGACCGTTCCAACTAGGGGAAAAATTTTGGGGTTTTTCCATGAATTTTTTCCAAGAAGTTCCCATCATTCGTTCTTGTGTGGCACATGTAGAGTTCCAGACAAAGTGTTAGTTTATTCAGCAGAAACACAATGACCACAAGCCCTTTCCTGGAATGCAGACAAGGCCCAATAAAGCCGGCTGGAATCTCACACCCTGTGTTGTGGTCTCTGTGGTTCGCCTGTTGAAAGTTGTCCCTGTCATTCTCAAGGCTCGATACGAAACCTGCCGCAACCAGCAAGCACTGAGCTGTTAGTGCATTGTGTCAACTGCGAAGGTGTCGCATGCATGTTATGACACACCCGTGACTCTGCTCTGGATTAGCCATTGGCCACTGCAGCGAATTCATCACTAATAATCAAGTACAGCATCATATGCCAGAAGGCCCAGATTCGTCTGAGTCTATTGCTCAACCTTTGCAACAGCAGTTTCAAATGTAACGGTGGGAAAATGTGTGGTGGCTTGAAAGAAGGCATGTAGTGAATTAGAGCTTTGATGTTCAGAGTTTTAGAAGGGCAGGGGGACAAGGAGGTTTCCATAGTGGCTTTGTCTTCAGGGCTCTGGACCCATTCCCATCCTGACCCTCCTAAGCAACAGTGGGACAGTCACCCTTAGACAGTGACCCGTTAGACAACCAACCAGTAGAGATGAATGTGACTTTTGACACTGTGGGACAGTTTTGTGTCAGTAAACCTCATGTAAACGAAATGTTGGCGCCCTTCTTTCTTACAGGCCCGTGTATGTGTCTGCGGTGAGACCGCAGTCAAAGCACATCGTGGTCATCATTGATCACGGCGCCTCGGTCACCGAAACCCAACTCCAGATCGCCCGAGACGCGGCCCTGGTCATCCTTAACTCCATCGATGAGCACGATAAGGTCTGTGTCCTGCCCTCTGGCCCCATGACTTGCTCTCAGATCTGTCTCGGTACAGTTACTCATGTCTGTGTCTGTGTCTGTCCTCCTGCCTCTCTCAGATCTCAGTGCTGACGGTGGCGGATGTCGTGCGTTCCTGCTCTTTGGACCAGTGCTACAAGACTTTCCTGTCCCCAGCCACCAGCGAGACTAAGAGGAAAATGGGTTCCTTTATCAGCAATATCAAGGCCTCTGACAGCCCTACTCTGCATTCGCTGGGCTTTCAGAAGGCCTTCCAGCTCCTCAGGAACACCAGCAATGTCACCAGACAGCAGACCAGTAAGGCCCAGCCCCATGTTCTGTTCACAAATACTCTAAAAACCGATTCTAGAAAGCCCTGTGCCTCCCTGAAGGTCTGTGATCCTCATGAGCTTGTCTCCAACGCAGACACTGACATGGTGATCATCTACCTGTCCTCGGGCGTCACTTCCCAAGACTCTGCCGACAGTGAGAAGAGGTCCACCCTCAGCGTGGTGAAGGAAGAAAACCGCCACCTCAACAACTCTGTCATGATCCTCACCTACGCGCTCATGAACGGTAAGGCTGAAGAAACGGGCCTGGCCCCTCCCCTTTGTGCTTGTATGTGGTAACTGGACCACACTGTCATAAGTCACACCTACACGCTTACAAACATTGCACTTTCTCTAGCTCTGACCGCAGGATTCAAGATTAAGGTCAAGAACTGGAGTGGTATTGAATGTGTGTTGGTAATTCAGAAGTTCTGGGCACTCTTGTTTAGCTACTGCTGGTTGACTGCAGTGTCATTTCCTGTAAGTTGTAGTGTCACAGAGGAGTTCCATTCATAAGACATCGACCCCTTTTAAGCTGAAGCTTTTCTTTAAGGTCTACATGTGGGGCTGCCTCCGTGACGTTTCCCATTGAAGCACTTATGACACCATACAATGATAACTATGGCCAGGTACACCTCATGGTGACGCACAGTTAGCCATAGCATCGTCCGAAGATGATTTCCCTTGACAAGATGTACCTCTCCTCACCACCCCTCATCCTTGTCCCTTCATCTCACACCTTCTCTCCATGTGTTGCCAGTTAGATTTAGGATTTATTCTTTTTTAAAGAAAACAATCCTTTTTGGTGACTCTGAAACAGCAGAGCCAGCTGACTGTGCCCCAGGAGTGGACTGTGTAGTCAAGGACAGTCAGGTGGTCTGAGGTTTTTTTTTTTTTTTTTTTTTTTGTCTTGCTGTGATGTTTTGTTCCCTAGTCCCCTCCATGTGCTACTCTTTATGTTTCCTCATTATTTGACCCAGGGAAAGCTGCGTGCATGTATTTGCCTTTCATTAACACAAATTATGTTTTATGATGAAATTAAAATGAGGAACATTGGAAGCAAGGAGGAAAAAAAAAATGAATCGAATGAAACATCAAAAGCGCAGTGTATTATGTAAAAAGTAGTGGGGACTGTTGTTAAATGGGTCGCTGATGAAAGGACCGTTGGAGAAATGATTGGAGTTAATTAGCAATCCATATCGAGTGTTTGTATCGCTCGGGCAATTGTTGGCCGTTGAAAGACCCATCATGCATTGCAAATAGACTGGAGTCTGTCTTCTCTAAATGTAAGAAGTAAGAGATGAGGAACCAAGCTGCTGTTTTGCCTGAGACTTGCAGCCATGCTTGCTTTTCATGACCTGAGGTAAAGTAGGGTGAATTCTGTACTGCTTGGTAGTTTTCTTAAGGAGAAATTTGCTGGCAATGTCTGTGTATCAGTGATGTTCTAACGAGACTGTAAACATGAATTGAGTCAGATGTAAGGTCAGGTGTAGCCAATATGGTAGTTACACTGGCGGATCCAGTCTGAGCAATGGTCAAGCATAATACTGTAAAATGGCAATATACAGTGTCATAAATGGCTGTTAAATTCCTGGCGTTACTTCAAAGCATTCTCATGTGACCGCCATCATGTGATGATCAAGCGTAGATCCATTAAACATGAAAAAAGGCGCCATTGATCTATAATTTCATTAAGTATATGAATTACATGCTGTCCATATTACGCTTCTCTCAGAGTCACAACCAGTTAAACCATCTGTTCAACTGTGTTTTCATTCACAATCCTTTACTCACAGTCTGTGCCCGTTTCGACAAAAATTCGCTTTGTTTTGTGTATTCCCTCTCCCTCATGCATGTCCGTTGCTATGGATTGATTTTAGTTGGCCGGGTCTTGAGCCTTATGACCACACCGTTATTGAGCGGAAGGTGATCTGGCACTCTGCAGTGTAGATCGCTGTAGTTAAGAAGCTGGACAGATGGTTGTTTTTCCTGGCCCACGCAGAGGGAGTGACCGGACTGAAGGAGCTGGCGTTCCTGAGGGACCTGGCAGAGCAGAACTCGGTGAAATACGGCGTGCCGGACCGCTCCTCTCTGCCGGTCGTCAAGGGCAGCATGATGGTTCTCAATCAGCTGAGTAACCTGGAGACCAGCGTGGGACGCTTCTACATCAACCTGCCCAACCGCATGATCGACATGGCCGGGTTCAGCCTGCCTTACACGGACCCCATGGGGGACGGTGAGTACCACAGAACCAGGGAGGGACCCCGGAATAAACTACAGGGGGTCCTCGGGTTATGACGGTCTTGAGTTACGACGTTGCGTGCTTACGACACACTTCCATAAATTACTTAAAAAACCTAGTTTCGACCTACGCGGTTTGATTCGTAAATACGAACACAGAAATAAAGATAAGAAATATGTTCTCTCTTTTTTTTATTACCGTTTCATTTCAATACTGTATTTTATATGTCCTTCATGTGTTGTATGTACAGAGTGAGTGACTTAAGGTGTTAACTAAGGTATAATTTAGGTATAAATTCCGACGAAAATCGACTTACGACAAGTCGTAGGACCCCCTGTACTTCTACATTGTAATCTTCATCTTAATCATAAGCAGCAGCAACAACATGTTAAGCTGTTCTTTGCACAGGGTGTATTTTCCACACTGACGTGATGTTTTAACCCATTTTTTATTTTTGCCTATTGAATGTATGGATTTCATCTACCTGACTCTGTGTGCCAGGGTCTCACTTCACAAGTTTAGTGGCACTTCGTTACTTCACTGGTCCATTGGCTGTTCTATGGTAAAGACCTGACCCTTGTCTGTTTCCACTATTTTAATGTGGGTCATAACGGAACCTTAGAATAAAGTAAATATACGCATGTCACAACAGAGCTGGGATGTTTTTGCCAGGCCTTTAATGGTGAGCTCACTGATGTATCTGAAAAATTGAAAGAGTTGGCTGCTACAGTTAATTGTTAACCTGTGATTGTAGTATTTATCTCGTTAATAATGGCTTTAACTTTGTCGTTAATTGTGTCTGTGTGCCAGTGGTTCAGTGACCATCTGGTTGAGAGTGACTCATTTTTGTTGACCCTTCGTTTCCAGGTTTCATTATGACTGTGAGCCGCCCTTGCTATTTCGGCAACCTGCTGCTTGGTGTTGTGGGCGTAGACGTAAACCTGGCCTACATCTTGGAGGATGTGACCTACTATCAGGATTCCCTAGCGTCATACACCTTCCTCATCGACAACAAAGGTATGTGGCTGACCTGACCGGACCGGCCCTGCTGCTTTAGCTGCGACCTGGTTGGAGTCACCATGGGAACAGCTAGTGTGGGAGGCCCTGGCCCACATTCATGGCATGGGCCAGGACTGCCTCAGAGGAGTAATGCTGATCCAGGATCAGCCCATGCCTCATAGCTCAAGAGCATTGACATGTCAGACCTGATCCCAAATCAGTACTCCTGCATGGGGACGCTTTACGACAACAGGCCCTGATCTGACGGGACCTGCTGGTGCGACTGAGCTGAGATGAAGGAGTGGAAGTCTTTAGAATGATTTACGCCTCAGTAGGAAACTACCTGTCTCATACCACATGACTCAAAACTTTCACAGGTGACATCAGCACAGCTGGGCAGGGCAGGGGAACAGTGGTGCTCTTCATTCATCTACTGCTTAAAATGAGTCTCACTTTCCCACTGAGCTCAATGGGAGCTGTAATGTGCTACACAGTTTGTAAATTAAGTTCACTAGTTCAACCATTGGAAGGTTGTGCTCATCTCTGTAACGATGTTGTAAACAGGAGTATGTTAAACAGCAGGGTGTGATTACTTGTGTCACTGGAAAAACAGTGTTATGCCATTATATGACTTCATCTGTGATGAATGTTAGTTTCACTCCTAGCAAGAAAATTGACTTGACAAATATAATGTGCCTAAAAGGAGAAAAAATAAGTGAATCTTATTTCTGCAGAAACAGCGCAGATTAGACCGAGGAAATGCAGGAAACGTCTTTGCAGAAAGCCCGATCTGTGTTTTGTTGCTGCTTTCAAAATACGTTTGCTCGGAAAACTAGTTTTCTGTTTCAGTCAATATCCTATATTATCCCCCCTTAATTACCTAATTCTCTGTATACACCAGCGTTAAGTCAAAGATTAGGCAAGAGTTAATGTTTCACTTGCAGCGTGCAATCGCAGAAATTAATTACTTGGTTAATATTTAAAAGCGTTCGGCTACCATAAAATCCAGGAACTCCTATAACCCTCCTTTCCAGCCCTTGATATAGAATGATAGTAATCACATACAAAGGATATATATAATTTAATATGTAATATATAAATCAGACTTCACGTAATATGTTTTATTAGGTCTGTTTGGATTTTAAGGTGGCTGTATGCAGGGTGGAAAAGGTCATGTTGGCCTGTCCAAAGGAGGCGTCTTACAATGGGAGTATCTTCCAAGGATAGCACCAGGTGTGCTTGTCATCCAGTCCTCAGTGGCCCATGTGTCTAGCTGAGGAGGCCCAGGTTTTCACCTATGACTGCAGTAGATTAGGCTGATTCTTGCCACTTAGCTTCCTGGCCTACCCCTCCATTGATGGCCTCGTTATCCTGCGTTTTCCAGGCTACACTCTCATGCACCCGTCGCTCACGCGGCCCTACCTGATGACCGAACCGCCCCTGCACACCGACATCATCCACTACGAGAACATCCCAGGATTCCAGCTGGTCAGGCAGAACATCCTCAGGTGAGCACGGTCGAGCATCAGTAGCGGTTCCATGCGAGCCTCGTCTTCACTTTCACTGAGGACTATCCTAACATGTTCAAACTCATATGACTGAATAACAGTCTAATGGATACAGCTGTAATTTAATTATGATTACTTAATACATGTTCATCCCCTGCAGCACTTAGCATGTTATTGACTAGTTAGTTAATTGCCTCGTTAGTTAACATTTTAACATTCGTTATTAGCTGATGTGAGGTGCATGACTGAGCTGTTTTTGGTGTGTTCTCATTCCAGCCTCCCCCTGGGCAGCCAGGTGATCGCCGTACCTGTAAACTCGTCCCTCTCCTGGCACATGAACCGGCTGCGTGACCCCAGCCAAGAGGCCTACAACGTCAGCTACGCCTGGAAACTGGTACTGCCGACACACCCACAGCTTCACCTGCAAAACAAAAATATAGCTTCTGCTGATGTTTCGTTCTTTGTGATTGAGTCCCTTTTTAATAGACTTATAACTGAAACCAAGCTTAAGTTCAGTGCTTAATTTGTGCTGGATTTGGCCCTTTAGCATCACTGCGATTTCTACATACACCGTGTCCTACTTTTCCAGTTGCCACATCCTCAAACCGATGTTTATATGGATTTAAATGCAACACATCTGCTCAACCTTAGGTTTGTATGTGACACAGAGTTTTCCAGAATTCAGTAAAATTTGCGGGCACTGGTGCTGAAGGGTTTGGAATTTTCCCATGCTCTTTTGTTGTTGCGTTTACTGCTATTTGGGAAAAAAAAATAATAAACATCCCATTTTAATTTCAGCAGACAGCAGAAAGACGCTCTAGTTGTCAGACTCGTAATTCTTCCCACATTTATCTGGTGGGGACTGGAGAGACAGTGTGCAAGGGCGTCCCTAGGCCGGAGTGTGATCTTCTGAGTCAGCGCGCTGTGGGAATGACGAGGCCCCGTCTGTCTCCTGCTGTCCCCAGCCCTGTTGAGTCATTAAGTCATCCCCATCCCGCTCTTCCCGCCCCAGGTCCAGGACACCTCCTTCATCCTGTGCATCGTCTACGTCCAGCCAGAGATCCCCGTCAAGCACCTAAAGAACCTCAACACCGTCCCCAGCAGCAAGCTACTGTACCACCGCCTGGACCTCCTGGGCCAGCCCAGCTCCTGCCTGCACTTCAAGCAGCTCGCCACCGTCGGTAAGAGCCGGACCGGAGCCGTGGCGCGCCCCGTTATAGCACAGTGTCGCAAAGGAGCAGAGCGCAGGAGAGCTGGAGGGGGGAGACTCTTGTGCTCGTTGAGAGGGTTCAGTAACCGTTCCCTTCATCTGGAGAGCATCAGGGGTTTTGGCCGCAGTCCTGGAACCCTCTCTGCTCATGATCGAGCGTTTTGCAAAATAATACGCTGATTATGAACACGTTCGTTTCTTTTACTTCTCACTCACACGTAATACAGGGGTCAGTGTTAACATTTTTTCTCGCTCGCCTCACCAAGTCAGAAAATTAAGTCACCCAAATTAAAATTCGGCCTGCCCTTTTATGGCAAGGTTTAAAATGCATAAAAACACTGCAGCACATTGTAGTTCTGTTTCAGCATTAGACTCAGCTTTTATTGACAGATGCATTTGTTTAGTCTTGTGAGAATGCTGACTCTTTTGAATTTGGTCGTGCCTGTGTTTTCGGTTCTCACATGCAACTTATTTAACTTTATACAGGCTTGCTAAATGACTACATTTGGAAGGTTCGCCAAATCCTCCATCTTAGCCTTCACATCTTCTCCCCCTGCCCTCAGCCACCCCTTAACCACCCTCTGCGCGCTGGACTCCTGGGGCCCATCTAACAACGAACATGATGTTAGCCGATATCTGTGTTATGCAATCATTTGTTCGGAATGCTTTAACGCTGAATTTGCATGGAAGCGTCTCTTCCCCCGGGCGATCGCTAATGCTGCAGCTTGTAACATAAACACTGGTGTTCAAGACCTTGTATTTGACTGAATCTCTATGCCTCCAAAAGTTAATAGTTGTTTGCCTTTTCGTATCAGTCGTATGAAGTGTTGAACATTTTTTTCGAACGGCTGATTTAACGGTCATGTTGGACGGTCTTGAGATAACCGCTCTGTTGTCCCGGGTTCCTGTCCCTCAGAGAGCCCCACCGTCATGCTGTCGGCGGGGAGCTTCTCCTCTCCGTACGAACACCTGAGCCAGCCGGAGACCAAACGGATGGTGGAGCACTACACCGCCTACCTCAGCGACAACACGCGCCTCATCGCCAACCCGGGGCTCAAGGTGGGCACCGCGTCGCGATACATGTATGCGGTGTGTGACTGTCAACGCACATGCACGCACACGCACTATCCACACACGCAAACTCATATGCCTGTCTATGTGTCTGTGCACATGTACCTGTGAATGCATGAAGCTCTCTCACAGCAGGCCTGTCCCAATGTCCACACTGTTTTAAATGCATGAGCAGATGGATAAAGAGTCTCCCTCGTTCTGGGGTGGGACATGCCCATAGTCCACATTTGTAATTTTATGTAGTGAGTGGCAGTTTAGTGAAGCCAGTGGGAATGTTGAAATCAAGACAAAAATGACCTGAGCAGCCGAAGTGGTGTGTATGTCTTTAAACCGCAGGACTTTTTGGTTGTTTCTGTTTTGTGTTTTTGTTGTTTTTTTTTTTTTTTTTTTTTTTTTTTTGGCAGCTTAACGCATTCTTAGCCTCCTCCTTAAGAAAAGTGGGGCTTCAACTTAGGATCTTCTCAGGCGAGTCTTAAAGGAACCCTGCTATGTGTTCTCATTGTCTTCCAGTCGTCTGTCAGAAATGAAGTAATGGCTACCAGTCACGTAACCGATGAATGGATGACACAAATGGAAATGAGTAGCCTGAACAGTTACATTGTGCGTCGTTACATAGCAACGCCCAATGGGGTTCTGCGGATTTACCCCGGCTCTCTCATGGATAAAGCCTTCGACCCCACCAGGAGACAATGGTAAGTTTGGGGCGCACTTTGAAATGATTCCAGATTCCCAGTGCGCCACACTGAACAGATCCTGGAACAGAGTTGTGTTCCAGCAGCTCCTTTTTAAGAGATGCAGCTATAGCTTCACAATTCATTCTGCAGAGCCAAAAATGGCTATATTCAAAATTCGAAAACAAATTTCATGTCTAAAATCATATTAACAGTACAGTGTTTGCTCACCACAAAAATGATTCATCATAGAAGATATAACATGCACAGAATTTCTAGTGCATTTGTGTCATTAATTCTCAACATTTGTGAACATTTATCTTTATCTCCAGTAGTTTATCTTTGAATGTATAATTAATATCCCAGGCAGATTTTTATTACCATGATTGCATGTTCCCTTGGTGAAGGAATCAACAATATAAATCTATAAAGTATATTATAAAACTGTAAAATCAAAATTTCAGCATTAAATAATTCGCTTCCAAGAGGCAGATAAGAGTCATGACCTGTTGACCAGGTGGGGTATATTCTCAATGGGTAAAAACAGGAAGGCTGCAGGTGATACTGTTATATATCAGTTTCGTATTCCTCATTGCTACTGTCCTTTTCCCCGGCAGGTACCTGCATGCTGTAGCCAACCCAGGCCTCATCACCTTCACCGGCCCCTACCTGGACGTGGGCGGGGCCGGCTATGTGGTCACCATCAGCCACACCATTCACGCCTCCAGGTGGGCTTTCAAGGGTCAAAAGTCATTTATCGGCCATTTAAACACACGTTTAGCGCCTTTAGCCACACTGTGGGAATGTCTTTAAGTCTGATAAATAAGCTGTAAACCCAAGTTTTCTTATTCACATGCTTAGGTTGTTTGAAAAGGTTTCTTGTGAAGCTTATTGGTGTTATGTTTTGAATTATTCTTCTCGAGTCTGTCATGATTGCATCAGTAAAGCAGCACAGCTCTGTCGTTGGGCAGGGAAACAGGAGCTTAAAACCTTTAAATGAATATTGTGTCCAGATTGATGTACAGTGAACCAATTCCCATTCCATGAGTGGTCTTATACTATGTCCTTGTCTCGCACATGTCACCAGTAAGCTAAACTGTGAATGTAGCATTTATATATATATATATATATGAGAAAGCTGAATTTTTATAAGAGTATTTAGCAGTGTTTAGCAGTTAGCACAGTAGCCTAGTGCTAAATGAAAGAAGCGATTGAGTGAGGTTCACGGTGCATACTGGGAAACTGAGGCAGAGCCTGAGGCAAATGTAGGCAGACATGATTGTAATGAGTTTCATTCTGTAATTAGGTAACAGCATTTCAGTCAAATGAAATAGCTTAAATTCTTAGGACGGCTGCTGTGATTTCAGGACAGCAACTTTACTGGTGCAAGTTTTGAGTACTGAAGAAGATCAGAGGAAAACTGACTCGTTACAGGGAGGCATATAAATTATAGATCACTTGTGCATTCCAGAGGTAAGATGACAAGGGGATTGGCGAAGAAGTGAAAATCTTAGAGGGTAGCTGAGGTTGTCTTTGCTTTGAACCTGCTTCCATGCTTATCATTGCACTTGGCTGCCTGAAGTATGTGGTCAGGACCAACAGTAAAAGGTTGGGTTTGTTGGAAAAGTTACGCTTTCGCTGTCAAGTGCAGACCAAAGAACAACGATATGTTTGTCAAGTGCACAGATGAGTGGAATCAAAGGTAGCGATTAAGACGTTCGCCCTTATGTTTCTGCTCCGGTCTTATTTAACAATGTAAATGCTTAGTGATGCATTAACAGTGCGCTGCAATATGAGAGAATTGGCAGTGCACCAGTTGCGTTGTTTTGATCTAGGTTTTATTTACCCCCGAAAGGGAACAAAACGGTTGTAAAACACAATAAACTGATCTGGAGCCTTGGCGTACTATAAATGGAGAATGACACCGCAATGTAGCGCGCGTCTCTTCCGCCGATAAGGCTGTCTCTTTGTATTTGTGTAGGATTTGCGCTAGCGAGCGCAACCTGTGGCGTTGGTGATTTTAAATGAAGGCCCGATCTGGAATGAGGGGGCGGCCCACTTGAAAGGGCCCAGGAGGAAGTGTGTGCTGTGTGGGGTAGGGGGGGGGTGGGGGAGGGGTGTCTCTGTAATGACGGACCGTCCCGCGCTCTCCACAGGGTGGGATTAGCTGCTTTGCTGCACTTTAGACACTCTGCACAATGGCTGCTGTTGAGGTTGTGAGGGCCCGAGCGGGGCCGGTCTGTGGAGGACCACCAGCAATTCCCCACGCCGTAGAGTCCATTACTCTGAGGGACATGAGCTGGTGTAACTCTTTCCCTCTCTCCCCCTCCTCCCCCCCTCTCTTTCTCTCTCTTTCTCTCCAGCTCTCAAATGGCCCCAGGCTATGCTGTAGCAGTGATGGGAATTGACTTCACACTGCGGTACTTCTACAAAGTGCTGCTCGACCTGCTACCCATCTGCAACCAGGACAAAGGCAACAAAATTCGGTAAGTCTTGGGCAGCTTTGGAGAAATGGGGGGGTGAGGGGGGGTGGCGGTGGTCTGCGGCCGTGCCTGAATAAGTTACTGAAGGATGCCCAACTGTGGCTATTTAAAACTCTTTAAATGTAGTTAATCTGATTTGCTTGTTTTGAATAGTACGTCCTGATAGTCCTCCAGTGTCCCATAATACCTCTCCTTGGTGAGAGAGCCGCGAGGAATGGCGCAGAGTCGTTTGAAAGAGGCAGAAATAGACACTGGCCCACTCCATAAAGAGAGAGGGAGAGGGGGAGAGAGAGACAAAGGAAGATAAGCTGAATCTAATTGCATTCCAGAGACGTTCTGTTAGGACGGGGCGCTGCAGGCTCCCCCGGACAGCCCCCAAAACCTCCCCTCTCAATGAGAGGGGTCTTAAACAGGCTTACCTTTCTGAAGCTCCGGGGCAGCAGAGCTCATGGAGAACAGTGACTTAATGAAAAGTGTGTCCTGTCCGTTTGTTCTGAAAAATTACATTTTGCTGCTATGGTCTCCCTCCCACCCCCCTACTGTCAGTGACCTGTTTTACCTTCAGACGTAGTGCTTCCTGAGTGACTGGTACGCTAATTAGTCATTAGCGATGTCTGACTGCATTTTCATCACCTAAGCAACAATGTATTTTTATTTCCTTTGAAAAATCACCCTTGTAGAGCGCGTGGTGATCATCTTAGGCCATATTAAATTTGGTTTGGTTCAGTTTTGCATGCAGGTACAGTTTGTCCCTCATGTTCTGCTGAGCCCTTGTGCTGACAGATGTGTTGCGAGTCATTTTTACAGCGCTTTAGGGAACTGGCGTTAGAAAACGAGGCTAGTGTCACTGGAAAGTTCCGTTTTGATTTTTGGTGGTGTTTTAATGCGGTTTTCTGCTCACCTGTCGCAGGTGTTTCATCATGGAGGATCGGGGTTACCTGGTGGCTCACCCCACGCTGATCGACCCGAAAGGCCACGCCCCTGCAGAGCAGCAGCACATCACACACAAGGTGGGCCTGCAGGACTTATGCTGCCAGTCAGTCACCCCAAATCTGTCCCCCTCCTTCCCCTCTACCTGCCAATCAGTCACCCTGAATCTCTCCCTGTCTTTCCCCTGTCTCTGTCCATCTGTCTTAGTGTTTCTCAGTTTCTCTCGCTGAAGTTTATCTCTCTCTCTCTCTCTCTCTCTCTTGCCTCTCTGAGGGGCTCTGAGACACAGGGACACTGAGCGGGCGCTCACCTCTCCTGTGTTTTTTTTAATCCGTCAGGAGCCCCTGGTTGCTAATGACATCCTCAACCACCCGAACTTTGTGAAGAAGAACCTGTGCAACAGTTTCAGTGACCGGACAGTGCAGCGCTTCTACAAGTTCAACACCAGCATAGTGGTGAGTGCGGGTGAAAGTTGGGGTTCCACACAGTGTTATGTGCCTTTAATCTGAGATGAAGGCTGCCTGCACAGGAGTGTAGCGTAACTGGCCTGTTTTTCCTCTGTGTCATAGCCCCACCCAGTGGTTGAATCAGGAACTGCAGTCCTTTGTTAGTGTCACTTCATATAGGCTTTTATAAATATCAAAATTCTAAGATGCAGTTACAATAATCTGAGCAAGCATACTGAATGCAAAGAAGTATGATTGTTAAACCAGAACATTTCTGTCAAATAACAAGCTGCAAAATACTATCAAAATTATGTCATTATATACCTCATGAAACAAAAACAGCAAATACTATTCTCAGAAGATCCCAGTTCCAGAAGGTTTGATTATGGGTAACGCTAACTAGTAAATGACTGTGTGTTTGGGACTGTAAATAGTATGATAAATCTAATCAACAACGATTACAACTTTTTAAATGTATGAATTTAAATGTCAGTTTCAATGTCCCAGATTTCTGAAAGAGCATTATAACCTAAATGCTCTTATTGCAGAGGTTCTGTTGTATTTCAGTGTTAATAATTAATATCGGTCTGCTCCCAGACAGTGTATTTTAGGGTGTCTTTTTCAGCATTCGTGTATAAGTAAAATCCAGTGAAGTGATGAGTGATTGTTTGTCAGCTGGTAGAATAGTGCTCTTTTTGTCATTTACCCTCCTTGCCCATGTCCTCTCCAGGGCGACCTGACGAACTTGGTTCATGGAAGCCATTGCTCCAAGTACCGTCTGACTCGGATCCCAGGCACCAACGCCTTCGCCGGCATTGTTAACGAGACATGCGACTCGCTGGCTTTCTGTGCCTGCAGTACAGTGGATCGGCTGTGCCTTAACTGCCACAGGTCAGCAGTGTGTGTGTGTGTGTGTGTGTGTGAGTGAGTGAGGTGCAGGGTGTGTGTGTGAGTGAGTGAGGTGCAGGGTGTGTGTGTGTGTGTGTGTGTGTGTGTGTGTGTGTGTGTGTGTGTGTGTGAGTGAGTGAGGTTCAGGGTGTGGTGGTGTGTGTGTGTGTGTGTGTGAATGAGAGTGAGAGTTAGGTACAGGGTGGGGGTGTGTGTGTGTGTGTGAGAGTGAGGTGCAGGGTGTGTGTGTGTGTGTGTGTGTGTGTGTGTGTGTGGTGTGTGTGTGTGTGTGTGTGTGTGTGTGTGTTAGGTGTGTGTGTGTGTGTGTGTGTGTGTGTGTGTGTGTGTGTGAGAGTTAGGTACAGGGTGGGTGTGTGTGTGTGTGTGTGTGTGTGTGTGTGTGTGGTGTGTGTGTGTGTGTGTGTGTGTGTGTGTGTTGTGTGTGCATATGAGAGAGAGGCGCAGGCTGATGCACCAGCTGGCCGTTGGCTGCCAGTGCCCCCAGCCCAGTGTACTTCATAAGCACCATATGCTTCACTGTATGCTCAATATGATATACTGCTCACTGGCTCCTATTACTGTGCACTGTTAACACCACACAATCATTTCAATCAGCTATTAAGTGACTTAGGGACTAAGTGGCTATTTCGTTTGGAAATTGGTGTTTCTATTCCCCAACGGTGAAACATATTACTGTGCATCCTCATTTTGGTGTATTTTTGTTGTTTTAAATCTTTTAAATATATAAATGTTTTGCTGTAAGTTTATTATGAAAATTCCACCAGCTGCAGCATTCACCAGTTGTTGGCACGTCTTCAAAGTCTATGCAATATGAGCTAATTCTACGAATGTTTCCTACAGGATGGAGCAGAATGAATGCGAGTGTCCGTGTGAGTGCCCCCTGGAGGTGAATGAGTGCACTGGAAACCTGACCAATGCAGAGAACAGGTGAGCCACA
This sequence comes from Albula goreensis, assembly GCA_022829145.1. Taxonomy (NCBI): domain Eukaryota; kingdom Metazoa; phylum Chordata; class Actinopteri; order Albuliformes; family Albulidae; genus Albula; species Albula goreensis. The sequence goes on from CM040753.1 coordinate 32,596,410, forward strand.
CTGATAGCTTCCCTAATCAGAGGAGGCTGTCGAGATTGAGTTAGGAGGGTGAGCTCGTCACAAGGTTTGCGCAGATGCTTGGCCTTATGTAGTGAGTAATTCACTGTTAGTCATGCTTTTTCTTTTCTAATGAGTGCAGTTGCTTGTCATTTCATCAAGCACAGTTTGTCATGGTAATTGGACGCCAGGCCGCTGCGTCTGTAATTGACAATTCATTTTCATGTTTTAATTATACATTCTGAAGCTGTCTTCTTTTGCAGGGTGAGTAATTGCTTTGAAAGTAAGAGTTCGCTTGTGGTGGGCATTTCCTCTGTGGTATTTCTCTGACTGACCTGGTGGTTTTGGGGCGTGTGGTCTGACTGGCCGGGTGGCTTTTTTTTTTTTTGCAGGAACCCGAGCTGTGAGGTGCACCAGGAGCCCCTCTCTCTGACAGTCATAGACTCCAGCCTGCAGGACACACTGCCACAGTGCATCAACACCCGCTGCAGCCAGCGCTTCACCAGCAGGTAACACACACACACGTGCATACACAGATCTACAGATGCATTCACAAACACTCACCTGTTCTCAGATCCACACACACACACACACACACACACACACACACACACACACACACACACACACACACACACACACACACACACACACAGACCCTCAGACATGCATACATACATACACACATGCACACATGCACACAAACAGATCTTCAGACATGCACACAGGTACACGCACATACACACAGATCTTCAGACACATACATAAACACACACACAGATCTTCATACACATATGCACACACACCACTCACACACACATAAACACACACACGCAGATGTACATGACGCACACACTGCAGCTCCCCCTTCAGGCTCAGGCGCGGGGATGTGGGGGAGTGTATCTCAGATGAGGGGTTTTCACTGCTGCTTTAAGGGGGTTTAAATGGATTGGATTTAGATTAAAGCAAAAATCAGAGCACTCCATGCTGAGATACATATTTTTATCACTGAATACCATATCAACGTTCGTGCTTATATTTTTACATATGCACAGAACAGTTCACAATTCATATTTTATTTAGGTATGAATTTGATTCATTTAGGTATGATATTTTATTTAGATATGATAGGTTTAATATTTTTATATATTTAGTCATTTCTGTTATGCTTCATATATTGAGAAGATAGTTGCATATTTAGCTATATGTATTATGTAAAACAGTTTGAATCATTGTTTCAGTGCTAAAATTTTCATGGCTTTATGTCCGTGACTGATGACACGCCCACACAGAACTGTACAGATACACACACTACACCGAACTGTAGAAATATGTGCACACATGCAATCGTAGCAAGATTGTATTTTTATTGCTTTTTAAACGATCAGAATTTTGATTACCATTACGATGCTTGTGTCTGTTTCTGCAGCTCTGAGTTCTGTATCTCTGCGGTTATGCTATGTGCTTTCTCATTAAGCTACCTTACCGTATCATGCTATTGTTTTAATAGTGCTATATCCGCTACATTGGCCCTTGCCCATCTCCATTTTATACCTATGGAAAAAAACACAGGGTGCATATGTTTATCTGTTCAGATGGTACAATAATCCATTAGGAAAGCAGGGATTGATTTGAGGCTGCAGCCAGTTTCCTGTGTCCTCTCCTCCGACTCTGTGTGATGTTAATACTGGATAATGTTGTGTCTGGGCTCTGTGTAATGATGTGAGGTGATTCAGCATTGGCTACAGTAAGGTTTTTGTGTCCACAGTGACTGTTTCGGGGTGCTGGACTGCGAGTGGTGTATGGTGGACAGTGACGGCAAAACCCACCTGGACAAGCCCTACTGCGCCCTGCAGAAGGAGTGCTTCGGGGGGATTGTGGGAGCCAAGAGCCCTTACATGGACGCAATGGGGCATGTGGGTGAGTCTCTTCTGTAATCAGCGGCAATCAGTTTCATTTTTTTTTTTTATTGTCGCTTTTTCCCCATGTCGCCTTAAGCCAGATCATAGTTTCGGTTATCAGCGTAACAGAGCTAGTGTCTGTGTCTCACTTGCTTTCTCACTCAATCAGTCACCCACCTCCTTACTCGCGCTGTCCTGCTGTTCACATCAAGCTTGACACAACAAATGAACGAAGAGTATTGAAATGCAGTGCCCTCTTTGCAGTGCTCTTGACTGAAATAGAAATCCATCACTAGGTTCAGTACATATTGTCCCTGTGACACAGCGTATGCGTGCTCTTTGTATGGAAATCCTTTTTCATGCTGGCTGCCGTGATCTCAGACTCCTCAGAGGGATTGCCATCTCCCTGTGTATTTCAGCAGCGGTTGTTTCAGGATCCTAGTGTGGTCTTTGGAAACGTATCAATTTTTAATCGGCCTCTTGGGTTACTGCTTCATGGGCTTAGGATAGACACTGCCATTCCAAACTAGACGTACAGGACGTGAGGAACAGGCCATGAAAATGCAGAGGAATCGTATGTAGTACATGGTGTAGAGGAACACTGGCACAGAGACTCTTCATGGTGTAGAGGAACAGTGACACACAGACTCTTCATGGTGTAGAGGAACAGTGACACAGGCTGTACATGGTATAGAGGAACAGTGACAGAACCTTCATGATTTAGAGGAACAGTAACACAGGCTGTACATAGTGTAGAGGAACAGCGACAGACCCTTCATCGTGTAGAGGAACAGTGACACAGGCTGTACATAGTGTAGAGGAACAGTGACACAGGCTGTACATAGTGTAGAGGAACAGCAACAGACCCTTCATGGTGTAGAGGAACAGTGACACACAGACTCTTTATGGTGTAGAGGAACAGTGACACACGCTGTACAAGGTATAGAGGAACAGCCACAGACCCTTCATCGTGTAGAGGAACAGTGACACAGACTCTTCATGGTGTAGAGGAACAGTGACACAGACTGTACATACTGGAGAGGAACAATGACAGACTCTTCATGGTTTAGAGGAACAGCGGCATGCAGATTGTACATGGTTAAGGGGAACAGTGACACACAGGCTGTACATGGTGTAGAGAAACAGTGACAGACTCTACATGGTGTTTAGGAACAGCAGCACGCAGTTTGTACATTGTTAAGGGGAACAGCGACAGACAGATTGCCTGTGTAATTGAGCATCGGTTCTTAACCTCTGTCCAGGGGGAACGTCTTTGTGTTCTAGTTTTTGCTGCAGCCGCAGTTGCAACCCTCGAATTGTAGCACGATGCTAATGGCTCCTAATTAGACACTTTTAATGTCATCGAGGGATAATTTACCCTCTCAGGCCGCATTATATCAGAAATAGATACAGATGCCATGGTGAATGAATGCCCCTTATTCTCATCCAGGGACTTTCAGATCAACTAATGCTGTACAGTAAATGGTGCATGCAGAAAGGACTTACAATTCTTTATTGAATTATAGACCGACAAGTGAAATCAGTGGTGCCCTAATGGATGACAGTGTGAACGTACGGTCCCTAAAAATAAACATTTTGCTTGAGAGTTAGGAATGCCTTGTCCATGGTTAACTGCCATTTGGCAGCTTGCCATGAACATGTCAATGAAAAGAACTGAAACACGTGTTCATCAGCCGTAATTGATCAAGATGTTTTAGGTTTGGTCATTAGCAAATCCCATCATACGCAGGGCTCCCTTAGGCAAAAGGCCGTGAACCTGTAGTGTAGCGAACAGTGGCTAATGGTCTGTAGACAGTGTAGAACAGGGATGGCCCACTGTATGCCTGGAAGGGCTGTATTGTGGAAAGGGGTTTTGTTCCAGACCTGCCCTAACACACCTGATTCATATAATCACTGTATTGATAAACATGATTGGTTGAGTCAGGATCTTTAAGCACTAGGCTATAGCACAAGCCTGTGTGTGGTATTAACCCCCATCCCCTCCTCTGCAGATGACGAGGTCACCTCTCTCAACATGATCAAGAGTGCTCCGGTGGGGCCCGTGGCGGGGGGAATTATGGGATGCATCATGGTGTTGGTGCTGGCCGTGTACGCCTACCGACACCAGATCCACCGGCGCAGCCACCAGCACATGTCTCCGCTGGCAGCCCAAGGTGAGCAAGTTGCCCGGGCGACTGCACCCCCATGGGGGTGGGGGTGGGGGGTGTGATTTAATCAAATAAAGCTTCTGACTGCCATCCGACCTTTTCCAAATGAGGTCTGGAGCTTCTCCCTTAATGAGATGATAAACACAGATTATTAGCATCGAGTAAAGAGATAAATTAGAGCAATTGCTTTTGCGTAATCCTCTTCCAACGCTTTTCCCCCGCTCAGGCCCTCCAGCTTAACGGGTTTGTTACACATTACCTCCACACACACAGACGCCAAGCGGAAATTAAATCTGTTTCATATCCTGACCTTTGACCGGCTGCTTGTGGGCTTACTCCCGTTTCCCCCCGATCAGAAAGCAATGACAATAACCAGCATGGGGCCAAGCTACGTCTTCCAAAGTCCATTTTATTCAGTAGAAAGCTCTCCAATTTGGGTCCTGCTGGTTTTCTGTCGTTTAGTTACGCTCTTGATATCAGAAGTGCGATGCTAACCGGTACAACACATTTGTCTGTCAGTACTCCCACTGCAGAGAAAGTGTTTGACGAGCTTTGGGTTCTTCCTCCCACAGAGATGTCCGTCAGGATGTCCAACCTCGACAATGAGCGGGACGAGAGGGATGAGGACAGCCACGAGGACAGGGGTATAAGTAAGAAAGCTTTTTGCTGCTAAGAAATTTGCCAATTTCAGACACCCATCTTAGAACCCCGCTTGCCGAGGGAAGAAGTCAGAATATTTTCTAAAGAAAATGGCAGTATGTGGATTGAACTGTTACATTTTGGAAATTGGTGGTATCATATTGGTATATGTCATAGGAGCTCAATATAGGTTTACATTTGTAATTCCATGTTTTTGATAAAACCGTAGTTTACACATTTTACACTCGTGCAATTGTCAGTTTTGATGGTAAAGCGTGAATTGTACTCTTGTTGCCTTGACGTTGAAGGCCTAAGCTCTGACACAAGGTCGGCCTCCTCTTTGTCCCCCTCACGCAGTCAGCAACACGCGCTTCATCGCCGCGGTGATCGAGAGGCACACGCACAGTCCAGAGCGTAGGCGGAGATACTGGGGACGGTCGGGCACAGAGAGTGACCATGGTAAGGCCTCTTGCACTGCTTCCATCAGCATGTTGGTTTATATGGGCGCAGCTCCCCTCTGCTCTTCTGTACTGCTCTCCTGGAAATACCCCGCTACCACTTACCAACACCTCAGTCGAGCTTAAAGGTAGATTTGCCACACCATGCTTTGACCTTTCCAATTTCACTATGGCATGTCTTCCATGTCTTACAAATGTTGTCATTACAGGAATGGAAAATGTAATCCCTTCCATTTGCTATGGTCAAATGATGCCCTTAATTAAATTTGGAGTTTAGAGTGTTGTCAGTGATCACAGCCAAAATGCTACAGCGGTGATACATTCTTGTGGTTCATGACCGAGATGATGTTTTTGAGCCCATGGGTATGACTGGGTTTCCTGCGCTTGGCTCAGGAAGTTCTTTCGGCATTGCTCACTCCTTCAGAAGCATCACCTTCAAAGCCACGTTCTGACGGTGAGCTCACGGAAATCTCAGCGCCACCCCACCCTTCCCAAAGCCCGTCCTGTCTAAAACGTGTTTCATAAGCCGAATCAAGAAAACCAGCCTCCCTCACATGGAGCGCTGTGAGGAGGAAGACCGGCTTTGAGAGGCAGCGAAAGTTCTGCTGTCAAAGGTGCCCTCCCACATCAGGCGGACTCATACAGCGGAGGGGGTCGTAAAAGCAGAAATCGATTCAGGCTGAGTGCGGAAACGGGGGCTCTCAGCCTCTAATGTGCTCTGTGAATCATTCCAGCCTCCCCCAAACAGAACTTTTTCAAATACGCCGGGCTGCTTGGCTGCCGGTGTTGCAGAGAGCTGCAGTTGGCTTTGATTTCTTCATCCCTTTTTTCCGCTTGGCAGCCTCCTCCTCAGATAAACCTGGTAACGGAGTTTGAGTTTGGACCAAAACGCCAGGCTCCCTCTCATTCTCTGCCATTCTCTTTCTGGAGCTGTCTCCGGTTAAAGGTCGTCAAAGACAGCTCGTTTTCGTAAGTGGTTTGTGACAGTGGTGAGGTACATGGAAACTATGAGATCTTGAATGTGTGACAAAGATGGGAGGGTATAATCTTCCCGTGATCTTTTCAGAACAAGTGGATGGCAATTTATCGAATCAATCTTCGTGAAGCGTTTTTAAAGAGCTTTCTCTATCGACTCTTGGAGTGCCTTAGTGTCTCTCAGACTAGTATCACCTTTGGAGCCCCACTGAACCATTGAGAATCAATTTAATTTCAAGTGTTGCAGGTTTTCGTATTAAAGTCAGTGATGAAGTCCCCCCTCCTTCATTTTTATTTTTACAAACTAGAAATAAAAAATGCATGTTTTTATTTCATAGTCAAATGCTGTGGGGTACTGAATGTCGCACTTTTAAGTATCAAATACAAAACAGTTTCTTTCGTTTAGAGTGGAGCATCTTGAGGGTGTGAAGACATGGGCTTTGTTTGAGAGCGAAGGTTTCAAAGGAACAGCACATTCCCACAGTCTTTACTCCTTCTCATTGTGCCTGAGGAACAAAAACCTTCACACAGATCACTCCAATCTCAGTCCCCCACGCACTCGCAAACAAACAGACCTTTCAGTTTTCAACAAAAGATGATTCTATAGTGGTTCCTTGAAAATGAAGTTTAAAAAAAAAAAACCTCATTGTGTGATGATACAATTTGAAATGTTCCAAAGTCGCTGGTGTATGTGTATGTGTCTGTTTCCAGGTTACTGTACATTTTGCTATGCAGTCAGCCTCTGACTCGTGTCTCCCTGTGTGCTTCGCTTCTCAGGTTACAGCACCATGAGTCCTCAGGAGGACAGTGAGAACCCGCCCTGCAACAACGACCCCCTGTCGGCGGGCGTGGACGTGGGTAACCATGACGAGGACCTGGACTTGGACACACCCCCTCAGACCGCCGCCCTGCTCAGCCACAAGTTCCACCCGTACCGGCACCCGCACCATCACCCCCTGCACCACACGCACCACCTGCAGGCTGCCGTCACCGTGCACAGCGTGGACGCAGAGTGCTGATTGGCCCGGCCTTTCCTCATCCCCCCTCCCCACGCCCCCCTCAGATAGCTGCTGTGCGAGCTTGTGCCCCAAGCCTGACCCAAAAGAGATGTTTGATCCCAGCAAACCTGTTGGAGGTGAGAGGAGAGGATAGACTAGGAGAGGAAGAACAAAGCAGGCCCCTACCATAGAACCCTGCTGGAGACTTCCTCTGAAGGACTCACCAAACCCCCATAGGACAAAGCTGGAGGATCATGGGCCATGGAACATGAAGAGTCAAAGCAAAGCAGCTCTTGTGTTGGAGGGGATGGGGAGAACTCATTCAGAAGTGTGAACAATGCATCTCAGATTTGTTTTTAACAAAAGGATTATTTTTCTACTATTTATTTAACTGGAACTGAAATGAACAAATGCAGTAAATAAATCCAAACAAGGGGCACATGTCCTTTTGATCCTCTCGACTCCTCCTGTCCAAGGTCTGCTTGAAAGTACCTTTGAACTTGCGATAGCAGCAGGTGGAGTAATGGATATTCAGCGCCTTTTTTGTACCTGGGGAAAGGACTCCTTTTAAGATTGTTTTAATGTACGAAAACTGAACGAATACAAACTGAAGATAATGCAATCTAAATTGTAAAGTTTAAAAGTGCTTGAAAATGGTTAATTCAAGGCTGCAAGAATCTTGACCTTCTTTAAGAGTTTTATGCAAAGAGATGAGTACCTTAATCCGAGACGGAGCGTCTCCATGCCTGCCCAAATTTGCAGTTATCCGAGCCAGGGCAGTGTCAGGCTTTTAAGATGTGCAGATGAGGATGTGAGACTACAGGAGTACTGGAAGCGAAGTCCAGCCCAGTGCACCTGGTGGCCATCGCCGTGTCTCCTGTCTGTTCAGGAGTTCCAAACCCGGTCAGACCGAGGGCACACAGACGAAGCCTTCGTTGACTTACCTGTCAGGGACTCCACCTTATTCCAGCCTGTGGCTGTTTGTCTCTGTGAGGAGGGCCTCAGTGTTGAACAGGTTCGGTGTGAAAGCTTGTTGACCCTGCCTACTGTGTACACCTCTGAATGAATCCAATGAGCGAGATGAATCCAGTCGAATTAAAAGGGACGTACAAACTCAGTCCATCCCCTTCGGAGGCATGATTTTATGGTTTTGTTTTTAAAAGCGTGATCAGCGATGTCAAATGCTTTTGTATTCGATACATCAGCCCAGTGCACTGTTGACATGAAAGGGACTGCCAAAACAGTTCTGCCCCCTAGCTGAACTTTCAATGTTCTGATTGGTTACTTCAGCAAAATCTGAGACAATAATTGTATTCATTTAGTTTAGAAGTGGACTAATCTGTTGTTCTCCAATTTGTCTGATCCAAACAATGTATTGTCTATGAATGTTTTTTAAAAAATAACAAATAGCTATACATGTGTTTTACACTCCAGTACAAAAATACTTGTTTTTTGTGTAAAGTGTATAGGTTGTGTGTTCTTGATAATCTTCAGTTTATTCTGGGTTGTTTTGAACTTTAAAAAAAGTTGTACTGTTCAGAAATTGGACAAGGCTTGCTTCCTGATACTTAATATCCATATTGGAATTTAAGGTTGATTGTCATTGGTGGGATCCCATTTTTCGTTCAAAAAGGTTGTAGACAATATGCTATAAAAAAAATGACTGCTGAAAAAAATTGTATCCCCTAAAATCTCAATTTTTTTTAGACCAGGAAATCAGTTTTATCCATATTCCTGGAATTCACCATCTAATAAATCAGTTTTATCAAAGCCCTCTAATCTAATCAAACATCACTCAATCTTGTAAATGGACAATTTCTGGTACAGGTGAACACAGAAGCGTTTCATTCATTACTTCTGTGTCTTGTGGCATCCTCTCAGTGACCTCCGGTATTACTGTAGCACATGTTTGAAAGTACTGCCGTTTTGATGGAGAACATTGACAGTATTTACTGACTGTTGTAAACAAGTATAATCTTGTGTATAATGAACACTATGAATTTCATTAATGTACTGAAGGAGCTTCAATTTCTGTATATCATTCCTTTTTTTCCCTATGTAATATATAAAGAAAAAAATGGAGATTTATTGCAACGTGAATGTAATAAAAGGTCCACTTCCCTTACTTAATTAGATCCTTGTCTTCAAATGTGTCCTCTGGCTCCGTTCAAGATTCTTTACTGTATGTTCTAAAATGTACTTTAATTGGACTTAAGTATCATCTTTCGTTTAGATGGAGTGCCCCTCCAACACTGTTGGGTTACTAGTGACCTTGTAAAAAATCCACTTAAATAGCTCAGCCTGCTCCATTAAAAAAAAGCGTATATGTTCCAAGGGTACACAGGATGGCAAAATGAGATTTTCAGGGGATTATGATAATGCCTACTGTATCACCATAACCCGGCTCTTTTGTACTGTAGGCAGTTTATTATCTATGCACCTGACAGACGTCATTTATATCCATATTGCCTATTAAATTGCAGTATGTACAATGCATATTGGTGGTTAATATCGCAATGATAGTGAAAATGATGAATTTAATAACATGGTATATGGAAATTATATGTTTGGATATTTCTGCTGTTTTCAGATTTAGGTACTTGGATGTACAAGGTAACACACACAGAATGGTTGATGGACTAGTGGGGGAGATTTCTACACTTCAGCGCACTATCATTTATTCACAAGCTCAGTGTATTCTTGGTCTGTCTGTTGAACATTGCAACACATAGGTCTTTGCTCTCATGGCATGCCATCCTGATTGATGATGTAATGTTTCTTTTTTAGGACATACGTCCTGTAGTGTAACTATCATTAGGTCATATGAGTTGATATCTTAACCGTCAATACAAGATGGTGCGTTCACAAAGTCAGGATAAATGTATTGTTCCACAAAATATAGAATAAAATGCTAGGTTCTGCATGAGCAATATGTTCTTGTGTTGGAAGGTAGTTCACAGGAGGATATGTACTTCAATTTTAGCCTTGTTCCATTCTGAGTGCTCCTTAATTGTGATTACCACAGTAGATGCTCAGAGGATGAGAAGGAGATTTATAACAAACAGGCCTAAGACTGAAAAAAATCTTTGGTGTTTGCCACTTTTATCTGCCTATTGGTGTGAAACAGTCATGATTTGAATTAATCTAGTACTAAAATGTTTTAATTTCATATTATGGTGGTCTGAGATTACATTAGGACAGACAGGAATAACCATTCATCTCACATATGACAGAAAAAACACTGTGAGCAATACACAAAATTGCAATTTTCTCTTAGTAATATTAAATATAATATGGTTATCTGTAGGTTAGGGCCGGCGGAGAAGAGAATGTGCATCAGCAAGGTCAGGAGAAACAGACAAGGAGCGATAAAAATGCTAATACTATAGCAGGATGAAGACGAAGACAAGAGAGAGGCAGAATAAATGGCTGAGGGAGAGTACATTTTCACAGAGAAATTGGCCGTGTTGCGAGCACTGCTGGCTTGGAAAAAGAATAGAAGAATTGTACATTTTGCTTTCAAGGAGCAGAGGATCAAATGACGATTTAAAAGAAGGAGAGCGAGAGAGCAAGTACACTGGAGTTCCTTCTCAAGAACAAGTCTGAAGTGTTTCTAAAACAAGGGAAGTCTGGAGGAGGTGCAGCAAGGGACTGAACTACATATAGCCTGCAAATGTACTGTGATTGAGAGGATAACACCATATATCAAGATAGGTTTCAGAGATTGGGTTGCACTTTTTCAAAAACATTTCTTTCAAAACACGATTCTTCAAATATTGGAAATAAACAAGCATTGGTGGTGGTGATTAAAACACTGTGAAATGATATTCTTGAGGGTTTATGTTCTCCGAAGCATTAATCATCGTCTGATAATCAAACACGGCACAATCATTTACGGATAAAAATTCTTGGAAGCATATTTTGGAACTGTCATGCCAGTTATCCTTGAGATTTAAAGCGAGGCACCGGGAAAACTTTCTGTAATGAACACTGGCATGCTGGCAAGAAGTGGAACAGCTATTCTCAAGCAGGGGGCCGTCAGGGAAATGTGAGCTCGAAATCCTCTCCCCTGCCAAAGAGCTGCTCAGAATCAGAACACTTTCGGTATCCAAGTTTCCTCGGGGCGTACCGTGTGCACTCCTAGGCCTGCTCGTCCAACAGAAACGGGCCCTTTCACCGCGAGCAAACACAAACATGTCCCGAAACCCCTCTCTGTTTTTTTTTCCCCTCCGCTTCCGTGTTTACAGGTTGACGCGGATACCGGATAATCGGTGAAAAAACGCAGAGTGTGAAATGGCATAATTGCCAAATGAAGGAATACATGAATAAATCATGCTGGTTTGTGATCCCCGGATTCCACACGAGGCCTCTCTCCAGCCTCCCACACGCCCACTTACACTACCTCGCAGGCAAGGGTTCAGGGTTCTCGCAGCTTCCTTACATAAACACATACATCCCAGGTGTTCAATTAGCCTGCACTGCCACTCACCGACACCCACACAGTAGTTTTGTGCATTGAAATTTCCTCTTTTTTTCTCAAACTCCCACTCAGTAGTTTTCTGAATCATACATTTGGTGGTGGCCCTCTTTTGGCTGAGTGTGTTCATTTCTATCATACTTTTGTGAAGGCTTTTATTATCAGCGGTGTTGTGGTGTCTGTGTGCGAGTGTGTGTTTTTTCCTTCACGTTCTATTTAGGGTCACTTGGTTTGGTTCTTTCTTATCTATGGCCTGTTTTATTTGTAGAAAACAAATGGTGGAGTTGACAATTAGAGCATATTTAAATGGACACATCAAAACAATACCAGCATAGTTCAGATAGACCTATTATCATTTAATCTGAGATAGATTTTCCTATCATCCTTTTGACTGTGGCCATGCCAGGATGTGATTTTATATGGTTCTCTCTTCAAATGTTCATGTAAGAAAAGTGATTAAATATAATGAAAAATGTCACATCTACCAAACTGCTTCTTTGAGCCTGTTCAAATGGAAAGTGTGTATTTGTATATGCACACACTAGAGCGATAACAGTCATTGGTATGGTCTCCCCTCTGAAATGACATTCAGTTGTTATGTGCTTTGTGTATCAGCAAAGAACTGCACAAAGGTTCACAAAAACATATTTGAATAGCTGTCTCTTAATGACTATAAATAGTCTATATTAAAACAAACGCTTGATTAAAAAAACATGATAAGGAGATGTATCCTGGTTAGTGTTTTTCCCTTTCCTTGTGTCTTAAATGTTGCTATACACGTGTTTATAAGATATAGTAATCCTCATCACTTTCAATACCAGAATCTCAGAATGGGCAACGTACACCGTGTCTGTTTGATAGAGGCTCAAGATCCTTTAGTTCTAAACACAATGCTCTCCAAATGCTGCTTAGGTGGGTAGCAGTGTGAAGGAATCCGACGTGATCATGCGAATATGAAGACGCTTTTCAGGGCGACTGCCAAAAGCTGGCATTTCTTGCACAGTCTGAGTCGCTGCACACCCACGGGAGACGGCCTCACTGGCTCTGAAAAACCCTGCCATTCACTCCTTTCCTACATTCTGCTATACTAGAGACCCTTCAAATCTCGTATGTTTTGTTTCAATTAGGTCTTCAGTTTTATATAAATCTGTCACCATAGTTTTCTGACGACATGCTGTGTGTGACATATCCTGCAAAAACTAGTTCACACGCTTGCAAGACCATTTTTAAACCCGTAGGATTAACGCACACTTCGGCGTCATATTACTTTAAGATGTAAGTTATTCATGTTGGCATCGTCGTGCAGATAACGCTAATGGACTTTCCACAAAGCTTCTCCAAGGCACCGGAATCAGTAGCATTAATTTGAACTTGCAGCGGCCACAGGATGGCGTTAATTTAATTCTTAACGTTTTGTTATCGCATTCTACTGTTCGATTACCAAACGGTGGGGGTCGCCAAGTGAACGGTATAGAGTGCTTGGGCCTGCCTTATACCTTTCCGTCTGCTGTAGCGTCGATGGAGCGATGACAAAATACAGACGCCCACCTCCTGCTGCTTGCACTCACTCGCCACAGAGCTTTTCAAAATGGCGGCAGCTTCCTCCATCCAGCCGCCGAGCGTGCACGCTCTAAACCAGGAAAATGCACCTTTCCCGGATTCTGACAGCCCCGAGAGTCGACAGGAGGAGGACACTACACCCGAGGGGCCGAGTCTACGAGACTTGTCTGATTTGGAGCCAGAGGAAATCGAAAGGAGGCTAGAAAAAACTCGCAGGGAGCTGAGCAACAGGAGGAAAATCCTCATTAAGAACCTGCCACAAGATATAACCAACCAGGTAATGTGATTTATTAATTTTCCGATTAAGTACAACTTGGTTACGTCCCGTCTCATGCTGTAGTCAAACTTTACCCCCGAAACAACGAGTGATTATATTTGTATTGCTAAAGATTAATAACCGGTGCTTTAATATTACTTTAAAACACTTTTTCGCAGTTTGATATCACGCAAAAAATAAAGGCGGCGGGGGAACATATCACCGAATCATACGGGAGACCCGTATACTCCGTGGTGGTTGAAAGCCGCGTTACACTTTGCAAGCTTGCGGACATCAGGAATACGCAGAAAATAAAACAGCGACAGTGTTGTTAGTGGGTGCATACAGTTCCTAGAAAGATGATAAATAACTCCCACGAATTTGCACTGATACACAACCGTTTTCTTATGTCGTTACTTTTTATATGCGGGCTTTTAGCGTTGAACTGTTGTCGCTAATGGTATCATAGTTGGCCTTGGTACATGGTTAATAATTTTCTCAGTGTAATCATTGTGTCCGAAATAACTAATCCCTAGCTAACCTGTATAATGGCTCACTGTTTAGACAATAACTGTACTACAGTTACTTTTATAAATGTAGTGTGGGTGACAGGTATTCTTTGCATATCCAGAACTCCATATTTTCTCACCTTTTCACTCGCTCGTGTTGACATGGCGAAACTTGAATGACCTTAATTTACTGACACCAGCAGAGATGATGGAGTAGAAGTGACGTTCTAAATGATGCAGCATTATCGAACTAAAGGGCGAAACGCAGTTGTGTGCTTGCTGGTGTGAAAATGCAGTTTCAAACGTGCGTTTTAACTTTTACGCTGCGTGTGATGACCTCAGAAGGTAGTTAGCTGGATAAATGGATAGCTAATTAAATAACAAGTACAAACACATGTTAGCGTCCACTATGCTGTGCGCTGCGAGCTACTTACAGTGAATTTCTCTTCCGGGAGATGCCGGTGTGGTGCGTTTAGGGGCAGTTTAAAACAGATTCTGAGATGCATTAAAATTAATCTGATATATGAAGGGACTACTTTTTGTATGTAGTATCCTTTTCAGACTCCTAGGGCCAGTTACCTTTCAAGCACGCTAGGATACTGGTTTATTATGATATTCTTCATTCTGCTCCATTAGCCAAGTTAATTTTAAAAAGTCATTTGTTTCCAGATGTCCATGCTGAAATGTCATTAAATACATTTAGAAATGTCATCTTCTGTTCGCGCTAGTTAGGATGCATGAATGATTACGCTTCGCCTCCAGGACCTAACCCTTGTAGAGAACTTGCTCCAGGCCATAATGTTTTCTGGCTAGAGGCAATGTGCCAGCAAAGCATGTGTGCATGTAGCTGTAGAATTAGAAATTCACATTCAGCCATGCATGTGGTTTTATTTTCAATAGCAGTGTCCAGCGTATGCTTGTGTATAAATGTTGCTCATATTATGGTGCGAATGAAGAACATAGATTTGTAAGAACGAGATGTTTTTTTCTGTATCTGTCATTTTGAAAATGTTTTGGTTCTTCTAAATGGCTGCCCCTTAGATGTTCCATGTACTCGTATAGCTTTTGTGTGTTAAGACAAAACACTGTACAGTGACGGAAGCCAGTGACAGCTTTTGAACAGATTCTTTGTATTCTGTATTTAAAATGTAAAATAACTCACTGTTATCTACTGCTTGGTTTTTTTTTTTTTCCTGGTCTTGCATATGTGATTTTGTTTGTGGGTCTGTATCTCAGAGGCAGTGACACAGTGAGTTTTCAGATAAAGGGTAAAACTAAAAAACCTTACATAATCTGTTTGGTCATTCCACACCGGAGAGTCCCCACGCCATAGACGCTCAGCAGACCGCTCGCGCTCTTCTCTCGGCTCAGAGCGAAGGTA
Organism: Albula goreensis; assembly: GCA_022829145.1. Classification (NCBI taxonomy): domain Eukaryota; kingdom Metazoa; phylum Chordata; class Actinopteri; order Albuliformes; family Albulidae; genus Albula; species Albula goreensis. The sequence goes on from CM040753.1 coordinate 32,611,729, forward strand.
CCGTTCGAACGGGCCCAACGATAATAAGACCAGTGATGGATGTTCCACCGGACAGCGACCGGGCCAAAGCTTCCTGCTTCATTCGAAGCTGTTCAATTATTCAAGCCCTTCGGCAGCAGGTGTTCCGCCGGGCAGGTGGGATGAAGCGAGGAGGGACATTTTTTTTTTCCCTTACATAATCTGTTTGGTCATTCCACACCGGAGAGTCCCCACGCCATAGACGCTCAGCAGACCGCTCGCGCTCTTCTCTCGGCTCAGAGCGAAGGTACCGTTCGAACGGGCCCAACGATAATAAGACCAGTGATGGATGTTCCACCGGACAGCGACCGGGCCAAAGCTTCCTGCCGAAGACTCCGGCTCATCATTCGAAGCTGTTCAATTATTCAAGCCCTTCGGCAGCAGGTGTTCCGCTCGGCAGGTGGGATGAAGCGAGGAGGGACATGCGTGCGCGAGTGATCGCCACCTAATTCGCGCTGTCTGCGTGGCAGGAGTCAGCGCGCGCTACCCTCCCGCCCCCCCATTTTTTTTTCCCAGGACACGGTCACCGCATGTGTCAACAACAGATGTTCTTGAATCTCCCTCAAGCAGCACCGAGTCGTCTGGTGTCCCCACACTGAAATCTCCCTGCTTATTGAAGCGTTTCTTATTGTTGTTTTTGAGGGAAAATAACCCCCGGGTTTGAGGGATATGGCAGCCATAAGGTTGGCCTGCAGAAATTATGCTGGCAGTCTGGTTGCCATCAAGAAGACATTCAACAGCTTTATTGCCGCTGAAAACTATTCTGTGTGGAATGTTTTCTTTGAAAAATGTATTTAAATTATTTTTGTTTTTCAAAGTGTTTGGTGAGCCAAGTGCTTTCTAAAGCCAACGGCCTTTGCATTTTACTTTAGATTTGGAAAAAAAAAAAAAAAAAAACCAACAACAACAACACAGAAAAACATGGCACATGAATGTGTCGGACTGATCTTTCCACCTGCTGTGGCACAGCAGTGGGGGGTTATCCATAGATCCATAGAGAGGCCGTTAACAAAGGGAGCAGCCCTGCCTGAAGCTGTTTCTGTGGGAGTTTGCTGGTGTCATGATATCTGAAGAGTTTTTTTTTTTTTTAAAAGCCATGGAGAACGCTGAGCAAAGCCAAGGGCCCTATACCTGAGCTGGCAGGTTCAGACACGGTCTCTCAGTCCTCCGCGTTGCTAAATGACCTACTCCTGTCCTCTCAGTTTAGAGCTTCCGCTCACTGTAACCTCTCTTCTATTTGAATGCAAAAGGGCCCCGTTTCCACTGCCGGCAACAGATGTTGCGTAAGAACCCAAAGCCTCTCTCACCATTGCATTGAATGCAGATTTCATCATGCAGGGGTGAGAGGCGCATGCGTTTGAGATGCAGCAGTACCCCTGGCCTCCGCCCACTGCCTGTCCGCCAGCACGATCAGCATGGCAACACTAGGTTTGGAAACATCTCCTCCCCCTATTGCCACATAAGCACCTGGGCATGGTCAGATGCAGGTGGGGGAGGAGTTATGACACATAGCAAGCGCATCACAGCTCTCATTACGCCCTGATGGACCCAGCCCTCCATTTAGGTGATTACCCTTTGCAGGGTAACCTTGGGTCAGGCAGCCTGCTGCTGACAGACCTACACCCACCGGAGCTCCGTTCTGTGTCAAGGGCACGGCGACCGCTGCCACCGCGCTGCCAGCACCGGCCAGGGGCGCGGCCAAAGGCACCATAAGGGGCGCCGTACGACCGCAGACAGAATTAGAGCAAAGCCCCGACGTAGAGACTCTCACTTCCAGCGCTCACTTTCACTGCAAATCCACTGGAAGCCCCGTCACGCTGTGTTTGGAAAACATCCGTTTAAGCCAGGATGACCGCGGCCTCGCAAATAGACGCCTAATAGACCAATGGAACGGATGCATTAGGAAAGACAAGGAATCAACATTTCCTTTGCCTGCACTCATGCCAGTCCCAGATGTTCGCTGCTGAAATTATTTCTAGGCCGATTAAAATTTAATGACGCTTGTGTGTAAAGCAATAGAAAAAGCCTTGATGTCTTAATCCATACGCCAGTGTCAGAGTGCCTAGGCCGGGTTTTCCTCATTTGAGACTCATTATTCTCCCTGGAAGAAAATGCATTAGGGGCTGCATTGAAAATCCTCTCCATTGAATCTCCCCTTTATCACAGATTGAGAGAGACAGCTCTCCTCCCTACATTGTTTGAGTAATCAAATTGGAAAAGGTTGTGGATTCTCTTAAAGGAACACAGAGGCACAACGTGAAGCCCAGTTACAGACTCCGATACTGTAATCGCTTAGTTGAGTGCTTTTTGGTCAGGGGTGTGTGACACAGTTTGAGTTGTATCGCTAAGTGCACTGTGGCCATAAGCTGTACGGGGATCCCGTCGCTTTGCTCAAATGTCACCACTTTCATGATTGAAGGGTAACTGAACACTCACCTGTGATGCCACTGCTGTTTCTCTGTGTAAATTGTGCTGTGTGGCTAGATACATTTACCTGAGTGTTTTAAGGTGTGCATGTGCTGACGTGAGGCTGTACGTGTTTGTGCAAAGATTCCTGACTGGGGGAAGCATTTTGTCACCACCATAAAACATCTACATCACATGGGGCTTTGAATATTATTCAATATCATTTTTAACTGTCATGAAAAATTGACTTCACGCAATGGATAAAGCAGGCTTTCCATTTATCAAATTCAAGTTTATCAATGTGTCATGAGTTTTTTTAATAATAAAAATGTTATTATTTATATTTTAAACATCCAGCTAAATTTTGTTCTTTTAAGTCAGCATGTGATGCACATACAATAATAAATGTGTATTTGCATTTTATTTAAAACCTAAAGAGTATCCACAGCTACATCCAGTTGCCGCTCAGAAGAGCAGTGGATGCTGTCTGCAGCGCTCTGCTCTTTTGTAGAATCCAATACTAATCTTGGACGAGGGAAATAAAGTATGGAGAGCTTAGGGATGGCCGGAGGGGATTTTATTTGCTGCCGTTTTTCCATAGGATCGAGCTTTGTTCTAACTTTGAATAAACATGCATCTGGCTTTGACCTTTCTGGGCAGGAGCGGCAGAGCAAGAGTTTGACACTTCTGTGGGTGGCTCTCTGCTGGAGGAAGGCAAACTCATATCGTAGTGATTAATATGTGGCACCTCTCTCTCTCTCTCTCTCTCTCTCTCTCGCCTAGCTCTTCCTCTCTGCAGTTCCAGAGCAAATGTTAAAAGCTACCCCAGAGGTTAAACAAGTATTTTCCCCCCTTCTCCCATAACACAGCATATAAAATTTCAGCGAGGCTATGGCTGTGAGTGGCAGGTCCTCTGCTCTCCCTCACTCCGTTTCAGGCGCAGTTAATACAGTAACTGCTCTCAGCACTGGGGTGTGCAGCTCCATCGCACACCGATTCTGCTGAGATAAAGGGTCAGCCCCACGGCCTGTGGTGTGAGGTTTAATTCTTTTCACAAGAGGCAGACAGTTAGCGACCAGGTTGAATTATCATTGAAGGTCTCGTCTCAGTGACCACTGAAGTACATTACGGGGATGTCGTTTGGTACTGTGTTTGAAAATCTGACTTTTCTCTCCTTTTCTTTTCAATTGTGAATTTCATGTCATTGTTTTTGGTTTATCACTCACTTTTTCTTGCTAGCTGTTCTTTTGTCTTGATTTTTGTGTATTGTTCGGTTGCATTTTGTGCTAGATTTGGGATGATGTGTTTTTCCAGTACAACATGCAGTGAAAAGCACTTCACAAAAATACAATCGGTTCAAATTAGTGTCTTTCCTCTCCTCTCTCTGAGAAAACATACAGTCTGCTCATCAGTGTCTCAGAATGGTGGTCAGTGCATGCAACTCACATCAGTCATATGTTTCAATGTGATACCCTCACTGATGGCTGGACTGCAGTATAAACTGACCTGCACAGGTATGTCCGTGAGATGGCCAGGTCATTCCTCCCTTTTGAATTTTGCCGTTTGATGAAGCGCGTTCCGAGAGCAAGCTTTCATGCCCTTTATATCAAACAGTTCTATAGTTATTCACTTTATAAATGCTTCTTTTCTTTCTTTGACAGGAGGTCCATGACATTTTGAGAGAATACGAACTGAAGTACTGTTACGTGGACAGAAACAAAGGGACAGGTAATAACCGCTTGAATAATTTATGCAACACTTACTTTGGCAAGCTTAAAAAATGCATTTCCTTCTCTGATTATGAGCTTTGATTATTTTTAGCTTGAGTTGAACTCCTGAAATGTAGCACCAAGGAAGAGGAGTCTGCAAAACAATTTTAATGGTAAAGTACTTAGTGCTGGGGGCACTGTCAAGGTTAATAATTTTCAATAGCAAATTGGGTCTTAATGGAAAATTTTTTTATCATGTGAACATATCTTGTCATGTTATTAGAGCCGCACAGGGGAGCATTTTGAGTAAGCTTAAACAAATCTTGGGAGGTATTAAGCATGAGAGAAAATTTTATTATAATGATTATACTTGCTATGACAAGGAAATTTAAAATAGGACAAAATCCGTGTCACGGACTGGATTCTGATAGTTTAATAATGTTTATTTCTAACTTTAATTATAAATATTGTCCACATGTAAATAACCTTGGTAGCTTGCAAACTTGATGTGGAAATAATTAGTCCTCTGTAAGTTGATAAAGCAACAGCACATGTAGGTACCTGGAACTCCTGTGTATTGTATGGTAGCTTCCACATACCGGCTTTGGCAGACAGCTCTCCTTATTCGTGAAAAAAAAATTCTATGCCTGTAAATCTCCCTGAAATACTGTGTTATACATTTGCCGATGCGAAAGATACAAGCTGTGGCAGTGAGCAGTGTGCCAAGACTGAAACAGGAATGCATGTGAATATAAGTCAGGCTTGTCTAGAAAGCAAAGAAATGACAGTTGTCCGTATAAAAATGAGTCATACGCAAACTCATTTTATGGCGTAGTTCAAAATAATATTGGCAATCTGAGTTGTCTTAGGCAGTGTGACCAACCGCTGTTTTTTTTTTTCCTGTATTTATTTTGTGTACATGTATTCTGATAAATAATTGGAAAATTATTACAAAGTGTGACAATGCTTGGGTTAATTATTATGAAAATGATTGTACAAATGAATTTTAATTCCAATAAAGTGAATATTTAATAATATTGTTTTGGATATATGTGGCGTCATGATAAATATCATTTAGTGACCTGTGTAATGTAACGCTTGTCGTATCGTGAGTTTGGCATATCACCTTTAATAAATGCACTCGGACGATGAAAGTGCTTTTGACTTTAGTCCTGCTCATATTGGAATTCTTTGTGTTTTTGATTCATTTTTTCCCCCCATATTACTTTTTTGATGACGTGTAACTTTTCTTTAGGTGTAGTCTTTCATTTTAAGGTAGATGACAGTTTTTATCTGAAAAGTATTCATATTTAATCTTCTAAATTGAAGCTCAGGAAAATGTTAATCAAATTTATTTTAAATGGAAGGCCTTCAAAGAAATCCTGAAAGCAAGACAGGCTGAAACTTGTTAGTGTGAATCGTTTTATATATTAAATATTAGAATATCGATGTGTCCTCATTCAGCCAAGGTATTTAACATGGCACAGTTGGTGTGATGTTCGGGACAAAATTCAATCATTTACGAAATGATTCACTTTGAATTCAGAGGGATTGTAACACATGCCATGGTTGTTCTGAGGGACGGAAAGCGCACCCCAGTTTCAGCACACCCATCAATTTTTCATGTTTCCCCCCCACCATTTCTGAAAATATCTGCTGTTCTTTGCCCCCAGGGTCTGGGAGAGGGAACGGCATGTGTCTGTTTGCTCCCGCACGAGGAGCGGCGAACCGAAGCTCCCGATCAGACAGCTCTTCGCTTAGCTTTTGAAAATGTTGTAGCGCTAAACCCGGGACTAATTATCAGGGATTGCGCGGCGGTTACTTTGCCCTGTAACGCCGAGGTCTTTTCACCGCTCCAGAGCCCCGAGCCTCCTCTGCGCTGCGCCGGCATGGCAGGGATTCCTGTGAGCCGTAATTAGTAGTGCGCGATATTGAATATGAACCTATGAGCTCATGTCCTAACCCTCCCGGCTTGTCACCTTCTGGGCGAAGGCTCTGGTGTCATAGCCGGGCGAGCCGCCCCATGCGTAGGAACCTGGCCCTGCCGTAGGGAAGCCAGAGAGCCATATTGGGGGAGAGCTGTGCCCGAGGCCTGGGTCACACCGGAACAACTGGCTGGCTACCGTTCTCCCCTTGTCTGTAGAATTTCTTAGTCCAGGCGGTGTGTTTCTGTCACTCTTCTGTGCAGACTTGAGCTGTCTGTAAGAAGGGTTTAGGAGGGGGGATGGGGGGGGTGGTTCTGAGATGTTTCTTTTCGCCGGGCCTGCAGACAGGGTCAGGCTTTGACATGACTGTCTTACTCCTGAAGTCATAGGCTAAGCTGACAGACCATTGTGCTTAATCTGCTAAGCCTGCATTCGGAGAAGAACAAAAACACCGCGGCGCGAGCGGATCTGTCACGTGCACATCTCGTCTGGAAGACGAGTGTAGCAGACCGGTCCCCGCAGATGCTGTTGAATTCCGAGCTTTCCATTCGTCGTTTTTATATTCTGTTTATTAGAGCTGAGGTGGGGAGGGTTTTCCCGTCATGCGATCTGTTGCTGTCTCTTTAGGCCAAAATACGAGGCACTCATGTGGAAACAGTTTGGCCCTGTGACCCCAATCAAGACCCATATCCCTGCCGGACTCTCTCCCTACCCCCATATACACATTTACTAACACACACACACACACAGACACGCATTCATGCCACATAACTGCGTGTCCAGTACAGATCTATTGAGCTCTGCGCACTCCCCTTCTTCTAGGTGCCTTGGAAACTAGATAATAATACAGAAAAGCAAACAGCAGGCTGTAGAGTCTGCTGTCCATCTGTCCCCCAGGATCTGCTGTTCTCTGTTAAAGGCTGTTTCTTTGTACATGGTACAGTGCAGTGGAAATGTCCATACAGAGGAAGAAAGGGTGAGCAGAATAAGTTCTTTGTACATGGTACAGTGCAGTAGACATGTCCACAGACAGGAAGACAGGGTGAGCAGAATAAGTTCTTTGTACATGGTACAGTCCAGTAGAAATGTCCACAGACAGGAAGACAGGGTGAGCAGAATAAGTTCTTTGTACATGGTACAGTGCAGTAGAAATGTCCACAGACAGGAAGACAGGGTGAGCAGAACAAGTTCTTTGTGGTACAGTGCAGTAGAAATGTCCACAGACAGGAAGACAGGGTTCTTTGTACATGGCACAGTGCAGTAGTATCATGACAGAATAAGTTCTTTGTACATGACACAGTGCAGTAGAAATGTCCACAGACAGGGTGAACAGAGTAAGGTTCCTGTGGCAAAGCAAGACATTTTTTCACAAGAACAGCTGAGACCACACTATAGCCACATGAGCAATGGCACCACTGCACCTCTGGGAACAACAGCGCTTATATCTTAAAAAAGGCAATTAATGGAACGTTGATATGGAGGGGGGCCCATTAAGTGCCAGGAACACTAATCTTTCCTGGCTAATGCGAGTGTATGTTCTGCACCTTGCATGAAACAAAATACGCAACTCTAGGGGCCTCTTCTGGTCTGGACCCCCCATTTAATTAGAGCACACATTCTGCTGGCTCTCAGCTCTGTCTCCTTTAGGTAATGAGGAATATTTATCCTTTATCCCCTGTGCAATGTTCGCTCACGCAACAGAGCCGCACTCAGCAAATCGGCGCTCGCATCCCGACGTAAGGAATTGCCATTACCACGCGCGGACACATACGGCCCTAATTTACAGTTCACGTTTGTCATTTTCTGCCCTACAACTTTATCACCCGGGGGAGCGGGGGAACAGAAAAGCACGGCCAGATTCCATTGAGGACTCTCAGATGGAATTCCAGAGGTATGCGCGGCGTTTGAGTCCGGCGGGACATGACAATGGAAGTGGCTGGCATGGGAATCCGAGTAAACAATAGGGGGTTTGTTTGAACCGCAGTGTCCGATAATGAAGACACCAGGGCATTAAAGGAGCCCCTCCAGTCTCAACGGGGAGCCCTTTTTTTCCTACTGTCCGCTGCTGAACATGGAGCGGAACATTTAAGGACCAGACCTAATTGAAATAAAAGGGTTTGTAAACATTGCGGTGTACTCATCGGTCGGTTTTACACAGGCTGTGATTTGTATCTTGTGAATGCTATCTTTCCCTTCAGCTTATATTTTGGAAAAATGAACGCTAGAGATGGTTGATTGATACCAGTACCACCCCCCCCTGCAAAGAGTTTTTTTGTAGTTCTGATACTGTAATTTTATGACACAAGTAGGGGGTTTTCACTCACTACTGCCAGTTAAAGTTCAGGTCATGATTCCTAAAATGGAGTTTTGAACGTTTTGTTCAGCACACTAGTAGTGACGGATGGGTCTTTTGCCAGCCAGAAGCATCCAATATTTAAGTGTGTTTACTGTATCTTCTGTAGTTATCCTAGTTGTTGTGTTTATGAAAAACTCCCTTATGGCTGGAAGCCATGATAACATAGAGACAGTAGAAATTCATCACATTTTTTAATGTTCAAGATTAATTACCAGAAGTTGTTTGGAGTAATAAATCAAGAAATGTAAATGTTTGTACAGCTTTAAAGAAAAAAAAAATGTTTTCTGATATTTGGCCAAACCGCAACGAAAAAATTATTCAGCGTTTGAATATTGAGTCAGACTGAAAATGACAATGGCCGTTCTGCCCCTTACCACACGTTTAATGGGCTTTTAAAGCAGCGGATTTTCAGCGCCGTGCTGCTACAGCCGTATCGTGTGCTGATTACCCCCCCCCGGATGACTAAGTGAATGCAAATCACCAGCAGCGCTCCATCCATCATGCGCAGCTCTCCCACCCTGTGGCAACCTCTCAATACCCTGCTATCCTCTCTGCTGGATTCCTAGGAGACAATAAAAACGCAGGCATTCGCAGGGACTTCCAAGCATTTAGCCTATAAATCTAACAGGGTCATCTGTAGTGTACGCGTGATTTATTAGGCCGCGTCCCGCGAAAGACTTTCATCGCTGACGCAAATTCTTATTTTTCCCCTCCTCACACTTCTTGGTAAACCCCAGTTGGTTAAGATTTACTAGTTCCTTGCTCCGGTTGTGTCAGGCTGTTGTTTCAAGTGTAGTCCATTTTCGCTATCCTGGTAATTAACTGTGTCTATTTACTACTGACGTTTTCCTTTTCTAATGGTTGATTTCACCAACATTTCCACCTGGTTCTTGTGTTGAGAGGGTTGCATGTGGTTAATTTGCAGGACCCCACAGTTTTCCAGTAACGGAAATATCAACAATGTAGGAAGTCCTAAAGTAGAGAACTGGTCATTTGTATTAGTTGTGTCTAGGTAATTAAGCACTTAATACAGCACTCGTTGGATCGTTGTATTGGCTCTTTTTTTTTTTTTTTTTTTTTTTTTTTTTTTTTAGCCTTGATGAAAGTATGAGTTACAACAGCCATGTAAGCTGTGGTGAGATGAATTGAATTGATGATGAAGCACTGAAGTGAATTCCCCGAAGAGTTGTTCATCGTCACCTTTGGTCATGTGCAGCGAGCTCACGCCCGCTCCGCCCCATCAGGCTCCGTGGAGAGCACAGCCATCACACCTCGCCAAGCCACCGACCACCATACTTCCCTGCAGTGTCCTCACTTCTCTTCAGCCCAGCTTTCGCTTTTAACATTGAGACCGATGTTTACACAAAAAGAGGAAGAGAGGACATGCCTCACCCCCCTCACAGATGCACCGCTACTGTATATTTTAAGCAGAAGCGGCATTGGTGTCGATGGGGGTAAGATTTCAGCTGTTCAAAGCAGCTGTCGCGAGGGCAACATGCAAACACACAGCTTTCGTTTCTGCGGCGATCTGAAGTGATGGTGGAGGGAAGAGGGGTGGGGAGCGGGGGTGTGTGGGGTTGGGGGTGGGGTTCGTGGTGCATTAATGTTCCAGGGTCTCGTTGTCCACTCAATGTTGGAAGCGGTGCTTTTTCCGGCGAATGCGTGGGAGCCGGTCCTTCCCTGTCTGCCACTTGTACCAGGTGATTGATGCTTAAGAGGAGAAGAAGATCATCATGAATTGATGTGATGGCAAGTGTGGGTGGGCGAAATGCAGAGGGAGAAAAGCACATGCACAGAGACAAAGGGCACGGCGAGCGAGGCGAGTCGTGTCTGCTCAAGTGCCATGTGACGGTCTGTTTTACGAGTGGGGGAGCGCGGTTTGTAACAGTGCAGACAGAAGCCCTGCACACCTGTAGAGAGACATTGCTCATTCCTGTGTGTGTTTGTGTGAGTGGATAGATGTGTGGGTGGGTGAGAATGTGTGCGTTTGCGTTGCGTGTGTGGCAGGTAGGTGTGTGTTTGGGTGCTTACCTGCCTGAATGTGGTTGGCCGCAACGTTAAGCATGTTTGAGGAGAATGTGTAGTTGGGTGTAGGTTGAGGAGGAGTCGGCATGTGTGTGTGCGTTTTGTGTTTCCCCTTCTGCACGTGTCCCCGTGTATGTGTATGTGTGTGTTTGTAAGTTTGTCTGTTTGCGTGTTTGCGTTTGTAAGCCCAGGGGAGTCATCCTGTCTGTTCGTTATGTTTGAGCAGTTTTCTCGGTGGCAGTAGTGAAGGAGGATTTGCTGGCTGCAGGCAGCTGCTCTAGCCTGCCTGTTTGTTGTTGTAGGTGACATTCTGGAAGCCAGCAGGTGGAGTCTTGTTTGTGTGCTCAAGGAGCACAGACTGAGGCTATTCAAAGCTCAGGAGTCTGTCTCTGTCTCCGTGCTAACCAGCCTCCCCAACAGCCAGATCTAGAGCATGTGAAATAGTTCTGAATCTTTGAATTCAGATTGTATTAGCAGAGTAATTTGCTTTGCGTGGTCTTCGGTATCCACGAATGCTCTCAGGAAAGGTGGTGGAACTGTCCATTTATGTCTGTGATTTCATAAGCCTCACCATTAGCAGCAGTTATCTACTCTTTTTAATTAGCTCTTTCAGATGTAGCATGGCAGGAGAATTGTAGGCTTTTAAATGTTCTGCACGGAATTGTTTTTCCCACCACATACACTTCTGTAAAAATGAACGGCACATTTTGAGGCGAAATCTGTAATTAAGGACATCATCTTCAACCTGTCACCAATCACGCAGCGTTGAATCATAAGATTATTGTGTAAGCTTTTTAAGAGGCTTTCGGTCTATCACAGAGGTGGAATTGTAATAATTTAACTTAATCTTCATATGACATTTGAGGAGGTAAAAGTATGGTGAGTGCAAACAAGGAATCGGAGCATTCTCTAGAGAAACTACATGTTCACAAGAATATCTAAATATTGGTTTAACTTACTTCTAAATAGATTGAAAAATACTATATAGTATTGCTGACATTTCTGCATTACTGACTAGTACTAAATTGATTTTACTGCTGGTGGAACATGTTGATGAGATTTGAACTATCAAAGCTTTCAGCCGTGGTATTTGCAGAGTGTGAACGTCTACAGCTCTAATCGTTGAATGATTTTAATATTTTCCAGAGTTCACAGCCCAAGTTGGTGGCAAAAACCAATGGCATGAATGCAATTGCTTCGAAAGGGCTTTCATCCATTAATTAAAATGATTTCTTGTAATACCTGCTCATCCCCTTTTTGGACTCTAATTACATGCTCGAGTATTTATGGTAGACTCTCTTTAATCCTGTTAAGGTTTAGGAAGCAAGCTCTCAACACAGGACACGCATCAAGACGAAAAATCCTGATCCTTTAGCATCACCGCTAATAAACGCTAATCTGTTTGAGATGTTCGATTACATCTGAATCTAGTCCACTCAGAGAGCCTCCATCATAAAGGACAGTATTAAAAATGCAAACTAGAAGGCATTATGAAGCATAGTGGAGGGTCCTAGCTGGTAATGGGTAGGCATTAGCCTGGTGTGCCATTAGTCGTGTAATGTATGAAGAGTATCAATGAGCTGCTACTTCGTTTCAGGCTTGATGCTTGACTTTCTGCTGGAGAAAGCTTCTGATAGGTTCATTTGTGTAATGGTAACATTAGGGTTGTTCAGGTTTCATTCAGCGTTTCATTGAAATAAAAAGAGAAGTGTTGTGTGAGCGTTAGCGCTCCCCCGGGTGTTTTTTAATGAGGTAAATCTTGGCTGCTTTCTCTTCCAGCCTTCGTGACGCTGCTGAATGGAGACCAGGCTCAGGATGCCATCGGCTCCTTCCACCAGACCACCATCCGCGGCAGGGAGATCAGCGTGCAGCTGCAGCCCACCGACTCGCTGCTGTGCATCACCAACCTGGCCCACACCTTCACCGCCGCCCAGTTCGAGGAGCTGGTGCGCGCCTATGGCAACATCGAGCGCTGCTTCCTGGTGTACAGCGAGCTGACGGGCCACTCCAAGGGCTACGGCTTCGTGGAGTACATGAAGAAGGACTCGGCCTCCAGGGCCCGCTCCGAGCTGCTGGGCAAGCAGCAGGGCGACCGCAGCCTGGTGGTGCAGTGGACCGACGTCAACCAGCTGACCGCCGAGCACCTCCACTCCAAGTGCCTTTGTGTCGATAAGCTTCCCGTGGACTTCTGCGACACCGACGAACTTGCACACATTTTCTCTAACAGGTACAAGCCGATCTTCTGCCAGGTGAGTTCCAGGCCCCAGCTACCGTAAAAAGGTTGGCTTTGCTCAAAGCTCTGTTTGTTTGACCTCTGTGAAATGTGCTGGTCAGAAGGAAACTTCAATGTCAAGCGGTGCCTGCAGCTTGATTCCCTCTGCTGGTGGTAAATGGGTAGGGCGGGGGTCGATGCCGGCGTTGCCAGACACAGCGGCGAGGCCGGAGCCCCGGCTCCCGGCGTCTCGTCTTTCCTCGCTGCATTATTTCAAGCACATTTGCCAGCAACAAGGACAGGGATCAATACAGTCTCCCATGATGCCTTGCTGCAGAGCGAGGCGGGCTCGGCTGGAACAGAATTAGACCGGTCTTCCAGCGGCAGCGGCAGCAGCAGTAGAGCTTTGTGCTCTGGCTTTGACCCCAGGCTCTAAAACCCTGTCGGGAAAGTGCTTGTCTGGGCTCTCCAGCACTTGGTGCACCCGTATTTTGTGTCTGACACCGCTCTCTTCCACACAGTGTCGAGTTCAAGTACCTGTCAGAGCGTCCTATTCCCTAATCCCCGATTACATGGCTACAAAATGGTATTGTTGAGTCATTCTTGACAGTGAGTCATTCTCTATAACCTAAGACTCTCGAACTTGCAAAAATCTGACAGAGGAAGGTGAAGAAGTCAGGGTTCGTAAAATCTGTCCTCGGTTACTCCCTCAGAAGCACAGTTGGGAATGCCCCCTGTGCTGCGCTGGGGGCTGCCAATGAGATGCATTTTGGAAATATCTGACACATTAGATGAGTCACCTACGAGAGCGTTTCAAGCGCCTCCTTTATGGAAAAGTGTGGAGTTTGAGAAGTTGGGTAACCAATGGCAACGGAACCCTCAGCATCTCGCCGCTGAATCGTGGAGTGTAAAGGACACGAAATCAACAAAACCTTTTTTTCCCCTTCATTGTTGTGGAACGGCGCAGCATTTCGCGGCAGCGATTTCTTGCTGTGTACAGTCTGGATTGGAGACAGTACGTGTCTTGATTGTGTAAGACTAAATATCCCCCCCCATGCATATTTTCATTTCCAACGTCCCTCGCTGTCACGCAGCCCCTGCCACTCCGTCAGGTCCTGTATATCCGTGCTGTGACAGGCCTGACAGCCGGGGGATGACCTCTGCGGGAACGACTGCGGGGCCACGGTCAGTCTCGTGGCCCCTGGTGCCTCTGAGATCTCTATGCTAAACAGCCACATCATACACACCGACATGTGCTTCAGACTCTGTCAAATCTCATCACCTCAGTGACCCTCCTCAGTGACTCCTTACGTTCGCCCATGAGCTATCAAATAAATATGTTAACTGGTTTAGGTCTTAAGGTATTTGTGACTGATTCTTACCTATAACAAATATTAATATGCATTACACAGTGTAGATGTTGACTTGCACTAGGATTCAGAAACTGAAACGTGGGAAAATGTGCATGCGTACCCATAACCATCCATTCCTTGATTCTGGGACCTCTTTGGTTCTTTTTGCTGAGAACATTCTTTACAGTTGCAGTTGGAATGAAAATCTTTAATAAATGCAGATAAATAGGTTGCTGTGATTGAGGAGACTGAGCTGGTATTTTTACAGTGATTGCTAAACAACGTCACTGATTTGAAGTGCTTGAGGTTTAGCTCAGCTTGACAGAAATCAGACTTCCGATACACCATTTTTGAACGACTCGGGCTCTGCATCAATTTAGATAAACCTGGGATTCTGATTAGCAGAAAGGTGTTTTAATGGTCATATACCGTCTTTCTTGTGGTCACTTAAACATGATGTATGGACAGATGTGAGATAGTGTGAAATGAGGCCACCCTTGGTTTTGTGGAGAGGTACACAAAACAGTTACAAATTCCATGCTCAACTGACTTTGACTTCGTGTCATGTTTACACTAACTATGGTTGAGCTACAGCAGTGCAGCTGTGTTTTTTTGTCCTGTTTACTTTACATCCAAGGATACCTAGGCCATGACCAGTCTCATTCAGTCTCAGTCTTCAACATGATTCTCACTCTGGTGGATAATAGTGGGTGGCAGTAGCTGTATTTTTGTATTTTGGAGTGAGAAACATGTTTCACTTCATACACTTGGGCATGCAGTTCCACTCAAACAGTGCAGCCAAGGAAGGTTGTGCATTACATTATGTTCCAAGACTGTAAACAGCATACAAATCTTTACAAAAGTATCTAATCTCCTAAGGTATTACACTATTATCTCATAACGAATTGTAATGAATACCTAAAGTGCATAAGAGTGCAGGGTAGCCCTTAATAAGTAGCTTTATTCGCATACTCTCAGTGTTGGCGCTCACGCAATCAGCTATCCTGTAGCTTTGCTGCTGGGATTCTGAAGAACTTGGGTAGAGACCCAAGCATGGATTGATAAATTCACATTAACACATTTAGCTATGCTCAGATGGTAATTGTGTTTAATTTCCTGGAATCTATGTAAGACAGCAGTAGCAAATGGAGGCAACGCAGCAGTCTGGTGTATGGAAAATACTGTAGATAAGTAGTAAATAACAATAACTGCCACCTTCAGTTTCCGTGTTTCCTTAGTTTCAACCATGGACCTGTAATCAGGTTCTCCATGGAAAAGTACAGATGGTGTGAACTCTAGAAATGTTGAAATTCCCTCCAGCCATTTTCATATCTAATGTGTAGCAGCAGAGTGAGTGCCAGCTGACCTGTTATG
Source organism: Albula goreensis (assembly GCA_022829145.1). Lineage (NCBI taxonomy): Eukaryota > Metazoa > Chordata > Actinopteri > Albuliformes > Albulidae > Albula > Albula goreensis. The sequence goes on from CM040753.1 coordinate 32,627,106, forward strand.
CTGTTAGAATGGATATCTGCATAAATCTACCAAACAGTTACTTAGAAACTTGAAACAGTTTCTGAACAGTCATGATTTCAGCGAGACGATCGGGGACAGCCAGTCAAAACATGGAATTCCTGTGACAACAGGCGGCAAAATGACAAAACCATTTTAAGATCGGCAAGGTAACTGCAAAATGAGTCCATTAGAGTCTGCTTGAGCTCCACAGTGTATGATCCTTTCAGACGGAATAAATCTGTTTCTAATAGATGGTTCCTATTTAAATGGAAAGCAGAGTAATTATGATCGAGAATTAGAAACAGGTCAGAGGGACACTGAGTGGCTCACCCTGTTAAACTAGACTGTACCAGTCTAGACTCTGGTCAGCAGTGATGCTGGAGCATTGCCCAGGGAGGAAGGGATACAGTCAGCAGCCATATCAGTCTCTTGTTGCTCACCAGTGACCCCTGTTGGTTAGTTGGGCATGTACAGCCTGCGCATGACATGTTTTACACTGAGTCTTTTCTGTGCAAGCTCAGCTTGCTGACTGTGGGAGAATCAGTGACTGATATCACCATTTTCAGAGGGCATAGCAGCTGTGAACTCTGCTTAAGAATGCAATTGGGAATTCCAAAATGGGAGAAGAATAGATAAAGATAAAGGAAACCATTTCACTATAATTTATAGTGAGGCATCTGCAGAGAGAGCATACATGTGTATGCCTTAATGTTCCACCAGTTACATAGTGACTGCATGCTGCAGCACAAAATAATATTCCATCAGCAGATTGTTTAAGTGATTATCAGGAAAGGGTTTGGAAATTCAGTGTGCAGAAACAAAATATATTACCCTTTTTATAAAACCAAATGTTAAAGAAATGTTTTTTTATTCTTTTAATTTTATTTAGTACAATATGCTGAATTCAGTGGTATGGGTTAATCACCTGGACAGCTTTCTGCAAAGATGGTCAGGCCCACAATTTCCTGCTCCTCAATAAGTGATAAACTACAGCCCGTCCCCTGATTATGAATAAGATCCGTTCACACGTCTGTCTTTAAGTCGAATTTGTATGCAAATCGGAACAGGTACATACGGTTCATATTTAGCGTCAGTTAGTCAAATGTTTGTCTTAGTATACAGTATATATTTTATACCTTTCTATGCATATAAAACATATAAGAAACACTCCAACTGCACTAAAACATCTTAAACACAATAGTATAGTATTATAATACAGTAGGTATACTAATATAGTAGTGTGTGTGTTTGTATTGTAACCATTGTATTAAACTTGAATTTTTAGTATAATAGGCTTTATGGCAGTCCATTCGCAAGTACGAGTCGTCTGCAAATCCGACGTTTGTAACCCGGAGACTGTCTGTAGATGTAACTATAGTGAAATGGCCTTTTGACCTGAGTGGTAATAGAATTTTCTCTCTTGTACCATATTGAAACTACCACAAAGAGCTGTTTCCATGGAAGTGACGGAAATGGCTATTTACACCTCTTTAACACTCATAATTGCAGTCACATGTAACATGTCCCCCGGACTTCATTCATGATCAGGACACACACAAGTAATTTTCCTGTATATAAAAATGTTTAACACCAGAATCACAGATAAAAAGAAGTCAGCCTCACAATACCTTGTTTTGTGATAAATTCTTTTTGTTGAAGACAAATACAGATTTTTTTCATTAAAAAAAAGATGGCAAACGTCTTTTCTCTTCCCTTTTAATTTGATTCGAATGAATTTGGTTCTCTACCAGGCTTCGCTTAGAAAACATTTTCAAAAGCCTTTATCCAATAAGTTCATTGCTGCTGTGAACTCAATTCACCAAAGCAATATAGCTGTGCCTGGTGGAGACTATTTTAAGAACTGAAGTCTGCTTTCAATAGTAATATAATAGATTATTCACTTAATCTTTTAGTTGTGCAGAAGGTTGAATGGTGCTATATGGAGTCATTCTTCATACACCTCAATCTGGATATACCTGAACTTAGTGTGGAGATGTTTATGACATTTTTCAGCCTTGAAACTTTAATATCTACATAATATAATGCCAACTTGCTTTTTTAGGGTGTGAAGGTTTATTTGGCACTTGTTTTTGATTGTGCCAGCATGAAATTTTTTTTCCACTGCTCATGGCGCAAAGATAGTAAGTGCCAACTCTGATGAAAATCTGAAGAGGTCACTCCCCAAGAGATGTGGGTTTTCGAGTGGAGTGGTCTGTCCCTCTTTGTGAGGTTAAATGGCACCCCCCAGTTAGAGCTCTCTGGGCGTGCGGGAGGCGAAAAGGCCTTTCGGCACCTGTCAAGTGGAGAGACGCTCCGTAGCGGGAGTGCCTCAGCCTCCGTCCCAAGGGTGGGGTGGGGGGGGTGACTCTGGGACTAACTGCTATGATGGTATGCAGAACACAAACGAATGCTCAAGTAAGGAGTCATCTTGGCTTTGTCTGTGCATTCAGGAGAGCCGAATAACGTGATGCGACTGCTGGAAAAGGCAACGACCAGAACATAATGAATTATTCTCCGCCGCCGTATCGCAGAGCCTATTTGCGCTGTAAACATTATTTATATAACGGGCTCCCGTCTCGGACTCGGAGCTGATTTCTTCCCCCGATGTGTGCGCCTGACAGACTTGGCGGCCCGGCCGCGTAGGAAAGTTCCTGCGCTGCATAAACACTGGAAAGAATTGAACCCATGACATCATTCTGGGGCTGACATGCCATGGAGCGACTGGTACTGTAGACACTGGAATGGAGCCGGGCCCTCTTTCTCCTTCAAAGAGCGCGGTGGTCGGCCTGCCTTTATGGCCGGCTAAAGTAACAGAAATAACCATAGCCTGCAGCAAAGAGGTTAAGAACTGTGTCTTAGTCAGAGATGCACTCAGATGCTGGACATAGGGTTGTGTGCTGTTGTAGTGCTGGTGTAGGTGGACAGGAGGGCGTCGTATGGTGAGATATGCTGGGTGGATGTATGCCTCAGTATTGATTAGCTCCTCTTTGGTATGGCTGGGATTAAGGTGATGTAAGTGAGCTGTAGGCCCGGCTCTGACTGCAGCACTGTTAGTCATACCCTCCACTGCTTTTAAGGGCTGTTCATACTCCCACACACAGAGCGGAGCAGAGCTGCGCCGCGCCGCGCGTCAGGCTAATGCAGGCAGGCCCATGCAGCGCACATGGAGCCCGGCCAGGCTGAGCGAGGGGGTGCGAGCGTGAGCTTCCTCACCGTGTGCACAGAGCAACCTTCAGCACATACATACACAGACATGTGCACACACACGCACACATGCACATGTGTGCGAACATACACGTTGGTACACACACGCTTACATACACGTACAGACGTGTGCACACATTTATATATGCACGTGTGCGCGCACATATACATATACACACACGCACACACATGCATACATACACATGTACACACATGCATTTATATACATACATACCTGTATGCGCACACATACGCCTGCATACACATGGACACATGTACACACACACACACACACACACGCACGCACACACACGCATACACATACACACATGGACCGAATGACATTGCAGAGAATGCATAGAGTGCAAGATGGGCCTGTTTTAACCACTGAATTAAGCAGAGAGCTGGAGAGTTAATTGCTCTAAGAGAAATGCAGAGTGAGAGGCGTGTTGAGCATGTCAGTGTGTCATGTAGAGGATCTGCTCCAGTGCATTATGGCACATCAGGCCTGTGGGAAGTGCTTTATCCTTAATGCCCATCCGGGCCTGTGCAGGGCCGTTTAGTCCGCTCAGGCGCCTGCGCAGCCGTGGCACCTTGACCACTGGATAATGTCTGCGGTCTGTGTATCCAGTATTGCGTAAGTAACCTCCAGCAGGCTCGACAGATTGGCCCATGTTTTTGAGCTGTGTCTGGGAAAAACCTCACCCTGTTCCTACCCTGAGTGAGGGGGGAAGTGTTTATGTCTATATCTGTCTGTGTGTTAGTCAGTGCCTCTGTCTGTCTGTGTGTGTGTGTGTCAGTGTGTGTGTCTGAGTTTGCGTGTCTGTCTGCCCATGTGTCAGTGTGTGTGTCTCTGTGTGTGTCTGTCCGTATGTGAGTGTGTCTGTGTGTGTGTTGTCTGTCTGTGTGTGTGTGTGTGTGTGTGTGTGTGTGTGTGTGTGTGTGTGTGTGTATGTGTGTGTGTGCTCGTAGTGGATGTGTCAGATGGTGAAACCTGAAGAGCGCATGCAGGTGCTTCTGTGTGGCCAGTTAGGTAGTGACTGGTTTCTCTTCCTCCAGGCTGAGGACGGTGTCAGTTCCCAGTATACGGTTTCTCTCTGGAACTGTTTGGCTCCCAGCTTAATGATAAATGCCTTTTCCGCGATATATATAGAGCTGTTTGTCGACCCAAGGTGCATTATCTTGGAGACAGAAATTAAATTGCATACCTTGGTGTGGCGTGACCGAGGTTTAACCTGTCCGAGGCCAGGCAGAGGCCCTTACCGTCCCGTAAGAGCTGTTCTGGGAAGGGGAGGAAATCTCAGCGCATCACCTCCACGTAATAAAAACAGCACTAATCTGCACTTCCCCTGGCCTTCCTGTTACTCTGCTTTTTGAGCAGGGAGTATCGACGTTCTGTCTAACGTGCGCAAAATTGCATTAGCATGCAGGGGCAGTCTGTGCATTCTCCCAGCCGCTTAAGCACTCACCTCAGGAGGGCGTTTCCCCCCGGGTGGGGGGGTGGTTTGGGATTTACATTGTGCCGGAATGCTCTCTGCTCAGCCCGAGGTTTGGGTCTGGTGGTTGTGGTGGTGGAGGGTTGGGGGCTGGGGTGGGTGGGGAGGGGGGTGTTGGGGGGAGTGGGGCGATGTGTCACCTCACATTCGGCTGCTGCCAGCGCACAAACCCTGCCAGGGTAGTGATTTCATCTGTGACTAAAAGGGAATAAAAAGTGCGTCGTGACTGGAACAAAGAAAAGGGAGTAATCTGGGGAACAGGGTCCTTATTTCAGAAATGGCGTGAGGAGGAAATGCAGAAGAATAGGACATCGTTTCCAGAAACCTACATACTGCTACGGTCCTCTTCAAGAGACAGATTCATTTGAATGCTAAGCAGCTATTGAGAAATGATTCTTCTGTCTTGGCCCGTTCCCACACCAGCACTTGAATATGATTAGCGTTATCTTAAGAGAAAGGTCAGTACGTATGTGTGCTGTGGGATTGCAAATAAATCTCATGGTTGTTACTGAATTCACACGGTCTATTACAATTCAGGTTACACGTGCATAAATTGTGCAGAATCTGTGTTCGGGAGCCTGCAGAATCTCCTCGATCAGCGAAGAGTTAATATTTGCGATATCTAAAATGATGCACCGTTGGCATTCGGACCAGCTGTCATGTTTCCATTCCAGTCTTCAAGGCTGTTCCAGAGTCAGAGAAGGCAGCCGGAGCAGATGAGCCGGCTGCCAGTCAACCTGACTGCTGACAGGACCCAGGTATCTGCAGCTCGGTGCGTCTGGAGCACTGTGCTCCGCCACACGCAGAATAACGCACAGGTAAAAACCGCGTCAGCAGAACCACTCCTGTGCGAAACCATCTTAGAATAAACAGACAAAAGTTCTGACACATCTGTTCATTTAAGTACGTAATTTCCTCCTGCCACGCCGGCGTTGCTCATGTGGAAGAGTGAGAGTCTCGGAGGCCGCGTTCAGGTGCGGTAAGGAACGGGAGCTGAGGTTTGTCGTATTAAATCGTGTTTGATAAAAGAAGGAGAGGAACAGTCGATCTAATTAGGCTCTTCCTCCGGCGCTCTTGTACCTCGCCGTGGTTGCGGAAGCATGAATTCCCCAGAGATCCCGCCGCCGAAAATGACGCATGAAGGGAAATACAAAACAAGGGACACATCAGGGACCGAGTGTTTGACAAGTATTAGAGCTCACCTTGTAGACTCTCACCCCCCACCCCATCCCTTTCCTCCCAAAGGGATAATAACATTCACGCAATAACAGACAAACTGTGGTGTAAAATTGCGTTGGGAATGACAGTGTAAGCCTGCCTGTGTGTGTGTGTGTGTGTGTGTGTGTGTGTGTGTGTGTGTGTGTGTGTGTGTGCATGTGAGTGTAATTCAGCAACATGCATTGATATGTGTGTGTGTGTGTCGCTGCAGCTGGCCCAGGATGAGGACAGCCACGTCCGCGGCTTCGCCGTGGTGGAGTACGAGACGGCGGAGCAGGCCGAGGCCGTGCTGACCGAGATGGACAGGCAGACCATCGGGGGCCAAGAGATCCGGGTGTCCCTCTGCACCCCCGGGACCTCAGGGAGGAGCACCCTGGCTGCCCTCATCGCAGCCCAAGGGGTGGTGAGTACACACACACACACACACACACACACAGGGTATAAGCCGGAACAGTGGCAGTTTAATTACAGTATTCACAAGGCTGCTCTGTCTTAGATAGAGCCCACTTCTGTGATTCCCAAGATAAAAATAAATCCTACAGCGTTTGAAATATTTCCCCCCTAGAGGGCTGCTGTTATTTTTGCCTGTTGATGCAGAAATTATGGGAAGCGGATGTCAATTAGAGCTCCCCATCACTAGTAAAATGATCAGATTCGATGTTGATTTTTGCAGTGCGTTCACCAGAAGTATGAAAAACCTGACGTTTCATAGGTCCTGAGTACGGCTTGTTTGCTGTTGCCGTTCAAAGACCTCTCGCCTAATATCTGTCATATTACTCAGGAGTAACTCGGTAACAGTGAATATGGTGATGACAATATTCAGTTTGGGAACATTTGATCATTATATATATATCCATTCACCCTACACCCAAATATTTTAGTATGATATCCACAGATATAGCTCAGAATAAATTAAGAACATTGTCATTAGTAAATACTTTACTCGTGTTACATTCCAGTTGTGATGGTCACATAAGATCAGTTTACACACACAGCTGGCGCATCAATTTCACAGTTTAATATAACAAGACTAATATAACCCAGTTGTGTGTGTTATGCATGGGTTTATGCTTCCAGTACTTCCACATTCACACAAATTTTCAAACACACACACACACACACACACACACACAGATTTACAAATTTATTATCAAGGGCTTCATATGACGAGGAGTACCTAGCCATGTTTCACTTTGAGATTTAATATTCACCTAGCCAAGCTAACATCAATGTACTTGTCATTGGAAAATAGAGAATTGGGCGAGATTTTCGCTGAGATCCCCGGAGTGTCTGCTGTCAGTATTGGCTGAAAAATTTGTGAAATGACAACTAACTAGGGTGCACCAATATGATGGATAATAGTTCAAAACTGTTCATTTCTGAGTTTAACTGGAGCTGAGATTTTAAGGAAATGCATAATGTTTTTCCCAAATATACCAGCACAACTACTTCTGCTTTTACTTCAGATTAACTGTAATTCTGTGTCTTTTTCTGTATACCATGTTCAGGTGATATTACAAGAGTTTGTCATTGTAGTCCTGGCAAACAGGATTACCAGAGCAAATTCCATCGCAGTTTAATTTTCCCCTCCCTGTTGCTGAAGTTCTGAATTGTCTGTGCATATCAGATAGAAAATTAGGATATTAGAATATCCTCTTCGTTTATCACTCTTGTGCAGCCTTGGGCATGAAGCCAGTCCTTTATCTATAGGTCAGTCTCTTTGCACAGTTCCACACAGTTGTAGATCGCTTGAGGAAACTCCCAAAAAGATCATAAGCCGAGTTTGTGCTGACCGCTTCGGGTGTTGCTCATTTCACTTGGAGAAACCCACACATCACTGCATAGGAATGAATATTGTTTACCATTTATGCATAACCGTAATTGTAACAAAGCCAGATAATTAAAAACCAAAGGTATTTTATCAGGGTAACCAAACATGCTACTGAAGTATCTCGTTAGCCTTCCAACGCTGTCAACGTCGACAGCTTCGGCAGAAGAGCCAGCTGAGGCTTTTCTCATCGGCTCGTGAAGTGTCCTTTCATTTAGAGCGTGTGTAAAAGCAGGAGCAGATGGACCTCTCTCCACCCCCCCTCCCCTCTCTCTCTCTCTCTCTCTCTCTCTCTGGTCTGATTGTGCTTGAGCGTGCTGGTAGCTGGGGGGAATAAACAGCCAACCGAACAGAATGATGCAAGCTGACATTTCTCAGGAAGTCTCTCCCGAGGAAGATGCTGACAGCGACGCTCCCGTCGGCTCGTTCAGCTCCGGCCCCTTTTACACACAAGCCGGTTAGCCGCCTCCTCCCCAAGTTTAGCTCAAGGCTCAGACAGAAACACTGAATGGTTTTAAATATTTTTCTTACCACCCGCCCCCCAAAGTATTTCAGATGTTTCCAGCTATCATGGCAGGTAGTTTTGTGTGATATCCCTGCTTGTGTTCACTCACAGCAAAGTGGAGAACAGAAACTGCGTCTTTGGTTCTGGCTGTCATGTATGGCCGAAACAGATTTGGGTCTTGGAGGAGAGAATGGTGAGAATTCGTCCCTGAGCACTGGAGATTCACTCCTCTTTAGGGCAACAGATGGAGTGATTGGAGGGACATCGGGAACACCCTAATGATGGTAATCTCGGCTTCCAGAAAGGGCAGTCTCGATATGATAGGCTTTGACCACTTAGACCATCAATTAAATATGATTCACACAGGAGGAGGAGCAGCCATTACGGCTCAGTGCTGTGAGAGGCTGATGTTCACTGATCGACAGTAGGATTAGCCTGTACTAAACATGAGCTAGCTGAGAAGAGTTTGAATGCCTACAGTAGCCTTTTTATGCTTTCTCAAACCGGGATAGCTGGGAAACCGTGTGCGTGCGTGTGTGTTTGTGTGTGAGTGTATGTGTGTAAATGAGCTGTCCCATAAGGCTGGTTGTGTCGTCCCGGCAGATGTCGAGTAATAAGAAAGGCCTGCTGCCGGAGCCGAGCCTGGCCCAGCTGTTGAGCAGCATGAGTAACCCAGCGGCCCTGCAGGTGCTGATGAGGCCGTACCAGGCTGCCGGGGGCAAGCGCGGAGGTGAGGGCCGGCCCGTGAGCACACATGTGCAGACACGCACATACACATGTACACACGCACGCCTGCGCACAAATGCACATACACTCATACACCCACACACAGACACCGGCACGCGCGGACACATGTGCACGCACACAGACACACACACAAGCACATGTGCTTTCTCTCTCTCTCTTTCTCTCTCTATCTCTCTTTCTCTGACACACACACACACAAACAGACACTCATGCAAGAGGGCACACATACACGCACAAAACACACACATGCACATGCGCTTTCTCTCTTTCTCTCTCTGACATACACACACACACATACACGCACAAAAACACACATGCACATGCGCTTTCTCTCTTTCCCTCTTTCTCTCTCTCTCTCTCTCTGACATACACACACACACACATACACGCACAAAACACATGCACATGCGCTTTCTCTCTTTCTCTCTCTCTCTCTCTCTCTCTCTGACATACACACACACACATACACCCACAAAGACACACATGCACATGCGCTTTCTCTCTTTCTCTCTTTCTCATCCTCTCTCTCTCTCTCTCTGACATACACACACACACATACACGCACAAAAACACACATGCACATGCGCTTTCTCTCTTTCTCTCTTTCTCTCTCTCTCTCTCTCTCTGACATACACACACACACATACACGCACAAAAACACACATGCACATGCGCTTTCTCTCTCTCTCTCTCTCTCTCTGACATACACACACACACACACACACAAAAACACACAAATGCACATGCACTTTCTCTCTTTCTCTCTCTCTCTCTCTCTCTGACATACACACACACACATACACGCACAAAAACACACAAATGCACATGCACTTTCTCTCTCTCTCTCTCTCTCTGACATACACACACAGACACGCACAAAGACATGCACATGCACTTTCTCTCTTTCTCTCTCTCTCTCTGACATACACACACACACATACACCCACAAAGACACACACATGCACATGCGCTTTCTCTCTCTCTCTCTCTCTCTCTCTCTCTCTCTCTCTCTCTCTGACATGCACACACACATAAATGCAAATAGATGTTCTCCCATACTCTCATCCTCACTCTCAGACACATACAGGGTGCCAAACACTTTGTCTAGCTGGAGAATGTACTTTATTGCATCCGCCAAGCCTTTTCTCATCAGAAATATCTCAAGTGTCTCAGTTAATAGAATAAATGCGGGTTTTGGGATCGGGGGGAATGAAACCGTCGACACTGCCGGAACCGAGCGTCACAGCTCTGACGCATGTGGTGACAGAACGACTGTTCCGCGCAGTCCAGCACACCAGCATTTTGTCTCGCCACAATTACTTGTCCCCTGTAGTTGTGCAATGCGTTGATTAAAAGGTCTTTCACAATCATTAATTCTAGATGCTGTTTGATGAATGCCTAATCATATATTAAAATGAACTTTTCAGACACAGACAGATATTTTCAGACAAATGAGCCTAGGAAGGCATTGGGGTCGGCTCTCTTTAAGAGGACGCACAAGCATGAGGCTAAATTTAGCCCATGATTAAATGTTCAACTATTCTACCTTTTTCTTGTGCAAATTGCTATTAATTGTGGATGCATATGTGCATTATGAAGAGACTGCCACCAGGTGAGAGTTGTGAAGGATCCTGACTGTGTGCTCTGTCGTCTCAGGGAAATTTGGCCGACCGCAGGGCTTGCCCTTCCTCCGACCCCCTCTCACTGCCGCTCTGCTCCAGCTGGGTAAGGTGCAGCAGGTAAGAGACCGGGGCCCGATGACATCATCTTTCTCTGGGGTGGGGCCTGATGACATCATCTGCCTAAGTTTGGCTCGATGACATCATTTGCCTCTGGGGTGGGGCCTGGTGACATCATCTGCCTCTGGGGTGGGGCAGGAGGGTAGAGCCACAGAATGGGAAGACTGCACTGTGTGTGTTGAATGGACAGATATAGCTATGAGAGTACGGTGTATGCATGTTGACTACAGAAACATAGGTGGTTGTGGGATTATAAATGTAAGTGTTGAGTATGGGAGGGGTGTGTTGGTGGGAATATAAGTGTTGAGTATGGGAGGGGTGTGGGGGTTTGGACAGGGAGAGTTGAGTGTAAGTGCTTAGAGGACCGCATGACAGCAGAGAAATGTTGCTTGTTTTACCCAGAATGCCCTGCTCGGGAACGGCCTGGTGCTGCAGAACCTCCTGCAGATGCAGCTGGCCCAGCAACAGCTCCTCCAGATCAAGGATAAACACATAAACAATGTGAGGACCCTGTGTGCGTGTGCGTGTGTACGTGCATGCGCGCGCGTCTGTTTTTTCTCTCCAGCGGATCCGTGCCTCCCAAGCAACCTCACTGTTGGGGTGTGTGATTAATGTGAGAGAACGGCAGCCTTGGATTTCCGTCTGATTTACGATGTAACGCGCTCTAAGCCCGGGTATGGATCCGTTTTGAAGGTCTCTTTGATAGAGCTCAGAGGAGTGTTGGTCTTCATCAGGGCCGTATATGGACGTGGGAGGCTGTAGGGTTTATCTCATCAATGTGCAGAGAGAGCCCGGCAGCAGCAGTGTGTTTGCGCTGTTTTGCTGTGCTGTCAGAGAGGAGCGGCTCATCGGTTGTTAAAAAAAAATATAATAATAAATAAATAATGGAAGAGAATACTCACAGAGCCCTATGGCTACTTCAACGTCTCAGACAAGCAGACAGCTGCAAAGCTCAGGGTATCTGAAATTAGAGCACTCCATAACCTGCAGTCATTCTGAAAGCAAGGCCTTTTATTACTCGTAGCTAAGGCAACATTTATCAAAAAATGTGTAGTGGAATGCAAAAGAATTTTAATCTTTTTCTAGAAATAGTTATTTGCCTTATTTAAAAATAATGAAAAAATTCTCTTTACTTTTGGTTATCATCAGTCATTTCTCTGTATTTTGATAATATTTGTGTTATGAAGCCGTTTTCGAAAGACTGTTTCGCTGTGGAGAATCCTGTCGTTCTCACCCTTCCCCCAGCCCTACCTTTTCCATTATAAACAGGATGCCAACAAAAAAAAAAAAACTAATCTACAGAAATTTTTTCATTTGCACTCAGAAGGGAAGACAAATCTCTCTAATAAGAAATAGCTCTGCCAAATAGTATATTAGCATCATCAATCGTGCTAAGCTGCTCATGTGTCTGGCTGCGGGGATGGTTACCTGTGTCTTAGCGTTGTGACTATGAGCGTGTTTGTCTCCGCAGGTGCCCAGTCTCCTTGGCGACCCCTCCAGGCTGCTGCTGCAGAAGGCCATGGGTCTCAGGGCTGCCGCACCCCTGGCTTTGGGCAAGGGCCTGCTGGGGGACTCTCCCAACGGTGAGCGCGGAACGCCCTCCCCGCGCGCTCGCGGTTAGCCGTCGCGTCACATGTTCCCACCTCATACCGATCCATCACATCACTTTCCAGGTTATGTAGCAGCCACTTTGGGGGTCATCTTTACCATGTTCGTCTCAAGGGCCCGGTTAAGTGAACTGGCCTCTATCGCCATAACTGGAACGTCATTCATCTAATGACACCTGACATTCCTTATAAATGGAATCTCAGTGGTGCAGGGTGGCAAAAGGCTCTCTGCTCATCTCTTGCAGCAAATTGGTATGGCTTGCGGTGTGAAAAGCTTCTGAAGGGTCGGAATCTTTTTCCACCGTGATTTCATAGCATGGGAAATTACTCCCTTCCTGGAAATAGGTTTTTTTTTTTTTCCTTGTTCTCGATGTCATCAGAAGAAAGCACCATCTAAGTGCTGAAAGAAAATATCCTGATAGCTTGGCAGGGAGTGGGGTGTGTTAAGTGTGTGTTTAGAGAGGCTGCGGTCTGCGGTGTGAGTCTGACCCCATGCCCCCACAGAGATATCCCAGGATCCTTTGCAGGCGTCGGCTCAGGGGTCGGCAGCGGGCGCCGGTATGATTCCCTACCTGCCTGGCAGGCAGCACCTGGGCGGGCTGGCCGGCGGCGAGCAGAACGGGTCCCCGGCGGCGGAGAAGCAGCCGGCGCCTCCCGGGACGTCCGTTCCCACCTCGCAGCCCGCGGCAGCCACCTTCTTACAGGGCGTGAGCAGCCCCAGCATGGGCACCCTGCTCCCCGGAACAGCACCCAAAGCACAACAGGGCATGCTCAGCACGAGCGAGAGCGCCCCCCCCAGCCTGGTACGGCAAACGCACCCGCTCCGCCCGGCCCCCGCCATTTCACATCACCCCAATCTCTCACATCAGCTTCCCAGTCTCTCACCCTCTCCATTTTCCTCTTGCTCTTTTTCTCCCTCCTTCTCCCCTCTTCCCTTCTCTCTCACCTCTTCTTTCCAGCCCTCCTTTGCCTCTCTCACATAATCTTTCAGCCTCTCTCTTTCTCTCTCTCACACACATCGTCTTCCAGCGTCCCTTCCTCTCCCCCTCCCTCCCTCCCCCTGTTTCCAAGAGTGCACCCTGCAGTGCGATGGATTTAGATGTTGTTATGACTTTGATTGTTTTTTGAAATCTGCTCTATGGACCTGGGGGCTCCATCCTGAATTAGCTCCGAACTGTAGACATGCTTGATCACTCACTGAGCTGAAATCCTGTCCAATAGCGGGAGATGATGATTCCAATGGCCCCCAGCTCTCACTGCAGTGTGATTCACTAAAGAGGCTTTTCACCGCTCGCCTTGCATTGATTTCAGACCGCTTGCTAGCGAACAGCTTTCAGTGTATACTTTCCTTTGTTCGGGGACAATGGTTTTTAGTCGGCTGCATAGTTTCGTCTTCTTCATTGTTCTCTTTGCCATGAAATGAGTTTCATTAAAATTCAAGTGCCATAATTTAGTAGTGGAGAGGCTCTTTAGAGAACATGCAGGTAGTCATGATGGTTCTCAATTCCCAGATGGGTTGTTTAATTAATGGAGAGCAGAATCTCATGTGTGCGCAGGGCTAGTCTCCATCACACGGGCTGTGGGACAGTGAGGGAAGTATGTGATTAATGTTGGGGATTGTTCTGACCTCAGACTCAGAGTATCACCCAGACCTCACTGCTGGGGGAGCCGCCCAAGGAGCTCAAGCTGCCCTCTAACCCCTACCTGAACCTGGCCAGTGTGCTGCCCGGCATGGTCCTGCAAGGTACTGAGCCACTCTGTCACTACACACCCTTACCTTACTGCACACTGATACTGCACACCCTTATCTAACAGCACACTGACACTACACACCCTTACCTTAGCACACAGTGATACTACACACCCTTACCTTACAGCACACTGACACTACACACCCTTACCTTTAGCACACAATGATACTACACACCTTACCTTACTGCACACTGACACTACACACCCTTACCTTACTGCACACTGACACTACACACCCTTACCTTACTGCACACTGATACTATGCACCCTTACCTTACTGCACACTGACACTACACACCCTTACCTTACTGCACACTGATACTATGACACCCTTACCTTACTGCACACTGACACTATGACACACCCTTACCTTACAGCACACTGACACTACACACCCTTACCTTACTGCACACTGATACTATGAACCCTTACCTTACTGCACACTGATACTATGAACCCTTACCTTACTGCACACTGACTACCCTTACCTTACACACCCTACCTTACCTTACTGCACACTGACACTACACACCCTTACCTTACTATGCACACACTGCACACTGATACTACACACCCTTACCTTACAGCACACTGACACTACACACCCTTACCTTACTGCACACTGATACTATGAACCCTTACCTTACTGCACACTGATACTATACACCCTTACCTTACTGCACACTGACACTACACACCCTTACCTTACTGCACACTGATACTACACACCCTTACCTTACTGCACACTGACACTACACACCTTACCCTTACCTTACTGCACACTGACACTACACACCCTTACCTTACTGCACACTGATACTACACACCCTTACCTTACTGCACACTGACACTACACACCCTTACCTTACTGCACACTGATACTACACACCCTTACCTTACTGCACGCTGACACTACACACCCTTACCTTACAGCACACTGACACTACACACCCTTACCTTACTGCACACTGATACTACACACCCTTACCTGACACTACACACACACACACTGACACACACACCCTTACCTTACACACACAAACTTGGTTCTGTATTTTATGCATTTTATCAGGATTCTGTCATGGATGGCTGAGTACTGAATGTTAGTAGTGGGCATAGTTTGAGAGGTGCAGTGTGAACAGTAGCGTGAGGTGAGGCTGATTGCTGCAGAAGCAGTGAGAGCCATGTCTGTAACCAGTGCTCTTGTGTGTTTGCTCCCCCAGCTCCTGCCTGCAGTAAAGCTCAGAGTGTGGCTCCACACAGCGGGGTGTACAGCAGTGTTCTGGCCCCCGTCTCCCAGCCCCCCACCCAGACCGCAGCTGCCCAGTACAGCTCTGATACCTCCGCAGACTACACACAGCAGTACAGCCAGCAGTACTCACAGCTAAGCAACACCTGCACTGCTAAACTCAGCAACACTTACAGGTAAAAACACCTGCACTGCTAAACTCAGCAACACTTACAGGTAAACAACACCTGCACTACTAGAATGAGCAGCACTTACAGGTAAATAACACCTGCACTGCTACACACTGCAGTACTCACAGGCAGGCAACACCTGCATTGCCACCTAGAACAGCACTTACAGGTAAACAACACCTGAACAGCGTGTACACATCGCAACACCTGCTCTGTTATTTACGGTTAGCAAGCTGCTGAAATACACGCTGCACTGCTTTATACACACATTGTTATAGCGCCTCTATCTCTACTCCTCCACTGGGATACATTAGGGTTTTTGAAAGGGGATTAACACCTGAACCTGTGAACAAAGGCTTAGACAGTCATGTTAACTGTCACAACCACTGCTGTCAAACAAGGCTGCTGACAGTATCTGCCGTGATGAAAATGTCGCTGTAAGTGTTAGACGTTCAGTCCTCCGTCATTACAGCGCTCTGGGACGGCTCCTCACCTCGTCTCTCCACAGCCATCCCCAGTAATCATGGATTATCCTCAGTGAAATGGCAATAACTACAGATGGCTGCGTATTGAATGAGAGATGAAGAGGAGGGCTGACAGAGTAAATCCAGTTCTGGTAAAGGGCGTATTAAGTGATTTTTAAGGGTAATAATGGCGTGCTTTCCGGCCCCCGTGGCGTCCGCGGTCTGTCAGTCACTGGGAAATGCGGCGCGGCTGTGTTCCGTCCCTGTTTCTGCCCTCCTCCCGGGGGTCTGTGTGTGGAGTGTCTGTGCGAGCGTAACTGGTGTGACACAGGCAGCGCGCTTGGCTCTGCGTATCCTGTCCCATCTGGTCCCCCCACTCCCCCGCACCGTCACACCTCCGGGGGTCTGATGCACACGCCGCGCTCTCGCCAAGCGCTCGACCGCTGCCACCGGGCTGAGAAAGAGGGAGAGAGGGAGGGATGAGGAGAGAGAGAGAGAGAGAGAGAGGGAGGGAGGTAAAGGAAGAGAGAGAGGGAGGGGGGGGGAGGGAGAGGAGAGAGAGAGACTGAGAAAGGGAAGGAGGTAAAGGAAGAAAGAAGGAGGGAGGGATGGGAGAGAAGGAGGAGGAGGAGAGAGAGAGGGAAGGAGGTAAAGGAAGAGAGAGAGGGATGGGGAGAGAGAGAGGAGGAGGTAAAGGAAGAAGAGCGAGAGAGTGAGTGTGGTTAAGGACCGTAGGGAAGTGAAGGAGTTAATGAACAAAAGATGATGTAATGGAGTGAGTGTTTGAGTGTGTCAGCGTGGGTGGATGAGTGAGTGAGAGAACAAGAGACAGTCAATGAATACGAAGCCTGTGAGTGAGTGAGTGGGTGGGTGGGTGATCAGGATGGGATAGGTAAATGAACGAGTCTGTGTGGGTGGGTGGTGAGTGAATTGGTGAATGAGTGAGTAGAGAGCTATGAGTGGATGAGTGTGAGTGGGCAGTTGGGTGGGTGAGTGAGTGAGTGAGTATGATTTATGAGTGACGTGTCAGTGGGAGTGAGTCAGTCCAGAGCCGTGTGTGTGTGTGTGTGTGTGTGTGTGTGTGTGTGTGTGTGTGTGTGTGTGTGTGTGTGTGTGTGTGTGTGTGTGTGTGTGTGTGTGTGTGTGTGAGAGAAAAGGAGCAGAGTGAAGAGCTAAAGCCTAACTCTGGCTGCAGGAAGCCATGCAGCAGTGGTACCAGCACTACCAAGCACAGAGCTACAGCGCCGCCCCACAGGAGAGCACAGGGAGTGAGTACGGCAAGGAGCAGACCCAGGTGGGTACACACGCATTCTTACACACACACATTCTTACACACACACTGACGGCAGTCACTAACACCGCCTAATCTCCTGTTGAACACATTTCCCTCAGCACAGCACAGTATCTTCGTAATGACGGTCCACCAGCTCCTAGACACCAGAGCCATTTCTTACCTCCGCACTGGCATGCACACCCAGGCCTCTATTTACACTCAAATATACCAAACATTGCCTTTCACTTTGCCCCTGGTAATAATGTGGTACTGTTTATCATAACAGTAAATGTGATTCATGTATACTATTGTATCTAATGTAGCTAATGTTTATGCGGCATACTCAAGCTCAGATGTGTAGTTAAGCATGCGTGTTTCATGTGGATAGGGAAAGGTCAGCGACAGCAGGATGAGTTCACTTCCTGCTGTCTGTGCTGCGGGTTCGGCAGTGTGTAACCGAACACTCTGTGTTTGCAGGGAGCAGCCGCCACGTCCTACGGGGATTACAATACCTACATGCAGGCTGTCAATCAGTACTATTCTCAGACGCAGATGGCTCAGACAGCTGCTCAAGCCTATCAGCACAGAGATGCGAGCAAGGTACCCCCCCAACCTCTCTCTGACCCCCCATAAACACGCACGCACATACGCACACCCCTGCATGACACAATTCCCCTCACACCTGTGTTCTCACAATCGCATCGGCCAGAGAGTCTCAGATCACAATGACCCCCGCCTGTATTTTATATAGCCGCGCTAGGCGTTTGTGTTATCGGTCTCATGACCGCTTTGAAACGGACACCCTGGCCTCGATCCGGGGTGCAGCAGCAGGTGAGTAACCCCCCCACCAACCGTTTGTGGGTGTCTGTGGGGAGTGAGGGGGTGGGCGGGGACTGAGCTTGTCGTGTCGTTTTCCTGTGCAGGAGGCCGACGTGAGCAAGGCCCCCATGGCGGGCACCCTGCACCCGGCCAGCAACGGCAGCGCCCACAGCGTGCACCCCGCCGGCCTCCTCCCCGGCTACACCCCCTTGCCCGTCATCCCAGGATACCTGGGAGCGCAGCAGGCCACGCCCACCCCCGCCCCACACCCCCAGAGTGCACAGGCCCCGGCCGACTGGAACCACTACTACTACGTGAGTGTCCCTCCTCCCCCCCCCCCGAGCACAGAGAGGAATAAAGAGGAGGATTTATTAGTCAGGCTTCAGTATAAATTTTCTAACAGGATCCATCAGACACTCGACAAACGTCAGCCAGGGTGGTGGTTGTTAAAAGTTAACATGAAGGACCCCTTCTGATAGTCCTTGGATCAAACGCTCAGGCATAAATCTGGAGCCTGCATTGATTCTGAGTGTGGAAGTCTCTTACTTCAGGCCTAAGTAGAGGCAGACGCTGTGGAAGGATTTATGTGTGTTAGCAGCGCTGACTCTGAGTGGGTCGTATCGAGCCACAGCACCACCTTTCCTCTGTGTCTGCACCACCGCAGACACCAGGCCGATGCTTGGAGTTTAAAGCTGTGCAGCCCAGTCAATAATAAAAAAAAAAAAAAAAAAAAAAACAGGATCGGCCCAAGATGTTTGAAAAGGCCAGATGTAAGTGTGCATTTTAAATCACCTTGCTGTGACCTTATGGTGACGTGGCACGGCAGGGCCAGGAGCTGGCCGCTCCTGTGAGAGAGCTGGCCACCGAGGGCCTCGTCCATGATGGGCGTGTACCCCACTGACCGTCTCCCCGTGTGTTTTCTCCGCAGAGCCAGGCGCGGGGGCAGAAGCGCGAGTACTCCCAGCTGCCCGCGCAGGACTCTGCCTCAGACGGGGCCTACGTGGGCCAGCACTCGCAGGGCCTGGGCGGTCAGTACGCAGACTATTACAAAAAGAAGAGGATCTAGGCCTCCCTCCCGTCCCCCAGCACCTCCAGTCATGTCTGCTGTGCTGTTGGTAACCGCCCCCCCCCCCGCCCCCCCACCTCTGTCGCTGATGTTGTCCATGCCTTAACTTTGACCTCTACTCAGTTGATGTTAAAAAGGAATCTTGTTTAAGAAATGTACATTTTTATAATGTATGATTTTGTATTTACATAAACACAGGCCTGCCTGTGAGATTTGTGGTGTTTTTTTTTTTTTTTTTCCCTCGTTGTTATAGGGACAAACAGTGCTCCTTGGAAGAAGGTAACACTTTTTTTTGTTGTAATTTTGGAAAAAAGTGAGATTTACTTTTGTTCTTAGGGTTTTTTTTTTTTCCTGTGTATGCATCTCGTTTCCTGTTTCTTTAAGGAAACCTCAAGGTGATGTTTTTGGCTGTGTATATCGTGCTTTTATTTTTGTAAGTGCAGGAGTGTCCAGCCAATAACAGAGCATACTGGTACTGCTGGAGCCTCGCTGCACTGGGAACTGTGGAGACAGGGACCTGGGTCCCACTCAAGGGTCTTCACCTAAGCCCAACGGCCATGTTACATAGCAACCGCAATAAGGCACAGTAGTGCTTGACTGGACTCCCTGTAAGCAATGCTGTAGGAATAGAAGCTTTGCTGCCTGTTTTTCAGTGAAGTGGACTTTTCAGGTTGTTGAAAAACTACTAGGGCTTGATTGTATGGATTGTATTGAATAGAGATGCTTTTCAACTGCCATAATGGGGAAAAAAAAAATATTGAGCTAAAATGCTGTAGATTTAAAAAAATAAATAAATGAAATGAATTGAAAATGTAATTTGGAGAGCAATATCATCCTGTTGGAGGTCTCTCCTGTAAATACTCTTTGATGTTTTTCTTTTTTGCCTGGAAACGACAAAGCAGGGGAGGTGATACTTTTGACCTCGGCTGACAGCTCAGGCCGTGTTATTTATGACACGCGAGCAATATGAATCACAGCTCGACGCCAGCGCGCCGGTGTCACCCACCGCTCGGCTGGGCTGTGCTTCATCTCTCCTCTCCTCCTCCTCCTCTGTGTAGTCAGTGATGAGATGGCTGACTTTCCTCCCGCGGTCTTCAGCAGGAGGGATCAAAGGCACAACTCGCACACTGTTCCGGTCAGGTGACGGACAGACTCTAAAGCCATGCTTTTACTAGCACAGAATGTTTAAATAATGTTCATATACAATTGTGACTTACTGACATTTTCCAGCATTAAGTTACGCTGGCCCGAAGCCAGCCCTCTTTTCCTTTATTTCAAGGTGTACTGTGTTCAGCTGGATATGAACTTTGCTGGCTGAGCGCTTTGCTCCACGCCTTAAAAAGGCAATACATTTAAAGAGTGGAACTTACCTTTGTAAAAGTGAAACCGTTTTTTTTTTCGTTGATGGTTTGTTTCGTTTCTCTCATTTTAAAATGCAGACGGTCGTTTTGCATTTATTCAGGAATTTTAAGAAGGCTGTTTCTATGCCATTCAGGTGATTGTATTACCCTTCCTCCCCACCCTTTTCCAGCTCATAGTCTTCTTCGCATGATTTTGCAGTCGGAGCTGCATGCTCCAGTTCGCTTTGGCCTCCACTTGCCAGTAGAAGACTGGATTCTAGGCTTTCAAAGCCACATTGAACCAGCATTTCCGTTTAGGCAAAGAAAGAAAAATCTAGCAGCTGTTATCCTAATGCAGTGTATTTGGTGGCGTCATTCCTGAATTATGACATGCCGCATCATTTCCTGTCTGGTGGTTTGTAGTGCTGTTTTTTGTAGGCTCTACTTTCTCCACAACCATGCTTATTTCTGTAGGGAACCCTTTGTTACAGGCTAGGTCTGCTTCAAGTGCGAGCGTGACTGAGGCTATGCAGGCTACGCTATTTCATCCGAATACATTTACCTCTGTGGTCTTTCGTGAATACACCTTTGCTTTGCTCTGATCACTAATACACGTGGCACTGAAAGAGCTCGCAGCCCTACTTTCCCATAATCGTCTGTGGTATCGAAGGCGTTGTGAAGTACGTCGAGACCCCCCGCCTCCTTCAGTGTTGCATAGTAACCCCCCGCTGGCGTAACGGGAAGGGGATTCCCTTCCGTTGCTGTTGTGCCTAATTCTGCATGTTACCCGTCAGGCGTATCCTTCTTACTGATTGTAAACAAGATGGCTTCCCCTCCCACCCCCACTCCAACCCGCCCCCCGAACTTTACAAGCGTCATCAACAGAAACGGTTTATTTCATGGGTCACCCCCCAGGTTAACGAGCGACACAGGTAACAGACAGGGCTGATTCTAAGCAGGGTGAATACAGCTTGTACATACAGAGTGGGCCTCAACCTACAAGGCTGTAGTCTCTCCTTATGTACGGGCCTTTCAACATAAAAGCAATTTTTTCGATGACTGCAAGGAAAGTTCCAGTGTCTGTAGAATAGTTCCGAATATAAGCTTCTTTCTTTTTACATGTACTTTGAAATACACATTTTTTGCAAGCTTTCATTTGAAAGTATTTGTGTAGATTTTCTGACCTAAAATTAGATTTTGCAATATTTTATATTTCAAATGAGTTGATATTGCTTTACTATGAATAAGCGATTTTTAGGAACAACAGGATTTTAGCATGCCTATTTGCAGCTGTAATATAAAAGTTCTGAGAATGTTTTCAGTAGTTGATATTGAGTATGACACGTTTTGATTTTGACACGGACTTTTGATTTTATTTATTTTAATTGTGTATTTATGTACATTTTTCCACCAGTCATCCTCTTCCCTGTCTGATTCCTCTGAAAATGGATTTTTTTTTTTTTAATGAAGGAATTGTCACTTTTACATTCCGGAATAAACATTGACTGATACCCCCAAACACATTTATCTGTGTTGTCTTTTCTTTATTCTCTGTCTTGTGACACTGTGTGACTCTTTGTACTCTCGATGGCCAAAAACACTAATCCAGTACAGCTCTTGTCTTGGGTTTTACCTCAGACTTGTTTCACAGTCTTTCTGATCTCTAGTAAATCTTCCTCTGAGGGTAGATTTTTTTATTTTATTTAACCTTTATTTAACCAGGAAAAGTCCCACTGAGATTAATAATCTCTTTTTCAAGATAGGTGTTCATGACCCACATTGTTTGACTCCTACTGTTCTGTTTTGAAATATAATACATGAACACCTTTATTCCCATGTGAATATGTATCTGTCCTCTGAAATCTTTAGGTCAGAATGATCTGTAAACCCAAGCAGAGAAAGTCAACGGTATAACTGTTATTTGAAGGCTACACTGCCTCCTAGTGTCTACTTTTGGAAATGGTTTTTCACTCTCTGACAGGTCACAGCTCATTTCTATAATTTTTTTTTTTTTAAATCTTAAGTTTTTAAGGGTGTTGTGATGCATTTTACTCGCCATTGACCATGTATTGGATGTGGACAGACCGAAGCAACGCAAGAACGCTGACCAGGTGTTTCCATCCAGAATGACTAAGGCAGTCGTGGTCGGTATCCAGAGCGTGCGAGCACCTCCTCTGTCACAGGGTAAGATGTCTCAACTGTGTTTATCTGTAGGTGACAGCTGGAAATGCTGCACACACGAGTGCTGAGAGAACCTGTCATTCCAGTGTCATGTGACCCAGGTCTTAATCATAGATAGAGGGTGCGTTCCAAGACTTTTTTGTCTCCTCCACACCCCTCATACCTCTCCTGTCCTACCCCAGATATGCAGGAAAGGAGGGGAGGAAACAAGAGGAGGAAGAGGCAACGAAATGAAAACTGGAACAGCTAACTCGATTCGCCCGTCATCAAAGTCGTCCTCAGCAATCATAACTTCGACCAATTCCAAGGGTATGTAAGCCAATCGAAATATTCTGTGGGATGGTCTTTTAATCTGACTGGTTGTGAGCACAATGATGTCTCCCAGAAATGTGAAAAGACTTCCACGATAGGATACATCGAAGTATCCGTCGTTTTGAGGAGACAAAGCGGTGAGTGAAGGATGCTAAATCTCACCTCCTACCTTTTTGGAACAGTGCCTCCACACATAGATCACAGGGAGGACACATGGATCAGTTTCCGGGGCATGGGGGAAACTAGGAGACGAAATTTGAGTATTGGAACGCACCCAGAGCCTCAAATCTCTGAATCTCTCCATGTTCTACATGCATTATTTCTTGTGCCTGGACCACAGTGATCTAACGCCTTTCCCTAAAGTGGTGAGGTCAACCACTGCATTGTTTTGCAGGCAGTTTGCGTTCAGGTTTAGCTCCCTTTCCACCCCGTATTTCTTCTCTCCAGAATAACAGCCATACAAATATATTCATTTATTTAACAAAAATATGGGTTTACAGTTTAAGCAAAACAAAAAATTCAAATTAATGCCAATGAAAACTGCGCATAGACATCGTGTAAAAGGAACTGTTGCATGAGTCTATATACAATTAAGAGGTGAAATATTAATTCGCTTGCCTGTATATGCTTCCATTCATATTTACTGAAGCCACATGGTGCTATGAAATAAGTGCTGCGAGTGGACGTATGAAAGGGACGAAGACAAATGCATTACAGTGATTACAGGGAGGTCGCATGCAGTGTGGGATCCGAAGAGCCGTTTCCTGTCCTTGCCGCGCGCATCGATTGCATCGTCTTTCAGGCGGGTTTCTCTGGCATGTTCTGTAGCATCTGCTGGAACTCTGTGGTCAGCGTTTTGAAGTCGATCCTCCTGTCCGGGGCGGCCTCCCAGCACTTAGTCATCAGGATGTACACCTGCAGGAGGGGTCAGACGAGAGCCGTGAGGTATCGTTAGGAGCCTGCTTCGAGCCCTGCTATTAGAGGCCCTGTGTGTAATGCTAACGTGCGGGTCGCAGGCCACGCCCCTACCGTCTGAGGACACGCAGATGGACACGGCAGCCGCCTCCCCTGCTCCAGCACTTTCACCAGCTTGGTCACAGTCATCTGGCCGTGGGCCGGGCCGATCATCCTCAGAAACTCCTAAGGAAACAGGAGCCGTCAGCCAGCTGAACATAAAAGGCCGAGATGAGCGTACTGTGTGGGATCACCCATGCGGTTTAAAAAAAAAAAGGTCAAATCGGGAGACTTTGGTGCCAGCAGACTAAATTACTGGAGTGTTGAGGCAGGAGGCCATATTGTGGCCGTTTTCTATCCAATTAAGGGGGGAGGTGGGGCTGCAGTCAGACGCTGGCCCCTGGGTGAGTCATCTGCCACCCTGGGCACCATCAGGTGCCATCTGCCGCGCATGGGAGGGCTGCTTTCCGCAGTCTCTCTCTCAGAGACTTCCAGAGCCGGATTGCGTGGAGTGATTCGTTAGACAGGAGATTGTGGCCACAGTATCGTGGGTATCTGATTGGCTTACCGCCATGGGGCTGCAGCTAGTCTCGCAGTAGGTCAGCAGCTCGTACAAGGTCACTCCGAAGGACCACACATCGGACGCTCTGTAGAACTTGCACTGGACCAGACACTCTGGGGCATACCTGGAGAACGGCCAGGAACAGAGACACAGGGAGAATTTCTGTCAGGGCTATACGGACCCCATTCAAATCCATTCATCTACACTTCACATGATTATGCTTTCAAACCAGAAACACGAGAGGCTACGATCCTATCACCAGCATCACGGAGGAAAACTGCACACACACGTGCAATAAGGAGTACCACACCTTGTGAGAGAAACGATTCCTTGTGATCGTCTGCTAACGTTTCAAACTTCCGAATGTCTCATCATACAGTCCGAATACACTCTTAGAACCATTTCTGTGATATCTGCATAGAAGTGCTTCTCGGGGTCCCCTGTATCTGCTGACCATTGGCCAGAGCCAGCTGCAGACCCACACTGCGCTGTCGTCACTCACCAGAACACCGGGCTGTCCAGGTCATCCTTCACCGTGTAGTACCCCTCGTTGTCCTTGATGCTCTTGGTCAGACCGAAGTCTCCGATCTTGACCGTGCTTGGGTTTTCCACCAGAACGTTCCGGGCTGCCAGGTCCCGATGGATATAGTTCTGGGATCCGAGATAATCCATTCCCTGGAGGTCACACACACACACGCAAGGCTTTAGATAGAAAATACTTGATTTTTGCCGCTGTTCTGACGTGCTCATCATCGGCAGTCACTGAATTAATGAGACTATTTGGCCATGTGCTCAGAAAAAAGGCCATCATTAAAGCTGTAGGCACAGTGTAAGGGCGGGCACACCTTGCATATCTGATGACCGTATTTTAGCAGGGTCCGCAGGTCGGCCTGGGCCTTGTGACGGGGAAGATACTCCTTCAGGCTCCCAGCTGGCAGATACTCCATTACCAGTTTAATGGCTCTTCCTCCTAAACAGGAAGTTGGTAGCGTGTTATACGGTAGAATGTTCAACAGAAAATAAACAGATCAACAAAATTCATGCTCTTTTTTTCCAGCCACCCTCCTTATGTATTTTTCTTTATTCAGATAGTAGGAAGGCTGAGAGGTGTGGACGAGACGGCTGCTCAGCTAACTGAGCTATCCGGTCTCCTAAATTCATGCTTTTTCAATTTCCTTTAATGAACAAATGGTTAAAATGGGATTTGAGGCACTTGGCACATACACCTGATATGGACCTTTCAATGAAATTCGGTTAAAACAGGAGGGTGTCTGGTGCCTGTGGGATGCTCTCTTAAGCGATGCATGTTTGACCGGCTTCTCTTACCGTCCTCGCTGCAAATTCCTTTGTACTTGACAATGTTCTCGTGGTACAGTTTCCTCAGGATGTCGATTTCGCACCACAGGTTGCTGCTCTGCTCCTCCCCGTTCTCTGGTTTGAGGGATTTCACAGCCACCAGCTCGCCGGTGCGGTCCTCCCGGGGGTCATAGCAACATAGCTCCACCTTCCCGAAATGGCCCTGGAACAGACACACACCCCATCATCACACGCACTCACACACACTCACACTCGCTCGCTCGCGACATACACACACACACCTGGCGCATACACACACCTACACATTGGCATCAATCCACACACACACACCAAGTTCAAGTTTTCCCCACACACAAGTTTCAAATACACACATCACACCCTTACTGTAGCATACACACACCACCACAGCCCCACATTAATACTCACACACAGGACATCATTCACCTAAACATGTCATTTACCAAATTACATGTTTAGGTGCTTTGATGGGGAAAAATGTGATACATATTGACAGACAAGAAAATTAATGAGATCAAATGACCAATTAAAAAGTCAGTCAATAAATAGAGCACCAGCTGTGACCTGTGCCTAAGAACTTGTATGAGGTAAGCACTTCGGAAAAAAGCACAGCCCTCCTGGCATTGGTACAATATAAATATTCTTTGCACTATGACCAACTTTAAAAAAAAAAAAAAAACGAAGAAATGTTGAAAAGAAACTGAGCTGAACTGCTTATCTCTTGATCTGTGATATATGATGTCTACTACTGCAGTTTCACTAAAGTAGCCACTAACCACAGAAGTCTGGTTTAGCACCTTTAGCATGCTGGTTTAGCATGGTCCAGTTTATTAAATACTTTTCAAACAAATTGTGTGTAAAAATTATCTTTAATGACTGATCATTTTAAGTGTTCATTTAATTGTTCATCTGTTTTCAGTAGTAAATGTATACAGATACAAGCCTTGCAATGTCCATACAATAGATATCAATCAACAACATCCATTACATCACATTACCTCTCCTAGATCTCGAATTTTCTTGAGGAATCTCTTTTCAAAGACGGTGGGGTCCACTTCCTGAGTGGGCACTGGTATGATAGAGGGATCTGTGTGGGAGAGTGGGGGTCAGTCATTTTACGTTGCAAACTCAAAGCTTCCAAAGTCCACGACGGGGCTGTGCCAAAAAAGCTAACACAAGAAATGGAAGCAGGAGAAGAGCTGCAGTGTGTTTTCAATCCACAAGGTGGTGCAGTTGATCGGGGAGAAAAAAACGAAGGAGGAAACTGACCGACAACACTGCGGTCAGATTGTGGAGGGGGTGTTACACGGTAGACTGCAAGGTCAAACGCGTAATTTAAAATGCCAACCATCCCAATTACGGTAAAAAGTAAAATGTCTTTAAAATGAGAAAGTATGCTCTTCACCGTTGGAAAAAGGTGGGAGGGTTGTGTGATGTGGGAGGCGGTCTTACTTTGCTCCTCCAGCTTGTTGATCTCCCTGACGATGGCTCTGAAAAAGGGCCTCTTGTGGGGGTCGTAGTTCATGCAGTGCGTCATGAGTTCTGCCAGCTCCCTGCAGTCTGGAGTGGGCAGCATGAACTTACGTCTGTAGAAGCTCTCTTTCTGCTCAGACAAACCAGACCACGCCCACATGAGTCACCGTAATAACCACAGACCAAACCAGTATCTCCCTTCAACATCAGCCTCAGCAGTTTTCTAGTATGTTAAAGGTATAAGAGAACATTTTGTCAGCCCATAAGTTCTGCAGATAGAGGAACTGTACCTCAGTGAGTTTCTTGTCTTTGAGGGGCTTCTCGCCATCATAGCAGATTTCCCACAGAGTGGTGCCAAAGCTCCACTTGTCGGCCGCCACACTCAGCGCCTTCGTGTTCTCAATGCATTCTGGGGCGATCCACGGGATCCGACTCACACACTCTGTAGAAACAAACAGCCATCAGGAACTCAAGACACAGTACAGCCAAACTCAGACAGTCTGTAGTGCCTAATCTCTTACTCTATCTGGACAGTACAGTGTTTGTGTAGTGTGTGGACCCTTACCTTCTCTGGAGAGCACAGTGGCAGGGATGCCCGGGTCGCTCAGCTTTATGAAGGGGCTGCCCTCGTTGTCAAGGCCATCTCGTGCCAGCAGGATGTTCTTAGCACAAACATATCCATGGACTATCCTCTTATCCTCCTGGAAGGGGAACCACAGCCATCAGACATGCCAGGTTTACAGCAGACCTACGGCAGCTGTGAACATTCCTTTACAAGGAACAAGGTTTGCTTTCCAACAATCATTTCCCAAACTCGGGGCAAACTGCGTGCCACTCTATCCCTCCCCCCATTGCCCTTCCTCTGGGCATTATTTTGAAAGTACAGTTCTGGCCACCGCTAAATGTCACTCCAGGGTGCTCGTCCGGGAGGATCTTAACCCTGTCCACTTGTAGCACAGTGTAGTAACTGGAATGGTCATGTGATATCGGTCTAACTGATTAGCATTTTTTTTGTCTTACCAGGTAACTCAGGGCACTGGCCAGCTGTTTGGCCACCTGAAACTTCCACGGTGTTGTGAGTTGTGTGCGCTTCTTGTCCATGAAGACATCAAGTGGGCCCAACTCCACAAACTCCTCGACCATGATGTCTGAGCAGGAGCACAAAACAACAATTTCGATCAGGTCGATGCCAGGAGCATCGATGTAGTAATATGGGAAAAGTTCAACAGACATGGCAGGTCACAGTAATGTAGGCCTTATCTGACAGAGAAAGAAAGTCACTCAGTGTAGGACCAGTCAAATGCAGATGAAAGGCCATGGTAGACCCAGTTTGACAGAAACAGAAGCTCCCTGTAGTATAAGACCAAGCTAACAGAGGTAGAAGGTTAGTGTAGTGAAAGACTGATCCAACACTCAGTAGTAGATTTAAGGTCCCTGTAGTTTTGGACAAGTATAATATTCAGTAGAAATGAGGTCCTTCTAAAGCAGGTCTATTATACAGTAGATGGAAGGTTATTGTAGTTTAATACCAGTCTCATACTCATGCATTGTTGCTATAAGACCCGTCAGGTAAAGATTTTTGACCCCTTTGTAATGGAATTTCCAACGTAATCGATGCGGAAGGTCAGTGAAGTGCAGGACCAATCCAATGTACAAGAGATGGAAGTTTGCTTTTGTGTGTTCAAATCAATGTGTGTTTCTCCTAAAGTACTTTGAGATGCACCCACCACAGTGAGCCAGAGTACAAAGCAAGTGCCACACGGGGCCAGAGGCAACCATCCAAAAACCCCTAACCTTAAAAACCTAAAAGAAATATCAGCGTTTTATAATGTGTTCAAACGAGGGGGCCGTCCCTTCTTTTGAACTACGCAAACAGGGGAGGGCCAGAGTCCGTATCCCTCTCAGAATTTTTAGTGTGAGTCACTTGAAAAAAATGTGATATCTTTTTTGAGATGATTGTGACATTACCATATTCTCACAATGAGTACTCTACATATTAAACATGGCTATATTTGGATTAGGGAAGAGTAGTTTAGAGCGATTTATTGACGGTTTCTGCACGACCTGTTGGAAACTATATGAGACAGTGATGCATCAAATGAAAGAAACCAGCAGTGACATTCTGACCTCAATATGCATGGCCATACAGGGCTATAGAATAGGTCCAGTTTATGAACTGTTCCTCAGAGAGTTAATGTAAAGATGGTTAAAATATGGAGCAAAGACAAAATATGTACAATAAAGGTAATTATAGTATTATGAAGGGTTGTAGAAATGCAACAGATAAATGAGTATGGTTGAAAACAATTAAGATAAGTAAATAAGGGGAGCATTACATTAGGTTGGAAAAAAAAAAATGTGCAAGAACAGGAAAGACTGAATGAGTTTAAGGCATTATGTTGGAAGAGCAACGTTAAGACAGATTAATATGGGGGGAAGAAGGAATAGAGCTGAAGTAGATGAATATGTGGGGTTTGAGTAGGCTTGTGGGTATAGAGTAAAGGTAGATAAGTGTGTAGGATGGAGGAGGGACATGACGATTGAAGGCCTCAGACAGGTCGAACTTACATTCCAGGTCACGCACACAGACCCCGTAGAGCAGGCAGATGTGTTTGTGAGAGATCTGCCGCATCATACTGGCTGTCTCCAAGAAGGCCTGTGGAAAGAGTGAGACGGAGGTTAGGGGGGGCTCATGCAGGGCCAACGGGGGGTCAGAGGGCTCACGCAGGGCCAACGGGGGGGTCAGAGGGGCTCACGCAGGGCCAATGGGGGTCAGAGGGGCTCATGCAGGGCCAACGGGGGGGCAGAGGGGCTCATGCAGGGCCAACGGGGGGTCAGAGGGGCTCACGCAGGGCCAACGGGGGTCAGAGGGGCTCATGCAGGGCAACGGGGGGGTCAGAGGGGCTCATGCAGGGCCAACGGGGGGTCAGAGGGGCTCATGCAGGGCCAACGGGGGTCAGAGGGGCTCATGCAGGGCCAACGGGGGTCAGAGGGCTCATGCAGGCCAACGGGGGTCAGAGGGGCTCATGGGCAGGGCCAAGGGGGGTCAGAGGGGCTCATGCAGGGCCAACGGGGGGTCAGAGGGCTCATGCAGGGCCAACGGGGGGTCAGAGGGGCTCATGCAGGGCCAACGGGGGTCAGAGGGGCTCATGCAGGGCCAACGGGGGGGGTCAGAGGGGCTCATGCAGGGCCAAGGGGGTCAGAGGGCTCATGCAGGGCCAACGGGGGTCAGAGGGGCTCATGCAGGGCCAACGGGGGGGTCAGAGGGGCTCATGCAGGGCCAACGGGGGGGGTCAGAGGGGCTCATGCAGGGCCAACGGGGGTCAGAGGGGCTCATGCAGGGCCAACAGGGGTTCAGAGGGGCTCAGAGGGCTCATGCAGGGCTCAAGGGCCAGGGGGTCAGAGGGGCTCATGCAGGGCCAACAGGGGGGTCAGAGGGGCTCATGCAGGGCCAACAGGGGGGGTCAGAGGGCTCATGCAGGGCCAACGGGGGGTCAGAGGGCCTCATGCAGGGCCAACAGGGGGCCAGAGGGGCTCATGCAGGGCCAACAGGGGGGTCAGAGGGCTCATGCAGGGCCAACGGGGGTCAAAGGGGCTCATGCAGGGCCAACGGGGGGTCAGAGGGGCTCATGCAGGGCCAACAGGGGGTCAGAGGGGCTCATGCAGGGCCAACGGGGGTCAGAGGGGCTCATGCAGGGCCAACAGGGGGTCAGAGGGCTCATGCAGGGCCAACAGGGGGGTCAGAGGGCTCACGCAGGGCCAACAGGGGGGTCAGAGGGGCTCATGCAGGGCCATCGGGGGCCAGAGGGGCTCATGCAGGGCCAACGGGGGGGTCAGATGGGCTCATGCAGGGCCAACAGGGGGTCAGAGGGCTCATGCAGGGCCAACAGGGGGTCAGAGGGGCTCATGCAGGGCCAACAGGGGGTCAGAGGGGCTCATGCAGGGCCAACAGGGGGGTCAGATGGGCTCATGCGCAGGGCCAACGGGGGTCAGAGGGGCTCACGCAGGGCCAACAGGGGGCCAGAGGGTGCTCATGCAGGGCGAACAGGGGGTCAGAGGGGCTCATGCAGGGCCAACAGGGGGGTCAGGGGCTCATGCAGGGAGGGCGGATTGCTCACCAGGGAGATGTCTCTGTGACTGGAGCCCAGCACCTTCAGGACCACCTTCACCTCCTGCGGGGCATGGCAGTTTTCCCTGTCATTTTCGCTCGTCACATTGAGCGAGCCCACAAAGATGTTGGTTTTGGTCCCTTCGCCCAGATGCCGCTCCTGAAACAACAGCAGACAACAGGTGGGTCAGAGATTCTGCGGAAGATGATAAACCCGCCGATGCACAACACACACACACAAGCGTACCTCGGTTATCTCCTCCTTCAGAATCTTGTGGAAGCTGAGCTGACTGAGCTGGAGGGGTGTCTGGACATCCGGCACTCTGTTATTCGTCACCACCAAGAGGTTGGAGATCTCTGAAACAAAGAGCAAGCCACAATCGTGATTGGCCACAAGCCGCATTCATCGCATTCGTCTCAAATAACACTTGCTGTCTGTAGCACAGGGATGCAATTGCTTTTGGAATTATCAGATCTAGCGATGAGTATGTAACCAACATGTTAGAATATTACTCAGTTTCACATGTCATGGCTGACTTATATCTTTTCTCACATTTCATACAAGTCATCATTATGTTACCAAATTATTTGATTCATCCAGTTTCATACACATGCACACACACGCGCACATACACACACAATTATGCGTTCTTAAGAAACCCTCTACCTTCCCTGAAAAGTAAGTTGACCCAAAAAGTTACACTTTATTTTTTTTTCCTTCAATCCACAATATGTATGTGGAAAAAAAAATCTTACATTTTCCCTTTCCCATGACCTCATTTTCCAGCATGCCATGTGTTGTTTTTGTGCAGTTAGGGAAATAGCAATGGGAGACTGTAGTTTAAATAAACTGAACAAGAAGCTGCCTGTCTCTTCATTCATTTTTGCTTGATAATTCTTATACCTACAAAACTGAAATATTATCCACACCAGCTCACCGATATTACAGTAATATTACAGTAATGATAACACACAACCAACTGAACTGAGCAGGGACAAAGTATCCCTTAAGGGTTGCTTTCACCATCAACTAATCAACATATATTCAAACTACAACATGTTTGAAATCATAAATGTACCATTATTCTATATTTCAGGAGATTAAAATGTCTTGTATTTTGTTAAACCACTATAATTATTGGTATTATAACTGTATGTTTATGAATTTGTGTACGCTATTATTTTCACCGCTGTGGTTTGTGTCCTTATTTCGGAAGTATTTCCACGCTAGAATTTGCTCTTTAAGTTTGATAGTCCCTGAAGGTCCAGTATGATCATGCAGAGGTCTAAAAATTACAAAAAAAAACATACCAAAGCATGCATGCACAGCCTCTACTGCATATCAGCGAAAGCACATGGTGTGCAAAAACCAGGGCTCAACACTTTTAGGTAAACAACCCGACAACATAATTGGTTCCTCCCTTAGTTTTTTCCCCTTTAACTTCCACCCCCTAACCCTAAAAAAAAAAAAAAAAATAATTTAGGTCAGGTAACTTCACAAGCCTCGGGTTGTATTTTGTATATTTCTAGAAAGTGTGTGCGCTGGTGCTGTGTTTTACAACTTTATTGTGACTGCGCATGTGTATGCGTGTTCGTGTGTATGTGTGTGTGTGTGTGTGTGTGTGTGTGTGTGTGTGTGTGTGCGCGCGCGTGTGTGTGCGGTATGAGGAAGTGTAGCTCCGGTGTTGAGGATGCTGTGGTTTATGTCACTTGTGCAGCTTTGAAACCATCAGAACGTACATCTACGACAGGGACTACCATTGGCTCTGAATGCTCTCTATTGTTTCTCAGCTCACCAGCAACGCTTCAAACCTTGCGCGGCATGGCATTTCGACAATTAAAACGATACATCTAAAAACACTACATGATCACTCGAAGCAAGTTATTCACCGTCCTAAAGCTGACAAAATATTTCGTAATATCATCCCTGAAGTACACAGAAAAGAAGACTCTTGCTGTCGGAAACCACATTTACTATGTGCTCTTCCTGTCTGAAACAAATGGGCCTGTATTGCTGGGTGCGTGTGTGTGCCAGAGCGATGGCCACCCCCCCATCCCCCCCACTGTCTCCAATGTGCCCAACACCCCAGTGTGAAGGGAAGAGGGGCGGTGGTGGGGGCTGTCGAGGCGGACGGGGGCTCGGCCCGGCGCCATACAGCGCGAATGTAAAGGTCAGGGCCCGCTCTGAGCGGAAACCCTCCCCCTCTACCTCCCCCGTGCTCCGAGTCCCACCGCACCCCCGCTCAGCCGCCCCCGCGCACACTGACCCCTCCAAAGGCGCACGGGCGCTGGCTCCGCTGCTAACAGAACGCCTCGGTGCATTCCGCTCCCTTTAGCCTGACGTTCCAGCAGGACGCTGGAATGAATATTTCGATGGGGGATGTGCCTCTCCGCTGGCTCACATCCTGCCGAAACAGGATGTGCAGCCTGTTGGGTAATTTGCGCAGGCTTTCAACTGACAGTGTGACAATAAGAGACACCGAAAACCCGAAAGCAGAACAAGCTTACACCAACAGGTTTTGCGAAAGTTTTCTTTCCAGTTTATCAGAATACATTCTGTAAAATCTGTTGGAACACACTAAAAACAGCAACATTTTTAGCACAAGAAACCAACCACGGGACAATGACAAGTATGTGCGCGAGCAACAGGACCTAAGTCTCTAGGAGCTACTTCGTCTCTTGGCTCTACTAGCCAAGCCACCCTTTTTTATGCGATAGCTAAAATGCTCCAGCGAAACCACACAGTCAGCTGGTCTCCCCCCGTCACAACAGCTTTTCCCAAATATTCTGCCTTCTAGTTACACGGACTTAAGCAGCAGCACCTGTTCTGATTCTCTGCAGTGATGCTTTCTCCGAGTTGTGAGATAAGCTGGTCAGGACGCTCACTTTTCTGCCACAGTCAGGCTTGTCGCCATTTGCACATTACGCATGATATTTGCATACTGCAAACTACCAGTACCTGTCAATCCCAACAAACCTACTATATTTAGAAATTCAAATCTACCACAGAGGGAGTCATACATTTTGTAGATTGAGTGAAGAGTAATTTTTCTTTTATAAGACTTAGAGACAATTTGTTCCTCTTGTGCCTACACACCCATGGCAATAGATTGTATAGGCCTTTTGCTACATTAACTGTCATTCGGAATAAATCTGCGCAGAGACAGACAGGCGAGATGTATCAGGGGCGGTTCCAGAGGGATTGTGTGTGGGAGAGTGGGCGGGGCTTACCTCGGGGCTGGGGCGGGCAGCACTTCCTCAGGTGGAAGTTGACGTGGTCGGTGCGGAGGGTCTGTCCCGACAGGTGAGCCATCAGCTCTCTCAGGGACGGCCTGTAGGTTTCGGTCCCGCACAGCCTGTACCCCTTCGGCCCCATCTCAATCTGGAAGTTCTTATGCTGCCAGCTTTGCCTGGACTCACAAACGTCCATCTAAAGAGATTCCAGAAAAAGTTCCACTATTAATTCACAGCCAATGTTTTAAAAAAAAAAGACACTTCTGTGCCAAGAATAAAAGAGCAGAAAGATGACTCTTTTGTAAACTCCTGATACACTTGTTTTTGAGCTGCTTTTAGCTACCTCATAATTTGACATTCAAGTCAGTTGGCGCATGATTTTTTTTCTTCTCAAAAAGGAAGTGCAGTAGTTCAAGTGCATTGACATCAAAAAGATCGTAGCCAGCTAACCGCTCCTTCTTATCAAGGTCGCTCGCTTTCTGGAAAGGTATTCGTTAGTAATAGTGCCAAGACCTGCTCCTTTGTTCGATTATGATTGCGTTTTGCATTTCCTATCCATGCCACGTGCGAGAGAGTTTAGGTTTGCTGATAGCCTTTTTGCAACAGTGTTTAAAATTAATCTCGCTCAATTAGAATGGTACTTCCAGGATTATACCAATGTTTACAGATTACAGAGTTCTGGATTACTGAGTTTGTACTCTGTTTATGTGATGAGTTTGGATTAGTGTGGATGGTTCTGTGAATACAGGCATAGATTCAGTATTGACAAAGAATTGACAACATTTAGTAAAGGTCAGTGAGGTGTGACCTTTGACCTTTTGGGCAGGGAGAGCCAGTGACGGTGAGAAAGGGGACCTTGTTTCTGCTGAATAGCCTAAACTTTAAATTTCTGAATTCTCAGTTCCTTAGTGCCTCTGTTTTCACCTCCAAAATGGCACCCTTGTGCTAGATTTATATGTTTGACATTCACTGAGGATGTGCACAATATATGTTCAACAGAGAATCACATAACGCGAGTCTCAGTCTATTGAATGTGAAACCGATACTACATTGTTTTTACATTTGTTTAATATCAGGAGTTCCCATTACAGAAGAGGGTAGTTCCTCCATTTGGGCTCTTCCTTATTTACGCATCTAGTCTGACCTTTTTTTTGTAACTTAAAGAATACTTTCCATTTTTTGAAAAGGCAATTTATGACTTCTCTCTTTCATTGAATGTTGTTTGTTTTTTTTTTTTTTGACACAGCTGAATGGTTTAGTTGGCTAAAGCCCACTGGCTTAGGAGGAGGCAGCCATGAATATGTGACTGTCATGTGACCTCAAGCTTTTTCCATGAGAGAATCAGGGTTTGGTCAGTTCTCTCATCTGCAGGTGCCTGGGCCAATCAGGAGTGGCCGCTAGACAGCAATGAGGCTACACAGCTTAGCGCCTGTCTTTCCCCAGTGAGGTTGTATCTCTTGTAATAGCTGGTGACAGGCACTGTCCTGCAGGTCTAAAGTCCGTTTCCCAAGCAAATGTACAGCTAGAGGCCTCGTTTTTTGTTTACACTTCATTTTCATCCAAGACGGTTTTTATCATATCCTAACATCGTCCAAAAAAAACGTATGTAACTGAGACAACTCAAACAGTGATGAAGTCTTCCACAGAATCAGTAAAAAAAAAATTGCAATTAGAGTTAATGACATTATAATGGGTTTGTCTTTTAGACCTCTTAGCTCCTGAAGGGCTGTTATTTACATTAGGCTGTTAGTCTAGTTAGTCTAGCGCCTTGACACTGGATGGCAGATCAGAGTCCCTGGCCACCATTTGAACCGTAGACTGCCGCGGCGAGACGTGGGGGCCGCTGGAGCACAGGTACCTCGTTGCATGTGACGGTCATGAGGATGTGGCTGTAGTCGGTGCAGCTCCAGCGAAGCACGTACATGCCCTCCTCGTTGCCTTCCTGTCGCAGCTTCTGAACGGCGTAGTCCGTGCTGGGAGGGAGGGGCAGAGCAGAGCGCAGGGCCAAAAAAACACAACAAAGTAAGGCTTGGAAAGTGTAACACACACAATAAAAAGGAGATTTGACTTTATACTCTACATTTTTAACATTTTTAATCAAACAATTCACATTTTCTGCGCAGTGCAGATTCTTATCTTTTATTCATTACAAATGTTGATTTGAAATTACAGTATGTTTTATACATAGTCCCCATCCTCTATTTCAGTGTACCATAATGCCCTATACATGCACATGTGTGTGTATATGTGTGTGTGTGTATATATAACAGCTGATCAACCATCATGGCTTGAAGCCCATTGCACAATGAAATATGGTGACCTCTAGATACAAATGCAGAAAGAGCACTGACACAAGCTGGGTTGTGTCAGTTGACGTTCCCGTGTCGGTGACGTCGTCATGTTTCGGAGGTGACGATGGTGCGTCACGTTACGGACAGCGGGAGCGCAGGTGGGTGACAGGACTGACCATATGGGCCCGTGGCAGCCGTTCTCCAGGTTCAGCATCACGGACGACGGAGCCACCTCGGTGCATAGGTAGTGATGGGCGTCGACCGTCAGCCGGAAGTATCCGTCCACCAGTGCGGCGAAGGAGAGGGCCTCCTTATGGGACGCCAGCGTCAGTTCCTACAGAGACACAGCGGAGGAGGTCGGCCTCTCAGAACTACAGCGCTTCCACGGCAGGCGAACCCTCATTGAGCCTGCACTGCTACCGTGACTGTGTGCAATCTGTAAAAGGGTAGTCAGGTGACGGACACATAAAAGCACAATGGAGGCCGTGTAGATACCATCTCCTGGCTCTCTGCCCCAGGCAGCTCGCTCTTGTTATGTTGCCGCGTGTGCCAATCTCTATCTCAATCACTCACCATCTGCTTTGTCTGCAAACATACTGTATGTAAATACGTCCTCCTTATTTACATGCACACTGTCTGCGCGCTGTCTGTGCATGCCCGCCGATTGTGAACCAACAGTGAGAGTAAAAACATACTAACAGCGCTTTATTTCAAACCAATATTTCCCCACGTTTTAGTCAGCTTCTGAATACTTGGTGGAAGATCGTACCATATTTTTATTGTCCTGTTTGGAGATGGAGACCGTGGACTCCCTGATGACGATGTGCGTGATCTCGTAGAAGTCGCTGAACTGCTCCCAGTCGTGAGTGGCGTCTTTGCCTTTGTCGTTTTTACTTCTCCCCTCCATCGTATTATTCTTGGAGTTATTGTTCACTTTCAGCTCCGCTGTGCTCTGTGTGCGTGGCAAAAATAACAACTAGGAAAGTCAAATTCAGAAATGAATGCAAAATGAATTATGCAGTAGCAAGTCTGAAAGGAAGTCAGGTGTACATATGGATATTAACTAAGAAAATGACTACAAATGACTGACCTTGGCCTGCATGCCTTTAAAACCATAATTAATTTCCAAATATATCCCTGCCAGTTACCCCATCATAAAGACAAATGTGCAGAATCTCTAAAAAACCCATTTGTAAGGCCAACATCACTATCTGCCACTAACAATAAACGCCCAAGTAATTTTACTGGCAGGAGAACGGTTTTATAATCATTAGCAAACTATTTAACATCTAGTCTTGTGAATCGCACAATCAAGATGAACTGCAATGAATCTTACAATGACTGGCTTCTTCCGAAATTCTATCCCACCGCAGCCAGACACCTGCACCTCGTACTCCTGAGGGTCCCGTTTCTTTTTGCAGTTCCTGGACCCGTCGGTCTCGTAGAATATCTGGAGCTCGTGGGGCTGAAAGATCTCGCAGCCAAAGTTCTTGGTCAGGGTTTCCAGGGTGGCCAGGTATTTGACCTTCAGGTCGTGCGCGGTCACGTTGCTGTCCTGGATGGTCTTGTTGTTGAACTCGTTCAGGAAGTTCTTGAAGACGTTTTTGATGCGGATGCGGGTGAGGATGCTCCGCTGCTTGATGGCTCTGTTCAAGCTTTCCGGAATGTGCTTCTTGTAGCTGAGGGAAGGGGACACGGAGCGACAAAATGGTGCAGGTTATTCCACTCTCCTCTCCACCAAAACACGTGAGGCGAGGCCTCACCATGACAGGCTGACTGACCTGGCCGTGGCCTCTCAGACGGAGGACGACACACACTAGCCAAACAAGTTAGCTCAGGACGTGTTTGAACACCAGTGGAAAAGGTTGTTTTGTTTGGCCTTGAATTTTTAGCTGCGACCAGTCGCGGTCGGTTCACAAAAATTTCGCCAACCTTTGGCGGCCACAGTTTTTGCCCCAGGAGGCTGAAATTTGGCGTGGAGGTCAAGAGTGTGTGAGCGAAGGGAAGTCTTTCTATTCATACCAATTGGCTAAAAGGGAGCGTGGCAGTGGGAGTGGCTATCGCAAATTCGCGCTTGTTTAATGTGAGTTTTGAAGCGTCTGCGACAGCACGGCGGGGGGGGGGCTGTGTTCTGCATCGTCAGGTACCTGATCTGTCCCGGAGCTCCCGTCAGGGGCAGCTGCCTGTTGATGGCGTAGTGCGAGATGGCCAGCACGGCCATTCCCAAGCATTCGTTCTCAATCACGTGGACCTCGGGCTCGCTCTGCGGACTCCGCACCGGCGCCCACCCCTTCAGGAAGTCGTGCTGGCCCTGGGGCGGCACACGAAAGCACATGAGCACGAACCAACCAGCACTCTCACATCTCTCCTCTGCCGTTCTGATTACAACACCATAGCTCTGTATCGCCATCAAATTTCCATCGTTGCCAATTTTGAGTGCGGGTGGACAAAAAGCTCTCCTCATCTGTTTTGTATGGCACACAGAAAATTTCAAGACACCATGTGACTAAAACGTATCTAGCGTAATGTAATTCCAATTTCATTAAGAGCTGTTTTTTGGAGGTAAGGTATGTTTTATACAATACTGACATCATCTGCATTAACTGATCAACTAACTGGCGAATGACAGAATATCCTGCTCTCCTGGACCAGGGTCGGCCCGCCCTGATGTAATGAACGCTGTGTCAATCACCTGTGCGAACAGATACTCCAGAGATGGCGCGTCCAGCAGCGGAGTTCCCTCTGGGGCTCTCTCGGGGCTCACCCCATTCCTCTGCCTGCCCGTGGAGTGCCTCCACACCGGAGACTCGTTCTCACTTGTGCCATGCCAATTGGTGAAATAAAACCTGAAAAGCAACAACGGTATCCGTCATACTCTGCAGGCATGGAGAATGTGTGCCTCTGCATACATTTGTTTATGTGCATAAGTGTGTGCGCCCATGCATTTGTTTATGTGCGTATGTGGGTGTGTGCGCACGTGCGCGTGCGTATTTTTATGTGCATATAGGTGTTTCTTTATGTGCATATGTGAGTGCGTGCACGTTTCTGCGTACATGTATATGTACATAACTGCGTGTGTATGCCTTTCTTTACGCGCACAAGTGTGTGCGTGCGTGTTGGTTTATGCGTATAAGCGTGTGGGCTGATTTGTTTATGTGCATAAGTGTGTGCACATGCTTTGTTTATGAGCATAAGTGCGTGTTTGTGCACGCGTTTGTTTCTGTGCATAAGTGTGTGCGTGCATGTTTGTTTATGCGCGTAAGTGTGTACGTGCACACGTTTCTTTATGTGGGTGTGTGTGCATGCATTTGCTTGTGTGTGTGTGTGCTTTCTTTATGTGTATAAGTGTGTGCACATGCATTGTTAATGTGCATTAGTGTGTGCATGCATATTTGTTTATGTGCATTAGTGTGTGCATGCATATTTGTTTATGTGCATTAGTGCTTGCATCCATGTTTGTTTATGTGCATAAGTGTGTGTGCGTGCTTTATGTGAATAAGTGTGCATGTGTTTCTTTACATGCATAAGTGTGCATGTGCTTTGTTTCTGTGTGTAAGTGTGTGTGTGTGTGCACGTGCGTGTTTCTTTATGTGCATAAGTGTGTGCGTGCTTTGTTTATCTGCAAAGCTGTGCATGCACGCTCGGTTTGTGGGAGAGACGGCCTGCCTGACAGAACAGAGGAAGAACTGAGT
Organism: Albula goreensis; assembly: GCA_022829145.1. Taxonomy (NCBI): domain Eukaryota; kingdom Metazoa; phylum Chordata; class Actinopteri; order Albuliformes; family Albulidae; genus Albula; species Albula goreensis. The sequence goes on from CM040753.1 coordinate 32,667,725, forward strand.
GTAAATTGACCCAAAAAAAGGAAAAATAAGAGTCCAATATCACTTCAGTGTACTCTGCCACCAACGACCGGGAGAGGCATTTGTACCATGATATTTTAAAACCATAACAAACTGTGAATCAAACGTTTGTTGTTTTTGCATTTTTGGGAGGGAACCAAGTGCTGAGGTTTTTAGGAGGAGCTATCAGTTTGGGAAGGTCTGAACCATCAAGAGTAATTTATGTCACACCATCACACTGCTGTTAACGCTGAACCCACTCAAAGTAAACAGGAAGTTCCTGATCACAAATAGGGTTTCCTTTGACAAAACAGACCATGTATGCATTCAGGTTAACCACCACCTACTTGTTGATGTGATAGGTGTGATATATGAAAATTAAACAGAATTCTGTAATACCAGTATCTTCTGGGTTTCGTTTCTCCTGTATGTTTTGGGAGGGTAAAATGGGGACATGCACCATTTCTGTGAATTAGTGATCCCTGGACCTCATTGGCCACACATTTGAATTAGAAACACACCACACTTTACACCTGGTGTACCGAAATGCTTAATTTACGTATGTGCAGCTCAGAGATAGGTTTCGAATGTATTAAGCAAGCGGGTCTTTAGTATGTAGAGTTCTGCATCTTTGAAAGTAATGTGAACATTTTAAATAAATAGGCTACACTCCTTTAGCAGCTACAATCCCTCGTATGATCATGTGGTCCTTTAAGTGAAACAGTGAGTGAGTACTGCTGTTTGCTGTGCTGTGCCGCTACTTTGAAATCTTGCCTCTGTCCAATGGAACCCTACTCATGCTAGTTATGAAATAAGGATGTTTTTAAATGAGGAAGTCTTAAACAACGTACCGTAATGATTGGTTTTGGTTAATGCCAAATTATTGCTTTAATGGTAGCAAAGATAATAAGAAACTAAATGTTTTGTTTAGTCTTAGCTAGCCAACAGTGATTCTGTCTAATTCTCTGTCCAATTTTTTGCATCATAAGACACAGTTGTAAAACCAACATTTTGAACCTCTGCGTTAGGTAGTCACCTGTACATAGCAGCTTGCTAATATTCTCAAATTGTATTCTTCAGCAGTAGTGCCTTAATCAGACTTTTATTGTATTTTGTGTTTTCTAAGACAGCGAGACATCATTTTGGTTTAATATTTCTTTTGCATCTGCAGTGATTTTGCATAATTAGAAAGATAGTTCTGGATACTATGTCTCTGTTGACCAGTATTTCAGTAACTCTAAACTTGATATGACTTAAATACTACTGCATTCATTTTTATATTGTAAATTTAAAGCATATCTGTGTAACCTTGGTTACAGATCCACGTGACCTAATCAGCTTGCGTAACTGGAGGGGAATTCCACATACATGTGCGCGCACACACATGCACACATTATTTTCTGCCACCTCCGCACATGCATATACGCGCATGCATAAATACATATATGCATATGCAAAAAGTACAACAAGTGACACACAGGACAACAATAGGAAACTCTGCAGGTTGCAGAGTGTTACACATCCATTGTTCTGAATGGTGTGCATTACATAGACAGCTGGGGTCAGAGAGTGTCTCACAAGTCTCACTATGAGACTATCCCCAATAGACCCATGAAGGGGAAGGAGGGTACACAATGACTGTTCTGATTCAAAGTGCTCTCTCTCACTTCTCTCGCCTTTTTCTGCACCACAGGTCGAGTACATCACAAGAGTAGATTGTTGTTCTGTGAGGGCAGACATTTGATATTTTCTTCCACGCCTCATTTTAATGGACCAATCGTATTCGATCTACTATTTGCATATTCCTCCCCCGTGACCAGTCGACTCACACAGACGGTTACGGTCGTGTAAATTACGCCTGCTCCGTTTTGCATATTTGCGGTCTGGAACGAGCGTCAAACTTGGAGAGGATTGGCCGGTCACCAGTACTGTCAGTGAAATCATGGCTGTGGTCCATTAATATGAAACATGAGCTGCAGGAGTGTGTTACACCCAGTCTAAGAGGTATTAATACCAAGAAAAATGACAGCTGCAGGGAAACACATGATGAAAAACATCAATCGACGATTACCTTTAAGGAACCAACTCTTCTGTAAATGCCCAGGACTGAATTAACATTTAGATTACCATGACAATTCAAGGACCATAATCCATATTTTTTCCTGGTGAGGCAGAGCCAGTTGCTGCCTTGGTAATGTACACCTGGGAGCTTACCTCATTCGGTAATGCAGTTTCAGGGACGTACACTCGTTGATTTGGAACTTGTGATTGGGTGGGTACCAGATCCCCTCGCTGTCATCGTATAGGGCGAACAGATTATGGCAAAGAGGGGAAATGCCTAGACGAGATAGAAATGACTCATATTAAAAAACGGTGGCATTTAAATACCATTCAAGAAATGTGGCTTACATGATCAGTGCTGTCCGACAAACGTAACGAAAGCCCGACGCCAATCCAACTCACTTCCTGAGTTCACTGAAAGAAATACTCATAAAAGCAAAGACAACAGTGGTGATGAAAGATTTCACAGAACAAAACTGGGGAGGCGACACCCCTTGTTTACTCGATAACTTGACAAACAGGATATCTACATTAATGCAATAATGTACGTCCTAGCTAAGGGGAAATAGTTTTCGGGAAGAGTGTGACGTTTTTTTGAATGCTGATCGTTGTGCAACACCCATTGAGTAGAGGGTATGATTTATCTTTAGACAAGCATCAGTGTCAGCCAAGGGCGTCAAGAAAAGGCACACGGCTCCCCGCATAGATAAACTCAATAAACCTTTATTACCCTGGAGACTGACACGTTTCAGTGGCAGAGGTCAGGCTACTGCCTCTAAATACCTTTCAAAATACCTTTGTCCTCATCCAGAAATGTCTCCACGCCAATCGCCAAGAGAGTGTACATTCCTACTGTAAACATTTGTAACCAATGTAGTACTCTCTACCATGCAAATTATTTTACAATCCTCGCATGCAAGTCCTCCATCTGTTCAAATTACAGTTCGATTTTGCACAGCCTCCAGGTGTACTTCGCCTAGTGCAAGCCCCCCCCCGCGATTTTCAATATGGTCAAATGCAAGGCAGACACAATTAGGTCCGATAACTGCACAGCTGGTGGAGGAGGAGTCAGGAAGTCCCATAAATAAATACTGCAGCAATCAGAAAAGGGAGCTGCCAGCTCTTCTTTCATGGCCTTATTAGAGGAAAGCAAAACCGGGTAGAAGGTTGCAGCTGATAACTGGAATTTTTTTTTGGCAAACTAGCACTTCCCAAGACTGTGTAAGCATGCACAGTGCTCTCCATTTAGCTAAAGACCAGGCAACTGGCCAGAATTGAGTTTAGTCTCTGTTACTTTTCAAAATGGCTTCTGTATAGTTTTCACCCACAGTACTCATTTAAAACAGTAATTAGCATATATGACATGGTGAGCAGAATCAGATCTCTGGTGCTACGCTACCGGAAAGGAAATATGGGTCAGGTATACCTGGTGATATTCAAAAAAATACAAACCGCCGTTTTGACTGGCTCCAAGCCAACACGGTTTAGTTTAGCCGCACCTGAACAGAACCATGGAAAAGACGGGGGTAAATATCTGCTCTGCCCTGTGTTTACACAAACCCTGTTTTTTTCCGTTCTTCATGTAAGGATCAGCGCTCCCCATTTCGCTGTATTACAGCAGTCTTTTACACATTCAGGGGGCATTTCATGATGCAGTAACAGTGTAATTACCGCAGACCCTGGGATTCCCCCTTATATCTACTACAGTTGCATTAAATTCCTAGAAACTCCCAAAGACGTTGAGAACCAGTTTGATGATGTTTTCCGTATCTGGCTCGGGCCAGCTGGATTGTCTCGTCAGCGAGACCATGCACGCACGGGCGGGCGGCGACTTACGGCACTTCTGGGCCGCCAGTACGCACAGCTCCTCGGCGGAATGGCTGTCCTTCAGGAACTCCAGCTGGTGCAGGTCCTGCAGGTAGAAGTGGACCTCCAGGCCCCTCGCCGTCGACGGGACGGGGGTGTCGCTCATCTTCCTCAGCCTCATTTTGCGACACAGCTCCCGGCCCAGTTCAATCCCGCTTTGTCCCGACATCAAGCCACTAGAAAAGAAAGGAAAGGAAAAGGGAGAAAGAGAAACAGTGAGTATTTCCCCCTTCCAAGTGAGTCAGCTCTGGATCGCTGTCTAGACGAGCTGAGTAACTACAGTACTCCATGGGTCTTCACACCTTGCTGTATTCTCAGTACCCACAATTCCTGCAGAAACGAAACCTGAACAACATTCATTTCGTCTTTACGCCTATGAAGGCAAGCGAATGCGAGCAGACTATCAATTTCATCTGTGCAAGTCTGAGAGGTTAAAGGAGCAACATCTCAAATTTACAATGCAGAAATTTCAATTTGAAACATCTTTCGTGGGAAGCTTAACAAAAGCAATCATTTCAGAACAATTTCAATATGGTGGTGGTTTCGGTACGCAAGATTGATGTAGAGCTGTTTACGCTGTGAGGCAGACCATCAACATAAGAGCCGCTAAAGTGAGAACATCATAGACAGTCTGTTGGTTAACCGTAGTCAGAAAAACGATGGCAGTTCACTGGGACATCAACACCATTTTCAAGATGCTAGAGGAGCACAAAAAATGTATTTCACCGACCAATTATTCTTGGCATTTGATATCAACTACTCAGATGCACATCATTTTTAGCCAGACCAAAACAACTTAAACCAGGGATTTATACAATATTGATGAAGGGCGTACTATAAACTGACCAACAGGTTTTTGTTTAGTTTAGAATTTGATTTATTTTGGAATGCTCACCATTGCCTCCCCTGCAAACAGGGATGAAAATTAACCAAAATTGGTCAATCAGTAAGAGAACTGGCCAAGACACACTGCAGAACTTACATTTTTTCATTTGCTTTGCTGCTTGGCATTCATGTTCACTGTAGAGCGTGACTGCTTTCTTATCCGTTAATGTTTGGTGTGATAACTCAGAAACTAGCACTCGGATTTTCCATACGACTACCACAATTACTATTGTTTAAAGCATATATATCGAACTGTCCCTGCCCACCAAAAGGTCTGTCCAAAGATCTCCGGCATCGCGATCTCTGTGGTGGTGTTGTCAGTCATGAGAGCGAGGGATATCTCTAGGCATCTTCAGGATCTGACCTTTTGGGTTCAGAGACTATCAATTTACAAGCGGTTTCACTGGAATCCAGTCATACATTTCGCTCACTAATATGGAATCATAAACCAGACATTGCAAGTGCAGCTTGAACCATATCCTTAGAAGTGACTCATAGACAACTAACCATTCTTCCAACTCGCGAACAGTGGTCATTGCTCCAAGAATTCCCCTCACTCCCAGACACAGAGGACTAAATATTTGCAAGGTTCAGTACAGGCGAAGTTAGCCTTGTAGTTAAAAAAAAAAAAAAAAAAAAAAACACACACACACACACACATTAGGCTAATTGTATTCAAAGCAAAGTTCAAAGCAAAGTATGCCCTAAAGGAACTTCATCAAATAAACATGGCTGTTTTTCTCCCTGATGTTTTCTGCTTCATACCACCGGCCGATCAGATCAGCATATTAGCTGCTGTTAGCCTTTAAAATGGGCTTCCCCCCGCCCCCTGAGTGAAATAACATGGCCTTTAGCGAGTGAGAAAGGTGCACAACGTTTCTCTGTGGTTCTGACTTTTTACAAAACCACAAAGGCAGAGACCTCGGGCGTTACTTCCCTTTTCACAGAGATAATCACGAAAGGAAGAGACCGTACTTCTAAGACTGCGATCTTAGTCCGTTTAAAAATGCACATTGTTGCGCCACAAAATGTCTCTCATCGAGTTAAGACAGCTCTTACGTCGCATATTGAGTGCAGTGAGCAATATGAATTTCTCGGGTGCTGACAGTTAAAATGTACAACAGCTCTGTCCCACAAAGTAGCCAACATATGTTGAACGAACAGAGCCGTGCCCCACACCTGGGAGCATATTCAGCCTGGAGCAAAGAGGATTTTTCTGTTTTCCAAATGTTTACAATGCAATGATACAACTGAACACAAAAAACAAACTTTCCTTTATATCATACTTAACAGGTTGGGAAAAATCAATATTGAATTTACTTTTAACTGTGGCCAGCAATCTTCCATGGTGTCAAGAGATATATAAACCAGTTTTGAATATTTACATTATTGTTGATCCTTTCTTAATTTTACTTTCAAACAAAATTCCCATCGATCAGGGGTTTTCATCACGGTTTAGTTTTAAGCTGCATGTAAGTTGCATGTAATTTAGAAAATCTATCGAGTCCAATTTACATTTGCCAGCTTCAACGAAGTGACACAAAGTTTATGAGCGCTATTAGCTATTAGCGGTCTGTGGTTGGAGAGACCGAGCTGCCGCTAGCACTATTTACATAGCATCTTGCGAGATTGCTATTTGCTCTCTCCTTTTGAAAACAAGCAGCACCACTGAATGCTAATGAGAATTTGTATTTAATCTGAGTATGTACTGGTGCCAAATGTCTAAGGCTTGGTTTTTTTACGCAGAATAATAAGGGACTTGGCACAACAGTTGCTCCTGGAGCCGACCTTCGAACCAGCCGAAAGCAATCCCTGTGCCAAATAAAAAAAAAACGCAAGGCTCCAGTGGAAAGATGGGGGACAATAATGTAGAAGACACTGTGTATCGGCTCAGATACTGAACTGAGATCCTGTCTCACTGTGGTCAAGACAACACTGCGCAGATCACAAAGAGTAAAGGGGAACACAGTTTCACTACAAAGCACTTTACCTAGATACATTTATATAGATTCATATGTCTCAATCAGTTGTTATTATTACAATGAATACATGTTTCTGAGCTTGTGCATGCAGAAGTAGAATGTGCAGAGCTATTTTATCTGAAGGGAGTATGCAAAAATAATGTTTTGGAGTATGAAAACATTGAAGGACTTAAATTATGCTGAACTACTGTACAGAGTTCATACAAGGCTTGAAACAAAAGACAAAGGACTACTAAATAAAATATAGCACTCCTAACTTAAAATTTTAGGTACCAAATAAACTAAAAGAAAAAATAAAAACACTGACATTTTCATAAAAAAAACATTAAAACTATTTATCAAAGCTTGCCTAATTTCTGAACGTTGAATTCTTCCTTTACAGTTGCCTCACGGGAAGAAAATTCAAGTATTCATCTGAATACCTGTAATTATGAAAACACATATTTGCTAGAATTAAATGGTAAACATTAGAGCAAACTGGTTCACTCTAGAAGAACAACTTGTCTTGCCGCTTGCCTGGGGAATTCCGTTAGCCTTCACGTTTTGAAGTGACTGATATTTTAGTCATGACCGTTTTAGCTGCAGTTTGGAGGGTTCCAATATCAATACAAAGGCAAAAGTCTTGCAATTCTGCCCTGTTATTCTATGGTGATGGTTGAAATTACTACTTGGGTTGCGTGATTGAAACAGGAAGTTGTTAATTGGATTGTGTGCGTGTTTATACTAGTCACAGTGTACCAGCAGGTGTTTGAAATGACTGGAGGCATGATCTGTCATTCAGTGAAGATGTGCTCCTTGTCACTACAGCTGGGTACAAGGCTGACGTCTCTATTTATTATTCATACCTAAAAACATCAAAACAACTCCGCACTCACCCTTTGAAGCTAAGTTTGAAGTCAGCGATTGCTGATTAATGGTGCTGAGTACTCATATTTCTTGCAGACAGGTCTGTCTTTGAAGATGACAATGCCTCCACTAAAGAGCATGACTTAATGTTGTCCATATGTCACTGGCTTCACAGTCCATAGATTGAAGCTTATAGCTTTTCTGGTGCAGTGCTCAAGAGTTTTCTGCGTACATCAACCTGCTGTGAGCTTGATGCTTGGTGCAAAGTAAGTGTCTTTGGTAGTTTCAGACCAAAGCTGGTGTCATTTTACCGTCATGCACCCACATTTTTTTAAGCAAATGAATTTGTGCCCATCTGGGTGTGATGGTCTTAAGATGGGGTGTGGTCAGGCACAATGTTGGGACACTGCTGTTTTGAATGCAAATGAAAAAGCTTGCACTTGGTCTTAAGTCAAGTCACACTTGCTTCATTGTTATTTTAAGGGTGCAATGTCAAAACTGTAAAGCACCTTCGGTTGAACAAACAGGAGCGCGTAAAAACATGAATAACAATTAAAAATACAATGTTAAATATTATTATTGTATGTACCAAGATATGTAAAATAAGTGTCATATTGGTTATTCTTGATATTGATCCAAGATGAGCTGGAGATGAAAGCCTGCAGAAAAGTAAAGCTGCTTCATCTACAGCCTGGTAAGAGTTACTTGACTGAGGAAAAAATCCAAATCTTTGTCCAGCAAATATCACATCTTTTTGAAAATGCATTGTCATAGAAAATGAGGATTCACTTACTCACCTCTGGAAGCTGCCTGTTGTTTCCATAAATTCTAACGTTTGAATGCTTTCACGTCATACAAAAGCAGTCAGAAGGTGCAAACTGCAGGTAGCTTTTACAGTAATCGCTCAAGTAATCCTTTGTTAAACTACCAAAAGTGGATTTGGATATGTTCCAACTGTGCATAAGATGACCATGCCAGAACAAACACTTACACTGTCAAAATATAACCCTCTGTGTCCTCTTGCTCCTGCAGAATACCAGCCTAGTGTACACAGAGGTACACTGACTACACATGGCAACCCAATGTCCTACTAAAGGATTTACATTCACATTTCTATTTTTCTGTACACTAAAAGCAGCTTTCATGGTCCATGTAAGACTTTAAAAGCACTTTTGTACCATTCAACATTTTATAAAGTTTTATCGTTTTTTTAATGTCATGCATGTATTTAGAAGTAATCTATAATAATAATATGGCCTAACGCATTAAAAACTGTTGCAAGATTAAGATATAGCCAACCTGTTGTTTTTGCTGGGTTTTGGAAAAAAAAAAGAAAGACTATTTTATTATGGTAGTTGTGAGCAGGGAACTCAAGCAGCAGCTGCTCGCGCCCTTTAATGGTGGGTGGAGATGTAGCCTATATTTGCATCCCAACGACCTCTGTACCTTCTCAGCAGGTGTCCTGACCAGAGTTTACGCTAGACGTTTTTATTTTGAAAGCCAATATGGCCGTTAATATTCCAGAATTCCGGCCATATAGGACATATGTTTTAAATAGCCATATAACAGCCCACATTTAAACAGCAATAAAGCACAAACGCTATGATCCAACAAACGTATTCTATTAAAAGTAGTCAGCATGAATGGACTCTTTGCCACCCTTCGCAAACTTTGCGAACTGAACATATAGGCTACAACAATAAAAGAACAGCCTTGCTATTGTTAAATAAATAAAGACATTAGCCTAAAAGAAATGTATGTCTGTTTGCATTGCAAGCCCGTCACAATAAATAAACTAGGCTGAATGCAGAAGCATTTAGGTCTAGAATAAAATAATAGGCTGGTCGGTCAGAATTCCGAAACCGCGTTTGTCCAATTCCTGCTTATTTGCGGCGCAACTTCATTGAATAGAAGTGCTTGCCTGCTCGTGCAAAGTTGAAGCCATCCAACCCCTTGCCACAACTTGCTTTTAATAAAGCCATTTGTTGTACCTGCCCTAACAAATGGTGCAGAACAATTTGTCTGTTCCGTCCACCTTTTTATGTTTTAACCATTTGGACTTTTCCCTGCCATTCTGGTTTAAAACATCGTTTGGTTTTTTTGCTGTCGCATCTCCCATTTCTTTAGGAGCTTGACGCTTTTCTGTAGTCTTGCTGGCCTCGGCGGCAGTACTTGCACCATCACTTGTTTTTTTTTTTTTTTTTTTAAACTGGATGTCTGCTTTGACATTTCGGAGTCGTGCCAATATGCGGATTCGAGCCAAAGCGCAGGGCTGTTGCCCGTGGCGCACTATAGGCTTTAATCCTGCATAATGCTTAGTCACATGACCAAACACTCAGCGAATCTCTCATTCTCGTAACAGTGGAGGAAAAACAAACTTTTGCATAATATAAGTTTAAATTTATGTTAACATATTTTATATATGTCACAAAATATTAGGGTTTTTAAATCTGCTATTAATGAATGTATTTATTTGGCATATTTCCCACTGTACATTTTGGCCTATCATTTTCATCTGCCGGACAATTACACTTGATACCGGCCAAAAGCCGGCATATGCCTGGTTTACATAAACCCTGGTCCTGACATAAAGGCCAAAGACTAAACAAGTTCTGAAACTAACTGATGCCCTTAAACATGGCACAAATGCATACAGATATGAAAAAGGTGAAATATGCGGTACAGTAGTAAATATGCAGGCAGTAACACTGGCTATAGATATAAGACAGATATCAGATATAAGGGGAGATCTTAGCTGTAAGAGAAATTGCATTCTAGAATTTCTTATCATAATTCTTAGAAAATGCCAGCGTTGGCCTCTCTCTGATTGCTGGACAATTCACACCGGTGAAATTCCAGTATAGAATAGAGCACAGAGCAGTTAAGGAAACATAAGTGACAGATGTCATCAGGTATTGCGTAACGCACGCAACAAAAAAAACACACGCGTCTGCGATTAATGAGGCCGTCTGTGGTCACACCATCTCACTGACAAATTTGAGAGCATGAGAGACGGGATAATCATCTATTTCAGATAAGCCTTAGACAAAGCTAAAATTAAAACCTACTATCATGAAAACCTGACAGCATTTGCACAAGCACACCTTGAAACTTCATCTGAACTTTTCAGACAAAATTTACGACCAACCCGTTGAAACTTCAACTCTGAACTTTCTCAGACAAATGTACGACAAATTCAGCCTTTTCAAACAAACCTACCTGCCAGCACGTATTCTGTCCTTAATGCTAACCAATTGGCTGAAACACTAGCCTCCGGATTTAGTCTTAGTTGTTTGCTGTAAAAAGTGATGACATTTACAAAGGAAATTAATTATGTTTTCTTTTCCCTCAACAGGTCATCCATAGGGTTCAGCCCTTCTAACCCTACTGGCACAACTTTCAGCCTTTTAAACAAACCTTTGTGTTGTAAGTCCTGCCAGCACCTATAATGTAATGTAATGAAAAAAAAATACCTCGGTCGGTGAATGGCTTCTCACTCTGCAGAAGGCAAATTTACGGAGAAACAGTACTGAATTCTGGGAGTTTTCTTGGGTATGAAAGGCGGTATATATTTAAACTGCAAGCACTGATCAAGGATTCCATTCAAATGATTCATCACAATAAAGTACAATATGGGAATAGCGTATGATCGCTCAGCCATGTCCCATTTCAGTCCTGATTACGCGGGTATGTACGCGCACATGAGCGGTGAGGCACGACACCCGAAAAAGATTTGATTGCTTACACAGCGAAATTCCCTTTCATGTCTTTACTATGAAAACAGAATACACAAGCTGAGGGAACAAATAACCAGCCAGACAGGTTAGGCTACGCGTGTGACTTAGACATTGTGTGTGACCACTTTTCAAAAAATTTTGTTTTCGCATTTTAAAAAGACACTTGCTGCGGCTGAAAAAGAAAACCATCAAACCACAGCACGAACAGTGCTGTCACACAAATATGTATTTGCTTTTTACGCAGATGAACTCGATGGCACCAAGCAAAACTTGAAAGTATGTACGGAGGTTCAAACAAGCCAGCCAATCAGCTCATTTAGAATCACAGGTGTTGTAGGGTCACACATATCTCTCACACACTTTTTTTAGGCTTAAGTATGTTCTGTTTTGGTGCCCATGCTGTACAGGGGGGCAGCCTGTAGTCTAATGGCCATGGTACATGACTGGGACCCCTGAGGCTGGTGGCTCAAGCCCCAGTCTAGCCACAGCAAGGACACCATTGCTGTTGGGCCCTGAGCAAGGCCCTTAACCCCACATTGCTCCCAGAGGGGGATTGGCCCTTGGTTACTCTAATCAACTGTAAGTGTCTGGATAAAAAAACATCAGCTAAACTGTAAAGTACAGGAAAAACCTTGTTGGCAGCAGAGAAGATCCCTGCCAAACACAAAGTCTGAGCTCGCTGAGATCATGAAAGAGAGCTTAACTGAATGACTTGTCCTGGTGGCAAAGCATGAAATCAAGGTTGTTTGCTGGCTTACTCATTGGTGCTTGGAGTTGTGCTTGTTGGTACAATGTTTTTGGGTGAATTTTCTGTTGAACTATATCCTCAGGATTTAGCAGCTTGCTGTGCGCCAGCTGTGGATGCAGAACTGCTGTTGATATGAAATTCCTTATGGAGGTCATAAAGTTGGTACACATTTTTGTACATATCAAAAGTCAAAACTCTCAAACTACTTTTTCTGTAGGCAATTCTTAAGTGTTTCAGATCCTGAGCAAACTGAAAAACATGTTTTGTTTCAGTCCGCCCTTGTAAAAACTTTGCCCTACTAAACCAAACGGAAGAATGAGAACATAACACCAATCCAAGGCTATGGCCTGGCCAATTCAGATGGAGACTGAAATTTAATAATAAAACAAGAAAAGGACGGACCATTCTTTGATGCACTGTGATATTATAAAAACTGCTGTTGACAAACTTAGTAATCAGGTTTAACCATCATTTTTTTTCTCATTTTAACATTAACTGACAAAATATGGCCCCACTAACCCAAAAAGCTAATTTGAGCCAAAAGACTGTCTCTAGTTTCCAAATGTAACTGAATTCTCCAGAAAAAAAAAACAGTAGCTGGCAGAGGTTCTAATGTTTAAAAATGTGTATTTTTATGTGTAAAACTGGCTTTTTATGGCTATAACCTACATGCTACCCAGAAAGCTTATCTGTCAGACTAATGGTGTTAGCGGTGATGGATGGTTTTAGATCTAGCTCAAAAACAGAAACCAGTGTCCCTGTGAATTCTTTTTAGAACCACCCAAATTTGGTGTGAAAACCATACAAACTCCAAAATACAAAAAAAAAAAAAAAAAAAAAAACAGGACAAACTAAACACAGACATTACATATCCCAATAGACAGTGAGCTGTGCGTGAATAATGCATTTCAAAGCTCAACTAGAGATCCATGCCTTAAAGCCAGCAACAAGCACATTTAATGTCAGATATATAGCATTTTAACTGATACAACATAACCAACATATTGATATTAAAAGGATTTTGAACAGTATTTATTTGCAACGTATTATCCATAGAGGCATTTGATTCTAAGAATAATAATCTGGGCATATTTTGTAACCCTGCATTAGAGATTTTGCTATTTTTGCATTATAACATAGATCTCAGTGAGTCAAGAAAATAGCAAAAATATTTTTTTCCAATTAGACCAGTGACCAGGATGTAGCCCTTCGAAATCTGGCCTCTTGGGGGCGCTGTTCATTTTTTAATGCCAGAAACAACACAAAATTGGACAAAATAAACAATCAAAAAATCAATTCATTTCTGATCATTTCTGAGGTGTAGAATCCAACGATAATCTTGTTTTTAATGTATAGATACAGGGAATACCAGAATTTTCACTTTTTAAATTTGCCAGGGGGACAACTTTCAGGTGAGAGTTCACAATGTCAAAAAAATGTCTGTGCAAAGTTTTATTCATTTTTCACCAGCTTTGAAAAATATTGTGGCTGACGCCATTTTCATACAGTTAAAGCATTGCAATACTAACCCGTGTTGTGATGTGTTTGCAGAACATATGCACAACTTCAGAGAAACGTAGCATTTTGGATTCAGAACATAATCTCTGGCTATACAAGACAGATATTGATAAGTTTAGCTGTCTTTACAGCTGGCAAGTCAGTCAGCATCATTATAAAAGCATAGTGATATTGCCTTTGTAGGCACGTTTTGATAGCAGTTTCACCACCTTTCACTCCTACAACAGAATGTCCTCACAATAAACACCATTAAGTTTATTTTGGCCGAAATACAAACTGTGCTGATCAAGTGAAAATCGTCTTACACAACAGCACACAGAAAAACATTTCATAAAAAATGTACAGGCTTGCATTCCGTTCTACTACCATTGACACTTAACGCCAACACATTACTCTGAATCAGTTAGAAAAGTTCATGGAGACTGCATTCTTGTAGTTTGACTCCATTCCGCTACATTCTTATAGTACAATACCGAATATGCCTTTTATCGGACAAATTTACCTCAATGGAAAAATCAGCAGTTTCCTGAATGAAACCATCCTTCAGTCAATACGCTACCTAAACTGTCTGGCTTCTACTCAAAATGAATTTATCCAGTTTACAGGAGATTTTAAAGTTTCACAAACTGACTTAGCAGCCTTGTTTTCTGTAATATATCTAGTATTCACAATCACTATTTCCATATTATGTGAGACCCTATTCAGATGTCAGATGTGGCGGACCAAGGTAAAAGTCAATTCAGTGTAATTCAGAATAGCCTGTCAATATCTATAGCAGGTAGAGTTGGCTGTTTCCGCTTTGCAATCCGCCAGCTACGTGCGGAAGCTACTGCTCCGGAGGACTACTCTGCTGAGGGTAGTGGAGCAGACAATCACTGTTGGCACAGGTGGACCAAAGTTGCCCCAATACATAATCAATTGGGGACTATAACTTCCTACTTAAATTATCTCTACCTGTGACTTGCACCGTTGCATAACAGGGCACATGATTTAGTTGACTCAACACACACACACACAAAAATAATAAATAAAAACGAGAATTTCCAGGCAGAAACCCCCAACTTTTCCATGTTTCTGCACAGATTATATCTGCAAACGATAATAAACGCTTTCCTTGAGATAGAGGTGAAACATTAAAACGTCAGCATGCAAATCTGTATGCAATTTATAATTTAGATTATATTTCATACGAAACGTTGTTCAACTCCATTCAGCGATATGGTTCAATTAAGTTGCATTTGGCATTTTAGTAAATATTTCTCATTGTAAATATAGTGCACAACATGATTCCACATGGGAAACGGATTGAACAGTTAACGACAGTTAACTCTCGGATAAGATAAATGAACATGGTGCATTCTTCACTCGATAGCCTGTGGCTCTATCTGGGTTTTCCCCTAACGTTACCAGATCAGTGCCGGAGCCTTCTAACGAATCAGCCAGGGAAAGATCTCGGCCATAGCGTGTTATCTAGGTCTAAGCTACCTAGCAGCGACACATGCTTGGACTCGGATTTAGCTAACAATAAGCTATCTGATATTATTAGCAGGTCGTTACATGAGAATGGTTAGCTTGTCTTGCTGGCTAAATATACAGATGCAATGATTCTACATTATTTTAGCTCACAGTAATAGGTATCGATTGCTAGCAAATAGGGCTAGGCTATCGCTACACTTCAAAACCGACTTAACGTCTGACATACTGTAGTAAGAACGATCAACTTTCACAGATTTGAACGTGTCAAGAATTACCCTTGGGTGCTATTGTAGCTAGTTTTTTACAGTTCATCATAATCGCTAGCTATGTGGAAAGGGCTGGCGCGACCAAGCATTACCGTTGAATTTTACTTCATTTGCCAGGCTAGGCCTGTATAAGAATGATTATTACAACAAACCAGAGTTGGTACAGTACACATCGGCATTCAGATCTTAAGGTAGCTAACAGTAGCTACCCGAGCTCAATCGTGGACAAGAATACCGTATCAACACAACGTTAAAAGCAACTTACCAGGCGAATTAGTGAGCCAGCGAGCTAGCTATATACTTCCGTAGTTTGCCATCAACACCTTCTACCATATCCCAAGCAATCGGTCGCGTTTCAGATGATAATACGTTTAATCAGACACCTGACTGCGTGCTTGTCTGCATTCAGATCCAACGGAGACTACAATTCTGCTAATAAGACTCTTACACGATGTGAAAACCAAGGCTGTTGAGCAGTCTCATCTATCTACTCTTCCTGTCAAACGAGGTTCTATTCCCGAAACTAGTTAACATGGCTTTGTCTTTAACACGCGTTGCTGATTGGTTATTTTTGCTTTCAGTCTTGAGAGCAATCATTAACCCTTAAAAAGGAGTATTTGTTTTGCTCAACTCAGGACACGTTGCAGTGGCGTAGACTTTGATTTATCCGACTATTATCGCGAAATAGGAATTACAAATGCAGTGTGCGCTGAGTCGGTCGGTAGCATATCCACTTGATTCCACTCCCTAATTCCTGCGCTCTGGAGAAATTTATTAAGGTATGTAGGTAATAGCCCTGCAATTAGTAAATTTACACCAATAAAACTGTGAGTAATAGGTTAAAACAGTTTTTCAGAAAACTTCTTTAATGGTCGCTACTATAAGCGCTGTTCTTTAATTGAATTGATTTCTGACATAAAATGTAGACCCTCTGTAGGTCTATTCAGCTTGGCTTGGAAATCTTGGAGTTGTACCTTCACCTACTATGACCGCAGTGGAGCCCAGTTGTGAATGTTATGCAATGAATGTTGTTCGGTTAAAGGATCACAAACACATCACGCATAAATAATTAATAGCGCAGCCAACTTTAAGCTCTTATCATCTACCATTCTATCTGTTTATATGTTTGTTTTGTTACCTTTCCAGTCTTCAACAACTCAGTGGAACATTTTTAACCCATAAGAAGCCATATTTAAAAATGGCATAATAGTACAAAAATGACAAATAAAACAAAGCGCTGAAAAACGGAGCTCATGAAATTGTCTAATTGTATTAAAACTGGACTTCAGCTGTTTCATATATCAAAATAACATATTTTAAATGTTAACTGCTACAACTGTGCTGTGAAAAGGAACATAAACCTTGGTTTAATGCAGATGTAAACACAAAATCACCCTTACCTTTGGAAGTATATAGTACAAATTCAGTATTTCACAAAATTAAATTAGACTAATCTAAACCCTCAGCAAAATTATATTCATGTCTTGATAAATTAGAAATGTCAGATAATAAACTGCCAATACATTTAGCATTTTCTTAATGTATGCATTCAGAAAATACCCTGGCCAATCTAGCGAACCTTTTTTCATCTTTATATATGGAATCAAGGTCAGGATAATGTCAGCTCCTAATATGACAGATTTATCAAGTTTATTAATATTTCCCTCATACTTCCAAAGAAAGCATTCAGGATGTGGGTCAGTGGACTTTCTGATTGATTTGAATACTTATTAATTATATGTAAAGGTTTGCAAAATCAATTTTCTTTTTATGATACAATATACCATTACTTGGACATTTACATTTGTGTCACATTGGACTCGCTATTCCGGCTTGCCTTAAACATATTGCACACCAAATTAAGTTTCAAAGATGACAGTAATATGTTGAGTGTAGCATGAACATCGATATACAGGTGCACATCTGGTCATTCAAAGATATTGTATGTAAGTGGCAACAAAAAACAAATAAATCAATAAACCAAACAATAATCATGTCAACTAACCTGATAATGGAAACCAAGAATGCCAAGTGTACCGCACACCCAGTGTGCCAAATTCAGTTGGTAGGGCTGCACTGAAATAGGCTATGCATGGTGGGATGTAGGTGGTGAACACACCTTAAGTTAGTAAACCACACTGTGTCATTATTATGTAGCTGCATTCTTTAGTCATAAGATTACAAGCTTGGTTGGTTTGACGGGTAACGGCCAGCTGTATATCTTATATTGATAAAGGCGAGAGACTAGTTAACTGCTAACTGAGCTTTTCTTTGAAATAAATAAATCATTGACAAGTTTTCTTTGTACATTTCAGATATAAGCTGAATATATTTTAAAATGGTTATGTTGATTTAATGCTTCTGTGTTTTTCCATTCTGATAAAGAACACCTGTAACAATTGGCTGCACTGGTCCGATAACAGTTAACCTGTCTTTTCTACGGTACAACAAAACTAAAAATGTCGAAGAGACAGTTAATTTGGTTCGGCGCACTGCGTAAGCTCTGTGCATTCGCTTTCTGGTGGGACTTCCCTTTCTCTGTAACCGATGCGTCATCAGCACCGCACTACCAGAAACTGTGGGCTGACATTTCCTAAGAAAACGGCTGTCAGTGATTTATTTTACTTCAAAGAAAAGCTCAATTAGCAGTTAGCAGTTAACCGGTCTCTTGCGCTTGTCAGTGTAAAACGCACAGCTTCCCCTTATGCTGTTGACTTAGTGTGAGGATTTATGGCTCCCTCTGGTGATGAGTGTAAAGATAAGCGCTGTAAAAACATCATTTGGTATATCTGTTACTTTGTCAATTAGCTTAATGTTTTTCAGCAATCACGTAATTCAGTTGCCATTAATGTAGCTTGGTCTAACAGACATACTGACAATGTGGTTTAGCTGTTACGATTTGTGCATGTTGGCCTGGGTTATTCATATGTGGTATTCCCATTCGGTTAACACGTGATAGCAATGTAAACAAAAACCCAGTTTCAAAGAAGCCATGTACGCTGTAGTATAACAAAAGTACAACCCGGTTGTCACCTGACTGTTCAAAAGGGCCAGAGATAACAGCTGAGGGAATGAGATGCAGCGAACTTCTGCTTCCTCAAACCTAGAAAATAAGTTTCCATGTGGACAAGTATACGCAACTTGAATCAGAAGTTATACTAATGTCACTGGCATTTATTAAGAGAATGATCTTTTATATAAACAACGGAAGCAGACATAATTTTCTTTGAACAAGCACTTTGGGTAAAATAGACTACTTCTTTTTTGCTTTTGCATTTTATTATTACATAACATGCACCTTTAATTTACTTTAGTTATTACATGTTATGTAATAACTTTCATTATTATGTAATTATTACATTTATTTTTACATATTACATTTATTATTACATAACCTGCACCAAAAATTACTAACCCTCTACAAACAAGAGATTAAAATAGTTATTTTCTGGGGAGATGCAAATACCACCATCTATGCTGAAATGAATAAGCAATACAAACACCTTTGTCTTCCAGAACATTTAAGAACATATTGGTAGATCTATCTGGATATGGCAGTAACACTGACATTTGCATAAGTGCGCCAGAGAACTGGATGCTTTCACCCGCTATGATTTACATAAAAGAATCTTCATCTTAGGTGCCATAATGTGTCTACAGCACAGAGAGATGCTCTAACCACTTATGCACACAGGTTCCCAGTTCCCAGGTCAATGCAGTGAAATATATTTGGGGGTGCCAGAGTGAATTAAGTTACAACAAGCTAATTCATTTTGTTTCAAAGCACTTGCACAAAAATGATGGCTCCTACCCATGGGCAAGTCTCTATTGCGAAATGAAGCTGTATTTTTAAATTGCGTTGCGCAATAAATATATGGATACATTAACACAGAAGATATAAGAAACAGCCACATTTAATTTGAATTTACAACATGCATAAATTCAGTGCATCTTATCTAGTATTTTAAATGTATTTATTGTTAATAGCAATAACAATATATTACTTGTTAAGAACAGGCAATGTATTGTTTATATGAAACTTGTATTGGGAAATAAGTATAGGAAATAATGACTTCTCCAAAATATTTTTAAAATTCAGCGTGGCAAAAACTTCCCTTCTATTTTTTTCCTTATTCATATCTGTCACATGAAAAAGAAAACAAAGACATCTTTTAGGCAAAAACAGTGTTAAACAGGCATCAACATTATCACAGAGACCATATCTTTGTACAGTTGCAGAACTTACAGAGACTGTAGGTTGTATCTTAACAGGTTGGCCATACGCTTCAAATGCAAATTTGACCAGTTAGTGTTACTGTTTATCATCATATAAAACATTTGCTTTATGTTTAATTGAAATTGAATTGATGTTTAATTGAAATACATTATAATTATAAAGAGTAACAAAACAGCACAGGGTATTGTTGTCATAACTTTTTTCTGATTCATTTAATTTGTCTATAGAGTCGGCACACATGAGAATTGCAAACCAATCTGTGTAGAAGTAGGAAAAAAAACACAAAAACAGATTCACGTTGTGTTTATATATCCATGTCACTCATATATAGTGATTCAATGTGCAGGAACAAATGCTGTTAAGATGGCTGCCATCCTTCAGTTATCACAGTACTGTACCTTTAAGATGGACAGCATCAGCACTGTGATAACTGAACCAGGGCAGCCTGTCACGTCAAGCAGGGCTCCAGTTCCTCTCGAGTCAGGCGACTCCAAACCTGCCGTCCGTTTTCATGACATCCGTCCCCATCAAAACTACGAGATGCACCATCCAAGACTCCTGCTCTGAACACTGCCTGGGAAGCGGCAGCATTAGTCAGTCTTACTTTGGGTAAAACGTGTATAAAGAAGTTTGAACAGTTACACATACACACATATATCTCAAAAAGTAGTTTGGAAAATGTTTGTGCATACATTTCCAACTGAAATATAAATTCTAAATTAACCTAATCCATATCAATGCTACACAAAATTGTCAAGTCTGCAGGACAGGTTACATCAGACAGGGATAATTAAAAACATATGATGAACAAATGAGTGGTTCAGACAACTACAGAGTTGCCATGGCCATACGTTAAAATATAATCTCAGTTTCTAAGCGTGATGTACTATCCATATCATGTAATTTTAAGGTGGTTTCCTCTTCTGAATAACAAGAAATATAATTAATCCTTCTTTTATAATATAAACAATGTATGTTTTAAACCAAGAGGAATGGCTGCCAAGCTATATTTTAACGGAATTTTAAAACAGACAAACTACACATATTTCACATGTAACATATGGTCAAATTATGCAGCTGGATAGTTATTGAGCTATGCACATTAATCAAGAATATAACTTGGGGAAGCCGAATATTATTTACTCAAAATTGACAGACATCCATTTTAAATTGTTCAAAGATGCTAAACATAACTTCACTGCTGATAACGACAGAAGTGCAATTCTTTACACGGACATGGGATATGTGACAGCTTGGAGAATGTATATAAATCACTGAACTCATACGTCAGACTTCTTGTGATTCCTCTGGCTCCACCCCCAATGCTCGGTTCTTGTCCAGCAGTCCAGTCGCGTAGCCCGCTGGCGTAAACTCCTCCCACCACCGCCCCGCCCTCCGTTCTGGGTGCTTCATGTAAACAACTCGATTAGTTCTGTTTGCTATCACAGGACTTGGGGGACGGCTGCCAAAATTATTAAAAATAACATCTGCGCAACGTCGGTACACGGGTAGAGTGACATCAAACGTTACACACTGTTGCCTAAAAATCACATTTATATATATGACTAAGTGCGCTGCTATAAATAGCAGAAGCTTTTTTTTAAAGAATCCCCATGACTTGAAATTCATTGGCTAACAAATCATACACAAAAGCGCGAGCGAACCAGCTATAGAAATAAATTATTATTTCTGTACATTTTTAATTTAGGAAAACCATGCTAGCCACTAATGCAGTTACCTACAATATTATTAGCCAACGTTACAAGAAGCAGCGTAAAAATAACGGTTATACCATAAAATGACGGGATAGCATATTTACGTAAATCACTTGCCAATCAAACTGTCTAAATTCCTGCACGAAAGATACAGAGAGATGTATACATTTAAAGATAGCTTGGTTGCAGTCCGTAGCGATGCATGGTTTTGCAAGTCTTGTTTTCATGCAGCCAAAAGCTAACGCCCAGCACCTTACACACCCCTTTCCAAGCTAAAACAAACGTCTAGACCTACATCAATATTCTTTTAACGTGTTTTCGTTACGATCTAACAAGCACAAGTGTCTTAAACAAATCAGCATAGCTTACCCGCGATTTTCCTGTTTCTTCTCCTTGTTTACATGAATATTTTTAATGACGCAGCAAGACCACATTGAACAACGTGATTGTCGCCATTTTTTGTTGTTATTGAAATCCCTTAGCCATGTGACAAAATAAAAAGCAAGCTTCCGGGTCCAGAGCTAAGCAAGTTGAATGTAAAAAAATGAAATGCTTATCCTGTCGATGTAATTTTCCTATAATAGTTAAACATGTGCAACGATTCACTATAAAACATTATCATTCCTTTATACTCATACAGGAATCAAACCGCTCTAACCGCGAAACGCAGCCTAATGGTCGAGAATATTTGTGGCTTGGGTAGGGTAGCACTGACCCTGTTGAAGACCGATCCACTGCTTGGAAAGCAGATGTGCTGTTTTTGACAGTTAGATATTGCACCGTCATTGGTGCCAACAAGTAAGAAAGTTAGCTTGCGTTACCCAAATGACACCTGAAGAGCTGAATAAGAAATAACAAGCCAACAAAACTAGCTAGTTTGAAGCTTAACGGACATGCATCCATTAAAACTTCAGAAATGTGATTCTCACCTCATAGTCTAGAAGCAAATATTTTTGCGATTATTACTTTATTTTACCATATGTCAGTACATAGTAACATACGACAGCTTTCTACAATCTACCATTCCGAATTTTACATTATTATAGTAAATATAAACACATGTCACACATTTTATATTACGCAGACTACGACCATTTGCAAGCAATTTGCGGCTGTCGAAATATTATGTAGGCTATGCTGCAAATTTTAAAAGTGCTGTCTCTAAACGTTGACTGTAAACGGTAATATTATGTTAGGCTATACGAGAAAATATGTATAACATTCTCAGTTCTTCCGTCTTTACCCTGTCGTACAATAACCATTACCACCACATTTGCAATAGCTTGGCAAGGCATACAATACTTTTGAAGTGCATATTGTTGTAGCCTACATACCTGTACTCTGTTCTAGTTCAACATTTAAATATTTCAAAAGTAGGAAAAAAGGCGGTGGCACTGTATGCATGGCACTATGTCAAATAGGAAACGTTCGTGCTCAACGTCTCATGCATGGATGTATGCAAATTTTGCTGAATCTTAATTCATTCCATCCTATAGTTTCGTAGTTTGTCTGTACAGTTAAATGTGACGCCGTGAGCGATTTTGCCAATATTTGCATTTCAAGCACAGAGTAATAAGCTAGACGTATACGCGACAATCAAAGAACACCATCTACCATAATTCTACGCGTTATTTCAGAATACAGGCGTGCGCACCAGAGTCCGCATTCTTGCCTGATGATGTGTAAGGGGGTGTTCAGATGTAGGGCGTTGCGACTGGTCCCCCATTCATTTGCAAACAAAATACTTTCTTAAAGATACAGTGAAACAGTAATTCCGTGGGCGGGGAGAAATCTTTTGCTAACTTGGTCTGCTTATGTCTAATTAAACACCATTTTGTTGAGCAATACAGAACAGAGGTAAGCTAAGGTTTGGAACTCTTGACTTAGTAAACTGTACTTTAAATTCGGATTGATTTAAGTTGCATACTTGTTCGCTTAATTATAAAACACTTAAAGTGAGTATTTGCTAGCTGTCTCATTTTCAATGTAGTATTCTACAATCTAGCCAAGCAAGAGCTAGAAGGTTCGACGTGTCGGACATTTGCTGGCGAATGTTAGCTGATATGTCTGGCTATATATTTGCTCATCTTTTTTCACACTTGGAGAACAAAAATGTAGCAGACTTGCAAGCTTCTTTCCTTATAGTCACAGTATACTTGCGCTCTATTTTATTATATAAAATAAATTATACCATTGCAACAAATGATCTAAAAGTTTTAGCCAGCGAATACTAATTAGTTTCTGTCTGTTTTTCAAACTTCTTTAGATTATTGTCGAGTTGCTTTAAGAGGAAATGGCAAAGAGAATATTCCGGGCCGTTATTATGGGTCCCCCTGGCTCAGGGAAAGGAACTATTTCGGCAAGAATTGCGCAGAGTTTTGGCCTCAAGCATCTGTCTAGTGGAGACTTCCTTCGGGAGAACATAACTGCGAACACCGGTGGGTTCTAACCTTTATTGGCTGCTTCTTGGGCTGCCTCGCAAAGTAGTTGATGATCAATTTCCACTAAACTTGCATGCTGCTTCAGATTATTGTCACAATTTAAAATTTAATTTAACTGGTCAGACAAATCATGCATGTTCCTTTGCTTTTATATGCTGGTTTAAAATATGTCAAGAGGTTTAGTCATGCACAGTTTTATGTAGTTCCTACCCTCGGTTCCTACTTAAGAAATAGCTCGCTATTTCTTTATACTGCCCAGAGAGCATGAATGTTAGCTATGCATATAATTTGTGCAGCTTCAGTGTGTAATATTGGTGAAATAATCTGAATGCAAAGATTTCCATACGTTTTACTGTACGACTAGCCTCGATAGATGACATTTAGTTACCCAGTCGATACATTTACCTACTGTATGTCATAATTGAATAGTTTACTCGGAAAGGCAGGTTGTAAGCCACAGAAACATGTTAGCAATAGCGGGACTGTTGGAGGGTCAAACGAGGTAGCGATCAAGCTTCCTGTTGGGATCATTTTACAGTAGATTACGGTGGATTTTTTTGTTCGGGTTAGTAGAACACATTTTGCACAGTTAATTTACAGAAATAAAACATCTTTAGCAATTTAGAATATTGACTTCGATACTTTAACGTATTTATCATCACGTTACCCGGTTTAGAAAAAGGATATGGGTGGTACCAACAAACTTTGTCTACCATGTGAAATGGCAAAACACCGCCTGTGGCATTTTCTATTGGAACGCCACAGCGATCGACAATGTAAATGTGTTAACTGTGATTCATACACGAGTTAGGGTCAGTGTCTTTGTGTCCTGAAAAGGTTGTCGTTTCATGCAAATTTCTGTTTCTTCTGGGAGTGATAAGGAAGTCGCAGTTTATTTCGGTTGCTTTCTTCAAATTTCAGGGCATATTTCTTGCCTGATTTGTGTATCCAGTTCCTGTTGACTTATTACAGTAAAAATAAAGAAGTAAAAACTTTTCAGGGTCATTGATGTTTTGAATACCTGTTGTTTTACCACATTGCCACACAACTGATCTTGCAAACAGAGTTTGCAGCAATCACTATTACGAAAATAGCAGTGACTATGAGGAGTTTGCATAATAGCATATTTATGAACACTTTGGTTCAGAAGTGAGGTGCTTCAGTCCTGTCCCAGTACCATTTCTAGAATGGCTTGTGAGCAGGAAATTCATAAACATTCCATTCCATATGTTTAATAATCCATAACCAATAAGTATGACTGATTCTTCTCAATGCATTTTTTTGTAGCAGTACATGTCCTCAAATCACAAATTCTTTCAGAAATCTTTGAACTTGTTAATAAATTACTCCATATGCCATCACCTCTTCCCAGAGCATACCATAACCTAACTACAGATGCAACATGAATAAAGTAATTATTGATTACTTGGTGTAAGATTGTCTAACAGCTCATAGTTGCATAGTAACTGACTCATATAGATATAGCACGGTAAAAGCACAACCACTTCATTGATGACAGTGTGTACTGTAAACTCATTTCTTGAGCTCCCCTTTCTGTGTCATTCAGCTAACCCTGCCCCCCCTGGCTGTTTTTCTTTCATGATATGGAAGGGCTTCTGTGTTACAGGTTATTGTGCAATAAAGGAAACCTAAAGTCAGGTCTCTCTCCGCCTTCTCTCTCTCTAATATCTTCCTTTTTTCCATAGAGGCCGGTGTTTTAGCTCGGACACACATCGAGAAGGGCTTGTTGGTCCCTGATGATGTCATGACTCTCGTATTACTTCCACGGCTGAAGGAGATGGCCCGGCACAGCTGGGTTCTTGATGGTAAGAACCCGACGAGTGTGGTTCTGTGTGTGGGACTCCACAAGAAAGAGTTTCAGAATGACCCATACAAAAACCAATATGAAAGTATCAAGTACTTTTTTCCCCAGACATTTTAAGATATTTCTCATGCGACAAGGGAGGTAATAACATTACATGCAGCTCCACATGTGAGCAGCAGAACTTACATTTCATGCGTGATATTTCCAGATGTGGTTTTTTTGATAAAATGTGTGATATTGAGATTTTCCATTTGGTGTTTCTATATCAGTCATGCATATTTCTTTATAAGTCAAATATTTTTCTGATGTGCATGTTTTGCCTGTAGTCTCTCGTTTTTTTGTTAAATGGCAAAATGGGATTGGTTTCAATACCACAGGTAATCAAAAGATGTTATGCAGAATTCTTGATGTTGTTCACAGCTTCAGCTCCCAAAGCTGTTGTAATTTTTTGTGTGATTCTCTGTGTGAAGTTTAATCAGAATTTGCGAAGCCTTTATCCGTAAAACCTTTACGCTTTTTATGGTTTCAAGGATTCAGAGGGCAGGCGACACCTTTTTAAATCAGTTACTTTTCAGGATCTGCACTGTAAAACCAGACACGTTCAGTTTACTCATCGTTTCGGATCTGGATTGACTTGAACCATTTCAGCGGAACAAACCATTTGTTGTTAGTTACCACAGGTCTTGAACACTATGAATTTAACCTGATTAAGGTGTTCCACTCAGATGGTTCAATGTGGTCATTTTCCTCAAAACATTTGTGTAAAATGTTTTATAGTTTGCGTATATAGAAGCAAGTATTTTGAAGAGGCATTCCTTGTATGAATAGTCTGATAAACTTGCTTTTGAACATGACAACCCAACTGCTTGTGAAATGTCAGGAACATTGTCAGGACAACAAATTTTAAACCCTAAAAGTTATTTCATTTGACAAAATAACTAATATAAATTGAAAATTTTATTGCATGTAGAACATAGTTTTTACAATGTTTTTCATGGGTTTATTGGTTATCCTTCTTTGAATATGTGTTGAAATTTGAGCAGAAGAAATTATAGGGATAAATCATCAGGATAAATTATTGCAGTGTGGTTTTGACTGCACTAATGATACTTAAGTGCTTTGCTCAACTTTAGTTCAACTGCCAAAAGTTTTGTTGTGGCCATTCAATTTATTACTTGTGCTGTCTTACATTATGCTTCTCTTATTTGGATGCTCAACAATTTGAGGAAGAAAGTGAATGTTGTGCAACTAAAATATGTAGACAGTTCAACAGTTGGGTTGTGAAGTAGGTTCATCTGTATAATCTATGCTTGTTTTTTTTACCACAAAGATGTTTTTTGGCTTGGAACCTTCCTAGAGTTGGTGACAAGTGCATTATGGGAGTCTAAGACATTGACATTGTCGGCACACAATCGCTCCCTTGCCATAGAAACAAGTTTAAACAAGCACAGGTTGGCATAATGGTCACAGGGGATTACGTTCTGTAGCAGGGTGTAATTATGAAGTACCGTTGAGGCGTGTTACACTGCTGGATTTTGATTTACTCCCTCCCTAAAGAGGAAATGAAAACTATGAAGAAAACGGTGTCTTGTTTTTATCGTTCTTGTTTACATTCTCAACCAGTATAAATTTCACATGTATATTTTATACAGTCTATAGTGCTTGACTTTATTGTAATAAGTCTATTATGATATACATTTTTATCTATATATGATTACGTTTATTATTGTAATAACTTATTATTGTAAGCACTGTTTCATTATGTCTTGTGTTTTTGTAAAAATCTTGAGAAGTGTGCTATCAATAAATGTATTATTATTATTATTATTATTATTATTATTATCTCTATTTAGAAAGTTAAAGATGTGTGCAGGAAAGGCATAGAATGCAGGGGTCAATACAACCCCCCAATCATCTTATCATCATGTTGAATGAAAAATATTGGTTGGTTTTGTCTATTCAGCTGTAATTAGCAACCAAAGAATCAATTTTTCAGCCTCCAACCCCATGCATTGTAAGACTCGGTTGCGTCTTTTCAAGTAGTAGTTGCTATTATGAGCCTTGGCAATGAAAAGAACGGCAACATAAAAAGAGACGCCAAAGAAACTCAACCAATAATTTTAAGTTGTTGGTTCACCAAAATGACAAAAACCTCCTCCCAACAGGAGGCATGCTATTTATTTATTTATTTGTTTGTTTGTTTGTTTGTTTGTTTAACCAATCATAATTTATGAACTTCCCATTAAACCAATATCAATCTAAATGAAAATTTAAATCTATATTACAATCCAAAATACCTAAATTACTGATTACAGCTACTGCAGAAAGTCTTGTGTCTAACCAACAACTTTATAGAACTACAATGCTTCACAAAAACAAAACGGACAAACTGAGCTTTTTAAAAGAGTTAATGTGTGAGTAGGAATTTACATGGTGAAAATGTCAGTATGCTAATATGCAATGTTTTTATTTTCAGTTGGGCCAATTGGTTGAGACGGTCACTCAGATCACTTGTTAACTAACTGGTTATGTAAGGTTATGTTCATATCGTTACATCACGATGAGTTATGGATGGATATGGTGGAAATATTATACCATGAGTTAAATTTAACAGAGTGATAATTATAAATATCCAGCTACTGCATTTTTGATCTGACTAGCTAGCAAGTTAAATATTCAAAATTATTATTTACTACTCAACAGTGCAAAGGAGGGGTGGGTGTGAAAGCTTCTAGAATCTTGACAACAAATAATACTGCTATTAATGACAACTATTCACGCTGTTTAACACAAAGTTATGCCCTTGTGTTCCAGTACATTCCTACCTGTCTTAGTTGAGTCTTTTTCTTCCTCAGGGTTTCCACGGACACTAGCACAGGCCACCGCCATGAGCAGCGTATGCGACCTAGACTTGGCGATCAGCCTGAATATCCCCTTCGAGACTCTGAAAGAGAGGCTAAAGGGGAGATGGATCCACCCAGCCAGCGGCAGAGTCTACAACATGGAGTTCAACCCCCCTCGCGTCCAGGTCACTGTCCCTCTTGATTAAAAGACACCTATACTCAATATCATTACATTACAGTTCTATAGCTGACACTTTTATCCAAAGCAAGTTACGGTTGGTTTGGCTAACCAGCGCTAGTCCCCCCCAGTGTGGGTTAAAGTCCCTTGCTCAAGGGCCCAACAGCTACACTGATCTTACTGTGGCTGTACTGGTCGCCAGTCAAGCACGTTAGCCACTAGGCTGTAGGCTATAAAGGTAAATCTAGCACCTGCTTTGCTTTGGTCTGCAGAGTAAAAGACTGTAGCGGAGGCTGCACACATTGCTGAATTTTTCGCTTGTGTTCAGGGTGTGGATGACATCACTGGGGAGCCCCTGGTCCAAAGCGATGAAGACAAGCCAGAGGCGGTGGTGTCCAGGCTACGACACTACAAAGACATCGCCAAGCCTGTCATAGACTTTTACAAGTGAGTATACCGCAGTTTGAAGGCCTCTTTTTACAGCCTGCATAGAGATAAATGCAATCTTTACAACTGTAACAATTTACACCTTAAGCATATTCTGCATTTTAGGTTTATTCGTTTGTTTGAACAAATAGTCATATATCTAAACTACAACACAATATTCCTGTAAGGCTTTCAGCTGTGGTTCAGCCCACTCTGGATCTGGTTATCTGACATGTTACAGTAGACAAAACACTGAACAGTCATTGCGTATAATAATTTTAATAGTTAATAAGTGAATTTGTCCTTCAAGCTTTGTTGACATTACTTATTATAAGCTACTTCTAATAATGTATGACTTAAACATGTAACTAATTGTATATGAAATGCATATGCAATCAGGACCCTTTTACATCTGTAGATAATATTTCTGTTATTCTTATAATTGTTGTCGTTATCAGGAAGCAAGGTATCCTCCACTCTTTCTCGGGGACGGAGACCGACAAGATCTGGCCCTACATCAGCTCCCTGCTCAGCACCAAGGTCCCGCCAGTCTAAACCGCCACACGGACCGACCAACCAAGCCGCTGCACCGCCACAAACACCAAGAGGATTCTGTAAGGATGCATTCTGGGAAGGATGCTTGTGATGCTGAAGGCCAAGGAAAAAACATACGGCTCAGTTCAAAAGCAGTCTGTTTGACATGCTTGACGTGTGTCAGAAGTCCAGTTCTGTCCAATTCCACATGTACCTGAAGCTTTCTGGAGTATAGTTATATCCAGTTCATTTACAAACCATGCATCTGAAGTCTCAAAGCATACTATCCAAGTGTGGTAGTATCTGAAATCCGTACAACGTAAATGGAGAAAGAACAGAAGCTGAAGTTTGTCTGCAAGTTTACTACCCTCACACACGGATGGATGGACACATTTTCACATCAACAATTCCTTCTAGAATATTTTACTTTAAAAATTGGGGAGGGGGCATAAAAATGTACACCTGTCTGCTGTATACCCCAGAAAATTTGGGAGTGGGACTTTATGTTACTCAAAAGTTGTAAGTAGTGTTTGTCATCTTTTAAATGTGGTTCTATGCTTTACTTGAAGCAGGACACAGGACGTTTCACTGTAGAGAATTCATTTGACAGAAGTTTGAGGAATAATACTGAGAATGGTGACCAAAGACTCTTAATACAGACAAGAATACCAAATATTTTTGAGGGAGAACAATTTATGTGTGTGCTGTCGAAAATGTTTTCAAATATTTTTAGCACTGAGAAAATAGTCGTGAAAATCCAGATCAGCAAAAAATGTTACCCTCAGGAACCACAAAAACAGTGGGATAGATTCAGTAAAATACATGTAGGCATCTGCAAGGAAATCAAAACAGGCTTCACTCTCTTCTAGGGAATACGCTATTGTATTTTATAATAGAAATAACACATTCCAGGGACATACGTGCTTGTCTTCAGTCAAATATAACATGCTCAATGAAAACAATATTGTGTGAAGTCTGTTTTGACTTAAAGAGACAAGGTTTGCTTTTTAGAATGTAGTCCTGTGCCTTTTTCCATTTACCAAAACAGTATTATGACTGTCATACCTAAGTGGATTTTACAGTCATGGGATCGTCAATGTCATGGAGCTGGTGGCTTTCGTTATATGTAAAACAATCCAAAAGTACAAAAATGTGCCAGATTTTGAGCTGAAGATTTGGTTGTTTGAACTGGGAAAAAATGTTCTGCTGTGTATGTTTGAAAATTCCTCTTAAATTTCTTTTTAAAATTAAAATTTTAATTGACAGGCAATCAGGCACTTTATGTGATTAAAATGGCAAATATCAAAAGAGTCCTAGTATAATATTTAGGCAAACTGTTGAAAATACTGGTAATCTGCTTTACAAATGCAACAGTGTATTTTACACAATGATATATAAATGGGAAACTGAATTTATTACACACTGAATGAATTGGCATTTTAAATACCTTTTGGTTCCGAGGTATTGTTTTCCTGAAAATTGTGTGGGCTAGGCTAGAGTCTATAAACAAGCTGAAAAATTAGGTGTTGGAATAAGTCAATTGTCTCTCCTGTGTAGATTATTAAAAAGGTTATTGTATTCATTAAGCACTTACATGGTGGGGAAAATAGCAAATTATATAGCCATAGAACAATGACTTTTTAAGCTTCTCATATCCCCAAAGCCTTCTGTTGTGTGCAATAATGTAACCATTCATATGTTTTCAGCTGCATTCCAAAAAAAGAATAAAATTATTTTCTCATAAACAATTAGGCTTTGCATGTTTTCCTAGCAGAGGCTTGGCGGAATTTCAAATGAGCAAGATTGATGGGGAACAAATGAGCAACATGATTTATTGTTTTAAATGTGTAAATCGTTCAATGTACCATTGTGTGTGTGAGTGTGTTAGTAATGGCATCTTAAAAGTTAGGTTTTAGTAACTCGTACTAACGTTTTCTTTACATATGTTGTAGCAACGGTTTTATGTGTTGGCCCGTTTTGATTGTTGGGGGGGGTGTTGGTTATTTCTGGTCTGTACCGAAGTTCTGAACAGCTGATTCCTTGAGTGTACGCTTTGTAAAGGTTCTGAATTGCAACAAAGGAGGTTTATTTACCCGTAATCCAATGGTGCTCGTTTTAGTACTACATAGAGCATTAATGAACCATTTGGTTGAGCGAAGTTCCGTTAATTGCTCATCAATGGTTGTACAATACCATTGAGGTTTACCCCAATGATTACGCGCAGTAACTGTGGTAAGCAAAATGATCCTCATTGAATGACCAGTGACCTGAGGAAGCAATGATGCAGGAAGAGGGCTGTGTGGTGTATTTTCTATACTTCATTCACCAGTTTGTAATCGCGAAGTGAACTGGAATAGACCATACTGTAAAACAAGCCCGAAGCGCTTGCGATAGGCGCGAATAGTTGGCCTACGAAAACCAGGGAATGTAATTTAGGGATCACGGAATCATTTGTGATTCCAAATAGAATTTCTGTTTTAAGTGTTGCAGTTTTGTTGTCAAACTGTGTTCTGTTTCTGGGGATGCTGTTGATGCACACATTTTAGGGTCATACAGATACCCCACTTTCATAATAACGAGTACGCACTTTGTATACTTCACAGGGCAAAGCGAATCCAGTTCAAAATTCCATTCCAGGTTTTTTCTCAGCATTTTTTTATGACAAAACTTAACCATTCGCCATCGAGCTTTTAGAATGCGTTGCTTTATAATCCCGCAATCAGCGGCTAAAAGCCGTGGTTCACAGTAATGTACCTGTGACCGGTGCTGATGGAAGTCATGCCGCTTTGACCTTTGATTTCCCACGAATGACAAATTAAAGGTCTGTATTTCTGAAGTCAGCAGGGGTCCGTGATTCTCCGCAGCTGAAGGCAGCGCGCAAGTAAGGAGAATGAGCGAGAGCAATCAGAAAGGTATGCCAACGAAAAAGCCCCAGGTCGCGATCCGTCTGTATTCACCATCCTGCTGCATATCAAAACAATGCTCTATTTTCCCCGCTGAGGTTTAAATATTACATAATATGCCGGTGTCCTCATTTGTTGTTCATATACGGTATACTAAGTTGTAATTCTTTAACGGGTTTTTTTGTTTACCGACCGTTTTATTTGAACTCTCCCTGTGCCATACATACTGCGCAATGTAGTTTGTTTATATTTAGTGAGGGGGGTGTTATGTTTGGACACCAGCGGGCAGGGAAAGACGCAGCTATTTAATATTTTAAATCCTCTTCACAATTCATTTGTGTTGTCGTACCAACTCAATAGAGCACTTGAGTTCTTATTTGTCGTGACTTTTAAAGTGGTTTTATTGCTCAGAATCCTCAAACGATGTGTCAAAATAGTGTAAAAATAAGATGAATTACTAACTACTTTTTGAAATGGAAACGATTTTTCGAAGTTAAAAGTAATGTAGCGATGCTTGTTTGCTTACAACACTCAACGCCCGGTGGTCATTTTAAGTCCCTTGAAAATATAAAGATTCTCTGTATGTCTCAGATGGCTAAATTTGAGTTAAAACTTAAAAGTGAACTACCTGTGTATGAGAATATGATTTAGCGTATCGTTACATGGGCTAGATTATTTGCCAAATGAACATTCGTATCTACATATCAAAGTTTTCACCTTATTTCTTGTCATATGTAAGAATAATAAATAAGCGACACATCCCTTATATCGCAGAACCCTATTTTGGATGCTGGATGCCGGAGTCGAGTACCGCGGTTTCCGTGGAGCTGGTGCAGTGACTAACGCTGCACTACTGCATTCGCAATGGGGACGAATGTTGTCAGGTTATGGCTGCAAATTCTGTAGTGTAAGCCTAAAACAAGCTGTAAAGTGGGTACTCCTACTCAAGCAACAGCCGTCTTAATTATTAATGTGCTGTTATGATATACTCCATACAGTCACAATGCAATTAGAAATTAACGGGTTTGTTTGTATGTCAGTATTTGTGTCTTAGCATTGGGAAGTAGAGAAAGCGAAGTGGAACAAGACTTGTGCTTTCTACGCTAAGCTGTATTTTTAAATATATATTAATTGAAAGTTTCATGTATGAAGTACATTGTCATCCTATCCTATATGGTAAAAAAAGAAAAGATGTCTGGCATACGTCCATGATTTTACAGTTAGTCCATCCTGCTCCCATTTTTGCAATGGAGAACAATGTAAAATGTCAACATCATCACATTTTTCAAACATTAATGTGTGTACCATTGCATTTGCTCAGCCTAAAAAGGGTTAAAAAGATCTGCATACAGTTACACAGTTCAAACTATCATCTTAAGGCATCTGGTTTTTCAAATCACTATGATAAATGGAAACAGAAATAAGGTACTGCCAAGAAAAACACAAAGAACATATACAGAATCATATACAGTAGGTAACCAAGTCTGAAGCTGACTGTAGGTCAGTGAAGATTTAACCATGAAGGATAATTATAAATCAACCCCATTCTAACCACCCTTGATGTATATAAAGTACAAGAAGTCTGTCCTGAGTGCCATGTCCATTGCTTGGGAATGTAAGCTTGAAAAAATAGAAATATAGAGAAATGATTTTCAGAAATATAAGATGAGGTGTTTGCCTTGGTCATATTTTTTTACATTTCTCAGGAGCCCCTGAAGACTACAGTCACTATTTGCGCTGTAACCTTGATAATGTAATGGGTATTACATAAAACTGTATAGTTGTGAGAAAGACTTGTACTCTTTGGCATTTGAGTAGGCGTCCACCTGCTTCATCATGTCATGGGTCTTAGGAAAACAGAATAGGATCAGCTGAAGAAAGAAGTTGCTTAAGTGTTGTGAAAGATGTACCCACAACAGGGAAACATCCACATTCAATGTAAAGAATTTCATTGGACAGTTATAATATGTTAATATATGTAAACAATGCAACATATCTGGGCCAATGTATACTCCATTTACTGCATTGCATAAAGTATTCTCTGTACCAAATAATACAGATTTTTTTAAAGTAATGTTTAAATAACATTAAAACGCTGTGGTTGGAATGAAAGTGAAAGAAATACGCATAAAGGTTGAGGATTGATCCACAGTTTTAAAAAATATGGATTACATTGTACTGGTGGATACTGTTTTAACTGAGTAGTAAAAAAAATCAACTGATGAATATATCATGTGACTTACAATGTGAATCAGACAGAATATGAGTGTTGTTGCTTTCAGTAAGAAAGATCACAAAACTGTACATTTTAGTTTGGAACATTTCCTTAATTCCTTGATTTGTATATCCTTTCAGAGACTATGGAGTAGCACTGTTGCCAGGCATTGATGCTGTGTAAGGAAGCATGTTCTAGAAAGCCAAGAAACTGACTTAGTCACTAAATCTTCTTTTGGTGTGCCCGGCACCTTAATTAGCATCAAGCTGAACTGGATCTCCTTATAGAGCACTGTAAGCAATTTCACATTGCAGAGTAATAGCAATAAAAATCATTTATCTCGTCTACTGTACAGTGTCCACTTAAGACAAGATGCACTTTAATCAGGCTAGAGTGCATTTTTTCTGAAGTGCTGAAATCGATGAATGAAACTGAGTTGGCAGGTTAAAGTACTAGAGGACCTTATAGTAAGCATTGGTCCCATTTGTAGTGCTTTGGTATGGTAACCAATGCAATTGAAGAACCATTACAATGTCACTTTGTATCAGGTTTAGTACTTTTTATATTCTGATGTGCCAGTCGTCGTAGTTCATAAATTCATATCCTCCATAGGAGGTATGACTGCTTGTCACTGAAACGTACTCCATATAAAAGCATTTGAGAAATTTATGTCGGTAATCATATGGTTCGGTGATGTTCCCTATGGCTCAGAATGGATATAGAATAGGCCACTGTCTACTGTGATCTATGAATCTTGTGAGGAGATGAAAAATTGATGTCACCAGAAGAGAAGTGTCGCTTAGATGCCCTCCACAAAAGTAACTGACCTGGTCGGTTATGAATATGAACTCTACCTGTACCAGCTGTGCTGTCCTCTGGGGCTTTAGCCAATTGTTATTCCAATTTAAATTTAGGGGATAAACATGGAAAATGAGAGAATTAATTGATTATTGAATTACTGAATTCATTAGTAGTTATAATTCACCAGATTCTACTTGGTTCAAACACAGGTGTTAGTGAGTATGTACAATGAAGG
Organism: Albula goreensis; assembly: GCA_022829145.1. Classification (NCBI taxonomy): domain Eukaryota; kingdom Metazoa; phylum Chordata; class Actinopteri; order Albuliformes; family Albulidae; genus Albula; species Albula goreensis. The sequence continues at coordinate 32,703,460 of CM040753.1, forward strand.
ATTCTGTAATTTCTTTTCTCAGTGACCAGCGGAATGGAGGTTGTTACCTGCAAAAGTTACCTAGGGTAATAGCGATGTGATCTGTTTGCAGTTCATATTACCATTCTTTATTTATTATTACAATCACATGTAAATTAATAAGTGTTTTAGACTTGGTATAATTACAGCAGGGAACAATTGTGAATGTGTTTCATACGATTGCCATTAGTACGTTAGGTAATTAGTATATGTTTTCAGACTGTCACCCCTACAGTTGACAGTGAGTGTGCACGTGCTCCAGAAATGCTGACTGCGCATGAGTGAATCACTGTATGCAAAATCAGCTACTCATGGCAGGGAAAGGAATTGGCATGAAGCATTGATTTATCTGCATATAATTAATTAATTAAATTGGCATGACGGCAATTTTTGGTTATTACGGATTAAACAGTATGCAAATCTCTCCGGAGTAGACAGATTGCTGCAATTTACCCGTTTCTAGAAACATTAATGATATGAAGTTCCAATATTCGATGTAATGAGTTTGAAAAGAAAAGCGATGGAATTCAGTTTAAAACAGCTTTTTAAAGACACGGTTTTTTTCGAACTCAGTGTGTTTATGTACAAAATCCGTTATGCGATGGGATATGGGGAAAGGCAGGTAAATAGTAGTAAACTACAAAACAGGCATTCTTTAGTCACCTATTGCCGACATAGTATTGTCAGGATTGGCCCGAAGCCAGGAGAGAGCCTGAAAGGACCCATTAACTCCGCACGGAGACTGGCTGCCTCCTCCGTGCTGGGCAGTGAATGCGGTTCTGATGACGGCCTCTTTCATTGGCAGACGGGAACGGAGAGACATAGTAACCAACATTTGAGAGGATTATTTAAAAAATCGGTCGGAAAGGATATGTGCATTGTCTGGGTTATTTTTTGTATGTGATTGACAAACCTTGTCGCCGGTCTCATGAGCCTGTTGGGTGGCTACAAGAAAAAGACCAATTACGATGGATATGAATCTTTGCAGCTGGTCGATAGCAGCGGTGACTTCAATAACGGGGAGACAGGCGGCAGTACACACGGTGGAAGCCCGACACCAGCAAACCTAGCCGCGAAGGCAGGCCCAGTGTCACCGGACGAGTACAGCACCATGGACAGCTCAGGTGAGTCTTAAACATAAGAGGCATTTTCTCTTTGTCTGAGTGTAACGCTGCATGGGTGTGTGTAATGCATTAGTGACCACGAACGGTTATGCTGCTGTTTAACTAGAGACCGATCATTTATGAATAAGAAGCTTTCTGTCAAAGCATCAACAGTTTTTACGTTCATGTAAATTATTTTAATCGTAAGAAGTATGCGCCAGCTAGTGTAATTTACATGTTCTAAATGTACTGTTAGCATCTGGAAATGAAACGTATGGTGGTGTTCAGTGGTAGGTTTTAAATTGTGCATCTACATAAACACCAAGTAATGTATTTATAGTGACTGTACAAGTTATATATATATACAAGACCATATAAATATTTCTGTAAGTTTTAGTTTTGGTCATGGCCATAAGCTATTCTCAGTTTTTTGTAATTTCTTGAATTGTTTTGCAGTAGATGGAAATATATTTGCTAAGGCTAACCTAAAGCTGTTCCTTATCACTGATTTAGAGTAAGACAAGTGTTTGTGAACTCTTGTTAGGTTCGTTTTGGTCGGTTGACTTAGTCTAGGAGACTGATGCAGGTTGTTAGTTGTTGACCACCACTTTCTAATGAGGTGATGGGACTTATTTTCACTGCATTGCACTGTAAGGCGAGCAGACCTCTGGGACTGGAGGAAATAGGGGAAGATGCTCTCCAAAATGGTGAGGCATGAGGTGAGGTCCTGTGTGCCTCTGAGCATCACTGCAGTGATTTTCACTCTGTACGGAGCAATTACTGTAACCCCTCACCAGTGAGCCTGGGGCATTTTCAGTTCATTCATAGTGAGTAGCCTGAGTTCTGATGATGGTGTAGACTCTGCAACGTTGGCAGTCGGTCGGAGCAGCAGAGCTGCGGTCGGACCACAGCCTCTCAATCCACTTCTGATGCCTGCATCACGTGCGGCGCAGCGTCCCCTTAATCTCTCATAGGTCCACCTGCCCCGCGGGCTCGTGGGTAACTACACAGGGTTCGAGAATGCACTCATCCAACATAAGCCATCAGAAATGAAGGAAACTAAAAGAACAAACGATGTCACTTAATAACTGTATCAGTTGAGTAAATAAGCTTGTGCTCGTCACTCTTAAAATGGGATTTGAAATAATTTCTCCAATGGTTGTTTCCAGCCTGTGCTCTTGAATCAACAGTTGTTCTTCTAGCTCCACCAGTTAAAATAAAAAGGAAAATGACTGTGGGATGTGGCAGAATCTCCCACTTGATGTGTATACATGTTCAAATCCTCAAATATGTAAGTCTACTCTCTCCATGGAAGTACAGCTATTTTTGTACCTGGCTCAAGCTGTTGTTAAAATAAAGGGTTAAACGGCAGGAAATGATCTTGATCAAATAGTTCAATAAAAGGGACTGGATAATTTGTCAATGTTGGATCTCATATGCATAATTGTGTACTCGCGCATACTTAAAATTAAGCCAAGGAGACTAAAACCATATCCAAAAAATCTTTAAAATGAAATATTTGAAAATTCTCAAATACAAAGTTATATATTAGAAAATATGAAGTGATTTGTTTTGAAAAGAACTTGTGTGTAGGTTACAACGAAGTTGGGTGCAGGTTACTACAAAGGGAAGTGCTAGAGCAGGCTGGGGCGCCGTGGTTATTCTTGGAACGTTGGTGTCATTTGTATTCTGATGGCTTATTGAAGTCAGCTGGCAGGGTCTGACGGGAAGTGGGGCTCTTGGGTTCACAAAGGCAGCAGAGATGTCACTGCTGTGAAGATGAAAAGGGTTTGGGCAGTTCAGAGCAGTAACCATGAGAATTTCAACACTGGAGGCTTTGAAGTTCACTCATGTTGGATCCAAAGGAAGGCCATGCTATTTATTTCTGTGGCTGTTGCTTTTACTTTTGATTCTCACTGAGGCACAATTTGAATGGTGCTGGGACTCATGAAAAGCACCTACATTGTTCTGTTATGTAATACAGTCCGGGGAAAATTATTGTTTGGATGAACTGTACCAAGCATTTGTAGATCCGCATTCAAAGGACAGTTTTATGTTCTTGTTGGTTTAAAAACCTGAACCCGAATTTGGCCACAAGTTTGAAGTAGCTATATAGATATCCAGTCACGTAGATGCCCTTTAATTATAGAACAATTCACAAAAGCAACTATAGCAAAGATTCTAGATCACATTGGGGTAAAGTGTTGTAGTCTTTAGATCCAAAATTGAATTTGGACTGTGCTAAACCCACAAGTCTTTATTGCATTATCTTAGGTTTCTGGCCTGTGTAGCTAGTTTTCCTACTTTCAGAACACTCTTTGTAGGTTTGCCCATAAATCTCTGTGTATGAGGCTGTCTGCACAAATGCTTGCCAGTGAAACCCTCCTAGACATGTATATCAGTGCCTGCAGACAAACGGTAGAGGCTGAAAGCAGACAGACTCAGTTCTAATGACTGCAGTACAGGCTGTGTGGTTGTTAATGGGAGAGAAGAGAGGTCTTATTTCACCGCCTTTGATTCTGTCTCATCTCAGCCACTTGGAATTTTAAACGTTTGTACAGAGAATTGCTGTGTTGAAGCATCAAGAACCAATTAAAATAAAGATTGGGCATCCATTTCAGGAATGCCCCTCTGTGGATTAACTTCTTCACGGTTGAGAATATTCGCTTTTTTACCGATTATGACAAATCTGAATTAAGTGGAATAGGATGTAGTTTTCTGATGCGCTCTGGAGAAACCACTTGGTGCTGCCATGTGAAGCTCTGCTATGTTCAAGCCCAGCTGCAGTCTTAAGTATCTATGGTGAAGGTGTTCTCCCTTCCTTGGTCACAATGGTTGTAATCTTAATTCCTCCTCCTTTTTAGTCCCCAAATACATGGTACGACTGTAGGACTTCTCAAACAAATGGCTGCTCATCTATTTAATTCCATGTAACAGGAGGTGTGACTATGAAATGAACACACCAAGTGTATAACAGTTGGATATAACAAGAGCCGGTCTCTTTTAATAGCTAGGAACAAACACATACAATAAAGGTGAAAAACAATAAAGGTGGTCTCCAATAGCAGGTAGGTAGTGAACATACATCACCATGGTAATAAGATAATGGTTTTTCCATTCCCCTGGGCAGGTCAACTTCGCCTACAGTCACTAGATAACTATCTTATGGACATTACAGATAAGACAATAAAGAAAAATTTTGGTATTTAATTCAAATTAGCCATCATGCGGTTGTTCAAGAAATTCAGGTGAAGCAGCAGTGAAACACTTTTGAATAGATGCAAGTGTGTGTATGAATGAAAAGGCAAAAAGGGAAGTCATTAGGAATTCCACAGCCCAAAGAGCGAAGACCTGTGATTTGCTGGTACATGTCTGCCTTACGGTTACACTGTTTGTTTGTGTGAGTCAATGGGCTACACATGGGCTATTTTTAAAAGTATTAGGAATATATACATAAAAAGTTAAATATAAAGACTTTAACTCATAGTCTTTTTATTGCTTTTATCATCAAAACATGTATGGCAATGGTCTTCAACAACGGCTGGTCTCCATCAGGTCCCAGGGCTTACTTGCATTATAAGCAATTAAATAGGCTACTAATTAAATTTTACACATTCACTGTGTGTCTCCCAAGTTCAATCAAAGGTAGCTACTGTAGGTGATTATATACAGTATGTTTATTTCCCCTTAGAATGTGCTTTGATTTGTTAGACCATTTGCATTAAATGATCGTGCTTATTGTGTTGATTGATGATATTAAATGTTATCAGGACTTACTGGTTGAGCTAAGATAAATAACTGTGGAGTTGCTGTCCTCTTTGCTTGGCATAGATAAGAGCAGAAGCGACCGTCTTGACTGTCTGTCTTTGCTTTACTATCTCAGCTGTCAGTTTCAGGCCACAGCAGCCAGAGTGGGGTGATGACCCTTTGAACTGACATCGCATTAAAAACGAGAGGCTGCATATGAAAGTGAAATCGTGAAATTTGTGTTTTTCATCATTCATTCAGTATCTGCATCAACTGCTCTATCTGATTAGCCATAAGATTCATTATTTCCCAAATACTAAGATAAAGGACATCATCGGTCAATGTTTGTGACTGTTCGCTAGCTATGTCTCTACAGTTGATATCTACACATATCCCAAATCACATCTTAAGTGCTCAGTATAGTATTGAGCAATGACCTCCTTGTCTGGCCATGTCTTTATGTTGTGAAACGTACATTTTGAGTGGTTTGGCCCTAGCACTTCACTGTGAATTCCAGTGGGCAGTTCCCGAGAAGGATGAGATAGAAGGGAGAGAGCCAAAGGAGAGAAACATGCCGAGGCCTGAGAGATAAGACTGTCAGATAAGACTGGTCCAGGCCCGTAGCATACTCCCTGAAGGTACCCCAGCGGCCAAGATACTCAAGCTGCAGGCACCACCCTTATCAGAATTAAAAAACCCCTCTGCATGCACTGTGTAAAATGAACTCCTGCAGAATCACTAGACAGTTTGCACAAACTGATATTCCTTAGGCAAAGTAGGGGAGCACAGGAAAGCACTGCTCATCGCTGTGGAGCTCAACGCAGGTCGTCTACTGTTGGAAATTATGTAACTCTAAGAACTGTTAGCCTTATCCCAGAGGAAGCTCCACACCTCTGGTGCCAGACAGTTTTGTAATGTAAGTGACAGCGATCAGCTGTTGATCACAGCTGGGAGTGAGCAAGTGGCAACCACCCCTGACAAAGGGGATGCAGTCATCCTGTACATCAAAGAACATCAGTAATTTGCATTGGGAACATTCAAATTCCAGTTTCCATTTGCTCCATGGGATAAAAGGCGAGTTACGTCAACAGTTCATTTAGTTAAAGCAAGTTGAAGCTTCAAGGGCAGACACGCTGCCTCATCTGTAGCAATGAAGCTTTTTTTCCAAGTGCACTTCTGGTACTGTCCATTTAAAATCAAACACTACTCTTAAGCAAGGAACATATTTGCTTTGCTGACCTAAAGAATGGATGTACTACAAAGGTAAAGCTTCTAAAGTCATTGCTTGTCTCCGTGAAGAGGGAGCATTTGTTTTTTCAAAAAGTGCATGTTCTGTGTTTTGTTTGTGGTCTTCCGTGTCTTGTGTTTGTTTGTAAGACGTTAAATCTGATCACTCGAAGGTGCTTCATCTCCAGATATGGACGCCAACTATGGCGGGGGTCTGCTGGACATGATGAAGGGAGGAGCCGGAAAGTTTTTCAGCAACTTTAAGGACAACATCAAAGACACCTTGAAGGATACCTCCACCAAAGTCATGCACCAAGTGGCAACGTAAGTCACTGCTGTTTCCAGATTCAGGTTTCTTTTACTCCACAGGTTATTTATCACATTTTTATTTTGGAAGCAGCTTCTCATGTTAAACCAAGGCCTTGAGTCAGACTGGCGGTTAACAATCCTATGATGCTTTTTGAAGGAGCTTGGGGCATTTACCGTACTGTCCTGGCTAGATTCCCAATCAGGCTTCCCGAATCTGCTCACCTAATCATCCCTCCCCCTTAGCTAATTGGCTGAGTAATCCCTTGCACTCTCCACCTATGAAGAGCTGGCATCTGTGACTAAACCTTGAAGAATGCAGCAGGAGTCCACCTTGCCCTGGCTGGCATGCTAATGTAGATATCGTATCACAGCCAAGAGGCCTGCCAAGACCACAGACTAGATAAGCCTTGGCTGTGTCATTCACATGCGCCGTCCACTGTAAGTCGGGACCGCAGCGTGAAAACAAATGTCTTTGACTCGTAAGGGTAAGGTTCCACCCGAAGCCATCTGGTGGTTCCCACTTGAAATGTGACACCAAATTTTAACGAAATGGGATTTAGTCTGTCAGCAAATGTTGTTTTGGGTCTCAAGGGGTGAGCACCACAGGGCCTCACTAAAACAACAGTATGTCTTTTGAATAAAATGCAGAAATATTAGTCTTCCATTTAATCTGCTAGCCCGATCAAGGGACAAATCGATCAACCATAAGTCATTCTTGTATTCTTCAAGGATTACACCATGCTTAAGATGAGACCGATATCAGAGTCTGATTAAAAGATGGCTCAACAAAAGAGTTATAACAGATGGGATGTTTTAAAGAAGGGCAGGGTAGAGAGTAGAAAGAGTGGGTGAATATGGCTGTGCCAGGCCATGGACATAGATCTGCTGGTCTGCACAGGCATCTTCCGCCAGACAAAGAGTGATCTATGTGGGCCTGACAAGGAGCAGGCCTCCGGAGGCCCCCGCTGTCTCTCGGCCTCCATCACTACAGCAAGTCAGCCCCAGTGTGCCCCTTCACAGATAGGCACCGCGCTCGCATGCCTGCATTATTCATGACAGCCTCCCATGCCAAATATCTAGTGCATGATAGAGGGATTCGTTTCAGAACAGAGCAGAAAGCCCAGCCCTGTGCTAATGTCCCCACTCGTATTGTGCGGTGCTGTGCTTTTGCCCGCAAGTTCACTGCACCATTTGGCCTTTAAAGCAAGAGACGTTATGGGGAAATGTTCAGACATGCAAGGAGAACTATGACAGGTTGTTGTAAGAGTAGCAAAAAAGTTTTACACTGTTTCGTTTGCTGCACTATTTCATGCCAGAAGGTACATGTTGTTACAAATATCATACAGTAGCTGTGGTTGCTCACATAGTTTAACATTAAATAATGAGGATTAAATTAGATGCACGCATTCACCTATGTAGTGTGTGTATCTATATATAGGGAGTAGACAAAATAATGGAAAACAATGGCCTGGCCTGCTTCGCTGCTCTGATCTGTGTTGTATATGTGTGAATGAGGCACGAGCATGATGGCACAGCATTCACCTCGTGACACACAGTATCTCTGTAGGATTATGTGCATGTCATGACATTAATGACACACAGGAAGTGGGAGGAGTCCACAAGGCTAAACACTGACCGGGATTTGCACTCCTATTGGTGGATTATGATGCTGCTCGGCCCAGCCGAGCCGAGTGAAATGCGTAGGTCATTCAGGCCAGCCAGGGCTATCTTACTGACACTGAGAGGGATTAAAAATAGCAGTCTTGCCTGTCAGGAAGGAAGGAGGCTTTGTAGGTATCCCTTAATGGCTGCCAGCTTGTAAAACACACAGCCGCTGTCTGCGGTGTGGCCACTTAACCAAACACTCAAAGCTTCATGGGTACTTGCACATGGTACTGTGTTAGGAAGGAAAGGTGTGAAGCTCTCTCACTGTAACCATGCTGGGACCAACATGCAAACAACTGAATCACCTACCATAACAGCAGGCCTCGTAGACCCTGGTGTCTTAGCGCTGTGTTATAGACAGGAGCAAAAGGGGTAGGTCTGGAATCTATAACAATAATGAACTCTGGGGCTGTGTGCACAACAATGTGATACACCTGTCTCTGAAAAGTGCCTATGCCCATATGCACATACATACGGACAGTGATGTGCACCTTAGTAAATACGAGAGCACTGCTCACACCAGATTAAAATAGAACACTTCCATTCCAGCGATCTCCTTTTGAACGTTGCTTACTGATACCTTCTTACTAATCCTTAAAAGCTTAACAGGGCCACTTTATCTGTTACATAAGAAAGCACCAGATCTCCTCTGAGTTGTACGGCTCACAACAGACAGAGAAATTCACAGGCACTCCCATCATTTCTTATCCGAAACTGCATTCTCCGTCATTCACTTTTATTGCCGCTGAAGTCACTTGAGAGGGAATGGAATATGTCATTAGCAAAATGTGCGGTATTTTATGCATTGGACTGGTTTATTGATAGCCTGTCACGTCTGCCGTTAGTTTGTGACTCTAAGGCAATTTAATATAAACTAGGAGATTGGAGTTTGTAAATGTTTCCAGTAATGACAAACAGCATGTCTAACTGTTTTCATTACAGTTATACAAAAGGGGAGCTGGACATTGCCTATATTACCTCTCGAATAATAGGTAAGTAAACATTTTGCTTGACCCTTAATGTTCTGCTGAGGTTTTTGACAAAGTGTAATGTATATAACAAAGTAAGTGTGTGACTGCTTGCTCGGACTAGCTGTCTGAATTGCTCACCTCCCCATCCTGTCAGGCGTGGGGAATCATAACTTGTAGTAATCGTTCTTTTCCTTTGATAACGGCTCTGGATTTCCCTCTGCCTACTTTCAATATACAATTAATTTGGCCTTCTTTGCCACCTCTATGTCTTACATTCAGCTTTATATGTGCTTGTTGCGCAAACGTCATTATTTAGAATAGGGGAGTTTAACTGAAATTCTGGAGGGACGCAGGGTTCGCTGGTTTTTGTAAGTTGATGTCAGTTAGCTACTAACAGAGGCCTTGCAGCCACAGATCGGGCAGCTGTTTTGATTTATGTTGATAAGATTTACGTTGAGCTCTTGAGTGCTGAAACAGACCCAAAACTAGACCACATGACTATAGTCTGAGGTGCCTAATTGCACAGCAGAGATACCCCTGAAAAAGACATGCTGAGGCTGGAATCTTTTGGGGGTTGTTGCCCTGCAGTGGCCCGTAGAGTGGCTGCCCATTTGGGTGTTGTGGCCTTGTTTTTAAAGTGCGGTTTGTCTTTCTGCAGCGGCCTGTTCATGCTCTGTTATGGGATTATGGCATCATGCTAATTCTCGTCCTCTCATACCCTCAGATGTCACCTCACTGCTTGCAGTTAAGTCAGGGTTTAGGGTTCAGATAGGAAGCCCTTGACTAATATTGTCTTGTGATATCACTTCTATCATAGTGCTGATGTTAGTGCCATGGTAGCGCTGACAGTGAGCTGTCGTGTAGCAGTTCGTATTTCTTACGCTATGCAATTACTCAAATACTACTCAGACATTGTTGGCTCATTGCTGACCACGAAGGCTGCCGTGATTTCCTGCCACAGTGACTAAGGCCCTCTTTTTCCCCATGGCAGTGATGTCATACCCAGCCGAGGCGGTGGAGATCAGCTACAGAAACCACATCGAGGACGTGCGCTCGTTCCTGGACTCCCGGCACATGGACCACTATACAGTCTTCAACCTGTCTCAGAGAAACTACCGCGGGGCAAAGTTCTCAAACAGGGTGAGCATGGCTACTGGTGTGCCTGGACCATTGGGTTCAGGATGCCGGTTATTCTTTGTGCATTATCTTCGAGACACAGGTATGCTTTGGACATTAGCTTTAGGATACAGGTATGCTTTGAGCATTAGCTTCAGGGCACAGGAGTACTTTGTGCATTAGCTTCAGAACGCAGATCTGCTTTGAGCATTAGCTTCAGGACACAGGTGTGCCCTAGGCATTAGCTTTAGGATACAGTTGTGTGCTTTGAGCATTAAATTCAGGATACAAGTGAGCCCTGGGCATTAGCTTGCACTGAGCCTGTGGATGGCACCAATACAATCATCATATTACAGAGCTAAACCCCTTATGATAGCAATGGTGCTGACAGATCATCAGGCAGTTGTTCCCAAAGTCTATTCACAAGATGCAGAGATCTTGGTTGTGGTCAATTACTGAAGTAAGAACATTAAAGATTGTGTATCTTGTGCAAGTTTCACATCCTCAGAGGTTTCCATTTCAGCCTGTGGTTACGAATTTCCTCTGGCGGGCTCAACGAAGCACCAGCGATCAGCGCATTACATCTGGTTCTCTCTCATTAAGTATGTTGCTCTCCGGTCTCCCCTATAATTATATGACTTATCGTAATAAGTCTGATACTTTGAGAGCTTTGGTCCTGGGCGGAGTGAAGTTCTCTTATTATATTTTCTCCTGCTGGTGCTGTGCTGTACATTCCCAGCTCCCTCATGGCACACACACAGGCAATGACAAAACATGTTTTAATGGGCCGTTCGAGGGATTCAGCAGCTGCCTGCTTCACTTATAACTGCTTCCCCTTCTGGAGGCCTCGCTAGCTTCCTCTTTATTACTGTACTTTCACTGTTTTCTTCCAAATAGTATCCTTTTATTGGTTGATAGCTATCTGTTTTCTTAAGCATATGCACACTTTTGATATTTCAACTTACAATTAGTGATGTTTTTTTTATTTCGAAGACTTAACAATGAGTGTAAGGTGTAAGTTTATGTGTGCGCTGTGGGTGTACCCCTACATTAGTTGACACAAAATCTTGCTGCTGGTGTGAGTGTTGGTAGCTAGAAAATGAGAGTTGCCTGTTTAAAAATAAGGCAGCAATAGATTAAAATTATTTAAGTAACTATTTAAAACAATAAAGGATTCAGTTATTATAATTCCCCCCTTCTTGAGTTGTTTGTGATTTTTTTTATCTTGAGCCTACAGCTATTCTGTCTAATGGTATGACTCTAGGGCTTATAAATTATTCCAAAACCTAAATGGGCTCCATCCGTCCATATTTCCTGTAGTTTTTGTAAGTGATAACAGACTAGTTGTCTTATGTTGTCTTGCATTTTGATGCTTGAGTTATATTTCAAAGTATATTTCAATGTTATGTTATATTTCATGTACTTGCTTATGTATCACTGTATCATTCTGATACAGCCAGTGGGAAAACCTCACAGAATGTAGACTCAGGCTCTCTTATCAATGAGTTGTTTCTTCAGTTAGCTAATACATTCTACCAGTAATCACGTCTCAATTCCTGTTCAGCTAGCACCAGTCACAGAGCCACATGTTATCATGTGACTACGATGTCATCATTGTTTTCCATGAGTTTTATAAGATATAAGTGTAGACTGTAGAGTCCTTGAGTAACTCATGTCAAGATGCTTTTAAGGCTTCTTAAAAAGTTTCTAATGTCCTGCCTGATGTGACTCTTAATGACAGCTTAGAACTTCCACAGGTTGTATTCGGAGAATGAAGTTTCATGAACCCCGTAATGGGTGGAGCTACAATCAGCTAAGGGTAGTCAATCACTGTCTTGTTTGAATCAGTAAAAAACTTCACTCTCCACATTAAAAAAACGCAGTGACTGGTTAGTCATTAGGACGGTTCTATGACACCTCGTGGTCCCATCACCAACCATGGGAGGGCACAGTGTTGCTGGTGTGATGCCTCTTGCTGTGTGTGATGTGCGCTCTCTCCCCTCTGCAGGTGTCAGAGTGCAGTTGGCCTGCTCGACAGGCCCCCAGTCTCCACAACCTGTTTGCTGTCTGCAAGAACATGCATAACTGGCTCAAGCAGAACCCAAAGAACGTCTGTGTGATCACCTGCACGGTAAGAGAAGGGCAAAAGCAGGGGATCTCTGCGGATCTCTGTGCGAAATCCGTCTTTCCCTGCTGCAGGGTTTGTAGAATGTAGCGTGTTTCAAGTTTGGAGCATGTCTGTTTTCCATTTGTTGAGGTTAGATTTCCTTTTTCAAACCTCTTTTTCACTAGCAAATCAAGGGCTGAGTGAAAACACATGTTGTATTCGATTCCAGTTAAAATAAGGAAATGTGTATGTTTTCTATCAAATGGAAGGCTTTTTTGAGGCTGTTGATGCTTTTAGCCACATTTCAGGCCAAACCGAGCACAAATAAAGACGCATAAAGTATTGTGTTTCCCCTCAGTTTGAAATTTGTACCTTAAAATGAATTCCCCAAAGCTGTTTTAAACCAGCTTTGTTCAGTATCAGTGAAACATTGCCATGGAAATCCTTTCTAAAAGATATCAAAATATATCCTCATATAACCTCATGAACAGGCTGTTTATATCAGTGGAAATATTTAAGACTTTTCAAAACGTGATGGAAACACTGACTGGTCCAATATCTTTTTTTTTTAATTTAAGAGATGTGAGTTTAAAACAAAATGACTGGAGTTAGCCCATAATCTCTGAGCTTGCTGTTAGCTCTGTGGTTGGTCACAAATGAAAAAAAATTCAAAAGTGGGAGTGTGACTAGGTTTGCGTTGATTTGGAAGCTGATTGTCTCTTAATTGCAGTACATAATTTCTCACTTGTTTACATCACTGCATATGCTCCACACTTTGTGTTCACAACTTCTTGCTTTGGGAAATAAGATAGAGGGGGATAAAAACTCTGAAATTTTCAACTGTAATTTTACCTTACAGTTATTTAGCTAACATTTTTTCTGAAGTGACCCCCCAAAAGAGCAGTGTGGGGTTAAGGGCCTTTCTCAATTCTCTAATTGTGGCTGGGCTGGAGATCGAACCACCGATCTTCTAGGTCCCTGTCAAGTACGGTGGCCAGTACTCTATGGGCTGACACTTTGCTTCGGTGGTCATTAGCATGATGCATGTTGTTGTGGTGTTTGGGTGTTCGCGGCATGACCTCGTGTGAGCACAGCGTACCGCCTGCTTGATCCGCATATCTTCTGTTCTGTTGTCTAAGGATGGCCGAGCTCCCTCAGGCATTCTGGTCTGCGCCATGTTCTGCTTCTGTCACCTCTTCAACAACCCAGTGCCAGCCATGCAGCTTCTCAGTGCAAAGAGACCGGGGTCAGGCCTGTGGCCCTCACACAGGAGGTAGGTCGCTTGCTCTCACACACTGTACTGGCCTGGTGCAGGCCTATGGTCCTCACACAGGAGGTAGGGCACATGCACCCACACACTGTACTGGCCTGGTTCAGGCCTATGGTCCTCACACAGGAGGTAGGCCATATACACACACACACTGTACTGGCCTGGTGCAGGCCTATGGTCCTCACACAGGAGGTAGGGCACATGCACTCACACACTGTACTGGCCTGGTTCAGTCCTATGGTCCTCACAAAGGAGGTAGGCCATATACACCCACACACTGTACTGGCCTGGTTCAGGCCTATGGTCCTCACACAAGAGGTAGGCCACATGCACCCACACACTGTATTTTGACCATCTTCCAATGAGATAGTGTTAGGCCTGCATCTTTTAGTCAGTCTCTTGTGGGTTTGGTTGCAACTTTGCGCTGATTTTAATAGGACTTTCCCATAACTACAGCTTCATCCATTGGTTTTTGCTGAGGACCAGCAAGCACACGCTATCCCCACAAATTCTTTTCACTTTGGAGTCCACAAACTAATATGAACAATCCCGACACTGAAGGAGTACAAAATCTAAGGCGATGTCTGGGTGTTTTAAAAGTACAAGGCTGTGTCCGAGTACCTGTACTGCCAGTTTAGCCTGTAATTGGAGCATGTAGCTGCTGCTAAAGATGACATATGTCTTGTTTTGACAAAGAACTTTAGGATAAGCTATCCTAGTTTTTCCACTTAGAAGCCGATCCAGCACAGCGACTGAACAGGTGATTCACATGCTGCTTTCGGTTACACACCCTTTGTGTGTATTGTCTCTGCATAAAAAGGTGTTGTACATTTTATCTCATACAACAGGTTTAAATGGAAAATAATTCAAAGGCATTTTTTTCAGTTTCTGGTTGAATGATTTTTTTACAATAGAGGACTCAGCTAAAGAGAATGCATTTCAGTTACAGAGAATTAATTGAACACAGTATTTGACAGGGAGTAATACTTTTTTAATCTGTTTTGGTGCTTTACCCATTGCCTGTTCATAAGCAGCATTAAAATAGTTAGAGATGTGGTGGAAAAATAAAAACAGACAATGCTAACAGTTGTGGTTAACAATGTTTACAGTAAGAATAGTGGTTACTCCGCATACTCCGTTACTACGCATTGTTTGTAAAAGACCTGCTGATTAAATCTGTTAAATGAATTTCCTTGTTAAAAGCGATTTCTTTTTTATCAATTTATCTTTTATTTTTAATACCCAATGGAGGTCACCTCTCTTTTTCAATGGGGGCCTGACACGTACACGTTTTAACAAACATAAGCTTAGAGGTTATAAAGGACCCATTGAGTTAAATGCTGTTTCTGTGTGGTCCTGGATGCAGGTGTTTTTTTTTGACGTTTTCCCTGTGCTCAGGTATATTGGGTACGTGTGCAGCATGGTGTCGGAGAAGCCCACCCTGCCGCACTCCAAACCCCTCCTCATCAAAGCGGTCACCATGAGCCCCGTCCCCTGCTTCAATAAGCAGCGCAGCGGCTGCCGGCCCTTCTGCGACATCCTCATCGGAGAGACTAAGATATTCTCCACGGCGCAGGACTACGAGAGGATGAGGTAGAGCGGGCTTTGTTTCCTTGACAACGGGCACCCACACACTCGCAAACACAAACTCTCAGTCTCATACTCACTCAGACACACATATTCAGTTCCTAACACAAACCCATATGTACAATTTCATAAACACATATTCAGACACACACACACACACATAATCGAATGCTCACAAATGTGTACACTCGCTCCAACACAGCTGTACAGCCTCTTTTGCGCTCTCTCTTCCCTTCTCTCTAACACACAGACATAGATTTTTTGTGGAGAGCAGTTAATCTCCACCTTGCGATCGTCATGGTGAATTCAACAGCCTTTGTTCAGAGACAAACTAAAGTGCTAGCAAACAGATGGCAAATAACACCACGTCACTACTTGTTATTCACAGGGGACACATACTGGAAATTGCCACAAAATCCTCCAATGCATTTTAAATTACTTTTTTTTTTTTTTTACAAACCATTACCTTAAAATATGACCCACAATGAAATACGGACCTGCAGAACTAGTTTGTGGCTTGTGTCATGAGACACGAAACAAAGCAATGCACATCTAACACTGCATTTAGGAGTGTCATGCTAATAGCTGCACTGTGTTTTTCTTCCACCATGTGACATATTTTGGGTATGTAATTAAAATTAAGCATGATTTATTATCATTTAGTCTTATACAATAATCAGGCATATAAAAAGATGTGATAATGTTAGAGGAACATGCTCCACCCAGTGATGAAAAATGTCAGTTTTAGCCTTACTGTGTGTGTTTGCCGTTTTCCCCCAGAGAACACAGGGTGCAGGAGGGGAAGGTGGTCTTCCCTCTGGGTGTGAGCGTGCACGGAGATGTGGCAGTGTCTGTCTTCCACATGAGGTCCACCATTGGGGGCCGACTCCAGGCCAAGGTATGGAGCAGCTGGGCATTCATTAGCATCCTCATCGGCCATTAGCAAGGCTAGACTGCAGCATTCACTTTAAATGAATGGTTGTTCATTAGTTCAGATATGTCCCACACATCATTTTTTTTATTGCACATATAGATGAATCACAGCATTTAGTGTTGACATATTTTTTATTAAATCTTGTAGTCATGGTGAGATTCCCATATCCTGTTTTGTTGTTATTGCTAAAATCCGTCTTAATGTCTTTGCAGGTGACAAACACGCAGATATTTCAAATACAATTCCACACTGGGTTTATTGCTCCCGGCACCACTGTCTTAAAGTTTATGAAGTAAGTCTGTGTTTTCTTCTCTGTGCGCTCCATAGATTCTGTACTCGCTAGGCTAACAAATGTGTGTGTGTGTGTCTGTTTTGTATGTACTTTTGTTGCTTAATGTGTGTGTGTATGTATGTATGCGGGTACGTATTTTTCATGTTTATGTGTCCGTGTGCCTGTGTGCTCGTAGGCCGGACTTGGACGCCTGCGACTCGCCGGAGAAGTACCCCCAGCTGTTCCACGTGGTTCTGGACATCGAGGTGGAGGGTGTGGACAGACAGAAGGACCTGACCCCTCCCTGGGAGCAGTTCCCTAGCAAAGACCTGACTCCCAACGTCCTCTTCTCCTGCCAGCAGGAGCACCAGGACGCCCTGGCCATCGCAGGTACAGACCTTGTGGCCGACACCACTCGTTGGCGGCGGTCACATAACATTATTTGGTCCTGGGATTACAGTTGCTCCACCAATTGTATATGCACAAGAGCATTTTACCACACAAGCTACATACAGATACACTTAGTACTCCAGGATTTGTAATGTGACTCAATTTCTGTAAGCACATACGTACCTACGGGTAATGATTTAGAACTGTTATCATTTTTGAATTGCCAGTGCAACTCTTTACCTGATTTAGATCAAAGATAAGAATGTTTTTCCCCAGAGATTGAAAACCGCTCGATCACTATGCTCTGTGAATAAGTACCAGCTTCGTTGCTGTGATTTCCTTCAGCTTAATGCAGTTTTGTTTTCTCCCAACAAGAGCAAATGGAGGGATTGGATCTGGAAGGTAAGGTGTAGTGCAGAAATGACCCCCAAGGACCCCGTAGCCCTAGTCCCATGGAAATGTGCAGCTGTTTGTGTACTGATTTGCTGGATGTGTGTACATTCCCCGTGGCCTGTTGAGCTTGGCCAGCACAAAGCCCACGCAGAGGGGAGCTGCATGTTATCACAGAGGTGAATCAGTCATCCGAGATTCAGTCTCGAGCCAAAGTCCCCCAAAAAACTGACAAAACTGACTTTTTCAGATGAGGGGAATCCCATCAATTACTTACGCATTATTTTTTAAGGGTTGTGGTGTGTTGCGCAATGAAAAAAGGCGATGGGATTCAGTAGAAACCTTTAAGTTACAGTTGCAGGGAACAGAAACTGCTGTCTGAATTTGACCTACTGAGGTCAATGTCCGCTCTGCATGAGGCAGCAGGCTTTCCTGGTCTGTTTGTTTTCCACAACCATTACCTCTGTGTATAAACAGCCACCCACTGTGTAATCCTGAGCTAGTGTTATTTATTTTGACTATTTTTGATTGAAAATTAAGCCAGTTAGAAAGCATTTATGCATTGGAAAGAAATGCATTGAAGTAGAGGCTTCAGTAGTGTGAGGTTAGTTGCTGGTTGTGGGTCAGGCGTGGTGATCTGTGGTTCCTGTTTCGCAGACCCCAGCAGGGACGGCCGCCCTGGCCAGGCTAACCAGGAGAGCGAACCCTCTGACGATGAGATGCTGTCGCTCTCCAGCCAGCAGAGCAACACCAGCAACGATAGGCCGGCCGCGGCTCAGGCCGCACCCAAGGGGTCGGTCAGGGCCGAGCCCCCGGCTGCCCCTCCCCCCGCCGAGGACGTGGATCTGCTGGGGCTGGACGGGGACCTGCGGGAGCCGCCCTGCTCCTCCCCCCAGCCCCCCACCAACACCGATCTGTTGGGGGACCTTTTTGGTGTCAGCCCCCAGACGGGAAGCGGCTCCACCTCTGCGCAGTCCACCCCAAGAAAAGCCGTGCCCTCCCCCTCACCCTGCCCCTCTCCCCACCCAGCAGACAGTAAGCCATCCAGTCACTCTCAAGGGCGGTGGGAAGCGGGAGGTTCACGGGTACACTCCAACACAAATGTGACCTCCTTCGCCTTCGTTTTTGTAAACACATTTTTATTGCCTATTATCTTCCATTTTCATAAGTCGTAGGTTGACACGAGGATTACGTAACTCTATAAATCAAGCAGACTTGGAAAACTGCATGAAAATTTTGAATCCCAAAAGAACTGTAAATACCTAAATGAATTTATTCCACTCCCCTGCTCCAACAGGCTTTGATCCTTTTGGATCTGGATCCAGCCCCAAACCGCAGGACTTTATGGGATCGTTTTTGGGGCCAGGTACTGTGGGGCAGCCGGACCCCTTCCTGCATGTGACACGGTCCCCATCACCCACTATGCAGAGTACAGGCATGGGTAAGGCATGCATCTGCGTCTGTGCATATGTCTGTGTCTGCGGCTGCCTTTGCAACTGCGTCTGCGCATGCGAGTGCGCCTGCGTTTGTGGCTGCGACTACAGCTGCGCTTGCTTCCGAGTCCGCATCTGCATTTGCGTTGTGGCTGCGGCTATGCTTGTATCTGCAGCTGTGGCAGCGCAGCTCAATGCTATCTGACTCACATTACATGTGAATGAGACATCCTGCTGCTGCTCTGCTGTACACTGTGGGTGCGAAACCTGTGTGCCTGCTGAGCTTGCATCTATATACTGAATACTGTATCTTAAACCTAGCAACGTGTGGCTCAAGGTGTGGAATGAATGGATCTGGTATATAATGAATGTATGAGGGTTGACTTTGTTTTTTTCCTTGTGTAGGACGTATCTCTCCAGTACAACCCACCACCCCTACTGTCAATATCCAGCAGCAGAACCCAATGAGAGGATGGGACTGGAATAAGCCTGCTGCTCCCGGTAACAGACATCTTTTGCTTGTTTATCCCATTTCTATCCCGGCTATAAATCACAAGAAAACCTGAAAGGGTTACTGTGACATCATTGTTTATAGGGATACTGCTCAACAGTGACCTCTTGTGGTCAAATTTCCAAAATAATAGATTACGCACTGTTCAGCTGACTGAAACTAATGATTTTTAGGCTCAGAGATCTGTATAAATAAAAGAAAAGGGAAGCCAAAGCTCTTATATGTTTGTGCATTAAACTGTGGCCAGAAGATACCCAGTAGGCATGTGGGCGTTCATCAATTTTTGTACATGTATTGTCAGATGCCAAATGCATCAGTGCAAGCAGTTAGCTATAAAGCCTGTAGCTGATTTGCACTTAAATGTAAATACGTCATGCACATTTTCCAAATGCATCAACACTCATTTTTGCTTGGGGGCCTTTACTTCAGATAGCTTGCATAAGTACCTCCATTACATGGTGCTCTGTTAATTGCGCTGTGGGTTTTGTTGCGTAGGAGGTTTTGGAATCGGGAGCAGATCGGCCAGTACCAGCCCCACGGGTTCCGTCCACAGCACACCCACCCATCAGGCCAAGCCCAGCACGCTCGACCCCTTCGCCGACCTCGGCGGTCTGGGGGCGAGTCTGGGAGGTGAGGAGCCACAGTCTGCTCTCTTTGTCTGCCTACGCATTACCTCTGGAGTCTCAGGAATTCCTCTCGTCAAGACATCTTTGCTCTTGGGCATGAAACAAGTCCCTGTTATTTCCGTTTTATTTTTTGGGTGTGCTTCATCGTTTTGCATATTGTATTTGGTGGTTGAATGCACCTTGATGCAAAATAAGATACAAAATACCAAAAAGTGTTTGTACCCTGCAGGCGGATCAGGGTTCTCCAGCAAGCCCACCACCCCCACCGGGACAGGGGGCGCTTTCCCCCCCATGGGGTCTCCGCAGCGGCCCTCTCCCCAGCACACAGCGGGGGGCGGCTGGCAGCCCAGCACGGGCTTCCCTTCCTGGCAGCAGGGCGGAGGCGCACAGTGGCAGCCCCAGCAACCGAAACCCGCCCCCCCACCCATGCCCCACGCGTCCCCCCAGAATCGCCCCAATTACAACATCAGCTTCTCCGGCATGGGTGTGGCCGCCCCTGGCGCTTCGGGGAAACAGTCGCAGCCTTTCGGTGAGACTCGCCACAAACGCAAGATGGGTCGCATTGCCTGGCAGCTGCATGGCATTCCATTCCAGCTCTTGGGTCGGAAAGGGTTGAACCTGGTTTGGCATTGTGCTTTGCATTGAGTATCTGCAGTTTCATAATCAGCACTTTGGATATGACTCAATTGCAGTGGGTAGGTGTTGGCACCTTTTGACTAATTCAGGTCATTTAAAGGGATACACCAAGATTTTGGCACTTAAGCTCTTTTGTGTATATGCCAAGAGCGGCCCACCAGTACCATCATTTCTGTGCATGTTTTACAGATAGATCTACAGCCCAAATGTCTGACTGCTTTGAGCATTAACACAATGATAATAGTCTATGCCTGTTCTGTGAACTCTTATCTGGCTACAGTCACTTTTAATTGGAGTTAGATAAGGTTTCTTGGACTCCCTCTCATGGTCTTACCATCATTTTGTTAATGATAGTGTGGTCCAGTGTATTGACTCCATAGATATCTCTATAATGTGTGTACAGAAATTAAAATAGCACTGGTGGGTTGGAAATGATTCATTGGGCGTTTATTGCTGAAACCGAGTTATGACCAAAGTGCTGATTGTGAAACTATTATTCTAGAAGGTATTATGGAAATAAATACAATGACAACGATTTATAACATTTTCTTTTGCATGATGAGACCGCATGATAAAACTGAAAAACTGTGCCTTTGGATGATAAATTCGAGCAGGGGCCAAACCGAAGATGAGGGACGCTAACTTCGACGACCTGCTCTCCGGCCAAGGCTTTGCGGGGGGTAAGGAGAAGAAAGGGCCAAAAACAATAGCAGAAATGAGAAAGGAGGAGATGGCAAAGGAGATGGACCCTGAGAAACTGAAGGTGCGTTAGAGTCAGCTGTAAGCGTGAGAGTGAGGGGTTGGGGAATTCTTTCGACTAGTGTTTCTGAAGCTGCGGTGATTCTGGCAGATCCTGGACTGGATTGAGGGGAAGGAGAGAAATATCCGCGCCCTGCTGTCCACCATGCACACGGTCCTGTGGCAGGGCGAGACCCGGTGGAAACCAGTGGGCATGGCCGACCTGGTCACTCCAGAGCAGGTGAAGAAGGTGTACCGCAAGGCTGTGCTGGTGGTCCACCCAGACAAAGTGAGTCACATGACCCGGTACAGGGTTCCTTACACCGTGCGTCTTCACGTACATGCATGTGTACATACAGTGCCTATCATAAGTATTCACCCCCTTGGATGTTTTAGCCTTTTATTGCTTTCATAAATCAATGATGGTCAATAAAATTTGGCTTTTTTCACACAAAAATTTATTGGAAAAAACTCCTTAATGTCAAAGTGAAAACAGAGTTCTACAAAGTAATGTTAATGAAACAAAATTATATAAAGAAATATAATTGTTTGCATAAATATTCACCCCCTTTTAAATTTAATGGTCTAATTCAATAGAGGTACATCCAATTGGTGCAAATAGTTTCACAATTATTGAATTGAAGATCACCTGAGTGATGTGGGTGTGTCTCATGTGATTGAGGTATAAAACACCTGTGTCGGAAGGGTCCAGAGACTGGTTGATCACTATTCCTGGCTACCATTACACCATGAAGACAGAAGAACACTCCAAGCAACTCAGGGAAAGGGTCATTGAAAAGTACAATTCAGGGATGGATACCAAAAATTCCCAAGGCATTGAACATCCCCGGAGTTCAGTGAAATCAATCATCAAGAAATGGAAGGAATATGGCACATGTGTGAATCTGCCTAGATCAGGCCGCCCTCGTAAACTGAGTGACCGTGCACGTAGGAAACTAGTGAGAGAAGCCACCAAGACCCCTACGACTACTCTGAAGGAGTTACAAGCTTCAGCTGCTGAGATGGGAAAGACTGTGCATATAGCAACTACTGCCCGGGTTCTTCACCGGTCAAAGCTTTATGGGAGAGTGGCAATTAGAAAGCCACTGTTGAAGAAAATTCATATTAGATCTTGACTAGAGTTTGCCAAAAGGCATGTGGAAGACTCCATGGTTAAGTGGAAGAAGATTCTTTGGTCTGATGAGACCAAAATTGAGCTTTTTGTCCATCAGACAAGACGTTATGTTTGGCAGAAAACAAACACTGCACATCACCAAAAACACACCATCCCCACTGTGAAGCATGGTGGTGGCAGCATCATGCTGTGGGGATGTTTCTCAGCAGCCGACCCTGGAAGGCTTGCAAAGATAGAGGGCAGAGTGAATGCTGCAAAATACACCGAAATCCTGGAGGACAATCTTATTCAGTCTGCAAGAGAACTATGGCTTGGGAGAAGATTTATTTTCCAGCAAGACAATGATCCAAAAAATACTGCAAAAACTACACAGGAATGGTTTAAAAAGAACCAGGTAAATGTTCTGGAGTGGCCGAGTCAAAGCCCAGACCTTAATCCTATAGAGAATTTGTGGCTGGACTTGAAAGGGGCTGTTCATGCTCGATACCCGTGCAACCTGACAGAGCTTGAGCAGTTTTGCAAAGAAGAATGGAGCAAAATTGTAGTGTGCAGATGTACAAGGCTGATTGAGACTTATCCACACAGATTCAGTGCTGTGATTGCAGCCAAAGGTGCATCTACTAAATACTGACTTGAAGGGGGTGAATAATTATGCAAACAATTCTTTTTCTTTATATAATTTTGTTTCATTAACATTACTTTGTAGAAATCTGTTTTCACTTTGACATTAAAGAGTTTTTTCCAATAAATTTTTGTGTGAAAAAAGCCAAATTTTATTTTCCCTCATTGATTTATGAAAGCAATAAAAGGGTAAAACATCCAAGGGGGTGAATACTTATGATAGGCACTGTATACATAAATATAAATCATGGTCAACATCAGAGTGATGCAATCAGAAAATCCTGATGATACTTTTGCTGACGTCTTAAAAACTATAAAGAGTATAAAAATATATCCACCTCTCCATTTTAAATGCCCAAAATAAAGTATATGGATATTTTATGTTGATGTTCTACATTTAGTTTTTTTGCCTGGCCATGTAATGCTCAGTCATTGTTGCATAAGCAGTGGCTGTATGTTTTTATAGGTAGTTTTGATTTTGCTTCTGTCGTTTTGGTAGTTTTGGTTTTGCTTCTGTCGTTTTGGTAGTTTTGGTTTTGCTTCTGTCTATGATATACCAGTACTGTATCATAGCAAAAGCGGATATAGCAAAGCAGGATCAAACAACTAATACTAACCATAATACTAATTTATTCTTTTTCCTTTTTCCAAGGCCACGGGAGAACCCTATGAACAGTACGCAAAGATGATTTTCATGGAGCTGAATGATGCCTGGTCAGAATTCGAAAGTCAAGGGCAAAAACCCCTATATTGAAACATGAGAAAGTTCCCGCTGTGTCCCTCCTCCTTGTGACCTTTGACCTCTAAAACAATAAGATTCCCTCAGATCTGTACAGTGATCTCCTCCCTCTTATTGTAGCCATTACAAGGAGTCTCTTACACAGAGAATTTAATATACAGCCTAATTGTGTAGGTGTGTAAGCATGTGACTACCTTTTTGTACCTAGTGCCCAATCTCCAATGTCATCAAGCAGAGCAGGACGAATCATTGAAGATTCAAATATGAACAGGTGATGTATATGTCGACATGGTGATTACTATATGAATTAATGAACTGGATTTAATAGGGGTTAGACGTGACCTCACATCGGAACCACGCTAACATGAAAAGTCACAATATCAGGACACATTTTGTGTTCCAGTTTTGCCTTTTAACTAATTCCATATCATTTATGTTTTGATAAGTGGGAAATCGTCTCTCTTCTCCCTTTTATCATTCGTTGTTTTAACCATGCTATTTGATTTTTAAATAGTCCCCCCCAAAAAAAAACATATTTTCTGATCATGTTTTTGTTTTAGTAGTATGGTTACTCCATCGTCACTGATACATACTCAAAATTATTACTTAGTATATTTAAGTTACAGAACGTTCGTAAAAACTTCCAGGTATTCCTAAAGTGTTCGTAGTTCTAGAGTTCAACATTGAGAAAAGTTACTCATCAGTTTTGATATGTGTAGTAATTTTATATGTGATCAATCTGCAGTGCTTCCACATTAACTAAGTGCTATTAGACATTAATGCAGTTAGCATGGAGGTGGAGAGGAATGGATGTTTGTGATAGAGGCCCTCTGGGCGCATCGTGGGGTTTTTTTTTAGCTGCAACCAGCAGCTGTATAGCGTGCTCTGTCGGTCAGTTGGTCGGTCGGTCGGTCCACAAAAATTTCCCCACCCTTTGGCTACCACATTTTTCGCCCTAGGTGGCTGAAATTTGGCATGTAGGTCAGGTGTGTGTGTGAAGGTGTGTATTTCTGTTCATGCCAATGGGCTAAAACGGGGCATGGCAGTGGGTGTGGACTGGTCGCAGCTATTGCGAATTTGCGCTTCTTTTTAGCTACATATCACATCTTATAGTTTGAAAATGGTGTTACACAATGATCCGAGTCCAAACAGTGACGTCAGTGAAAGTATGATTATTTTTTCCTTGCCCCCACTTCCTGCCTCTGCTTCATGAGTACTTCTCTGAGTAAAATCTGGAAGCACATTTGGCTGGAATGGGCCTTTTAGATGCAGATACGACCAGGCTGTCCATGTCACGAGCCAGTGCTGACAAGAATGAAAGATGATCCTACCCTATGGTGTACTGTATGTGACTGGCCCTGCGTCCGAAATTGCATACTAATCATTGCCTACTACATTTTTGAACAAACGCGTACTGCACTTACATCAACGTAGTGCCTACTACACAAGTTTTCGGACATACCACAGTTTCTATTTAGAACTGACTTACATCTGTCAACTTCACAGAGCCGTCTCTGCTGTCTTCTTCTTTGGTATCTATCCACCCAATGGTCTTTTGGGATAGTGCAGTGTGCAGTCCTTGCACACTACAGAATTTTACGGATGCAGTAGGCCATCCGGGTAACGTTCGGGTAACTGATTCGGCTGGTTTGAAATTTTGGACACTACATACTATGCGTAATGATTTTTGCCTACTATACAGGGCGTAGTATGCAATTTCGGTCAGGGCCATAGTCTTCTGTCCAGTTTACAGATTTTCCTTGTCAGCTGCGTGATCACATGTGTTGTTGACATGGCAGTCTGTGTACAGTGCAGACCCTGCGCCCACTACCCAATTGCCTTTCCTCCAAGGTCTAAAACGAGTAAATACGTAACAAAGGAACAGTTTTCACATTGGGTTTCTGAAAAAGCACAACAAAAGTGGTAGATATTTGAAGGTATATGGCAATGGCTTTTAACCTCAATTTATCTGTCAGGCTTTTTTTCTTTCTTCCATTTTTTCATCCTTTTCTTTCTTTCTTTCATCTCTGCTATTGTTCTCCAGAATGCTGTTATTCTTGTGTCAACATCCGTAGTTGCTTTTAACCGTTGCAAAGACTTAAATTTACGTTTAGTAAGTCCAGCATATTGATGTGTTTTGTATTAATGGCATAATATTTACAAAAATAATGTTCTTCTGTTCATTGTTAAATGAATTAATTTTAATTTCAGTGTTACATTTTAAAACCACTCAACAACCAAATCTAACGTGCATTGTCAATATCAGACCAATGAAAGTACTATGATATGTATATAATGGAGAAGTGCAGGCAAAGTAACACCCAAAAAGGGTGTTTTGTAAAATAGATTTTTAATTTGTGATCCTTTGTGTTTTATTTTAACCAATAGCACATGTATCAAATATTTTCATGTGTTCTGTTAATTCCCCCTAAAATATTAACTATGGTGAATTGGAATGGCTCTGGGTTATGGACTTGTTGTTATAAATCAAAGTTTTTCAGAAATTAAAATAGATCACATTACCATACAGAGGTACAATATAGTATGGATACAGCACAGTAGTGTTGACCTATGTTTTTTTTTTTTTGCTTTACATTCATTGATGTATTATCAAGGAATAGTGACTTCAGTCTAATTTCTTAAAAATAATTTCCTTGTTTATCCTATACTACTGTCCTCTGACAATGTGACATTATTGACTGGAATCAAACCAAGTCAATAAATGTGACTGAACTATCTTTGAAAAGTCAGTGCAGTCTGACCAGATTTTTACTGTGAAACAAGCGAAGTCATGCACTGTTTGAATGTCTCTGTCAAAGTTGCTGTTCCATATAAACAGTGACATTAACCGATTTGTATTATTTTTGTTGATTTTAGCAGATAATACACTCTTAGGACATATTTTATAATTTATTTTAAAATCCTTGTAATTATTTTATCTAAGAAATATATATTTTTATTTTCAAAGAAAACTTTATAGTATTTCTGTTGAATTAAGATGTGTGGTTTTTATTTTATTTTATTTTTTTTTTATAAAAACTAGAATACATTCACAGCAGCTGGGTGGATGCTCAAACGCTGAAGGTGCAGTGCCTGTTTTCATAACTGAAATTTTATTGACCATTTGTTATTTCTATATATTTTTGACAAATGGAATGGATATTACAAATATCAGAATATGAACTTTGTAACTCGTGTTACATTTCTTCACCCGAGCATGATTTCCTTTTTCCTTTTGTATAAGCATTTAAATTCCAGCTTGTGTAATATTCTAGGTACCGACATTATACCCGTTTTGGAATAACGGTTGATATGTGTAAGACTGAATGAAAGTCTAGAACATTCTTAACTGTCTGTCCAATAGAAGCAGCAGTTGTCCAGATGTATGTTTATCATATGTGGAACGCGCATGTAAATGTGCAAGTCAAGTCTCCATTGACAGTGTAAGCCAAATTTTTAAAATCATATTTGGCTGTCAAAGCCTTTTCTACAGAATCGTTACAAAAGTTCTTCAGGAAACATTGTTCCTCATAAGTAGACCTGATATTTTAGTCATGTGTTAAGTAAAACCATAACCTGTAATTGCATACTTCAGCTGTCTCCCATAGAAATTAGCTTTGATATGTTTGTCAGCGATTAACAAATAACACTTAATGCATTATAGAGAGAAGGCATGATTGTCGAGTCATTGGGGCCGGATGCATCTTCGGTCATCTTCAGAATCACACAGGAAACCATACTGAGAAAACACCCACCTTAAAAGTGCTACACGGACATAAAGGATGTCTTGAATCATTCAACAATGCATAACCTCAAACACTGTCATAACACAGAACACCTACTTTGGGGAACATACAAAAGGGAATCCCATCCATACAGTGAACGCTACCCATGGTCGATGTGAAGGCAATGTCAAAGCTAACCTTTATATAGTGTATGTGTGTTGTTGAAACTGTCATGAGAAAGTGGTGAGTTTTGGATGCAATTATGTGTTTGCTTGTCTGCTGTAAAACTATTACTGACATGTGAATTATGTTTTTGTGATGTTGGTTATGTTGTCCATTTCAACCTGTACATATAACAACGTTCAATGCACAAATAAACGAAAAAACTGAAAAATTATGTGTATTGATTATGTGTATCAATGTATTCTTAGTGTAATGATGGGATAAAATGGTAAGCAATCTCCATGCTTTAAAGTGTGTGTATTTGCATTAGGTATTCCTGTGGACACATCAGTTAATTTGTATATTTGAATTTGGTATTACCTGTATGTAATGCATAATATTTAATGTAGGCAATGGGCTAAACGTTCACACTGTATTTTCAGCTAAGCCAGCGCTTGTTAATTGGGCATCACCCTGGATATTTTTACATTCGGAAAGCAGGGAGAAACATGAAGGAGAGAAGCATCAAACGGCAATACGCTTGAAATGGTGTTGTGGGTGGAAGTGTGGCTCTGAGGTCAAATGAAGTTAATTGGATCGTTTGACCGAAAAGCTATTTGGGCTACAGCACATCCTCTTCCCATATCTTACAAATCAAAACCGCATAAACTGGAAACTAACGTCTACTAAAACAACAGATTCACTAACTACTTTATTTGTCAGTTAACTATATGTCACGGCCTCCCTGGGCAGAGATACCGCAAGCTCCGTCTCCCACCGAGGTTTTTCCTACACCGAAAGCGGTTGCTTTATCGTTGTCTAGGGTAGTAAATGTCCTGTATCTCCACAAACTTTCCAGGGTGGCGTGCAGCTAATACACTCGGTTTGCTTGCTTACAATATAAAGAAAGGTTGACTTTACCTGGTTCCACGCCGAAGCTTCTCCTTCAGCGGCCAGCTCAATCTGGTCGCCCGACGACGTTCAGCCCGGTCTTAGGGTCGATGCAGGGTGCAATCACTGCCCTCCAGCAATGGGTTTGTTTAGTTTAGTTTTTTTTTTCTTCTAAAACATCCTCCTTTTCGTTAGTCGCTGTACAAGGTCGTATTTAGGGTTGATATTCCCGAAAGGGAAAACGTGGTCTCCAGGGATTTTCGAGTCCCGCTTCAGTGGCGTACAAGCAGCCAGCTTGAAACACACATGCGCCCCCAAAACTGCCGCGCAAACCACACCGGATATACCGTCATCCCAGCTGCGTCACTGGATCAAAACATTCTCATTAAGCAACGTCAACCCTAATTGTACGCAAGCAAACCGAAGTGTTCCAGGGGATCGACCAAGTATAAAAGTATTTATTTATTATTTACAACAATTATTATTTCACAACAGGTTATCTAGTCCATCATCCTGGCACTCTTACAGGGTTATCATGTGATTGCACTAGGAAATGGCCTGTCTGTAACATAGTAAAATATTTGTATATTAGCTGGTTAAGGGCTTTCTTGAGAATTGTACTCCAAAATATTAGCCAGCCAGCCAGTTTTCTACTAGTTATTTGTGCATTTGATGTAACTGTAGACAAACATTTCCAATCTTCTTTAAAAGTAAGATTAACTTAAAGATGTTGATTAATATATCTTATTAAGATATGTAGATAAGTTAGTCTATATAATATTGCTTCTGTAATATGTTGTCAGAAATATAAAAATGCTGTTAAATTTTTTGTGGCTAATGGAGAGCGAAAGCAATGCCAAAGATCTCTGCCATACCTCTGTCAAGTCTGCTGTTTGCAGAGGTCACAGGTCATCGCATGCAATGCAGCATACCCTGGTTATTCTAATCAGGTCTTATCATCTCCTTGCACTGCAGGTGTCATTTGTCTCCTGGCTGCATTACTGGTGTCTTCAGCTGCAGCGTAACCCTACACAATGAAAATGCCAATACCAAATGTGCCTCTCCTTCAACTGCAGGAAAACCTGGATGTTAGTATCTTATTAA
This sequence comes from Albula goreensis, assembly GCA_022829145.1. NCBI lineage: Eukaryota > Metazoa > Chordata > Actinopteri > Albuliformes > Albulidae > Albula > Albula goreensis. The sequence goes on from CM040753.1 coordinate 32,732,886, forward strand.
CCTATGAAAAAGTGACAGCTGCCATGATTTATTACTTTGACAATCTCATATTTGCCAAGATGGCGGAATGTCCATGCATTATTTTGAAAAGAAACTCTAAACAAACCCATAAATGAGTTAATCTGGATTCTGACATTAATTTAAAGGCACATTCTGATTCTGATTGGTATGATGTCGGTTTATGTACCATCAATTATAAGGCAAGAGCTGGACAGATTCTGCTTCTATTGAGTCATCTTATGTAACCAAGACAAAAAAAAAAACCCTGGCGGATATCCAGTAAATAAGCATTCCAATTACAAGGGCAGTCTCAGGCAAGAGCATACTAGAGATGATGCAAGGAGAAGACTTCTACATTTCACCTTGCCAAGACTGAATATAATGAATAGAAATGATCACAGCCAGTCCAGTGAAATTTTCACTTTTGCATTCCCCCAAGGCAACTGTTCTGACAGTCTTCTTATGATGTGTTGTAGCAGCTCAGTTCCACCACGGCATGGCCCCTTGCAGTTATTTAGCGATGTTTGATTTGTGTTGGAATATTATTTTAAACTGCTCAACGAATTTGGGGGGGGGGGGGTTAATGCCCTACTCTGCCAGCATTATGTCATATATATACATGCTATAAAGTTTTGCATTATTGTTACATGTAATATTATTTAATTTGTTTGTGTCAGTGTTGTGTGGAAATCAGCTTAAATGGCATTTTCTGCTAAAATCAATATATTTTACTCCACTAGAGGACAGCAGTAGGTAGAAATGAACATTAAATCCATTCATGTTTTTTGTCTGAGTCACATGGAATTACTACTGCAGCTCTGTCTTCAGTGGTCCGTCTTCCACATCCTTCTGAGGTGTCAGTGGGCTGAAACCTCTAATGCTCAGCTTTGCCCAAGGGCATTGTGGGTCAACGCACCAGTTCAAGCATATGAGTCAGCAAACCCTGAATCATGCAATTAAAACCATATGTAAAGGTGTGCCACCCAGTCGTGTCTGTTGTGGTATTATATTAGCTTTTTACCTAAAAGAGTACGTAATTGATTTTTTAAAACTTTTTTCAACAATATTAAAATGTCAAAAAAGATGATCTTTCTAACAACGTAAGCTTTTAAAAAAAATAAATTGGACTACTAATACTACTACTACCTACCACATTCAATTAGGATTTGAAAACAGATGTGCCCATTTTTAGTTTGTGTCAGATTGATGGATCAGTTCAAAAAAGAGTTCTAATACACTGTTTCTGAGTGGATTTTGTGCTCTCCTTGGCCTGAACCAAAAGAGTGTGAGATGCTCCATAAAATGCGTCATAAAGATTCTTTTTACAGAGTGACTCAGAACTGGTAAAGCTTAACATTGCATTGGATAGACTACTAGATTACTGATTTCTAGTAGATAACAGAAATTATGCAAAGATGCACGCTATTAATTTTCTGCGATTCAGCAGAAATTTAATACTGAATTCAACTGTCTGTGAAACAGTTATCACAGCCGCTCACTGTTGCAGTGACATCATGAGGTCATTGAACTCGTCTATTTTGACTGTTTGCTAGCTGTTAGTCTAGCCCTCCTCCATCTTCAGCCAGGATGTTAGCAGGATAGAGACGTGGACCTCAGTTCTGTTCCCAGAATGCTGTGGTGTATGGTGTTCAGTTTAACCTCCTTTAATCTATATTCACTTTTGTAAATATCCCAGAATCCTGTTGGCCTTTTACTTCCAAAGCACAATTCATTGATCCTGACAAACTTGTGTTTTTGAAATAGATCGAATTATAATTTTGTTCCACCCTGGAAAAATATTGTCTTTAATTCTTATTTTCCACACAGAATAGTTTTCATGTAACATGAATATACAAATTTTCTACCTTATGTCTCCCCAAACAGTGCCTTTCACGTTGTTCCATAAAAACATACTCATTTACTGAAGAGACAGTTTTTTCAGGATATTTCTTCTTTAATAACACATTTTGAATGTGTTCCCCTTGGCCTTTACAGTTTTGCCATTGAGATGTTCTGCACAGGCTATACTACTTACATACTTAAAGTTGTCTTCTCTGAAGTTTCATCTTAGGTTGATTCTTACCCTGGATGCTAGTTTTTTGTTACAGACGATTTCTTCACAAATTACAATTGAGTTATGTCCATTATAAAATTTTTTAATTGAGAATAACTAACAACTTGCTACAGTTCGGAGGTTGCAGCTACATGTGGAATGAAAAACAGTGTACACACAGGTATCCCAGGACCAACGCTGAGAACCACTGTTCTGTGTGATATCACCTATCCCTTACTTCATGTGATGTCACCCATACCTTACTTAATGTGATGTCACCCATCTCTTACTTCATGTGATGTCACCCATTTCTTACTTCATGTGATGTCACCCATCCTTTACCTTATGATGCAGAAGCTGACTGACAGTTCAGACACCACCTGCCGTTCTTGCCAGTAGCTGGCTCCTTTTCTTGCCGAGGGCAATACCGTATTGAAGTTGAGCCCGCTGGCTCACTGAATTGTTGTAAGATTGCTACCGGGACATTATGAGTGTATTGCAACCTATGTCTTGACTGCCAATACAGGTCCTCAGTTAAATTAACTAAAACGTGATTAATACAAACTCTAGCACATGGAACATGTCTATTGCCCTGCTGTCCTGGGAAAGATTACATTCTCTAGTTAATATGTTTTAGCAGAAATATTGTGCTTCCTTAACATAAGCTTAAAACAAGTATTCCACAGTTGTGATATGAGTCACAAGGGCAGCCCAATAAAACATGAGTGAGATGTGACCCCAAGGAAATTAGAAAAACAACTCATAGCTTTATTTCATTTTCATTCACAACTCTCATGATCTGTTTAATGGCGGCACTTTGATGGTGATGTAGGAACATCTTGACAGGATAATACACACTCTATTGGCCCTCTTTGCGAAATAAATCAGATTAACTTATGGATGTGTTTATTTCTTGGGGCCCCAGCTAAGATGTCATCAGTCATACATTCACCACTTGCCATACATGATCCAATCCTTCTCTCATGTTTCCTTTGCTGTGTGTGTGTGTGTGTGTGTGTGTGTGTGTGTGTGTGTGTGTGTGTGTGTGTGTGTGTGTGTGTGTGTGTGTGTGTGTGTGTTGGGGGGGGGGGGGGTCTCTTCTTTTCTAGTCTGTTGCCTTAAGAATTTCACGATTCTTTTGAAGACTGAAAAGATCAAGGTATGTCCCAGGTTTAACATTCCTTGAGATGTCTTGTTGTCTTGTTTTGTTGTTGCTGACACCACTGCCTCATGCAAGAACACCCAGAAGGTCAACACTTTTGTACTTCTATATAACAGGTTTTTCTGTGGTATGTGTGTTGAATTTTCTTTTGCTCGCATGTTTGATGGTGAAACTGGCTTCACTGTGAAGTGAGGTATAGCTGTGGCATTGAAAGAAGTGTCATTTAAGGGATTATTACATTATGAGGGGAGCTTGAGGACAGACCATGAAAAGAAATGCCCTCTTCTTCCTCATCATTTTGGTCTTCTTCCTGGTGTTTGATTTCGTAAGTCACTTTTACGTGCAAGCAGGGTTAGCATTCAAACCTTCATGTAGTTTCTAATTAATATTGTATTTATTGATATTTTGCAGTAGACTGTTACAAATGCTTTAACACTCTTCCACTTGTTAGTGCAACATCGGACTCTCACAACCCTTTAGTTCAAACAAAAAATCTCTCAGCCTCAAATCTCAGATCTCTAATTGATAGACATGGGAATATTCAGAAATAATTTCACTCTGCAGACACTAGTAAAATTCCTGTTTTATCCAAAATTTAGAAAAAAATAATAATTCTTTCATTTGACCATATTTTAGTAACATGCTTCTCAGGGATCTACAAGGAAGTTTACTAACTTTTCTGCTAACTTGTGGTGTAGTTGGATTACTCACCTTTTAGCACTATAGGTTATGACATATTCAGTATAGGAGCTGTACATTGCAATTGGCTCCACTAACTGAACCATTACTCCACATGGAGAGTAACTGCAGATGTCATGAATGATCAGAACAGTAAAAATACATAGAATCAAAAAAATGCTGCATTGTCTATTCTGTTTTGAAACATAAATGACTCAGTACGTTCTTAATGTGTGTCTCAACGTGTTGTATGACGTGAAAAGACGCTATGGAAATGAGGGATAAACAAATGTTATGGAAAAAGAGAGACACGATGATAAACGTTATTTAGTTACATGACCTTGAACTCAAAGAAATGCAGCGTTTCTGGTGATTCAGAATTGCATTCACCATAAAGCATTAAGGCGGAAAAACTGGCCATTAAAATTTATGAGTGCTGGAGCTAGAAGTATAGGCATCAGCAATGACGTTCTCAAAGACACGTTATGTATGTTCTCTGCGTCATCACCATCAGTCTATTAAACAAGAGTGCTCAACAACTTTTATTGTGTGACACTATTCTACCTCTTTAGTCCTGCGCTACTAACTGACAAGATAATTAATCTACATTTACATACCCTTTTCATATTTTATCCATTAGACTAAGAATTCGCAATATAAACTGACATATTATTTTCCTATTACACGTATAAGGTCTATTACTGTCAGTTCCAACAACAAATTATTCTACTTGGAAGGAATGGGTTTGGCTAAGCTCAGAGCTCTGTTTGTTTTTCCACTTTGTAAAATAAAAAACGTAATCTTTAATTATCATGAAGTGCCTATGTTAACATGTCACTATTTAATTTCCCCTGTTTGTTTTTTTATCCTGATCTGTTTGTGTACACTTTTATATTTGAGGAAAAGATTTCTCCAAGAATTCAATGAATTTGATTAAGTTGTTTTTGAATCTAAAATGCTGGTAACTTGTCTCTTAGTTACAAAGAAGCTGTAAGCGCAGCACTGTTGCTATTGACTAAATTAATTTAGTCATTTCGGGGGCAGATTTTGAGGCTGTGTTTTTGGTTGCTCGCCAAACTATAGCCATTATAAAGGCCAAAATAGCACAATTAGGGCTGAATGCAGCCTCGTGCTTAAATGCACTTTCCATAGAAATCATCACTGTGGGAATGAGAGATTTACGTGGAAAATGCACTTACTTTCTGCACGTCTGGATTCGGGTCTTCATAATCATGTTTTGTTTCATTCTGTGTCCTGACTTAATTACAGTGAATGAAGTTTCTGAATGGAAAAAATATCTTGGTTTTTACATTCACAAAAGTCAGGCAATTCTATTCATACTTTTGATCCATAGATACATTTATAATTCTGACATCGCCAGTGCATAAAATGACATAGACAGAAAGTGCTTTACTGACAGCCTTAAGGATAATGAATGTATGGACATGGTTGTCACTGTTACATTGCAAGCATGTTGGATTTTGTTGTCAGCTTCAGCTCGCTCATGCATCGGCATAACTTTTTGTGGTGGGGGGGGGTGGGGGTAGGGGTTGAATTCGCAACCACCTGCCACCTTTCACAACCATCTCTTCCTAACTTCTGGAACTGAAGGCTGGAGGGCAACCTCGTTCTCCTCTGTGAGACAGCAGCGGCTCGGCCTACAGCAGGAGTGGGAAACCCTGTTTCACACATGAACTATTTAAAAACTCCTTATGTCTGTTGTCCTTTAGTGAAGTATTGTGGTTCTATAAAGTTGCTGGCTAGACACTGCTAAGACTTTCCACAGTAGCTGTAATCAGTAGCTTGACAGCAATAATTTAGCTAGCATAAGAGCACCTATTATTGGCTGGGTTATTTCCGGATGAAAATTAAAATGTTGTTATAAATAAAACAGCTTGTTTAGTAGAGAAAATGTCATGTTTAGCCTCTGGAGGCTAAAAACTGCAGTACCTCCATTATTTTTTGTTTCCACAAACAAACCAGAAGTACCCCTGTGGTAGCATTAGTAGCATTAGCTACTTGGGGCTGCGCATCGAACATCTGAATAGAGTAACTTAACCGTCACGTTTAAAGAATCCCAAGCCTGTGCCAAGTTCATATTTTGAAGGAACTTTGATTAATACATCAAAGTATATATGTATGAAGTAGATTTTTTTATGTAGATAGTTTATACAGTGTATTTTCATGGGACACACTATATAATGTATTTTCATGGGACATACATGGGACACTACTACTGAAATTGCCTTTTTCTGAATAAATGTATAATAAAAGTATAATTAATAGCCTATGTTAATATGTAATAGCATTTGATGTGTCGACTGATATTGCCACAATGTGTACTTCCCAAACTATGTTTTGTTAGCGATAAACAGGCCTTTAAATCATTTACAGCAAGTTTTTTTTGTCTTTTTCAGGTTTTTTGGCTTTCCTTTTCATTATCATGATTTGCGTTGCCATAGAGACAGTTGGCTTCATGAGATTGAGTTCATTTCAACCAGCTGATGAAACCTCATCCACACAAAACAGATTAAAATATCAACATAAAATCTTAAAAACATAAATGTGGGCAACGCTAGAGTTCTAGGAAAGACAGACGTGACATCATTCACAAATCAGTTGCCAAATTTGTTGCTAGTCTCTAGACAACATTTTTAGTTGCTAGGAAAGGTCAAAAAGTCTCTAAATCTAGTGACAATGTTGCTAAATTGGCAACACTGCCTACTACTTGAAAAGACATGGGTAGAGGAGGTTGGATTGGTCGCAGCCAAGTCTGACAACACAGGGGGGAGGGGTTGAAAAATGTTATTCTTTTCTTGCTTCTTACAGCTGAATCAAGAAAACTAACTACTTTATCATTTCATAATAGTTAATATTTTTATTCAACATGATGATATGATTATTGAGAGATTATATTGACCGGTTTTGAGTATTTAACTATGACGCACTGTAAAATGTGTGCTTGCAATATTCAAATAAATTATGGTAACAGGATGTATAGATCTTTTTGAATTGTATTAACTTGCATTATGTCAAAATAATGAAACACTGTAAGTTGAGACATACAGCTCATAAAAATCCATTTTTTTAACTGTGGTCTTAATTTTTTTTAAAGTATTGCAAGCCCAACATTTAGTACAGTGAATTGTTGCTTTGAATGGAAGCAGCCCTGTTGCTAATTTTATGTGACATTTTTTCAGATACCCACAGATAACCATAAAGACCTCACCTGCCAGCTGTCTGGAGTTTGCATGGTTCTATTATAAATCTAACAACGGAGCAGGACATACACACCTATTGCACACCTACAGGAAAGTTAAATATAGGCTGACGCGCTCTAGTCCGGGCTGACGGGGATCAGAGCAGTACAGCTGCAGCTCTGAAAATAACACAAAGCTGTCTGGGAGGTTTGTGTAATGCCCTGCAAATTCACAGTCGCTATGCAAACTACAGAAATGCAGGCCAGTGTATAGTCTTTCTACTCAAGAGTGGCTGGGAAGGACAATGAAAACCCATGCACACTCTTATAGCTAAACAGTTTATATGTATTATAGTTTTATGCAACCCCCCCAAAAAAAAAAAAAAGAGCACCATATTCATTTGTGGTTAAGTTGTTTTGAGGGGCATCTTAAATAAAGGAGCACTTGTATTGTTAGTGGGAGCTGAAGATAGACTGCAGAGGCATAGACGAGAATGATGTCTATGACATGTGGGCGGACGGAAACAACCAGACAATGGAACCTGACTGTGGAGCTTCATTGGACAGAGACAACATGTCTACACCTTTTACTTCAACAGTCGTGTACCGCATAATGTCAGTAAACATATTTAACCTAAAATGTGATTTCAGTTTTAAAACAAGTGATTTTATTCAGCATGACAAACAAATCAAAATCTCTGATTAGAATTCAATGCTTTCCGCAGATATCTTATTCATACCTTGATTTCTAATTTGATGTTTTTGGACACCATGCAAGTTGGATGATTCGATCAAACTGTGAGGTACAGCTTTTCAGCCAAAATAATCTAATATTCATTTGAGGTTAGTACATATGGAGATAAAAAGATTATAGAACATTATATTATATACCACAATATGAATTGGTACTAGAAAACATAAATGAATTATTGCAAAATTAAGGGTTAAACTATTTTAGGTGTGATTTGATCCTTCCATTGTGATACAGTAGTAAAACAGCTATATGACTGAATTCATATACTAGCTACTGAAAGAGCCGCCCTCAGCTCACCTACAAATATCTTGCAATCTGATGTTTTAGGATTATATCAGAAAATTATGCACACATCCTCATTACCAGAGGTGCTGAGCAGAATCAATAATAGAGGAAAATAATAAAAGCTGGAAGAATTAATGAGTGCCAGAGCTGGTGTTTAAACACTGAAATTGTAACAAATGTAACTTGCTGCAAAATATGATTTACAATTTCTGATAAAAGAACTTTTTATTTCCCTGATCAGTGGTGTGAAACAAACATGGTTGATTTGTCCTGTTAATTCCTCTTTGAAGAGGAGAAGAAAGCCACGCATATTCAGACTCTCTGTCCACCTGGTTATGGCCGGCTCAAGTTAAATTGAGGGTACCGGGTTTCAAAATAGTTTCAGATTCCCATCATTCTGTTGTGGATCCTGGAAGGATTCAGTTTATGTAAGGGGACAGCTGCCACGGTCTGCTGGCTGTCAGTGTACACAGTGTTGGGAGTTTCACTGGCACGGTTTTGGAGCAGTAGGACCCAGACGGAGGGCAGATGTTTCTTGTTGGGACGGCGTTGCCAACAGGGCTGTGGGGAGCCCATGTGTCTAGCCCTTTCCCCCACCACAGTGCTCCTAGCTGCTCTTCCGTGTCACGGCGAAAGTTTGCTGGTTGGCTGGCACGCAGGCCTGTCTGTCCTGGCTCTCCTGTTTGGGGGCAGTGGACACACACACATATCAGTGTTTTCCGAGGTTCAGCCAGAGGGAAGATGATTGGTGCGTATTCCTGGATGGCTCTCAGAATAGCAACATGTTTGCCCAGAGACCACGGGCAGCAGCTAAAGCATCTGCAAGTCGATCAGACAAAAACTTCCCAGCGAGCTCGTCTTTAACGCGAATGGCTCTTAGATTCCGGGTCTTTCCCCCGGTTTGCTCGCTCATGAGAGTGTCCTTGCCAACTACTGGTAAGTACAGCCACATTGCTATGGACCAAAGCACTACAGATACCGCTCTTGTTCTTTTTTCCTCTCTTGAAATGTGAGGATTTTTCCTGACTCTTCGTAAAGGTGAATATATCTGTATGAATAACATAGATGTTAGGGTATTTTTAATGTGGTGTTTGTAGATGCTTGATCTGATGTGAGTTTGGAGATTTGAGCATATAAAAGTATGCACTATTGAGCATATCTTATTTTCACTAAGGAAGACACAATCAACAAGGGCACACATGTCAAACTGTCGGCTTCCTTTGGTTATTTAAACCCTGAAACGACTGTATGTATGTGAATGCCATATACTGTATATATTCACACTTGTACATGGTTATGAGTAAATTTCCTGTATGTGCTGTATGTGTATATAGCCATGCTTAAACACGTACATGTTTGTGTGATTTTCTGTGGTCTCTAACAGAACCTCTTCTAGGAACATCAGAGATAAATTTCTTCCATTGCTCAGTTTTTTATTACCAATTGGCTACAGAAATAATTTTTCAAATTTTTGGGACAGACAAAATGTTTCATCAACATTTGGTGACAGTTTTTTTAGTAAATAAGCAACTCTACTGGAAGATGTCACGGTTACAACAAACGGTTAAATATTTGTTTTCGCTTCTGGAAATGTTCTCATGTTATTCTTGTAATAATAAAAACCACATTGCTACGTTTAGTAGATTGGAGGTTTTCCAGGTATTTTGGTTATGATCCAAAAAGTTATCTGTGTTTTATGAGCTGGTATTCAGCAGTGAAAAGTTTGATGTGCCAACAGGTGCAACTGAAATCTGGCAGAGAGGTTCTGAACGAATGGTAAGAATGACTAGCATGTCCATTTGGATCATACGTCTGTAAGAACACAGAACCTGATGATTTCTCTTACAGACTGTGAGGGACGTGTTTCTCATTCTTTCAAACCACAAACACGAATCTGAACTTCAGTGGAATGCTCAAGTCTGTCGTATAACATCTTCCTCATCTGTCATGCCGCACCTGCTCATTTTATCAGCACTCAGGTGGGCAAAGACTGAATTTTCATATTTAACTACGCCTTTCGCTGTGCTGACAGTACGTGCAGGATGCGGGTTTCAAAGTCTGTGCATCATTTCTCTCCAGAAAAAGAACCAGGTTCATTAGAGCTGACTGTTCTTTTCTCTTGGACCTGCTAATGAAGCTCGACACTTGTTTGTGCTGAAAGTTGTTGTTATTCCTCTTTCGTGGAATTGGGGCTGTCTTTTTCCTCTTCGTTTGCCGGGTACTAATGAGACGAGCCGGTCATCAGCTTGCCATCGGCGGTGGCGTTCTAATTCCGCAGCTTGTGGCAGCGAAGTTTGGACTTTAGGGTACAGGACGTTCTGACGGCTCGGTGAGAGGAAGGGCCGCTGAGGTTACATGGGGCGTGTGGTGCCTGGACCAGCACAGCCCTGTAAAAGCTGATGAAGAGAAAGGGTCGCGCTGTGTGTCTGTGGGCAGAGCTCTCATCTCCCTCACATTAACACTAATGACTCCAGGACAATAAGTAAAGCAGCCGTTGTTGCTCTGCTGGCCGGCCCAGTGATCGCATGATGCTTCCAGGAAAAACACAGACCTGATTTACTCTAATGGTCAATTAATATTTACATGACATACAATATTAATAGGGTTTTATTTGACTGAGTGTTGGCCTGTTTTTGTCAATGCATTTTGTTGGGGGTTTGGAGAGTTGGGGAGGGCCAGCACAGTCCTAACAGTACCCTAACCGCTGTGTTTACTTGCCTATATGCATCAGATATTATAAAAATGTTTGCTGTCATGTGTAAGTATAGAAACCTATTCAGTCCCTCTGTCAAGCAATCAATTTACTGAGGTATATTGTTCAATGACCCCAGTTTATATTGAAAGTATAGCTAAAATGAGATGTCATATACATCAGTTCTGAACCAAATTATGCTATTGTACTGAGACGCCATTATGGTGTTCACAGAACAGCTTGGGCTCAGCAATCAGGAATTAGCTATCTCCTGTCTGTGAATTTCTGCATGTATTTTAGCGATCATTTTATTTATTTATAATTATATCTTCTTTTGACAGCAAATTTCATTTTTACGTCAAAACTATGGCCTACTCTCGCAGTTATTTGTGAATCCATCAGAATCTACTGCTTTAAATAACAATTCTAATTTTCATTTTTGCTTCTGAAGGGGAATCGCACTGAAACATGGCGGTTCTCTCTTCCTCTTGTCGATTAATCAGACCATAAAGTGTAATTAATCAATTCATTACCCTTTTGAACTTTGGAACATGCTGCCTGAATGTACTTTTTAAGTATTTTGTATTCATACTTGTTTTTAAGAACCATGGGAGTGATGCTTGCTTTGTTGTTTGTAATCAGAGTTCCAGTTCATACATAATCAGGACGATAGCGTCATCAAAACAATTAATGTTCAAAAGGATCTGTAAGAGCTATATATCAGAACAGCCGATAAAGCAATACCGCCAGTATCAGAATACCTCTGCAGTGTGTTCTCAACACAGGGGAGTGCGTGTATTGATTTCCCTCTTCACCTCATCTTGTTGTATATAATTAAGTGAAATACTCTTTTTATCAGTCAGCTCGGCCAGGGTCCACAGGAGAACAGCGGATTGTGAAATGAACCAAGCGCTCTGGACTAGATTGATTGCTTTTGTTTGAACAATTCGTTTTATGGAGGCCTGTAGTCTGTACCTTGGCTTCAGTTGTAATGTGCTCTGAAGCAGTGAAATATATTTGTGCTTTTTTTTCCAAGTTAGCTTATTTAGTTCTTTGAACGTTTTTTTTTTGACAAAATAGTACTAACTGTTCCTACCATTATCAGCTGATTATCCCCTATACAACCAGCTGATTATGTTTTTGTGGTTTTAATCCTAAAATCACACACATTTGAGATACTGTCATTTCATATCCTAACATTCAATATCCAATATTATAAATATAATTGTTTCATATAGGTGTTTCCCTGTTTCCTGGGCAAATACACTGCTATATTGAGCTAAACATAAATGATAATATTGTAATAGCCGTACGAAATATTATAATATTGTGACAGCCAGTTGTTTATTATTGAAGTTCAGGTATTAGTCAGACGCCAGTAAGAGGAAGTTAGAAAGTCTATAAGAATATGAACAGTCATTAAGAATACGTTTTAGACATGGTGGACATGCAGGGGAAGACACATACATAGGCAATGGCTTTGTGTGGCTATGGCTGAAACTGAAGTCTTTGAGACTGTTGACCAATTACAATTACGTGAGAACAATTTTAAGTTTTACATGCCATCAAACTAAATGTAATTTAATTTGATAGTTTTTATATTAAAGAAATGAACATATTTTCAGAAATTCTATCCAGTTCTATTTCATAATTCATTCACCATATGTTTAACTGTAGCCTAAATGAATGCAGTTTACCTTACACCCATTGCCAGAACCTCTGTGTGTCTTCATTATGTTGTTTCCAAAGCTAATTGCATCTGAAAATGTTGTTTGCTATCACAACAATTCCATTCCTTCAGCAAAAGGCTCAGACCTGTCTTTAGAAACAGTGTTTTCTGTCATTTTTTGTATCTTCTTGCTCCTCTTAGGTAATTTGCGCTTGTTTTAATCGTTGGCTTCCTTTTCCTCAAGGTCAATACAAGATTTTGAAACAACAAGCAAAGTAAACAATTCCACAGTGGTACAGTAATTACATTTAAGATCTCAGTGGGCTTTAAAACTGGATCTGAAATAATTACTAACAATAAAAATAAACATAATACTACGCGAGAAACATTACCTAGCCAAAGTCTGAATCAGTCATGCACGTAGGAGCGTAATCAATGGGTGAGGAATATAAGATTTCTGCTTTGTCCTTGCCAAATGATAGAGCCTCTCACAATTAACTTAATGTTGTCCCTGGATGGGAAACTGAAACAACAGTAAAATGGAATGACGCAAATGCATCGGAGCAGGAAAGCCCGCCTTCGCCGTCGCCGGCGAGTGACAGCGTCCTCAGAGGAACCCCTAGGGCGGCTGAGGGGTAAAGCATATACGTTCAGCGTAGCGCAGAAGGTTGGAAATGAGGTTTTGGAGACCATGTTGCGGATGACTCAACGGCAGGAATCCCTATACAATATCAATGGAGGCTCAAATGGCTCTGTAGTAACAGCTGTGAAACCCGTTTTAACTCAGTGGCATATTGGGAGACAAGCCCAATTTCATAGTGTGATAGCTTCTTCAGCTACATTTTTCTCCCTTTAATGTTCATCTCACGCTAACAGAAAATGTATATCAAATGTTTGATGGAGAGACTTCAGTGTCTGTACTATAGATCGACTCTGCCGCCTCTGTTGAGCTGATTCTTTAGTTTTCGGGCTGATGAGACCAATAGCACTGAAACGCTAGCCAGGTGGCTTCTCACAACCTTGCCAGTGCTTTGTGGTTTCTCAACACACATACAAGGACACAGGGATTGGAATAAATAATGTCTCTGTTAAAATAATGTCTCCTTCACCAACAAACTGGCCCCTCAAGTCTACAACAACAGCTGCTTTCCCAGCTGTGGGGGAATTTGTAGTACTCGTCTCGTAACCACATAAGAAGTTAACACTGTACAGTTTTTATCTATCGTATTTTATACCTACTCCTCTCAAAACTAACCCCTTTTAACGAGGAAATTTTCCACGCTTGTCAGTGTAATAGCTCACTTCAGCTGCTACTGTATTTCAGTCTGTTATTTTTATGAGGGAGATCTGACCAAAATAATAGCAACTTTACAGTAAATACAACTTATTTTTAGTTGGGATGTTCATAGTGCCGAAGTGTATTCTTACCATTTTCTCACCACTGCAACGTCCACAGAGTGGAGAGGCTGGAGACCAGCACAGTCTCGTCCGCAGCTTGTAATGTCAGCCACCACTTTTTCATGCTTCACGGTCCCCCAGTTGATCTGGTCGCAACTGCTATGTCAACAGATTACATTTCATGAGCGATTTACACATTTGTTCTATGGTGCTGTGAAGCAACCACACAAATCCCTGGGTAGATTCCATTGAAGCTTTTTTAAACTGGCAAAGCATATTAAAACACATATCCTTTCCACTCTCTCTTACAATACGTCAGTTGTACCTTACCCTACTGCAGTTTGCTCAGCTCTTATCAACACAATGTAATACACTAATGGCACATTAGGTCAGTGTTTAAAAAGGAAAAATGTATACTAAAAAGCTCATTTCCATCAGGAATTCAGTTTAGGCTCTTATCTTGTATTTACATGGGAAATAGAAAATGGTATTTTTTCCTTCAGTGAATAACAATATTGAACCCATAAGCTGTACACAACAGGTGGAGAATAAATGTTTATTTATGACTGGTACAGAAAGCAGAGGCCAAAGAATACTAAACAGGGGGAACTGTCTGAACGCAGACATGGTAGTTGGAGATGCTAACCATGTGTCATTCTCAGTAAAAATCCTTCTCCTTCCCCTAATCGCAAGGGCAAACTCATAATTGCTCGTTGTCTATTTAAAAAAATATACAGAGAAATAGTACCTTTAGCCTATTTCACTGTTTTCTGTCTCAAGGACAGAGTTCACACAGCTCTTTGTAGTTACACCTGGCTTGACATATTAAAGCGTCTAATGATGGCCAATTCATTAGCTTCAGGCTTAATGCGTCTGAGGGGCTAATTAGCACAGCTTCAGACCTGGACCAAAGGTTGCTGCAAACTAATCAAGGAAGGATATCGAAAATTAAAGAGGTAAATCTGCTGGCTGACCTTTTCATTGCCTTTAAGCCACCTAGGCGAGAGAAAGAGAAGGAAATCTGTTTACAAGCGATCTTCTCCATGGTTTGGTGAGTGTTTGACTTCAGCTAAGAAACAGTCAGTCGAGTGAAATGAGCAATGTTTCGCACCTCCTTCGGGACGACATCGTTCTCATTAGAAGTGCGGTAAATCTCCCCCACCTCCAAATTAGGTCCCTCAGAACGGATAGAAAAACAGCCCCGATTTCGAGACTTGTCGGTGCGGATGCTCTGACTTTGGTATGCGAGGGAAATCTTGAAACCATCAAAACCAATAAATCTGCTTTTGTCTGGCGCGCTGCGTAAATAGCGTCATTGAACATTTTGGCCAGAATAAAGAGAAGTGGCCTTATATTTTGTTCCAGCAGTGAGTGGTCTGTTTACTGTCTGCGGCGCAGAGAGAATGGCTAGTGGACACACGCACATAAATCACCTTGGGTTAATTAGCATATTCATGGCCTGTGCTTTTCATCAGCGTTGTTGATGATTGCTGTCCCTGCTATAAACTTGTCTGTGCGGTGATTTAGTGAGGAGAAACCCACGTTGAATATTTCAGCAGAATACCATGCGACGACACAATGACATTGCTCAGCGCTGATGTCATCCAACTACTTGGACCAACGACGGTGGGACGGCTATGCCAACCTTATTCTGACTTTGTTGGTACAGGGGTACTGTCCAGCTAATATCTGCTCACATTTCCGTTCAAATTCTCTCGGATGATATGCAGTAAATTATATAATTACTGTTCTAAAACCACTGCCAGATACAAACAACAGTTGGGAAAAATTTTAAGTGGAAACATTAATGTAAGATAATTGTTTTGGCAGTCATATTACCAGAGCCAACACACAACCTTATGTTTGTGGCAATCAGGAGCTTATACAGGCTAAAATATGGTTTTTAATGTTTCCCATAATTGTTTATTGTCTTATTTTACACCCCAAACCCCTTGCGACTCAGGAGGAGGAGGAGGCCTTAAACGCGTAACACCCCTGATTCTCTTGACAACTAGCCCTTGCTTCTTTCCACAATGCAGATGCACCAGCGGTCACATAATGCCTACATTGTTGGAGGATGATGAAGTCATCATGTAGTCTGTTCATACAATTGTTGGCACCTGGCCGAACAAGAGTGGCCGATAGAGACTAATAAAAACTCTGTTAGCTTATCTCTTGTTGTTCCCCAGTTAGACTGGGCTAATGTTTCCTATGTCATTGCAGACCGCTGGCCATCGTCACGGCACTGCTGGGACTGGAATACCCAGTCCCAGGCCTCACACCGGCTTCCGTAATGGATGTCTTACTGCACTACACAATGTGTATGTACTGTACTGTTCCTCTTCCAGAAGGAAAATTCAAGTGCATAACATTTGCCATATTTCAGACCCCAGAGAATCACAGCATTGTGGTGTGTATGAGTCTTTACATCCTATATGGCTGATGTAGAAGATGAAAACAGGCAATGTCTTTGGAATTATAGACATAGCGCTGATATCAGCTACAATCAATCAACTTGCAGGTAAACGTTGTTCAAAGGAAGCTCTTTAAATATCTGAAGGCCTGCAGTACAGCTGATCGAACAAGTGCGTAACAGTTCAGAATGAAGTAGTGAATGATTGTAGATTGTCAGTAGGCCTAATTATACTTTGTAAGTTTGAGTCCCTGGGACATTTGTAGTTTCTCATTTGGGTTTCATGTACCATTGCTCTCGAGTGTAAGCTAATGATGAGGCTAAATGAACTGTTCTTGCTGTCTATGCATCCTTATATACTTATACTCTGCTGTACTGTGCCGTTGAATATTTGTAGTTCACAAAGTTAACACCATGAATGTATAACTGCAGCGCGGGATGCTTTCGGTGAACTCATCTCTGTACCTTTGTGTGTGAGTCTGTGTCTCCAGTGCAGCGGGGTTATGTGCTTGCACTCCCACGTGGGTAATGTATTTCTGCAGTACTTAGTGTAAGCGGGGCACAAGTCTCCCACTCTTTGTCAGTGGCTGTTTCCATTCCCACCGCCCCAAATTCAGAGAGCAGCTCGCCTCCCGCTCAGCGGCACGGCGAGGAGTGACTCAGGCGCCTGGCACCCCTGTAATCTGTGACAATCAAATTTCACTTTGCACACCCAGGTCCTCATTTCTCCACATGAAAATGCAATGTGTGCTGACTTTACTTCCTACATTCAAGACATCATGGTCAACTAAAACTTTTGTCTGACCTTTGGAGAAACCTTTGAATTTTTGTCAGTGAACATCAATCAGAATTGATAAGAAACTCCTGTTCTTCTTTGAACTTAACTGAAAACAGCTCTGGCGATCTCAGTCATTGTTCATGCGCTCAGAAGAATGTTTCACTGTTTCCTTGAATAATGTAGAATTACACTGTTGGCTGTAGTGCTGGTGATTCCAGTTAAATTAAAATGTAAATATTAGAGAAAGTAAGTACAAGGAATCCAAAACTTCCTTTAATCAAGACTCCTGTCTGAGTCTGGTTACTTTACAGATTGAATGTGGTCCAAATTGGCTTTAAGATTTTGGTGAATTTGATTAATGTGCATTGTAATTGAATTGTATACTGGTGATTTTACAAAATGTTTGAGCTGTCTCGGTAAAGTGCACTTGAAAAGGTACACTGAGCTCTCATTGAATTACACCAAGACCTGATGATCCAAGTTTGTGAATTTAAACTCTGACTCACTGCTGTTTCTGCAGTCACTTAGTGCTGACAGATACTTTGGCTCACTGTTATCTTATGTGAAATAAAATGTAGTATTCCTCCTTGACAACATAATGCAACCAAATACTTATCCCTTCGATAACAAACTCTAAGCTTCGCCAAACTCTACTAAGTTCTATTCAAAGATGAAGAATTGGGTTTTCGGAAAGTGATTATAAATTCCCTTCATAGTTTCCAGAGTTTCCAGACATAACTTTTTATGATTTATGAAACAATCCTGCATTATTTTATTCCCCCAATTTGTAGCTCTCTAAGCCATTTGTCAGGACGTCCCAAGGAGGATGATGACTGGAGAAGGTCCAATGGCACCATGAAATTCAAGCTTCCACATGCTGCCAGAGCTTGACTGAGCTGGACCAGTCGTTGAGTTTTGTTATGCAAGGAAAAACTATAGAGAGCTTCGGCCTGGGATTTTAGGCTGCTCTCCCTTAGTCTGAAAATCAGACTTGCATATTGGACAAAGAATTGCTACACATCTCATATTTTTACTGGAGAAAAATGTGAAGGAGCACACTCTTTCATGAGACACTCCAGGACAGTTTTATCAGCCTACAGATCTCTTCGCCATCCTCACGTCATGATTTCAAGGTTTCTTTTGATCCGTTCATAAATTTTTCAATTAGTACCCTGTCCGCAGATTGAAAGGGTGATCACATGACCTCTGCTCCACCTACTGGTGACAGAGTTAATTAGTTTTTTTCATCACTGCTACTGCAAAAAAAAGACATTTCTATAAAGATGGTTCATGTCAGAGTTTTAGAGTCATTTATCAACGTCAGTCATGTGACCTAGTGCAGTAATGACCTTAAGAATAGCCATCTATTCTTAAATGCCATCATTACTGTAATGGCTTTTAATGCAGACTCTATCTCAATATGTCACTTTCTCAAACGCTGCCAAACCTCAAGCTGAGCTGTGGTCTGTGTTCGGAATTTTAGTCACAATAGTAACTTCTCAACATGGCCCCCACCCTTTCTGATTGGTCATCAAATTACCACATTTTGATGATGCATTAGAACACAAACTACTGAGCAATACTGTATTTTCACCATTCGCTGCCATTTGGTCATCCACTACTATTAATACGACGTTTGCTTCAAGGATTCTTGAAAATGGTGTCGAAATTAATAGCATATTTGTCTGCCATTTGGGACATGGAAAGGGTATTCAGGGCGGCTAAAATAGCAAATTTAGTCCTTTCAGCAGTCTGTTGCTACGAAAACTGATTTTATACTTTGTTTACAAATTTAAAATCAAATTTTAATTTCAATTAATGGTTTAAATTCATGTTTCGTTCGGCAGCTACGCTCCCATGAAGTTGATTGACAGACCACAATGTTAGGATATAAAATGATAAAGACGTAAGTGAGAAAATATGGTTGAATGAACTGGCATATCCCACTCTAAACGCGGGGACTTCTCCCCTCCGTGAATCAAGAATGTAACCGTGACGATATTGGTTCACTCTGCTCGGATAGTCCTACCCTCTGACACGCTTCTTTTCCATTCACATCTTTACAGAGCAGTAGAGTCCTCAGTCGGGCAGTAACACACCACACGAGCTGGGAAACGATCCCTTTTCAGGTAAAGAAGTATTATTTGCTATAGGAGTTTGCTTCTTTTGAGCTACTTTCTTAAATTATTCAAGAAATTGGCGCAGCTGGAAATGACATAGGCTTATGTGAATGAGTTGAGGAACGATAATTTGTTTCCTAGATGCTTCGCATAACACATGCAAATCCTATTTGGTTTTTGAAACACCGGGAGGAATATGAAAACAAACCTAAAAAATATATTTAAATAACATGCATATTTGATTCTTCAGCTTTTATTTTTGTTCTTTCCTTTTTTGCTTTCGTTTTGTGTGTAACTTATGCAGTATGCGGTGTGTTAATGCTAAATTACTCAGTGTATGGTTTGAGGCGGCAGAGTACCGTTTTTTCATGCATTCTCTAAATTTTTGTGGTTTGCGATTTAATAGTCCAGTGGTGCCATGAAACCGGTTTCTAATAGTCAAGATGTAATTACAATGGCATAAGTTTCAACCAATTCTCCCAAAGGCGTATAGTAATATTTCTAACCTGGATGGAACGTTTCTCCAAAATCTGTCGTAAATGTGTTATTTTTCTTGAGGAAAAGGAGAATTTCTTTTGATGTAAAAGGAATTTGTGTTGGAACTGGCTTCCCTCCCCTTACACTCAAACACTAAATCTATTTTTCCATGGATGATGACAGATACATCAGGCAAAATTTCCGTAATTTCGTTTCTGTAATGAAACTGAGATTTATGCTTGTTCATATTTCTGGGCGGACAGGGACTTAGATTCTATAAGTATAGTGAGTAATTACGGAAAACGTAAACAGAAATTAATCCAAGTTCTCTTACAATTACAAACAACATGTTATTGTAACCTTGATTCTTTGCTTCATGTCCATACAAAATGTTATTTTAACCATGATGCTTTGCTTCATGTCCAAACAATCGGCTGTAATAACTTCACTGTTGTCTTGTCCTTGAAGCTTTGGAGTATGTCAGTGAGCAGACTGTTCATTTCTCACCAATTTGCTCAACTGGACATTTCTGTCATTTATATTCATGGCATTGCTGTTCGTTTATTCATTAGATAACAATCAGATACGTTGTTTATGTCACTAGAGAGAGATTAGTTGAACTTGTTTTGATATGTGATACACAATCAAAAATGAAATGTTTTTGTGTGCTGGTAAGTGCTTTCCTGGAAAATGTTCCAATGGTGTGAACAGCCACTTGGCTGGCACTCTTACCAAGTCAATATTTTGATCGCTTTTTTGTATAACTCTACATTATGCATTTGATTTTGGCACACCAGATGGTGATTGGCATAGCTCACAGTGCATTCTGGGATTTGTAGTTTGGGTAAAAGGCAACCCAAGAACCTGAAGTAAAATTTTGGTTCGTCTACCCTATATCAGGTTAATAACTGAAATATAAACACAAGACTTAAAATACCAGGTATATGAAATATGCTGCTGTCTATTGTACCAGAATATGGAATTTGAAGAATATGAAATATGCTGCCACCTAGCCACTGCTGTCATTAGAAATCATCAAAGGCATGTAGGACACCTAACCCAGCAATGCCTTTTGGCAGAGGTCTCTGATCAAAGAGTCTCTTACCTAGCTGGGCTCTTTCGCTTTGACTCAAAGGTGAAATTGTTGTTCACAGAAAACCTTGCTTGCTTTTCATTGACTAACATGTCAGTGTTAGATGCCAGTGACAGTATGACGGTTGGGAGTTCACTAACAGACAGCAGTTAGCTAATTAGGTAGTTTGCTATGTAAAACAGCAGGGTAAGACTCCCTCGCCAGCTAATTAGCAAAGCAATACTTATACAAATAAGAAGTCCTATTTTAATATCTGACCTTTAGCTGCATGTTGCAGATAGAATTTTTATGTTTGTGCATAAATCGTCAATGCACTGTCGAGAATCACAAAGTTTAAACGAAATCATTAGCCTCATTAGGATCAAAAGTATTTTTATTCTATGTGGCTTTGGTACTAACCCCGTGGGAATGATGAAATTGAATTTTTTTAGCGATGTTACAGAAAATGTCCAAGCATAAACGCGGGGTTTACGACCTGCATGTGCTGCTTTTAACGGATTGTAGAAATAGGACTCCATCACCATCGGCTGCTTCTCGCAGAGAACTCATGCAACAGTTGTGAGAACATAGTTTTGGACATGAGGTGTGACTGTAAGTTTTGGTAATCACTTTGTTCACGATATTTCACCCTTATTTTCTCCTAGTGAAATACACTGCATCCGACCTGGGGGTCATGCTCATTCGCACATGAGATGTAAGCATTGCATTTAATTAATCTTTACTCATGCTTGTTTTACGCCACGCTTACAGTACAGTCACATTTTTTTCTGATGTGTAGACAGAATGTGAGCACTGCCCTGGTTATATGGTATTCAAACATTATTCTGCTTGTTATAACGTCCAGTCTTAGCTCTTGTAGAACATTGTTTGGGGTAATAAAAGCTAATTATTGCCTGAGTTTATTATAGGCAAAGAAACCGGAAAGATGAAAAAAAAGAGACAGCTGTAATACTAAATGACACATTGGATTACTTCAAGGTGAAGTCCACTGACAGCATATAAACAAGGTTTTTAAATTAGTCAGCATGTCTGATGGGGATGACTAAGTCCCGCAGTAGTGCTTAGTGTTAAACACTCATGTGTTCTCCAGCAGTTTACCATGTGCTATCTTTTCTGCAGGTCTTTCTCTACAATGGGGACGTTTCTCCTGTGTCTCATCCTAGCTCTGCACGGTAAGTGGAGAGCTAAACCACTGCTCTTTTGTATCCCCAAGACCTCTTCTAACTATTCTATGGAGTTGCTTCCATTTGCATTTTAAATAAACTAGCCAATCATCTTTTGTATGTATGAGTATGTATGTTTGTATGGTTCAGATTAAACCCTGGCTCTCTTTGTAGAGTTACGCTTACCTTCTCTTAAATTGCTTGACATTTAGCTGAGCTCTTTTTCTAGCACACTTTACTCTTTTCCACTTTGCCTTCAACGACACCTCTCTCTGAGGCTGTAATCCTGCAGCCCAAAGGACTGTAAGAACAGGATGCGATTCTCGTGACCCCTGGCAGAGAAGGGGCTCGGTGTGTAACTTTCTGCAGAGACTCCATATTGAACCGAGCACCTGAAAAGGATGTTATCTATTAGCTCCGCTCAGCCCTGACGAGCGGAGCGTTCAGCGCGGCATCACCGCAGAACGCTCGTCCAACCCCGGCGGCAGGGAACGAGCTTCCTGATATCTCTTCCGTGATCCGTCATCGTATCCATGCTGGGGTAGTGAATGGTGGGGGGGGGGATGGTGAATCACTCTCTGTAGGAGGCTGCAGAGGTCTGGCTCCTCATGGGGGAGGAGGGCTGGGGACAGACTGCCGCAGACATTAACAAACGATCCGCTTTACCTCTCAAACCCACGTACCGCTGTTCACCCGCACACTCATCTGAGAGCCGTCATTCCGCAACGCGCATCTGCCCACCGTCATCAGACTGGAGGCAATAAAACGCAGTCTGATAAACAGCATATGCACCCCGACAGATGTTACTGTGTGGGAAAAAGGTATTTAAACATACCTGAGGAGGCAAGTAACAAAATTATCCCAGCGTTATTACCTTATTGGCACTTGAATGCAGTGATTGATCTTTTATGAACATGAATATGTCAGAATAGGGGCAGCAGTGTGGTTTAACAGTTAAGGTGCTGGTTTTACCCTTGAGGAATGCAAATTACTTCAGTAAATCATCCCGCTGTATAAACGAATAGTCGGTCTGGATAAATGCATACACGTAATGCTGACTAATATGAATTTTATAAAATATTGAATAGATAGAAAATATAATAGGATAATCCACTCTTTCCTATTCACGTCTCCTGGCTAAAACATAGCTAACAGTTCTAGCATAGAAGCTGCACATGTGTTTAGGATATTTAGGATAAAGGCTTCTCGTGGTTTGTCCTTTTGCAGTGTGTCTGTGCCCTTAAGCAGTATTGCAGTTTGCTGTGGTTATATATCTGCCCTGACACCCAGAGTCTGGCTGCAGCCACTGGGACCTCAACTCTCAGGCAGCTCAGCTTTCAGACATCTGTGACGTACGATGCCTCTCAGCTGAGGTGGAAGTGACGTCTTTTTTCTCTTTATTTTATTGGCCATCCTTCAACTGTAGACTATGTAGCCAGCAACTATTATTATTATTATTAGTAGTAGTAGTAGTAATCTCAATAAAACACGTACATTATCATACATTTGCTTCTTCACTTTTCTACTTTTGGAGTCTCTACTTTCTCGGCCCAATTGTCCAATAAAATAATTATGTATAATTGTATATTAATAATAATTTGCAACAGGGAAATATATGTCACTTTCACCTTAACTGAGAGGCATGTTCTTGTACATTGTAAACTGGTCTGGATGAAGGGCTCTTTAATTGACTGTAATGTAATGTTGGTTTTCTGTTTAAGAGGTTTTTTAATTTGTTCATCTTCCGTTAATGGTCTGCAGGTGTGGCAGGGGCTGTCTCCCACACAGATGAACCACCTGCCCAGGTCTGGGGCTCTCCGTGGGCTAGGGGGCTGTGCTGTGACATGTCCGGGGCCCCCTGGTTGGGAGGGGGATAGAGGTGACAGGGGGTCTGTCACAAACACAGAGGACCAGTCAGCACGTTCTGAAACGACACCCACAGCCCAGTGTCACATTTATCATCGCAACGCCACCCTGGCATGGCCCGCTGATGCCCACGGTGAAGGAGGTAATGAACAGCCCCATGATTTGTTGAACCCCCGGAGTGCGTGATCATTTTCAGTCTACCCGAGCTTAGGTCAGTCATTTAGCTGAGTCACAGCCATTCAAAATAAAGGATGCTAACAGTGACAGCGTGATGCCTTTTAGCCGCTCCAGGGAAACCTCTTACACTTGAAAATAGAAGGTTTTCATTTAACTGCGGGGTATTTGCTTCTTGAGGCCTACCCTATGGAATATGCCACTGGGAGGCTTGGCAGATCATGGGCGAAATCTGCGGCAAAAACGTTTTCATAGATGAATAAGAAGATGGTGTCGTGCATGTTAATTGCTGCTCGTTGTCTGCTACTCGTGATCTTGTACAGAGAAGAATAATTTGATAATGATTAGCATTCAGAAGTCAACACTGCTAGTATCAAAACAAAAACTAGTCTTTTTCCCGTTGTCTCTTGGTGTATGGTGCCGTGTGAAAGAGAAGTATCTGCAAAGACAGTAATGCAATAAGCAATATGCTAGCAATGAGAGAGCAATAACAGTCCCATGTATTAGTGTCTTCCTTGTTTACCTTTGCCTTTGGCCTTTTAAGAATCTGTAATTGGAAATTGTAAGGATAACCTCCTAATTAGTCCCATCACTGTAGACAGTCTTAATTGCATTTGGCGGGGGAAGTGTTGAGGCTTACGTGTTAATCGAATCTCTTTCCAGTCGTCTGTTTGAACATCCTGTGCTGGGCTGATGGGAACCTGGAGAACGTAATTTGCAATCCTAGGCTTGACGTCGGACCGGCGGACGCTAGCAGGCTCATTGAAATTACCTTGCAGCGTTTGCCGTGAGTATTGAGTTTCCCTTCAGGCTGATTAGGGTCTCTTTTTAATAGGGATAGTTTTTCTATTGCTTCAGTGACTAACGTGACTTGGGTACTGAGGACATATATATCTCTACTGTTAATGGACAGTGTTTTCCTTTCTTGTTATCTTTACGTAACCAGAGGCAAGGTTCAGAACTATAGCGCATGTAGCATAAGATGGTCTTGAATGAACAAAGATTAGTGCTCTGCGATGAATAAAATCAAAACAGACCAGCTTTTTGCTCATTAGACTGAGCTTCAAAGGAACAACTGAGAAGTACTTGTCAAATTCAGGCTTGTCGCTGCTAGGCTATTACCCACGCAGTGACCAACCAGTGCTTCAAAACTTTATGGGAACATAGAGGGTATCTCTTATGAAAGCCCTTACCTTGATATACCAGACTCTTTTTGATTTATATGTATTTTCTTTTGGTCCAAGGTTGCAGTTGGACACAGGCAACGTGACAGGCAATGGCGCACACAGCAAGTGTGAAGGAGAGGAGGTCCGCACGTGTGCCGTACCCGTCCAATCAGGAAACCGTACGCTGTCTCTGCTCATCAACGTCTCTGACGGCACCAGGTCTGTGCAGTCACCAGTGATGGAAATTGTCCCAGAACATTTCTGTAAGTCCTGTGTGGAATTAGGTGTTTGAAACTAGTATATAGCAAGTGTTCTTGTCTTAAAACGTCTATGGATGCACTTGCATTTGTTTTTCTTTTATTCAGTTTGATGCATATTGTTTGTTCAGGTCTTGCTGATCTTCAAAAGGCTGCTTTTCAAATCCAAATTCTGGGCACGTTTTATCTTCTGGTTCTGGTCCAGTGGTGCTTTCATGTTTTGTTTTCCATTTTTTGGAAAATGATAGCTGGCGGCAGTAAAAAATTCAAAGTCAAATCTCATGAAGCTGAAAGGGGTACAAGTAGGTTAGATTTTTGGTTTGAGTTTTTGATTGTAAGAAATTCCTGGACCGAACAGAATAGATATGCTGAGGACATGCCGGATCATACCTTGTGTTTAAGCAAAACGCCCCCTCATACTTCACACTTCATCATATTTTTATTCATGATGGAATTTATCTATTATAAAACACTGCTGGATCGCAGTCCAATGGTAATACATTCTTCAACCAAAATGGCCGACGGTCATAAGACAAACAGGAAATTTGTCATCTAAAGAGAAACTTGATATTCATCACATCCTTGAAGAAATTGCGATTAAGATTTATGAGCAAATGTGAACCATGTTGTTATCGTTGTTTAAGATTCAGATTCAGTTATTATAACTCTTGTCTCATTATTTTTTTGTGAGATTATATCATATAAAGTATACCTACAAAACAGTTAAATTTCAAAACACACATGACATACTGCAAACACGTGAGTTAAGATGGAGAATGTATAAAAACATCATATGGAGGGTGAAAAGCTGTGGATTTAATCAGCTGAGTGTAACTTCTCATAGCAAATCAATATCATGTTCCTCAATGTCGTATATGTGCCAAGGTTTTCACTGAAATAACATGCAGTGTTAGATAGGTTTGCCTACCGTACAAAAACGAGTTCACGTCTGATGTCGTGTGACGAGGCATACTCGCTTACAGACATAAGGGGCTTTGGACCAGGGAGATACAGGTGTTTGCAGAAGTCTGAAAACCATGGTGATGAGTTGCACAGCTCTGGAAATGGAAAAAAAACACGAAGAGCAGTGTTTGCCAAATTAACATTGTATGTGGTGTCAAGGTGGTAGATTTGAGTGCTACATCATCACTTTATGCTTTAGTGTAGGGGCTAGCAGATTTTCCCCTCTGTTTAACACATAGTAGCACCAGCGAAGAAAATGGCAATTGTATCTCACTGAAACGTTGCACACCTGTCCTTTTGAAATTCAGTGGTTAATTGGGAAATTGTGAATTGGAAGTGTACTTTCACCACACTGCGGATTTACTTAAATGAAAATATATTAAAATACAACACACAAGCATAGTGATGTGCAAAAAGGTTGATTATGAGGTCTTTGTTAACAAAAACCATACAAGCATGGTCTTTGAATGTTTGGTGTTGAGAAGAACACTGCTGCTTCAGTGACCATTCAGATATTCTTATATTGTAAAACAGGTTGCAGTCCCTATAATATTGCTTTAATTATTTCTTTCTTTTGTGTACTATTCTATTATATGATCATTCTGAGACCTTGCATTTTCTCAGATCCCTATTGGAGGTTTGCTTTGGGTGCTTTGATGCGCAGTACGCGCACAACCAAACAGGTTAAGTGACTGCAATGTTCAAAAGCACGGATAAGCCATTGTTGAAAAAGACAGTAGTGCTCAGTCTGGTACAAATTGAGAGATTGCCTTTTTAAATACTTGAACTAAAATTATTTTTAGTTATTGTTTTCCAAATCTATGATTCAAGTGAAAATTGATATATGTTTTATTGTCTTTTATTCCAATGCATGTGATTTTATAAATTGGCCATGTTATTTTGCGCATGTATCTTAAAGTAATTGTAGTTGTACAAGAACATATTTGAAGTTAAAAAATGTATTTTAAGTATTTATTCTCTGATCTTGCTTTTATAATGAACATCATTTATTTTTACCTCTATGGCTTTGTGACTAAAAGTATTTAATGAGAAGAACGCAAAGGTGATGCCACCCCATTAGATTTCATATATTAGGTACATGAAATCGACCTTTCATTGGTGATCCGTAAAATTGGCAGGCATTTAATCTCTAAAAGCAAACCCATTAGCAGTTTACTGGCACCTCCTCTGGCTTGTCTCTTTTTGTTTGCCGCCCACTAGTTTACTGTAGTTTGTGCTGTGTTGTGTGTTCTGTAGTGAAGCCCGGCCCCCCACTGGACCTGCTGTACAACATGACTTTAGAGGGTGAACTGAGACTGAGCTGGACCCATAGCCCAGTCAGAACCGATCGCTTTGTCTACGACATCCGCTACTCCTCCGACAGCTCCGCCCACTCCTGGACGGTACGACTCAACAGAGCATGCTCAGCATGTTGATGGGTACCATGCCGTAGATATGGTAGCTACAGTGTAGAACGTTACATGGCTATATAGATATAGGAAATAATGAATAGTGAAAGTAATTTTGAACTTTTGAAGTTTCAAATAACGTATTGGTCAGAATACATAAATTTAAGCAGCTTGTTGTAAATCGCGACAACGTTTTTTTTTTGACACACAGCAAGTTTTGAGTTCCATTGCATGTGCCAGAACTTATTTCAACATTCTGCTTAAATTTTAAATACAGCTATTCACAGACACACCTTGCATGTCCCAAATCACATTATATTTGACTTCCCTCATATTGCGGCATTAGCCCCGTGCTAAGTATGTTGTCTTGGCAGCCTGCTGGTCACTAAAATTCTCTGTTTGAATCTGTGTAACATCCTTCATGGCGGGGGTTGATGGCAGTGGTGGCGTGTTTTGGTCTTCACAGCACATAGGGGCAGAGGGGGCTCCTGGCGCCTTCCTCAGCGGCCTGAGCGTGGGGCTCAACTACACCGTCCAGGTGCGCTGCAAGACCCCCGGCGAGGGAGGCGTGTGGAGCGACTGGAGCCAGCCCCTTTATATTTACCTACATGGTGAGTAAGGCCGGGGTTACCGCTGGCTCACTTTACCAGTGTGGACTCAATGTTGCTATGGAAACAATGTAGTGGGTGGGAGATGATGACTGAAGTGGCAGTGAACTGTAACAGTTAGAGAGCTGGGCTTATACAAGATTATTAAAGGTTGCAGGTTAAATTTCCATGTCAGTCCCTTAAGCAAAGAGTAGTTAGTCTGTGTTGCATCAGTAAATATCTAGCAGTATAATTGGATGAAAAATGTGTGAGTTGCTCTGGGTAACTCACTGTAATGTCTGTAATGTCAAATGTTATGTCTGAAATGTATTGCCTGAGCTTCTAATCTAACCTGCCGCACCAGAACACCCCTCTGTGTATATGAATGTGTAGCAACCAACCCTTATTTTGAGGAAATAAATTATATTTATCACGTGCATTGTTGACATAATTAAATGTATTGCATGTATTATTTTTATTAGTTTGACATTTATGTAGTATGTTCATTATTTTTGAATTGTTTGTTCATTTATTGACATAGAAGATCAACACAATAATTCCAATGCAGTCTATTATGCATTATGCGTTTATAATTTCCAAGATTGTTCCTGGCACTGTACCCAGCTCTGCTGTAATAATGATCTGCTCTCCTTATTGTGTGTTATTGTTTATTGTCATAGTTTTAGTGTGTTAGTGCAGGTCAAGTTAACTGCTAGCGTAATGTTTTTGTTATTGTGGCACTAAACCGTTGGCTCTGATTTTATTGTTATTTGTCGTAATTGTCTGGATATACAATTTAAAATAGATGCAATTTTAATGAGTCTGTTTACGTTATTTTACAATGGAACTATGACCAACATGACTAATGTCAAAGGCTCTTTGCACTGCGGGCGTCTCAGTGTGAGATCAATGCTAGAACTGGTTTTCGTCTATTGTACCGCAGGCTTTCTTTAGATGCCAGGAAAGTCCAGCTGAGCGACTCTGATTGCATCGATTGGTAAACAATTCATCAGCCGATGTTGCACTCCCATATGGCGCTTTTCATTCATTTATATTCTTCACATATGTGCCACCCACAGCCTGGAGCCAAAATGGCAGTTAAAGTAAAGCTATTTTCACAGCTCGTTGATGTCGTCTGTGAAAAACAGAACATTGGCAGTTTAATGAATGGGATTACGTCCCTCACCATAAGAGACCTGTGTTAAATTTTGCCCCTAATGACAAGTATGTGCACCTTATGGGGTCCCAGAAGTTATTCTGACCTACGACAGGGCCTCAAGAACCCGGTGCGCTTCTCAGTGAGTCATTCTCTATGGGTGGAGATTCATCAGTGTGCGAATGAATGCAGTCCAGCACTCAGGGTTCAAGGGATCTCTATCCAAACACCACAGTGAGGGCCGAACCATCACTGCTTTTGTATCTCGTATTCAGGGATACATTCTTTTATCTCCGTCCTTGTGTGTCATTAGGCCTGGCTTTATCAGTAAATAGCATGCTTGAGGGGTCACTTTGTATGATTTGAAACTAACAGGCCGGCTCCCCACAGCAGGCCTGAGTCAATAGTCTCAGTGTGCGTTCCGTGCCATCTGTGCCCATTACTTGGGCACAAGTCATTTTGGGACGAATGCTTTTTCGATGGATTAATTGGGAACTGCCATTTTCTATGGCCTTGCATTTCGACAGCCCCGCGTTTTAAAGAAAAATAATGGTTTGTACCATAATTCCCGTGGTGTATAAATATACGTAACTGATCAGAAAAGGAAGGAGAGTGTTTCGCCATTTGCTTAGTCACCGTTATTGATGGTTTATTCTTTACTTGGTGGCAGGAAGCGTTGT
Organism: Albula goreensis; assembly: GCA_022829145.1. Lineage (NCBI taxonomy): Eukaryota > Metazoa > Chordata > Actinopteri > Albuliformes > Albulidae > Albula > Albula goreensis. Next base: position 32,763,078 of record CM040753.1, read on the forward strand.
AAGTGTTCCTTGTTTTGGCAGTTGCCATGGAGATTAATTAGAAATCCAAAGAGTAGTTTTATGCATCTTCTCTGAAGGACCCTTAGGCTCAAACAAATCTGTCAAACACTATTTTTTTACAGGACTGTTATCTTATGGATCACTTGCTGTATTCTCTGAATTACCAATGTACTTTTGTTCCAGAGTATAAACCTTTAAATGGCAGTCTTTTCACCCGTTGTGTGTATGTATGCTTTGAATTACAGAAGTGAGTTACCTGCCGGAGAGATTGTTCACCAGCATGGGATCCAACGTCACGGTTTACTGCATTTTTAACAACCCCAGCCACAGTGCAAAAAACGTGGACTGGTGGCTGAACTTCCAGAAGGTTCCGGAAAGCCAGTACACCTACATCAATGACCATGTGAGCAGTGTTACTCTGCTGAATGTTAAGCCTCTGAAACAGCGAGGGTACGACATCCTCCACTGCTGCCAGCGAGAGGGAGAGAAGTCGCTGTGTAGTGTGCCCTATGCTCAGATTTACGTCAAGAGTAAGTGACTTTTCATTGGCAGCCACCCAGACAGGTTCGACTCCCATCGAGCTGAATCCGTACCTTACTTCCATTTCCACATCAGGCCTCATAGATGGTGTTGTCGTTTTGAACAGATATCAGTGTCTCCATAACCTGCGAAACCAATGGCGATCTCACCGCCATGACCTGTACCTGGAACACCAGCCAATGGGCAGAGGTTAGATGTCTGTACAGGTAAGCCAGCGAGAAGATGGTTGTGCTGTCATTTCTCCTGTGTATCATTGGGCAGGGAGAGTGAGCCATAGTGAGACATTGCTTGAGATGTGTTGTCTCTGTATCGACAGAAGGCACAAGCTTCCCTGTGATGTAGTAAAGGGTGATATGGATTTGCCTCCCACTGAGGAGTGTCCAGGTTGGGGGCGGGGCTCAAAGAGCTGCACACTGCAGCCCCTCCTCCTCACCTCCTGCTACATGTTGTGGGTGGAGCTAAAGAAAGAGGAGGGCACAATAAAGTCCCACCCCATCTATGTCACGCCCATGGACCTTGGTGAGTCTAGTGGATTCAGAAAACATGTTTACAGTGGTTTCCCGAAGATACATTTCTGTTTTCTTTGTCAAAAATTCACATTTTAGTGGCATATTTTGCAACGTTTGCCATGGAAGCTTGTTAGTATTAATTGTAGATGCTATTCAGTGAGGAAAGTGTTTTTTTAGAGACTTTAAAGTGTTTTATATCTCGTTAAAGTTGGTGTTAGTGCATTAATATTTGTGCATTTATTGAATTGAAATTTCAGCTTCTTCCATTGGGACTGAGCAATGTCATGAATTTGAATTAGATACATCTGAAAAGATGATAGCTTAAAGCTTATGCCAGGTATTGTTAAGTATTTTCCATGCCGTGTTTTAGTTTCACCTTGGCAGTTGATTGGATATTTCTCAAGAAGACTGCGAAGGTCAAATTCAGTACCTTTTAAGATAAAATATTCTTCTGTTTTTCTAGTATTGAATCTACGGATGACTTAAAATTTCATTCTCTTGTAACATAAATGGCCATCGAAATACAATGGGTGAATATGTATTCCAGCAAGCCCCTTTATTTGACATGATTGAAACCTGAAATTAGCATTTCCTCTCCTCTTTCCGGCCATGCATGAGAAAGAGGAGGGCACAGTTTTGAATACGAGGGATGTACGCATACTTATTCAACTTGATATGAATTTCGTTTGGTATATATATAAATTACATAATTTATAATGAATTCTATTCATTGTATAAAGTAAATTAATCTATATTTGAACATGCTATGTCAACTATATTGATATGCCCAGCAAAAAAATTCTGTCCGCTAGAAAGACAGAAATGGTTATTGGCAATGATTTGGGTCTTCGATTCCTGTAAGTGTGTGCAGTGATGTCATGAGGCACGTTGTCACGGATTGGACAGAGGCAGTGCATGGGTTACGGCGCTCACATACTTTTCCTCCCGCCCCTCCAGTGAAGCCTCACCCTCCGTACGACCTGGAAGCCGTCGCCCTGCCCGACGGGCGGCTCAGCGTCGGGTGGAGGAGGCCGTCACTGCCGGCCTATGAGCTCCAGTACGAGGTCTGCTACTCCGAGGACAAGGATGGCACGCTGCAAAAGGTCATTCGCGTTCTCTGATATCGCTGTCTTTAGCTGCTGGGGTGATTAGAAATTAATTGTTTATACTGATCTATAAAGGCGTTGCTACAATAGATCTGAGTCTTCACTGCACCTGGTTCACAATAGAACCTGTTTTAATGGAAAAGAAACTCCGAAAGTGCTCAAAATGGCTGTGTTCAAACTATCAATGAGCTTAATCTCTGAAAGGGCGTTTTCATTATAGTGAATTGCACAGCGATTACATACTTTTAAGCCATTCTCAGAGTAAATAATGATTAATTACCAGGATCGTTGAGGGTACGTATAGTGATCCCTATTTCATTGTTTTTGATTCGTAGGTCCTGGGGTCCGTGTTTAATGAGTCGACTGTGGTCCCAGTTACGGACCCATGCGTGGTACGCACCATCCAGGTGCGCTGCAAACGGCGGGCTGGACCCGGGCTCTGGAGCGACTGGAGCGGGCCGTTCTACACCGCCGTCAATTACATCAAGGGTGAGCCGCATCACTGTGCTTCCACATGCGGTACTCTTTGAGCTGAGAAACCATTCTAAAATTGCTACAATCTTTGCTAATTGCTTCGCCATTACTGTCTATTTTTTGGTACTAAAAAAGAGATAAGCGCTAATGGTAAGTATCTTGCTGTTGTATCTTGAGGCTGTCAAGAATCTGTCAGGTTGAAGAATGGTGCTGGGGTTTAAGTTGATGTAGATGTCATGTTTTGCGCCGATACTTAAAGTTGAAATATTCGTTTAATATTCTAAAACCGGAAAGATGCCAGAAGAAAATGCGCACATCCCGTATATACTTCAAGTAATTGCATGAGAGAGCCGTGAAAGAACTTCAGTGTCAGGCCTGTGATTTCAGCTCCGGAACAGGGACCCGATTTCTGGAGGGCATTTCAGCAATATCCCAGACTGAATCAGACGAATGTCACTCTTCTCCTCAAGGTAGGCTTATCTTCCCTTTGAAAAGCAGCGACAGATGGGCGCAGATGAAAAGTCCACTTAATGGAGATGTGCTACAATGTGTATCAGTGTTTGGAGTGTGCATTGACAGCAGTTCTGCTGTGTCCCCACAGCATTCACCCAGAAAGGATCCCTTCTGTCTTGTGGAGGGACTTGTAGTTCTGCACCAGACCTCTAGGGGTGCTGTGTGGTCAGAAGAATTAGGCCGGGTATCCACCTACACCTTTCCTTGGACTGAAGATGTTCACACTGTTACCGTTCTGGCCCACAATGCCCTTGGGTCTTCAACCAGGAACAGCAACATGGTGCTGACCAGGCACCCCAAACGTGAGCATCTTATATAAAACCAGATGCACGATAGCTTAAAGGTGCATGTTATTGAAGTACTTAAAGCTACAATAGGTATGCATTGAGAAAACTAATGGTGTTAATCTCTCCATTCAATTCCTGCCTTAGCCCTCCCTCTTCCATTGCAGTACACCAGCCAGCTAGTTGTAGCAAGTAGCAATTCAAGTGTGTGCTGGCATGATTGAAAGATAACATAATGCTGGGTTTTATAAAGACAAACATATACAGCAAAGCACACTATGGACCAGATTTTTTCAGACAGGATATTTGCTCTGCTAGCTACCTGTTTATAATACAAATTAGCCATATATTCATATGAAATTCTTACCTACTGCAGCTTTAAGGCCGGTAATCATAGAGATCAAGACTTTAGGAGGGACGTTTGTCTAGTGTCTGTGGTACCATGAGAAAATCTTCTCCCATACGGGTAAACCAAAGTCTGTGAGCCTGTAGTATCATTGTCTCACATCATGGTTCTTTGTAATTTCAACATAACAGGAGAAATAGTTTAGCATTATTTCATGATATTACATTTCATGATATAAGGCAAAATTTATTTGATACCATGTAATATTTTACCTGTGTCAAAAATAGAATACTTCTTTACATGCTTCCCTTTCTGAGTATGTAAACTTAGAAATAAACTGAATGAAGAAATGTGAATCTGACAGATGGAAAGTAGATGTAAATCAGTCGGTCAGTCAGTCAGACAGTCACTCAGTCAGTCAGACTGTCAGTCAGACAGTCACTCAGTTAGTCAGTCAGTCAGTCCACCAGTCCGCCTGTATGGCTGTCTGGCTGTTTGTCCATCTTTTCTGGAGCTATAGCTATGACAAAGTGCTTAAACCACCATTCAGCCAGCTAGCTTGGGTAATTCCCTCAGGTTCAGAGTGCTGCCTGCTGATAAGTCCTAAATCTTCCTCATTTTCCTCTGTACCCAGCACAAGCGGTCCAGTCATTCAGCACACTGATGATAAACAGCAGCTGCGTGGCCCTCTCCTGGAACCTGTTCCCCAACAGCTCTGCTCCTCAGTCGTTCGTCATCGAGTGGAGATCCAAAAGCAGGGACAGAGAGCTGGACAAGCAAGGGGAGACGGTGAAGTGGGTGCGAGTTCCCCTCAACACCCGTGCCTATTACTTACACGGTACGCCTGCTGTCACTCTGTATGACGGTTAACGGGTTGTATGAGATTACAGTCATATCTGAGGAAGCAGTACTCTCTTGTGCTAAAATTTCCAGCTAGGATATAACACAATGTTGCCTTGGCTAAAAGGCTGTGGTTTGAATATGCCTCCCGTAATACACTTTATCAACAATCCATTCACAAAGCCTGCTCTGAAAAGCTATGACAATTTTTGAAAATACAATTCATTGAAAATCTAATTTTGTCACATAAATTTGCATCATTATTTGTATTTAAACCATGATAACACAGCTAAATTATGTTTTCTCAACTCCTGCAGAAACATATTTAGAAAATCATTTTCATTAACGAACACGGTTGTTAGCTCGTTGAATTTTAAATGTGCAGTAATATGAAATCTAATGGAAGTGGTGATCTGTGTTGTAAATGTGCATATGTTCATCTGGCCGCAGTATTCCACCATTTTTTTCAGTAACTGAAACTTTTCTAGTCAAAACAGTCAATTGGAATTGGTTTGAATTAATCTTTTGGTTTTTAGTTGTGGCACTTATGCAATGGCAGATGAAATGTCAGCACTGCAAAAAAAATCTTAAATAGGTATTGTAAACTTAAACCTAGACATTAACTCTTGTTATTTCATTGCCCTTTCATGATCATGTGTAGATTTCTTTTTTCAAGTCACATTTTTTTACCATAGGTAGAATAGGGAGAGATAGCATAAGGTAAGGATTCACAGTTGTAGAAGCAATCAAGAGGAATCTGAAATAAACAGTAGGAATTGAAAGTAAGGAAAAGATAGAGGTCTGGTTTGATAAATAGCGTTAGTTATGGTGGCATCCTGTGAGTGCGATTTTAATATGAAACACAACAACGGGCAGTCGAAGACCCTTTGGGATTGTTTGCCACAGCTCTGATGTAAGTGAAAAATATAGAGAAGTGGATAACTTTTCAACTGTCTTTCAATTCAGCAAAGATCTTCTGAGATATCATTAATGATTTGTAGGCTATGTATATTTTAAGTACCGGGTCAATGGTAGAGAGATACTGGAAGGTAGAACTAAAAATGTAATGATTAACGTGGTCTAAAATATGACTTAGATACCTGATACCTGGGGTCGAGAATCACTGTGGTGTTGAACAAATTTTATGGTGCGATAGTCCAAAAACTGTCCAGGGACTTGGGCGCACCATACGTCAGAGAATCAGTCTGTATATTGCAGCTCAAACATCACACCTGCGGCGTTCTCTCTGGATTACACTAGATTAGTACCAGGAACAGTTTAAAGATACAAGATGTCTCAAATACATTTTCACAAAATGTTGTCCGAAAAAGTACACCATTGTTGATGTTGAGTTGTGTTTCCGTTCAGGTGAGATGAAGGTGTTTGTGTGTGTGTGTGTGTGTGTGTGTGTGTGTGTTTGTGTGTGTCCCTCTCCAAATTGTATACTACGCACAACTACTATCCTGAGAAGTGGTTTATGTTGAGTGCTCACTGGTAGCTTGGCTTTATAAAGTTACCCTGCTGAATAACATTCATTGTTGAATCTCAGCTGTAAATCCCCACTTACCATGGGGAGTGTGAACTTAACACTACATATATCAGGCAACAAATTGTATTTTCCTATACAGATCTTGTGAAAGAGGGCTGTAAGTCTGATTCACCCATGTTAGACATTAGGCATGCTTTCCATGTAGCACATAGCCTACAATCTGTATTGTTTTTAATCTATATTTGTCAAGTACCTTGAGGAAATGTAATGCAGTTTGAACACCACTGAGTCAATAAATCTGTTGAGCAAGCGAGATAACATTATACATAGACTAGTCTGCATGTCTTCAAGATGTCTTTGAATTAGGTGACCGAGGAAGGCTGTTGAGAGGAGATACACCCCTTTCGCTGTGCAATTGCGCAGGCATTATTTTAACAAGTGATCGAAGACTTGCTTAGACCCATATGGAGTTAGGTGTTGTGTAAACGCATAACAATCCAGGCTTCTCAGTTGTACTGGAATGTACTGCACACTATCATCTGAGAGTGGAATGAATGAGGTTAGGTTTTATTTGCTAGCTTTTGAGCTCCCTCTAGTGGATAGGAGTGAAGCCTGTTGAACACAAAATAAAAAGCTTAGCACAGGGTCTTTTTTTTACATTCTGGAAACATACTTAATTTAAAGTCAGAATTTCAACCTTTGTGTTCTTTATTGCATATCCTCTGTGGTTTCATTGGGTATTCTTTTGAATCTTCCACAGAGACCTTCTTCGCCTCGGAAGAATACCAGTTTATTTTGTATCCAGTATTTGAGAATGGAGAAGGGGAGCCCATATATGCCAAAGGCAAGTCTGCTTTTTGAGGTGCCTTGGTTTGCCACTTTAAAGTAAAGTTTATTTTCTGACTGCGGTTGTTGACTTTCTCCTCCAGAAGACAGGGGGCGCCCCAGGGGAGATCATGCAGTCTACATGCTACTGATGATCATCACCTTCCTTGCAGTGGTCTTGTTTGTGACACTCGCCATTTCCCAGAACCAGTACGTACTCTTCCTTGACTTATGAAAGAGTCACTCCTTTCAGTCCCCATATATATGTTGAAGTGTGCTATCATGACGTTAAGGAAACTAAGACTGAAGAAATATAATAGAGAATATTATGTTATATAGTTAGTACAATAAATTCATAAGTAAATAAATGAATTTATTTGGAGAATATAAAGGGAGGACTGTAACCCACAGAAAATGCAGATGCCGTTGTAATTTTGTCACGTAGATATATTTTTTCATTGTGCGTGATTTCCCATAAACATTGACATTATAGATTTGTTGTCTGTGAAATTTTGAATACTTCTGCTTAAAAACAACATTGTTCTAGCTATGTAAGCAGAACCATTCTGAACAAGCACCCTAGGCCCTCCCTGGGAATTTAGGCAATCAAAGTATACTATAGAGGATTGAAAAGAGGATAAGGTCTCAAATGTCGATATATTCCCCTTTGTTCAATTCAACACTACTCTTTGTAAATGGTTGCAGCGGCTGCTATTGTAGCATCCTGTTGGTAGAACTCTCTTTTATGACCACGCCACAACTGCCATGCACAAAAATGAGGATCTGAGGATGTAACTTACCTTCCACTTTTGCAAACGTGAAAGAAGTATTTCATTTATGATGATTTAGGTTTCAGACATCCTTGAATTTTTCAGCGTTCTATGCGAACTTGAATCTAAACCGAAGGAGTCACATCCTGGTTCACCTCTCAGTGGTTGTGTCAGTTACATTTATGTCAGTTGCTCTCAGCCTTAGTCCTATAGGGTTCCTACAAGGTTGTTGAACGTAGGTTATTTAAGGTTTCTTCCCATCTGTTCATTATGGCTCCGTTTCAACATACTATCCTCCATTCATTCTCCTGCCAGTCTATAATCAACCAGAAAACGTCTGCTTAAAGAACTAATTTGCCAAAAAGAGTAATAAGCAAGATAAAGGGTAATCTGATCGTACTAATTAGTCCTAGGAGGTGAATATGAGGCATTCATTCATTTTGCAATAGATAGCGATATCTGACATAATGTGGTTTAAATGTAAATTGGAATATTATTGTTCATATTTTTGTGGCAGCACAGCATAAAACAAGTTGTAGTCGTGCTGCTTTTGTCATGCACTCTATTGACTGGAAATATAACATGAATACATGGATGTTTAGCGTATAACAAAGCCTGGTGATTTTTGTATGTATATATGTATGTGTTTATGCCAAAGTGTGCATATAATTGTGGTTATCTATATGTGTGGAATAGCAAAGATTAATGTTTCAGGTGGCGAGGTGGTAAGACTTCAGCTTGCGCTGCGTTGCCCCATCAGTCCCAAAAAGACAGACCTAAATCTGGGGAAAATGTTCGCCAGTGTTCATTCAACACTAAGAGTGTACATATGAGTCCAGTTGTTCTCATAAACAAAAACCAGCAGACAGAAAGATCAAAATATATGCTAAAAATATATATATATGAGGTGAAATTATTATCTAGCACCCCAATTTGTTTTGGCTCACGCAATTTTCTTCCAACTTCTGCCGGTTTATGACAGGAACACGTATGCGATGACTGAAAAAGTACATCTGATTTCTCCTGATTAAAATGTTGAAATAACCCACTCAGATAATCTGTGTTTTGAAAACTGCAGCCCAGCAAAGTCACTCTTTTTAAAAAGCTGACAGCAGGTGTCAAACATCGATCCCTCCCTCACTTAGAGACGCTGATTGTCGGCAGAAAACAGTTGAAGGATGACATTTTCACAGAGAGAAAGGTCACGATAGTTCAATTATTCAATGACTTGCCGTTGTAGCCCATGTAGAAAGGAAGAGTGGGTGGGAGAGAGGAGGGGTTTCTTGACAACAGTCGGCACAGGTTTACCGTTGCCCTGAGTACAAACGTTTAACGTTAAGAATAATTTCACTTCTGATGTTTTTTCATATTTGACAGAATGAGGAAGCTGGTCTGGAAAGACGTTCCAAACCCCAACAACTGTTCCTGGGCACAGGGACTTGATTTTACAAAGGTAAAATTGTTTTTCCTATGCGCCCGCTCATGAAAATGCTAAACAGTAGGGCATGACTTCGTTAAAAATTGCCTCATATGTGTTTATTCAGGCTCGAATCATTTGGAAAGAGTGTATCATTTCCGAGGAGATGTAAGCCACAGAGGCACTCTTTAAATCATATTGACAGTGCCTTGTGAACATCATCATTGAATTTGCATGCTAACAAGCTTTTGCCGGACGGGGCTGACATATTTTGATATTTCTCTTAATAAACTTGAAAGTCGATTTGTAGGAAGCCTGAAGAAACTGAATTATGATTGCCAGTGTGTTTTCTGTGGTAACATAAATAAAGTATGATTCGCTGGAGGTAGTCCCTCTATAAATCATGAGGGCATAGGGACCATGTGGCAGTCATAACATCGGGGGAGCGAGGGGGTTCCCCCGAGGAGAATCAATATTGAATAAGAAAAGTGATGTCAAATGTACAGTACGTTCTACCGATGTTGAAATTACGGAGCGCGCCCCTAATGGAAAAACATTGAGATATGTAGCATGGCTATGTTATTACATTGCTGATGAATATAGAATGACTGCCTAAACAGCGAGAAAGTACAGTAATGTAACTACACTTCACTTACACATTGTTACATAACATGCTTGGCTACATGAAGGAAAATGGTTTGCTTGTTCATTTTAGGGTTGAGGTTGGGGTTATGGTTATGCCTTCAGGACACGCAATGGCTATTCAATTTACATTAACATATCTCACTCCATGCAAGATGGGTCATACATGGCAATTAAACAGGAGTGTATCTGTATTTACAGGCATAAATTAGCATGAGGTTTTCGCAGCACAGCAAAGGGAGTTTGCATAAGTAATCGGCTGTCACTGTGAAAGAACTCAGGATGACACATGCTCAATAGGTAATGTTGTGGGACATTCTGTGGGGCGGCTCCTGTCAAAAGCAGCACTTTTTTATGAATGCATGTGGCTGGGCTGACTGTGTGTCACTTCCTGTATTTTTAGGGTCAGACCGTTGAGGGCCTTTTTCGACATCCCGAACGGCTGATTTCTTGCCCCCTGCTCCTGGAGTCTGAAACGATATCCGAGGCTGTGATTGTCGAGAAGGCAGGATCTCCAACCCAAAGCAAGGAGAGAGGCGGAGTTCTGGACAAGGTTGGGCAGGGAGAGACCGACCCCTCAGAGGAGCCCCCTTTCCAGGACATGCCTGCTCCTCCTGGTTCTATGGACGGCTCGGCACAGTCCAGGATCAGCTACGCCATGGTCATGTTTCCGGAGGCTCCCGGCCTCTTCTACAAGCAACAGGAGAGTTTGAGTAGCTCCTCCGATGAGGGCAACTTCTCCGCCAACAACTCCGACATCTCCGGCTCTTTCCCCGGGGGTCTGTGGGAGCTGGAGAATCCCCCCTCCAACGAGTCTGACCCGCGACGCTCTTGCTCATACAACTCCGCCGAGGAGTTTTCCGAAACCTCGGATCAGGAGGACGAAGCCCTGGAAGGGGGCGGTAAGGGAACGGACCTCTACTACCTGGGAATGACTTCACAGGGTGAGGAAGAGGAAGAAGATGATGAAGAGCAAGACAAAGAGGAGGAGGATGAGGGAAAGGAAGAGGGGGAGGAGTTTGGGGTAAAGTCCGTGGGAGAGGTCATCCCAATGCCAGCCCGTGAGGAGCAGGAGGACCTCCCTCTGGAGTCCAGCCCCCTGCTTGGCCAGCGGGAGCCCCGATTGGACAGGACAGACACGGCGACAAAGAGCCCCCCTCTATACATGCCGCAGTTCCGAACTGCATCCAGGAAGTCCCAGAAAGCCACAGCAGCAGAGGAGTCGCTCTGAGCGCGGACTGGGACTCTCCTGCTAAGCTGCTAAATTCTCCTGTGGCTTCAGGGCCGCACATTGGATCTCCATTCTGCACGGTGCGCCGGTGTCTGCCAGAAAGTCTGGACAAGCCTGGCATAACCTGTCCCTTACAGATAAAAGAATGTAGCCCATGTGCGTTATAGGAGAGAACTAAAGACATGACGTGCCATGAAGAAGGACAAGCAAAAAATAAAAGGGGGACTCTACCCCTTACATCACTGTATAAATCACTGCTTTTATCAGGCTAGTCTGATAGCACACGTTGGGTAACATCTCAAAAGCTGGTGGTTACGCCGGTCAACTCACATTGACCCGGAAGCATCATCCTTATTTCCACTGGTATACAGATTGCTTCGGAAATGTGCTTCTAAACATTTTGCATGGAGAAAAAAAAAACTAAAACCTGAATGTCTATTTTTCTGCTTTATGTACCATTGTCTTTGAAATTTTAGTTTGTTAAACGAATGTGCCACCTATTTTTTGTGTGAACTATTTTGTATTTGAGTGCAAATATAAATGGCAAGGATGGACTCGAAAGTGGATTTTGCCACAAAAGACGTTTGCACAGTGCCTCTGGTGAATACATTGTGTACATAAAGATGATCATATATATTTTTGTTGGTGAAATAAAGTATTTATTGCCAGTTTTACTGCCAGTGTCGTTTTTGCAAGCTGTCTGAAGTTCTTCTGGAAATGACTGGTACATCGTCAGGAGACAGAGGGCAGTTTATGTTGGTAATGGAGAAAAATGCACCCAGAACACTGGTGTGAGGGAAGTAAACAGTACTATTATTTGAGTGATGAAACTCCAGTCAGAAAGGTTCTGAAGCTACTGGCTGGGGATAAAATTAGTCATTCAGGGACTGTGAATCCAGGATGTTTCGTTATCCTATGTTTCTGGACTATGTGCGCTGTCACAATGGATGTCTGCTTCTAACGTTGCAAAAATGTGAACATACAAGTAGCAGAAAGTGACGAAATGTTTAAGTGGGTTCTCTTAATAGGTGCGGTATTTTAAGAGACAGTGTGGTTCAATAATGACTCATGTCTGAAGACAAATGCTCGTCCTTGAGAAAAAAGAAAATGGATGACGCCTCTATGTCCTGAACAATGTAACAGCAAGCATGAAAAGCGGAAAAATCTCTTTGAGGTGTGACAACTCAAGCTACAGATTGTATACATTTGCATTAAAGATATAATGGTACTTTTTGCAACCATTTTGAAAGTCATGGTGTATCTGCTCAACTGTTATCAACTGCTGTTTGAATGAATGAAATGAATTAATTAATTAATTAATAGTTGAATAAATTAATGGATTGATGGATATTGTAATAAATCAAGAATAAAGCTAGTTACAAATTTTAAAATGGTACCAAGACTCAATGTTCGGTAGTTACTGTAGCTGTCAGAGAGATATGAACCATATAAAATGACAATAACTCAAACTCAAACCACCAACCTCAACCACTATTATTATTGCATCTCCCTGAAAAGACTACACTTATGCAGCTGCAGAATTTATTCCACCACTGCGCAGCAAGGGAAAAGAGAGACAGATTGAGAAAAGAGTGAAAAGATGGAAACCTTAGTCTGCCAGCACTGATCTCAAGAGACTGGGGGAAGTATAGGCAATTGTAAAACTAGAAAAAAAGATTATGAAAAATAGAAGGAATAAACAGGGACAGAACAGTCAAAACAGTGGCAAGGACAAATGATGTTTTGAAGTGGAAACTGCACAGGGACTAATGTACAGTGATCAAAGTAACTGCATGACATGGTATCTGGAACAGCAGAATTTTAGCACTACGAGTGCATGCAAGAGGAATTATATTAAATATGAATCCCTATAATTCCATATTTATATGCTCAACATCACAGCCCTAGAGAGGTATTGCTCACTGTTATTTGATTCTAGCCAAAGATACAGTAACTAAAATGCACCCATCTTGCATTGTTGAGTAACGGCCAGTCGTTCATACAGTTTAAACAACTGTATGAACTCTGTTACTGTTAATTTAAAGTTCCTCTAGAAACCATAGATACCTCTCAGGTGAACAAAAATGCTTACATGCAACTAAAAAAATGTTTAGAACATATATGCTTGGACTTGGCGTTTGACAAGATAGCCAGAGAAATCTGCCATTTGGTTTTCATGAAACACTGCCACCTATTGGCAGCTTTTCATTTATAAGGTTTGCTTTGAAATGGGTAGACTCTTTCCACAAAAAATAAATTCAATGAATAAATAAATGTAAAAAAATGAAAATTGAAAATAAAAAAAAAACAATATTAAACACAATGTCATTTATTTTTCCTTTCCATAAGCCATAAAGCCAGTTATGAATTACATTAGCTAACAGGAGTTATTATTGCAATCAATAAAACATGCAGACATAAGAATTAAATAAACATGATTGTTCATAAACAATAAATGACATGATTTCATATTTTCTAAAACAAATTATATTTAATAAGAGTTAAGTAGTTTATATGCGATCCAATCGTATGCCCACATGCAGCCATGAACATTAAATAAAATTATACAGGGTTGTTAAACATGGCTGATAATCAACTGTGATACATTCAAGAATTATTACATCACCATGTTATGAAAAATGTATGGGATGTAGAGATTATTTGTGCTACTAGAAGTACAAGGAAGCAAGAAAGACAAAGGCCATTTGTCATATCTGAAAGAATTAAACCAGAATATAGACCCCAGTGGTCTTGACACAAAACCAACAGCACAGGCCTAAACATTGGGCACACAAATCCAATCACAGTAGCGCAAACAAATCCTATTCGAAATCTGGGGTGAAGACACTAACAATGGATTTTTTTTCTGAAGCAAAAAACAACACTCATTAATTTTATTTTTTTGAATTTTGTAGATTACAGGGTGCAATTTTTATGAGTTTAGGCTATTTGTTAGTATAGTATACACCGCATATGCAAAACATGTAGCATTTAAAATGCTACCAATTACTGCAATTACAGTGATAGCAATTATTCATTTATGGCAATCATTTCATTTAAACCTGCATCTTCAGCGTATATTGCCTCACCCGTTTTCTACATATAAACATTGGCTTAAGGAAAAAAATACAATTCATCCACAAATAATGTAGTTGCCCCATTTTAACCGTTAACATTTACAAGCATCTCAGATATTAAATAATTGATTTATTGACGGTAGTGTCGTGAAGGTCACAAACCACCTGAACATCGGTGGATATTTCTCATTCAGCAAGATGCAGCCTTTCTGTTCATCTATGTGTGTAATCAGATCATATTATTATTATTATTTTTATTATTATTATTATTTGATTATATCTATTAAATGCTTTCCATGGACTGCCATGCCCTGCTCAGGGCTGAGTGTGCACAAATAGAGTGTAATAGGAAACACAGCACTACAAGGATATCATCAGAAAAAGTACTATCAGCGATTGGACCAGCTGTTCTTTGGCTAACTATTCAGCTGTCTGGGTACATCTGGGTAAGTAAGACATCCAGGTATGGCATAATTCTCATGTTTCGATTGTACGCAAAGTATTTATCGTTACAGTGAATCAATTAATTTAATTCATTAAATATATTAAAATGGTAAAATGAAACCTTTACCTGGTCTGTCATCTGTTGCAAAGCTGGGCCAACTGTTGGTGACGCACCAGCATTGGAAACCACGGGGCTGTGGGGCTCTTCCTCCAGGCGGCTTTACTAATCGTCCAGACATTGCGATCGAGGACACTCCCAGACAGAACCCTTCAAACATGACCTTCTCAAACGAGCTAACGGTTTTTTCAATTTCTGAGGACGTTCATTTGTTAGTAACGAATTCACAATTTCAATGCTAAAACCCAGGCCTCTCGCTTCCCTGGAGAGACAAACAGCTTAAACGTAGTTGATTGTACATTCCAATTTAATTACAGGCGCAGTTCTTACGCATGCTAGCTGCGTTTGATCTGCACTCTACAGGCAGAGTAGCCTAAACTGGGATTTCACAGGGATTACATTTATGGTCAAGCAAATAAAATTCAAACTTTTGATGTTCTAAACTAATTTAATTAAATGTATTATTCCAATTATTATGATGTTCTGTTTTAATTAAAGGGCAAGCATTATATTTTATCTGAAATTCTTTGTAGTTCAATTCAGTACTTGAATAAGACAATATGTGGTGATAATGACTGTGGTGACAAATTAAATGGCGCTGCAAACATAAATTCCCATATTGAGCTACATCTCATGGTTTGGTCCTTTACTCGTTATGGTTTAGGGCCAATCAGTCTAGTTTTCGGATATGTTTCAGGATGGTCTCATGCACATTTCTTTAAATCCTTAGGACTTGCCACTAGGGGAAAACAACATATCTGTTGCTATGCACCTGACACCGTAACAAATATCTGTCAGACATAGCACTACCAAGTTACCCAGTTTAAGACTGCTCTCATTACTATGTTTAATCATGAGATTGAGACCCCCCTGGCAAATGGTTGGTGTATATCCTCCCATAAAGTCGACTTCAATCACGTCTTGACCCTGCAGAGCGTACATTAATCCAGTCACATTCTAAATGTGATATACAGCAGCAATTCGCCCATTATTACACTGAATCGGCAGGCTAGCCCTGAGTGTCACACGGGATAAAAGGCTAATCGCTTTGAACCGCCGCACATCCCTACATGGCGAGAGGAGGAAAGCTACAGTATGTGTTTACAGTGCATGGGGGCCGGGACAGATGTTTTGCCCGACAAGAACCGATAAAGAAATTAAAGGAGTAAATTACTTCCCCTCTGATGTGAAACAAAATGTTGCCATGCGCAGATGTTAGCTCGGTGTTTGGAATGTAGCAACACAAGAAGAAACACAATTAAATTGTAAAATTGTTATTTTCCACAGAAGGAAACAAGATTTGTTAGAAGGCCAGTTTTTCAATAACCTGAGAGCAAAACACAATCTTTTTTGTCATCTACCAATGCATAAACTCTCATGTGTGCGGTTTAATTTTGAGGACACACTACTGTTTATTCAGCCGCTTCATAGATCCTAATACCGTAGGGAGGGAGCTGAGTGTCTCAGTGTTTCTCCTTAGCTTTGAACAGCCCCCTGCAAAAAAAGAACAAAACATAAAAACTAAATTTATTTTTTTACATTATTCAGTGTTTCTTCCAGCTACTGCCATGCAAAGAAGCCCCTTTATTGTTTTTCATATTCACCAGCAGGGGTCCAGAGACCAGCATGATAGCACCATTTAGATCATTTTTACCACAGAGGTACTTTGCGCTCCCGTCTTAATTCCGCAATGAAAATAATTGACGTTGACATTTGAAGCGAAAATACTTTACAAGTCAGTGTGTGATCACATTGGCTGCCATCATCTGTACTTGTTGCCGAGTCTGAAGCTAACCCTGGGTAATGGCAACCGCACAAAAGCTACACACCAGCGGGTGAGTAGCGGGTGATTAAAGCACTGCACATTGTCTCCATTCACTGTTGAGTTACGTTCTGCTGTGCCAACTGTGAGGTGAGATTTAAGAAAACAGAATATGTCCTGCCTCCCAGAGCCAAACCCTTAGGTTTTTTTTTTTTTTTATGAAGAATGTGTTTCCATTTTCCATTTTTTGCTGCATCTGTTTTCCTCCTCCGGTTGTGCTCCCTTTTGACCGCAGCTGTAGTTGTGGAAAATGAAAGTGCCGCAGGTCGTTGTATCCTTCAGACCTTGTGCATGTTCTTGTTTAATGACTGTCTGATACGGCGGGCCCTCGTGACAATGACGAAGGGAGAATGGGAGAGGGAAAGGAGAACTAATGTGGAGAGAAAAACACCCAGAAGAACACTGTGTGCTATTCTGTTATGCTTTTTTTTCATCAATGCAAGCAAGCGGTTTCATTCCATTCATAATGTAGCACATGTCTAAAGAGGCCTTCATCTGTCTCGTGCAAGAACAGCATTACGCTGCTTGCAGTGGTGTCACATCGCAAAGACATATGCGAGACACAACTTTTTGTAGTGCTGCAGTGCAATGGCAGATCTCATTTCATCCAAAGTTTAAATGTTTAAATTTACCCCACACTTGCTACTTGGCCCTGAATGGTGTGGAGTTTTGTATATTGTTGAGGCCACTTTTTATCCATGTTTCGCCATTCTTCTGTTTCCAATAGCCACACATATCAATGTGAGGACACTCAAATGACACTGAAATATTATTCACCAGGGCAGGTAAAGTATTACAAATGTAACAAAGTAATTTCACAGTCTAGACACACATGGTCAACAAAACAACTAACAAAAAAACTGTTAATACCAAACAATCTAGCTTTCTTTTTTTGGTATTATCGCCTACATTTTTCCCCGCTCAGAACTCTGCCAAACTCTTTGACCTCAGACCACAGCCCTCTCCATCTTTAGGAGGAGGCAGCCGGAGCAGGTGAACGTCAAGCCCTCGTTTCTTTCCACACTGTAGATTTACCAGCAATTACATGCTGCCAATGTCACAGGAGGATGATGAAGTCAGCATATATTTCGTTCATACTTCTACAGGTGGCTGGCTGATGAGGAGCAGCTGCTGGAGAGTGATGAGACTAACTAAATTTAACCTGGCTTAACCTCTATCTTCCCCTGGTGTGGCAGGGCCAGGACCCTCACCATTGTGGACCCTTAGCCATAGCCAGTAATGATCATTGTTCACACCTGCTTCCCAAACAAACCCCCTTACTGTGTGAGCCAACTGGAGGCCTGTAGATATCTACCTTTCTATGTCACAGTATCATTTGAACACAAAGACATGGTTTTACACAAACTGTTTCTGAACAAAGATGCCACTGATATCTCTAGCAGCCTTTGCTCTTTTTTGTACATATTTACGAGGTGTGGCGATTAAATAATGAGACTTGGCTCATCGAAATTGAACACCAGCACATATGCGCGAACCACGTGGTATACATTGACCAATGGGCAAGCATAAGCAAACCCTGAAAGTTTTGATCTGCTCGCATCTTCAGTTTGCTGTTACACATCGCCTGAAGTAGACGTGTGTTTCTGAGGCGTCGTAAAAATGGTCAGTTCAAAAATTGAGTAACGCATCAATGGGAAATTTTTGGTGAAATTGAATAAAATGGCTACCAATCTTTTGTTTTCTTCATTAAAATTGGATTACAGCATTAATAGTCACACCTCATATGTGTGAAGGAAGTAGTCCTTCAGCTCACATTGCCTGCTCCTGGCTTGTTAAACATAGCGATGGCACTGTTAAAATATAGGCGACCATCTTGTGGGAGTCATTGTGTTAGGACTTTTTTCCCTTCCCCACCAGGGGTCACCAGAGACTCTGTGCTTCCTAATTGTGTTCACCTATTCTGTTGATTGCCCCACCTGTGTCTCATTTGCCTTGTGTCATGTGTATCGTTTCCTTATTAGTTAGTGTATTTAAACCCTGGTCTTTGTCTCTGTCATTGCTTAGTCTTTGTTAGTCCTACCTGTTTCAGTGTAGTCCTGTGTTCTGAGCCTCTTGTTGTTTTTGTATTGTCTCTGTTTGCCTGACCTTGACCTGATTGCTCTGTCTTTGGATTTACTCTTTTGGATTTCCTGTTGGATTGTTTGCCCTGTTTCGGATTGCTCTTTGTGTTGACCTGGACTGTTTTTGGATTACTCTTTGGATACGGCTTGGATTCTGTTGCTTGTGTTTTTTTTCTGTTGGAATAAACTCCTCATTATAAGTCTACAGCTGTCTCTGCATTTGAGTTCACCACCTACCAACATAACTCTGTGGTCAGCGCTGAGGTCTTCTAATTGTGGGACCGGGTTCAAGACCCGCTAAGGACTTGGGATCCTTACAGAAAGACTAAGCCATCATGGACTCAGCAGAGACTTTTTCTTCAGCAAAGGAGCCATCTGATTTCGAACGCATCATGGCAGCTCTACACAGCCTCGGAGCAACTATGGACAGACATGACCAATCACTGGCTAGACAAGCTGACATTGTGGCAAGACATGACCAGGTGCTTCAGGATCTTGTCCAAACAGTGCAAACCCTTGCTGCATCCCCCACTCCATCTGCCCCAGCTCACCCTGCAGTTCCTGTTCCAGTTCCAGCCTCGTCTTCGCCATTCCCCAGTGCAGAGCCCCGTCTACCGGCCCCACAGAGGTATGATGGCAATCCAGGCGGGTGTCGAGGTTTTTAACACAGTGCAAACTGACTTTTGAGCTCCAGCCCTCAGTGTTTCCTACGGACCGCTCCCGTATTGCCTATATAATAACTCTCCTGACAGACAAAGCTCTGGCTTGGGCAACTGCAATCTGGGAACAGCAGGGGTCAGTGTGTTCTGACTTTGAGTCCTTCACCAAGGAGATGGGTCGCGTTTTTGACCAGTCAGCAATTGGCCAAGAAGCAGCTAAACAGCTCCTACTGCTCCGCCAGGAGGCAGCAGTGTGGCAGATTATGCTATTGCTTTCCGGACTCTGGCTGCGGAAAGCAGGTGGAATGAAGATGCCCTCATCACTGCCTTCCACCACGGCTTGTCAGAGAGGATGAAAGATGAGTTGGTCTCCAGAGAAGTTCCTGATGACCTAGAGTCCTTGATCTCCCACGCCATTCGTCTGGACAACAGGATTCGTGAGCGTCGCAGAGACCGTCGTCATTCCCCTGCTGCCTCCACTGAGTCT
The DNA here is from genome assembly GCA_022829145.1 of Albula goreensis. Taxonomy (NCBI): domain Eukaryota; kingdom Metazoa; phylum Chordata; class Actinopteri; order Albuliformes; family Albulidae; genus Albula; species Albula goreensis. Next base: position 32,782,752 of record CM040753.1, read on the forward strand.
CCTGTTCCTGTCCGACAACCATCCCAGTTTCCACCAACGAGCCCTGAACCTATGCAGATTGGTAGCACCCGTCTTCCTCAGTCTGAGCGAGACCGCCGCAGAAGAGAGAGGTGCTGTATATACTGTGGCAAGCCGGGGCACTTCCGAGTCTCATGTCCTGAACTCTCGGGAAAGGACAGTCCCGTCCAGCCGAGGGGGCTGTGACGGGTGCCGTTTCATCTCCCGAGTCCCCAGACGCCGGAGTCTACCTTCCCATCACCATCTCCTGGGGGAAACAGCGGCACTCTTTCCAGGCTTTGGTAGATTCTGGAGCGGCTGGTAATTTCATGGATCTCAAGACAGCCCTTCAACTTCAAGTTCCTCAAGTTTCCCTGGACATTCCTCTCTCTGTTACTGCCCTTGATGGCCGTTTTTTGGGTAATGGCAGGATTACCCAAGCCACTTCTCCAGTCCGTCTCCAGGTCAAGGGTCATCAGGAGGAGATGTCATTCCACTTGATAAATTCTCCAGAGTTTCCGGTGGTCTTAGGCTTTCCTTGGCTGAATCGTCACAATCCTCACATAGACTGGTCTACAGGGTCAATCCTTGAATGGGGTCCAACATGCCATGCCACATGCCTCCAATCAGCTCCTTCACCTCAACCGGTCGAGGCTCCAGAGTCTTCAAAATTATCCCAAGTTCCAGCTGAGTATTTAGATTTAAAAGAGGTCTTCAGCAAAGAAGGGCCACTGAACTCCCTCCACACAGAACTTACGACTGTGGTATTGACCTTCTTCCTGGCACAAGTCCTCCTCGTGGGCGCATATTCTCCCTTTCCCTTCCTGAACACACAGCCATGGATGACTACATAGGAGAAGCCCTTGCCTCTGGAATCATCCGACCATCCACCTCCAGCTGGGGCTGGATTCTTCTTCGTTGGTAAGAAGGATGGGGGTCTGCGACCATGTATTGACTACCGCGGCCTTAACAAGATCACCATCCGCAATCGCTACCCTCTGCCCTTGATGTCAACAGCCTTTGAACTTCTCCAGGGGGCCACCATCTTCACTAAGTTGGACTTGCGCAATGCCTACCATTTAGTCAGGATCCGAGAGGGGGACGAGTGGAAAACAGCTTTTAATACTCCCACTGGTCATTATGAATATCTTGTCATGCCTTTTGGACTGACCAATGCTCCTGCTGTGTTTCAGGCCCTCATAAATGATGTGCTCCGGGACATGATTAACCATTTTGTCTTTGTCTACTTGGACGACATCCTAATTTTTTCAAAATCCCTCCATGAACATTGCCATCACGTTCGCCAAGTCCTTACCAGACTACTGAAGAACCATCTTTATGTGAAGCCTGAAAAATGTGAGTTTCATTCGTCTGAAGTCTCCTTCCTTGGTTACGTCCTGAAAGAAGGGAAGATAGAGATGGACCCTAAGAAGACCCAAAGCCGTTCGTGATTGGCCCATTCCCAAGTCTATAAAAGAGGTCCAGCGATTTCTGGGGTTTGCAAATTTTTACCGGAAGTTCATCCGGAACTTTAGTTCTGTGGCTGCCCCCATGTCTGCCCTGACAAAGAGCTGTGGAGCTCATTTTGCTTGGACACCCGCAGCTGACAAGGCATTCCTGGAGCTCAAGCTTCGCTTCTCCTCTGCTCCCATTCTGAGCTTACCTGATCCTTCCCTGCCATTTGTTGTTGAAGTGGATGCCTCTGATGTGGGGGTCGGAGCTGTCCTGTCCCAACGCTCAGCGGATGAGAGACTGCATCCTTGTGCTTTTTTTCTCACCGGCTGACACCCACAGAGTCCAACTATGATATTGGTGATCGAGAGCTGTTGGCTGTTAAACTCGCCCTAGAGGAATGGAGACACTGGTTAGAAGGGGCCCTTCATCCTTTTCTAGTATGGACTGATCATCAAAACCTTGAGTACCTCCAACAGGCTAAACGCCTGAACCCTCGCCAGGCCCGTTGGGCTCTGTTTTTCAACCGCTTTGATTTTACTCTGTCTTACCGTCCAGGATCAAAGAACATGAAGCCTGATGCCCTGTCTCGACAGTTCCAGGTAACAAGTCAGGATCACAACCCGCTACCCATCATCCCTAAATCTCGGATTGTGGCTCCTGTACGCTGGGGCATTGAGACGGTGGTCAGGCGGGCCCAACAAGATGAACCAGATCCTGGTACGGGACCTGCAGGACTTCTCTTCGTCCCCAAGAGGGTAAGGTCCCAAGTTCTTCATTGGGGACACTCTTCACGTCTGGCTGCACACCCTGGAGTCAAAGGACCCTTGAGTTTCTTCAAGACGGTTCTGGTGGCCTGACATAGAAAGAGACGTGAAGTCCTTTGTGGCGGCATGCTCCGTGTGCGTCCAGAGCAAAGACCCTCGGCAACATACTCAAGGATTGCTGCTCCCTCTCCCCATTCCTAGCCGTCCATGGTCACACCTCTCTCTGGATTTTATCACGGGTCTACCTGAGTCTAAAGGTAATACGGTAATCTTGGTAGTTGTTGATAGATTCTCTAAAGCCTGTCGTTTTCTACCATTGCCTAAACTGCCTTCTGCCCATGAAACTGCCCAACTAGTGTGTGACCATGTGTTTCGAGTTTTTGGTCTTCCCCAGGACATTGTCTCTGACAGGGGTCCCCAGTTCTCCTCACGCTTCTGGCAAGCCTTCTGCAGACTGATCGGGGCATCATCCAGTCTGTCTTCCGGGTTCCACCCCCAGTCCAACGGACAGACCGAGAGGGTTAACCAGGAGTTGGAGGCCACCCTGAGAAGCCTGGTGTCTGCTAACCCGTCCTCTTGGAGCTCTGAGCTGCCCTGGGCTGAGTACGCCCACAACACCCTCCAGTCTTCAGCAACCGGTATATGTCCCCATTCCAATGCCAGTTTGGTTATCAGCCACCACTTTTTCCTGAGCAGGAGGCGGAAGTCAGTGTGCCTCGGCCTCGCACTTCGTGAGGCGGTGTCGACGGACATGGGTAAAGGCCCGACGGACTCTACTGGGTTTCCAGGCAGTACTGGCTCCAGGCGAATCGCCATCGAAGGCCTGCTCCTCGCTACCGGGTTGGACAGAGGGTTTGGCTGTCATCCAGAAACCTTCCTTTGAGGGTGGAGTCCCGCAAGCTTGCTCCTCGCTTCATCGGGCCTTTCAAAGTGGTCCGCAGGATTAACCCTGTTGCCTATCGACTCCTTCTGCCCCGTTCCATGAGAGTTCACCCCACTTTTCATGTTTCCCAGTTAAGGCCAGTGGCCACTTCCCCTCTTGCCCCTGCCCCCAAACCCCCCCCACCTCCCAGGATCATCGATGGACAGCCTGCCTTCACTGTTCACCGTTTGTTGGATTCCCGCCGTGTTCGAGGGGGTGTTCAGTATCTTGTGGATTGGGAGGGGTACGGTCCTGAGGAGCGTTCCTGGGTTCCTGCTCGGGATATCCTGGACAAGGACCTCCTGAAGGACTTCCATCGCCGTCACCCTGACCGTCCTGGGAACGTCAGGAGACGTTCTTAGAGGGAGGGTCCTGTTAGGACTTTTTTCCCTTCCCCACCAGGGGTCACCAGAGACTCTGTGCTTCCTAATTGTGTTCACCTATTCTGTTGATTGCCCCACCTGTGTCTCATTTGCCTTGTGTCATGTGTATCGTTTCCTTATTAGTTAGTGTATTTAAACCCTGGTCTTTGTCTCTGTCATTGCTTAGTCTTTGTTAGTCCTACCTGTTTCAGTGTAGTCCTGTGTTCTGAGCCTCTTGTTGTTTTTGTATTGTCTCTGTTTGCCTGACCTTGACCTGATTGCTCTGTCTTTGGATTTACTCTTTTTGGATTTCCCTGTTGGATTGTTTGCCCTGTTTCGGATTGCTCTTTGTGTTGACCTGGACTGTTTTTTGGATTACTCTTTGGATACGGCTTGGATTCTGTTGCTTGTGTTTTTTTTCTGTTGGAATAAACTCCTCATTATAAGTCTACAGCTGTCTCTGCATTTGAGTTCACCACCTACCAACATAACTCTGTGGTCAGCGCTGAGGTCTTCTAATTGTGGGACCGGGGTTCAAGACCCGCTAAGGACTTGGGATCCTTACACATTGGGTCTGATTATTACTCCAAAGAATTACTGCCAAAGATATGAAAGCCATTTTAGTTATGCAGGTGAGATTCTAAAGATGATAACATCCCCATACACATTGCTAATAGCTTCATGGGAACTATGATAAAGTAAGACACCAGATCTACACATCATTGAACCTTTGAGGGAAGTTCTACCAAAAGAATGTGGAACAGCTTTTCCCTTCATTCATATTTCAATGAACTGCATGCTTTCTTTATTTCATGCGGTCCAATATTTGAAACCATTCAAAATTTGTGCAATAGCATTCCAAGCAGGGCTGAATTAATTCAAAACTAAAATGTTACACTTGCAACTTGGAATGATAAATAGAAATAGCATATGTATGCACATTTCAGAGAGAAAAAAATGTTAGATAGAAATGTACAGACAGAACTGTGGGTGTTTAAGCTATCTAAGGATGGGGCTTGTACTGTCATAAAACACTGCTGCTTCTAGCACAGAATGGAGGCATCCATTAATGTACCGGAACATTCATTAGAAGAAATTGCCTTTGTTATGTCGTGTCACTCCTTGAGAAAACTTTTTTTGCTTTTCAAAGGACCCCTGCATGTGTGAATTATAGAAGGGGATGTTTATTTTAAGCTTTTATTGTCGATGGAAAGAGTTGATAGCTTTTGTTTGATGTTTTGTCTTTTTTAAAATAATAAAGATCATATGAAACATAGATCATACGTGTATTTGTTTTTGTTTTTCTCATAGCTAGCTAGCCAGCTACCTTTATTCCGTTTTCTATCCATGTTCGAATTTTCCAGGAAAACGGTGAGCAGATCAATGGATTTGTGGACCATTGGTAGAAATTCGTCAATACGTTTTAATTTGTGTAATTTTGATTGTATTGTGTTTTTGCATTATTCTTTTTGTCAACAATACGAGTTGAAGTGTTTCGGTTTAAAAACTTTTTATTAGGAATTTAAATAGACGGCCATTATAAATAAATGGCTGCTTCAAGGTTCTCCCTTTGCAATGCGTGGGTGATCCAAGTGATGATAAGGGAACAATTTCACTCATTAGAATCTTATGTACACAGAGCCTCTGGGTCAGGAATATTATATTAAAAACATATTACAGGAATGGGAAATAAAAACACCTCATAAATGAGCCATAAAAATAGATAATAAATTAAACATAGGACCATATGTTTACTTAAAATGAGCTAATTTATTAGCTAAAGAACACAAATGAATCTAGGCTGTACCTTTTTGTGGAGTTAGTCTGAAAAGGTCAGACTAGAGACATAAAAGATGGCATTAGATTTTCAAATGCCAGAGAATATATTTCGTTATATTTCATTATATTCTGACCATTAGCTGCACCTTATGTTACATACAACACTTGGATGTAGGGAATAATCCACTTCTGCTAGGCTTTCTTGACTATACCTTTCCACCCTCGTGCTGAGGAAAAGAGACGTTAACACATTTCTCAGACGTTATGCTTTTTGTATTGTGTGGCACACTGGCAAGGCCTTAATTATCTCATCATTCAGACTGATATGCTCAGAATTGGATGGTACAGGATTCAGAGTCTGCAGGAGTACATAGGCAGTCTCAGGGGAGACACACTGCTGAGATCTGTTCTACTTTGCTCCAAGATAAATGTCCAGAAGAAATGGGTCAGGCAGGACGCTCTCGGTTTGGGTCCCCGTTTGTGGCATGGCGGAGGTTCCTCTCGACCTTTGCTCCCACGACCGGGGAGCGTGAAGAAGCCCTGCGGACGTTGCACGCACCGTGCTTTGCTCTCACCACTTCGTCGCAACTCCTCTTCACCACATGCCGAGCTAGCATCACTGCGCCATAAGCTTTCCGTTCTGTTGTGCTGTCCAACCTTTGACCTCCCACACCCCCTCCTCATTGTTAGCAATGCTAAATCTGGCAATGGAAAGTCAGCAATAGGAATTCATTACTCTGGAAGCAACAATTATTATCATTAGCATCTGCGCCCATAGTTACGGTCCCGCACAGCATTTTTCTGTGGTATTTATTCTTTTCTTGTCTGCTTTGAAATCTATTATTGGTAATTATACTCACTGCCAATTTCTTTCTCTCACCTCTGATGTTAATGTTGGATCTCAAAAGAATGAATTATTTCACATGTCAATCATGAGCCGCTAAGCAAAATATCAGTTTTCTGTCGGCTCATTATCTCTCATTTAGATGAAATCCCATTCTGTAAAAGTTTATTATTTCTACACTTCAAACACAAACAGCTTATCGGAAGCTTGCAGGCCCGGGCAGATCGCATTCTGTTGGATCTGTGCACAGGTGGCGAAACTGCTGGTGGAACACAAACATGCCTCCGACAAATATGTCGTACAGATGCCTGGCTGTTCCTGACAGCGTGCGACCTCAGTGATGAAAGCCTCCGGCCAGCATGACTCCACCCAATCCCGCCCCCCCTCCCTCCAAAACATCAATGGGTAAGAGAATGAATGCTTCCTGTGAGCAGGTAGCTCCGCGGATGGAGCCGTTTGCCGCTGCTATAGAGCAGAACTGACCTGCTGGTAAACCAGGCACTTTCAGCTCCTTCACTGCTGCTGACACTGATTCACTGATGCAACCCAACAGCAATGTTACCAAACGCCCCACATTCGTGGCGCCGGGGCCGGGCGCCGTGCCCATGAGACGTTCTCTCCTGCTATACGATGTGACAGCCGTCAGGCCGCAGCCACCGGCCGGACTCAGGAGCAGGGACTCCCGTGGTACACCTGAGGGTTCAGGCGGCCTGTTTGGATCACTCAATCACCCGATACAGGTGGAATTTACCTCAGACCTGCTATCGATTTTGCACGGATGCGACAGTAGTCCCTGTTTAAAAAGCAGTGGTTCTTGAATTTATTGAATGTAAAAAACATTTGACTTTCCGGCGCCTGACTGGGTAATATTGGGAAAAAAATAAATTAAATTAAATAAAAAAAACACATGATTAAACGTTATTGTTTGTCACGTGATTGCTGGTAATGCTGAATCATTCTTCATCCTTCAAATCCTGTCTGTGTCATTTCTGACAATCACTTCTCATAGACCGGTTCTGGTTCTCTCCCTGTCTCTCTCTCTCTTTGTCTTTATTACCCATCCTCCTTTCCCTAATCTCCCCTTTCTCATTGCCACACCTAACATTATGTAGGCTGTGATCCTCCAATCAGTTGGAACCACTAGAACAGGAATTCATGATTACACATTAGAAACCATCACAGGAATATACATAATGAAACTGAGCAGAGGTTGCCAGGTTGGAGCTCACCTAGGGCAGTGAATCCATCAAGAGTTCAAATAAAATCAGATCTGGAGACTTTTAAGTGCAGCTAAGTGTAGCCGCTGTGCATGATAAATGGTATCCTCGCGGCTAAAAGGCTCAGGAGTGAATTATCAGCAATCCTGAATGTGAAGACAATGCCCAGATAGCTATAATATTATACCTGGCTGCCAGTCAAAGGAAATCCTTCTCAGGCGTATGTGCTTGCGCTCCGCACCAAGCTGGCGATGTGAGCCGACTCCTGATGGTCCAGCCATCAATATTTCAGGCCTCGGAGAGGGATGGATGGATGGATGCAGACGTAGCCCCAGATGTTGCTGGAAAGCCCAATAAGGGCAGCTGGGCTTTCTGGGTATGGCTGTTATGTAACCTGTGCAAACAGAGGGAGAGAGAGAGAGAGAGAGAGAGAGAGAGAGAGAGAGAGAGTAAGTAAATCTGATAATCCTCCCGCAGGCCTGCATGCTTGTAAGGAGGAGGAGGAGGACGAACACAAGTGTCCAACACAAAGTGTATCAGAGAGGTTGCCGAACCGTTCCCACTTTCTAGTGCCCCCTGTGACCTTTGTCCTCCAAAGGACACCCTTATCTGAGATGCAATTCACTCAGGCTCAGCTGTTTCATTTCTCCCGCTTCAGCGCCCCTGTTCAGGTGACACAGCTCGTACAGCGCTGTTCATATTACAGATGGATTATTCATCACTATGGAATATGTTATTGTTGTTGTTTAATATTTGAGGGAGACAGATAAAAACAGAATGTGACTTCAATAATGCATGAGTGACGATTGCCTTCCACAAAGTGGATATAAATTCTGCAACAGGGATTGGCATTGCGTAAACATGGGATTTCCGATCCCAAAACATGGGCATTCTGTGTCGTACTTCATTAGATTGAAGTACTTTGCCATCCCCATGCTGTTCTGATTATTATTTTTCATAATTCAGTGTGATATTCATTCTTCACTGCGCTGTTATTTCAGAATCTGACCATATTCACATTATTCAGGATGGTACCGAAAAGAGCCTAAAGACAAGTACATTATTCAGTCAGAAACTGAGGCCGAAGCAGAGAAGCCATGACATACAAAATGAGTTGCTGGGGTTTTCCTCAGGTCCTGGAAGTGTGAGAGAGTACCCCCATCTATGACCTGCAGCCCCCTACAAGTTTAATCATGGTTGTGGGGACCCCATCACCAATGAAATGATCCTCAGGGGCCAAAAAGAAGGCGCTAGCTGGAAAATACTAGCTGTTAGGATTTGTTCATGGTCCTGGCATTTGTTTTTCTCAGTTATTCAGCTTGAAGCAATGAAGACTAACTTTTTGTTCAGGTTCTGGGCGACAAGGTAAATATTTAGCACCTACCTAACCTTTTCAATAACCATTATAACTGTTGTAGGTTTTAAGACCCTGTGTTATCCTTCTCGAGAGCGACTGTTTGCTCGTAGCCTCTCTGTACGCTTAGTACGCAGTGTTCTGTATCAGTACATGCTGATAAGACAAATGCATAATTCTTTTGAACTTCAAATGTTTAAAAATGCTCTTTTTTGACTACTGGAGATAAACATGAGCAACGATGAGATTCTGAATTATATCTGTCTCCAGTTCCCCTTCTCTCGGTGTAATCTGCAATTCGCAGAAGAAGGAAGAGCTTTCCGTGAAGAGGACGGGGGTTGACGGCTGTTTCAAGCAAACATGGTGAAGTGAGATCTCTTCAAACGCCTTTTACTCCCAGCAAAACAGGCGCTTTATTCTGCCCTCCGTCTTTGTTAACGTATTCTGTCAGAGCAATCTTGCATCATGGGATATCCAGAAAGCCTGCTGTAGCTTCAGTGCAGAGTGACAGATGGCCCCTCTAATCTTTACTCATTATCCCCCTCCAACCAACTTCTATTAAAGTATTAAGCGTCTTTGCCATTACTGCGGAGTTTTAAAAAAGATTCATCAAGTCCCTCGTTCAGGGAAGTCGCGAAAGCCCATCTCGTTACAGCAAACCTGGTGCGGGTTTACCCCGGTACCTTTTCCCTTTCCTCGCTCCATGTCAGCAGTTTTAAACACACCGGCTGACACCGAAGTGTCACCTGGTCTGAGACTTTGACACGGTGCGCGCCGAACGCCAGCGTAATCCCCGTCCTCCTCGTGTTATTATAACACAGAGGGCACAGGGTCAGCTTCACAGCAGGTGTAAGAAGTTGTTGATGAGGGCCGCAGCATCTGTTTGTTTGTTTGTTTGTTTGCATTCGTGAGAGTCGAGACGTTCAGAGAACTTCATTAAAGAGGAGACACCAGCCAGCCTTTGAATTATACATGCTATGCTACAGCAATGGGAGGATGACGACGAAAATGATTTGGTAAAGATATCCATGGAAATCCTTGGCAGCATAACGGGACGTTAGATGGCAAGGGGGGGGAGGGGAGAAACAGAGGGGCGCTTCTTATAGGATTACGAAAACCTGAGCCGAGATGTCATGCGGAAATAGGCCCTCATGTGAGGCTGAGTCACCATCTTGCGTAAACACGGCTACAGAGCCACAACACTGTGCGGGACGGTCTCACTCGGCGAGAGAGAGGCCGCACGAGTCAGAGGGGTGACGCGAAGTCATCCATTTACGACGTGTCCTCAGAGGCCTGTCTCTCGCTCTGGCGGAGACTTATCTCGGAGGGTCAGCCGCCGCGCGGCTGCCTGTCCATCATGCTCGCTGCATAAAAGCTCGGGGAGCTAAAGGGTCCAGAGATGTGGATCATAGAGAGACCGTGGGGCGAACGCCACATCCAGACTGAATACTTTGTAGAAATGTACGTGCACACATGGTAAAAAAAAAAAAAACCAACAGTTTCATGACAAACCAGCTAAACTACCCAGTAAGCTCCTAATTACATAGAACCTTCCGTCATTTTACAACGTGTTGTATGCTATCTTATTCTGACCCCAGTAACTTAGCGCTTCTTTATGCATGGATCTTGCATGGATCGATTTTAGTTTGTTTAATATAACTGTTCCCCCTGTGTACATATACATATTCATACAGTATACATATATAGACATATACATATAAATATACATACGCATACACATACAAACACACTTACATGTACATACACATACACATTTTGTTTGTCAAATGGAACTCCTTGGTCAGTTTTTTTTTCATTTTGTTAAGAACTAGTGAGACCATTATCTCACTCAACTGTTGTCACATGACATGATCTTCTGTGAAGGGAAAAGGGAATGGAACGGAAAGTGATATTCTATATAGATATAAAATGAATCAAGGCAATAATCATGTTTTCCCTCAGACAGAAAGGAATCAGCTGAATGTGGGATCTGTGGCTCGGTGCACTGCACCGCCAGGTGAAGCGATAGCTTTTTACCTGCGCATTATGAGGTCATGTTTCACTCTTATGTTCCTAGGAGACCTCTTCCCAGCTCACGGATAAAGGACCTCCTGTGTGACTAATGACAGTGCACTTTTCTCCCCCAAGTCTCAAAGCAGCCTTTTGTTTATGTTGTTCCCTAATAAGCGCTGTCAAGGAAACTCGACACCTCACATCCGCTGTTGTAATACCCCTGACATTTCAGCGTGTTTGTACCATGGAAAACACAAAACCTACAGTACGTCTCCTCTGCTGTGATGGAGTGGTCATGCTTTTTGATTTTTATCCATGGATACACTTTATATTCATTTAAAATGTGTGTATGCAGACAGTTAAGCACATTAAATATAAAATGTTTGAATATGTAACTTTGCAAATGCAATGAAATGAATAAGTTAGTATGTGTTCGTGTTCCCTGGTGCCCGTTCGAAATAATTTAGAAGATTTGCTGGATATACTCAGTGGTAGTTTTTCATTAGTGAGCTCCCAGCTGAATGAACAAAAGAATAGTACCCAAAGAACATCGAATGCTTACAAAAATGTTCTTAAGCAGAATTATATAAATATGCCCTGAAGTCTTATCTGTTCTTTGAGTCGTGTAATTAATTTGAAGAATCATTAGTCTCTGGTATTGGTCACTTCACAGCTAGAAAGTTGAATACAAAATGAATAAATTAAGAGGATCTACATATGTCGTCCACATGATCCTCAACTGAATGAAACTGAGATTCAGAAACAGTTTAGCATTGACACTTGACTACTTGGCTACTGCAGTTTTAAATATGGAAATGAATTCTATTCACTCATTATGGGAAATGGTTTTTCAAAACCTAGCCAAAAAAATGAACTGATAAGCAACAGAATGTTTTTACACAAAGCAAGGAATTTTAATTTGTACAGAAATGAATCAATGCAACATGACATGGGTACAGTATTGTCCTCAAAGGATATTAATTGCAGAATGAATACAAAGCCATGCTACTTATTTTTTTAAGTGTCATATTTAAGTAACATATCCCACCCATGTGACTCAATGTATATTGAGACTTTGTGAGCTTGCTGTAAATATAGGACTGTGAAGGAAACCAAGCACTATACAAGCTTTGGAAAAAACTATGTACAGTCTAAAGGATACAAATCTTTGATGTATTTCCCAGATTGGGGGAGTGGACCTCTGGCCGAGGGACTGAAGAGTAGTCGCAGTCCGATCGCACGATGCCAGTTATGCACAGAGAGGAAAGCTACACCAGAGCTCAGTTAATATTTCATCGGAGACATTTCTCTGGTGCAGCATCCTCAGCTATGCTCACCCTCCAACACTGGCAGGAAACACACACAGCCTCTCGGGGTGACAGTGCGTTCTTCTCTCTTTCGGCCAGCTGTAAAAGCAGCCTCCATCGTTTGAGTCTGAGCCCATCGATTTTTAATATGCAAATGTGAGCAAAACGCTTTGTCCTATGGTATAGTCAAGTGCAGTTATTCTGAGACAATCAAATGATAGCAATTTCTAACATCAATTCATCTCAAGCATATAATTTTTGCATTTTAACTTAGTCTGTTTGTTGGATTGTCTCGCCTTGGAATGATTTTATCATCTAGACTTTAAGAGCTAAACCCATTTTCTAGAAATTTTTTCTTTAAAGGAAGCGCGGTAAAGTACACATACAGAGGCTTACAGAGAATAATGTCCTAATGGACCGTCTATGAATGATAAGCTTTCCTTAATCATCTTCCCATTAATGAAGAAACCTGTGCCCTGCTTCCCCAATTGAAACATTCATTACTCCCATGCATCGATCTAATCTTGCCTTGCTATTGTAATGAATAATGAAATCGGAGACCGACTGCTTTATGTGAATTTCAGAAACGCAATTAAATTAAAATAATAAATTCTGTCATTAGGTTTGAGAGCCAAAAGCAGACATACGCGCTCCTTCCAATACACAGTTTATTGAGCCCGGATTGGTCAATAAAGGCTAAAGTGTTTAGGTCTGTTCAATGTACTATTGGAAATATGTAATATGTAATTTAGACCTAGCTATACAACATCAATTATGCTGAGTATCAAAGTGAGCTGCAAGCACTCCTTTTTTTAAAATAAGCCTCTTTCCCAGAATTATGATGTGGTGTTTTCTCTGGTTGAATATGTGCTCTATTTTACACTGATCTCCTCTGTGTGTTTGGCAGCTCATACAGGGATATTTGCACATTTTACATCTCTAAATTTAGATGTGAGGGGCATGGAATAACAAAGGATTTGAATGTAACTGCAGGCGGAGGCCAGATGCGCATGAGGGAGATTGATAAATGTAGATGACTTTACCACACAGTCTAGAGTGATGAGTCTGTGTCAGTATAGTCAAAGGTTACTGCGATGAGTTACTGTGATGAGTCTGTGTCAGTATAGCCAAAGGTTACTGCAATGAGTTACTGTGATGAGTCTGTGTCAGTATAGCCAAAGGTTACTGCGATGAGTTACTGTGATGAGTCTGTGTCAGTATAGCCAAAGGTTACTGCAGTGAGTTACTGTGATGAGTCTGTGTCAGTATAGCCAAAGGTTACTGCGATGAGTTACTGTGATGAGTCTGTGTCAGTATAGCCAAAGGTTACTGCGATGAGTTACTGTGATGAGTCTGTGTCAGTATAGCCAAAGGTTACTGCAGTGAGTTACTGTGATGAGTCTGTGTCAGTATAGGCTGCAAGTTACTGTGATTACTTACTGCGATGAGTTACTGTGATGAGTCTGTGTCAGTATAGCCAAAGGTTACTGCAGTGAGTTACTGTGATGAGTCTGTGTCAGTATAGCCAAAGGTTACTGCGATGAGTTACTGTGATGAGTCTGTCACTATAGCCAAAGGTTACTGCGATGAGTTACTGTGATGAGTCTATGTCAGTATAGCCAAAGGTTACTGCGATGAGTTACTGCGATGGGTCTGTGTCAGTTACTGTGAGTTACGGTGATGGGTCTGTGTCAGTATAGCCAAAGGTTACTGCGATGAGTTACCGTCTGTGTCTGTGAGTATGGAGGCCCCTGTGTGTTTGACTGTGAGTATGGAGGTCCCTGTGTGTTTGACTGTGAGTATGGAGGCCCCTTTGTATTTGACTGTGAGTATGGAGCTCCCTGTGTCTTTGACTGTGAATATGGAGGTCCTGTGAGTGAGGCCCCTTTGTATTTGTGTTTAGGTCCCTGTGTCTTTGACTGTGAGTATGGAGGTCCCTGTGTGTTTGACTGTGAGTATGGAGGTCCCTGTGAGTATGGAGTCCATGTGTGTTTGACTGTGTTTCCCTGACTGACTGTGAGTATGGAGGTCCCTGTGTGTTTGACTGTGAGTATGGAGGTCCCTGTGTGTTTGACTGTGAGTATGGAGGTCCCTGTGTCTTTGACTGTGAGTATGGAGGTCCCTGTGTGTTTGACTGTGAGTATGGAGGTCCCTGTGTGTTTGACTGTGAGTATGGAGGTCCCTGTGTCTTTGACTGTGAGTATGGAGGTCCCTGTGTGTTTGACTGTGAGTATGGGTCCCTGTGTGTTTGACTGGTCCCTGTGCATTTGACTGTGAGTATGGAGGTCCCTTTGTCTTTGACTGTGAGTATGGAGGTCCCTGTTTTGACTGTGAGTATGGAGGTCCCTTTGTCTTTGACTGTGAGTATGGAGGTCCCTTTGTCTTTGACTGTGAGTATGGAGGTCCCTGTGTGTTTGACTGTGAGTATGGAGGTCCCTGTGTGTTTGACTGTGAGTATGGAGGTCCCTGTGTGTTTGACTGTGAGTATGGAGGTCCCTGTGTGTTTGACTGTGAGTATGGAGGTCCCTTTGTGTTTGACTGCGAGTTGACTGTGTATGGAGGTCACAGTTTGACTGTGAGTATGGAGGCCCTGTGTGTTTGACTGTGTGTTTGACTGTAAGTATGGAGGTCCCTGTGTGTTTGACTGTGAGTATGGAGGTCCCTTTGTGTTTGACTGTGAGTATGGAGGTCCCTGTGTGTTTAAATGTGTGGTCTGTGCGTTTGACCAGTACAGTCCCAAACAGCAATTAGCCTAGACTGAGTCAGTGTTATAGCATGGTTTTGAATGTCATGCTTATTTATACAAACATTAGAAATGTTTTCCAGCTAAATCAGACATTAACATTGTGACCTGGCGGATAGGACTCCTCTTGTTGTGCCGCCGTGTTAGCCTGAAGAGATTGTTATTTCAAGGATGCCGATTATGAAAAATACCACTCAATTTCATGGAAAACACAGTCAGACTAAATTACTGATTGACTTTATCAGACATGCACTAGATTATTAAAAATATATGCTTAATCGTACAAAATGTGCAATTATAACCCAAAGGACAGCAACATATGTCATAGTATATTGGCTCACTATAGCGAATGACATAATTTATGGCAAAAATCTATAATCTAAGAGAGGGCTAGAATTATGACTAGTTTTTTGCTGTGTATTTCTCCTTAAAGGAAATATAAACTTTTGGTTTGTGTGCTTTTTCTCCTAAGGATGATGTCTCCCCTTTGCATGTTGTAGTTTGTATTCTGTACCACATTTGGTCTTCACCACTTGTTTTTGACAAGAATACGGTGCATTGGGGCTACAGACCAGGAACAGTTACAGTTCATTTCAGGTTACCACTAAAACTTGGGTTTCAACTACCAAACACTTGGGTTGTAACTATCTTCCACTTTACCTTCCCCTCTCTCAGGGCGTACAAATTGCTTTAAAAGGCACAAACCTCAGAAGTGTTTTTGTCTGAAGATTGTTTGTGGTCTGGTACAGAACTGATGTCATGGAAATACTGGTATTTCAATGACAGTCCATTGTTGTCATTACCAGACATAGGACATAATCAGCTCCAGGACAGCTAGCACATTCGCTCCTGTACCTCCTGTATGTATCTACTGCCCCTTTGAAAACATGGATGTAGCACAACGCACTACAATCTGTTTGATGAATCTCAGCATTAGATTAGCGGAAACTCTTTGTGAATGCCTCTTCAGAGCTCATTTGAATGCTGCACTTATTTGTGAAGATGGTATCAGCTAACAGGATGTGTGTATATGCAGATGATGTTCATGCTATTCGTCTACAGGCTGACTGTTGCTCTGGGAACAGCCATGACACAATGAAGTAGCTATCAGATCTGACTTTAATATTCTGCACCTATTTACAAAATTGTAAACAATTCATATACTAACGTCATGAAACTGACCAACAATCTGTGGACATTTATATATTCATGAGACACTCATATAAAGAAAAAGCATACATCAGTCTAGAAGATTGATAATCTTACTCAAAGTTCTTAAAAGATAAAAATTGATTATATTGTATCTCAAGCTTGTGGGATATTGATCTCTGTCTGGAGTCAATTCGCCTTCCGCTCGATCCCTGACATTTAAATCACACCTATTTGAGAAAATTGATTTGAGTGAGATTTATTTGACATTACAATTGAGCTGGAAGGGCTACAACAATTGTTCCATTTCAATCTGAAAAATGGAACTTCAAATTCTTGAAAGCACAAGCTAAGGACGATGACCAACATTAAATTGGTCAAAAAAAAAAAAAAAACAAATGTGATTCTCAAAATCTTGCACAGCTTGTTAGATACTCTCACTTCCACATACAATGCACAATTGCTGCAGTGACTGTATACACACACAAATACACATATACTGTATACATATGTGTGTGTATAACCAATCAGATATATTCTTATAGAAAAGGCTTAACTGTTGCATAGCCTTGATTACTCCAGATTAGTAACATGATTATTTCTAAGAAAGATGCCTTCATGCAGAGAATTCATATTTAATCTGAGATATGAAAAAGGTCGGATTGGATAAATAATACATAGAAGACTTGCCAACATAAAGAAAGGATATTTGCTTTGGAGTTCATGTTTACAGTCAATCCACGAGGGGTATTGGAGCAGGTAAAGACTTCTTTGTAATGGCATTCTGAGAAAGAGCACGGTATCTCACTCTGTGTGTGCCAGCGAAAGAGTCAGTACCCTGAGCGATTATGGCTCCGTAACAAACAACGCACACATCTGGCCAGGGCAGAAACAAAACACCATCTCCGCTGTTAGGCCATCCCTCTGTCTGCGGCGTGCCGGAGCGAGATGCATGACGGAGGCTGCTCTCGTGAACTTTGTAACCCGTGCCCATGGTCTGCCTGTGCCAGTCTGCGCAGCACACGCACTGACAATATTACATCATATGAGCACAAGCTGCATTTTATTCTGCGTTTTATTTTCAAACCAGAGTGTGTATCGCGCCTTAGGAGCTGCAGCTATGTGCTTTGGTAGACAATGGGGGGAAACCCCCTATAGAGGATATAAGCCTATTAACTGATAAGACACAGTTTCAAAAATTACCATAAGCTGTGTTTTCTATGTTCTAGACTAAATGGTGCCTCTGTTCCAACGAATCCAACCAAAATGGATTAAACATTGAAATGTGCTGACTTGCTTCCAGAGTGCTTAGTCTGTTTTCTGGTACCTCCATCAAAGTAATTTCCTCTCAGATCAAACCAGAACCGTGGTTTCCCCCACACCCCTGCAGCTGCAGTTAAATGGGATCCGTATCTTGACTCGTAAAACAAAAGGTTACTTGAGGACTTGCTGCCACAATGAGACAAGATCGATTTTATCAGAAAAAAAAAAATGTTACTTAATAGTTTATTTTTGTTGAGTAATGGCTTGCATGTGCAATTTTACCTCGTGAACTATCGCCATAAACTATTGTGGACGTGTGTTTTACAGAGTCATTGTACTGAGATAAAAATGACAAATAGCCTATACGTCCCGCTCTTACGGTTCTTCCCCTCATCGTACATGCAATGCCTTCTACATACTGACAGACGTATCCATATGCTAACGAATACTTATTTGCTAAACAAAACAGTTGCCAACTTCGTTTGATGGTAAATGTATCTAAAAGGTAAATACCGTTTATGGTTTATTATGCTGGTTCGGAGCATTCAACCAAAACCCGTACATTGTAAATATTTATTTTGATTACAAAACACAGAACAGACGGGTTTCCTTTACAACAGGGGCAAGCGATGAAAGCTTGAGTGATGCTGGAGCACGACAACGAGTCTGGAGAACGAGTCTGGGTGCAAAGAGGAAAGACACTTCAATTAATTTTAGCGAGGCTGCAAATTTGTGGAGTCCAGTCCTGCCCATCACGCGGTGGAATTAGGAAATGCATCCATAACTGTTGGAAAGAATGGATAAGCATCAAATCAAATGAGGCAAACGAGCATAAATGCGAACAGATGACAAACTCTCCTCTGTTGGGAATAGCTTCTTACTGAACAGCGTCTGAGATGTGCTCTTCATCTCGCCTACCAGTCATTCTGAAGTGGAACTAGGAAGCATTCGTTGCATTACCTTTCAGATAAAAAGACACGGAAAGCTGGGACGGAGGGCCATATGGTACAGGCGTACATCTGAACAATTGCTCTGCTTTGCGTTGGCTTGGCGAGGGGTAGGTAACTACAAACGGGGATCTCGAAAAACACAATAGCGGGTCTCTCTTGTGCGGCTAACAATGTAGGTTCGGAATCCCTTGGTTTATAATATTGACGGCTTTTAAACCTGTATTGCAATTTTTTGGTGTGAAGAATCTTCTGTCTCACTTGGGGAAAGTGGACTACTTGAGGTAAGAATTACTTCCAAATGTGTCGCTTTTGTTCTCTTGACGTGCGTTAGTAGAAGTGAATGTGAGAGCCAGCTGTAGGCTAACAATATGCACTTTTAATTATTTTAAAACGTATTGACTACAATGTCTCAAGCGACTGGTAACGTACACAGTGTTACCGATGTTATTTCATGAAATACGATGCACCGATTAATTAACTTACTAATGCATACTGGATGTCGACTGCCGGGGAAAGTAACTCGTATTTATTAATGACTGAGTTACGAGCAAGTTTATTTCAACGTCTGTTTTCGTCGCTTGCTCTCTCCAGGTGGGCTACTTGTTCACAAAACACATCAGTGCGATTAATGTTAATTATATTTCCCCTCATTAACTTCAAGATTTTGTTTGAATAATTTTATTTTGTTTTTATCTGTTAGGCTGTTTGTCGCTGATTGGGTTGAATTCTATAGGCAGCTCAATCTACACGGTTAGGATTATATGATTAAGTGTTATTAAGTGATAGCAATGATATGAATAGCTCAAAGAATTCAACCAGGCACATTCGAAACCAGACAGTATATTAAATGCTCTGTGCGGATCATTTATAGATGCTCGGAGGTTCCAAAATATTACATACCAGTAGGGGGCCTAGCATTGAATCCCCCATGTATGGAGCCGTACGGGATTTTCTACTTCTTGATGAAAGACAGTTAAGGTTCCAATTTACAGAAATTGAACTATTACTTTTCCAAAGGAACAGTAACATAAGGGATATTAAACGAAAGCATAGAATTTAAATGCTGTACGTATTGCACACAACTACCACTTTGATCGATTCTTAACTACTGGCTTTTTCTTGTATATTTTGTCACCGTTGAACGCCTTTCTAACAATGCAGAGTAACTTCAGATATTAGTTCTGAAATAAAATATAAACAAATAAAAAGAAAACGATATGGGTTCGAGATTAATTTGACAGTACCTGACATGTCGAGCTAGATGTTAGTTCAATTGAAGTTAATGATTTATCATCCGTGTATGAGCAGAAATGACACGCAGTAGTACATGGCAGAACCATGGAATAGCTCTCAAGGATTTGGGTTGGCTGCAAATTCAGTCCGTAGAATGCAGCATTGCTGTTATCTCAAGTGAAGTCGGTAAGATATGCTTGAGGAGGTGAGCTATATCAATCGCAGCGGGTGATACGTTTTAAAGAGATTAATAATGAATGAAATCAACACCTGGTGAGATGGAGCTCTCATCATGTGTACTGTTACTCTTGCTATCAAACATCACATTTATGAAACAGTTTCAAGTTTCTAGGCTCAAAATCACAGGGGGTCCCATCAGGTTTTCTGATGGTATTGTCTGGACTGAAATTGCTGAAGTTTCTCACTTTAAAGCAAATTTTCACCACAGAAATTTGGGCTGGCCATCTTACTTAGGCTCTGAACACAAAAATAAATGTTGCAATGAGGTGTAATTGAAGTCAAGGTGGACATTACCAGAAAATGTGTCAGTAGTTTTGTTAACTAGATGTATTGAAGTTAAAATTCTTCTGTGTTATTTTAAAGAAAAGCTTTGTCCATCTCTGGTGGTGCGCTTTTTTTCTCTGCCGACAGATAAAACGTGTAATTGGAGATCTGACAAGCTGTCAGTCTGTTGCTGTTTACTGACGTTTCCTGGCTAGGCCCCATTGTAGATTCAAACTCGGTTTCCATCTACCTGATTTGCTTATGTCCATTCCAGTCATGGTTTGGATCTGCTCAGAATTCCACACTGGTGGTAGATACAGTGTGGCTCGCCGATGGCCCCTGAGCACACAGCTCCATCTGTTGCCTCGCTGTCCCCTGCGATACCGTCGTCCCTCTCCACCCGCTTTTCCTCTCCAACTCGTTGATCACCAATTCACACTGGCGTATGCCGCGCTTGGGTCTGTGAGGAATTACATACATCAACTCTGTTTTCGAGTTTTTGACTCCATGCTGTTCTGGTAAATATTTACAGCAGGCTCCCTCTCTGTTACTTATTGTCGAAGACGTGACCATTCCCATTGCGGAATGCTTATCCCAGTGAAAATTGTACTGTTCCCTGACGAAGATATTTTCCGACCAATGACCGGGCATTGCAGAGTTGTTATTAAAGAACAAATATTGTCAAAAATTCCTTTAATAAGTTATTTCTCTTTTGTTTATTTATCTTTGTTACCTGGAACCTCAGGATAATGTGAGGAGGAATGGCTATCATCTTAATTTGACTACTATGCAAATAGAAATGGATATATCCTCTTTAACCCTTGTCTGTGCTGCTATGTGGTCACATATCTACGGGTGTTAGGCCTCTGAACAGAGTGTGCTAATGTTCTGTTCAACAGAACTGTGAGGGCCCTTGGCTAGGAGTGTTCATCTTTAACTGGGTAAGATAATCATGTTATATATGTTGGGGCAGCCTATAGCCTAGTGGCTAAGGTACATGACTGGGACCTGTGAGGTTGGTGGTTCAAGTCCCAGTCCAGCCACAGCAAAAAAACCATTGCTGTTGAGCAAGGCCCTTAACCCCACATTGCTCCCAGGGGATACTGGCCATTGGTTAGTCTAATCAACTGTAAGTCACATTGGATAAAAGCGTCAGATAAATGACAGTAATGTAATGTTACTTAGCTTGCTGTGTGGATGGTGACAGCTCTGTTTCAGGACCTACAGTTGGCATGTCTCTGGTACCATAGAGGTAGATACTACACCACATGTAAAATGATATGGAAATGCTGCATTTATCTTGTAAACGTATTCATTCTCTTCCTGATGAAATACTATGGTTAACAGACTTATCTGCTGTTCGTGTTGGTTGCTGGTCTGCTGTCACATGTCCCAGGTCGGCCTCCGTGTAACACAAGTCATTTAGCCAAAGAACGCTAATCAGCGACTCTGCATGGAGGTTATGACTCTAATAATGATTGTGGGGGCTGAGTTGTTTTTGTTCTGCAGTAGAAGGGCACAGAGATCATGACACACACACACACAGTGTCACCAGAGACATAGCATCAGACTCATCTGGTTTTGTACTGAATCACCCTCATTCGGGCCAGGGGGACAGGGCCAACCATGGCTCAGTTCCCCCTAAGACCTTCATCTGTTTAGACTGCTGTATATGGCATAACGGTTTATCAGTGCTGGAATCATTTTAGTGTGCTTTGACTAAATGTGTTTTTCGTTAAAAAGGAGAATGAATAGAAGCCTAATCCAGGCAATGTCTTTGGTCCTGTGAGTACTTATCTAACCACTGGTATTATTTAAGTCAACTGTTATTAGTCATTGCTCAGTCCTGAGCTGTCCTTGTTTTATTTTATATATAGCTGTTTTTTTTCATAGAATTTAGTATTTATGTATTACCTCTTGGTAATATTGAGAATTTCTGGAATATGCTTTTAAGACTAAACTTGACCTTTTTAAAATGCCTAGCAATATCATAATTTTGCAGCCAAATGAGTTATGTTTTATAACCATTTTTAGTTTGGTGATATTGCTTTTGGAGACTGTGTCTTTTTTATATTGAATAGGCTTTACCCATCACTGTCTGGAATGCCCTTGAGAGCCGTTGATTTAGAATGAAACCGTTTCATGTAGTTGTCAAATCCACACAGCAGTTGAATAAGCTTATGTTCTGTTAACGGTTGTTTTGATGTTGGTTTTTATTTATCACAAAACATGCTATCGCAGCAGTCTCTCTGGACCTGTATAAATGACGTGTCTCAGAGGGGCAGTGCTGATCTTGGATCAGTTACCCTGTGTCCATATTGCCATGATCCATTATGATATAATAGGTGAAAGTGGTCCTAGATCAGCATTCCCAAGCCGAGATGCTTTGTAAATCCAGATCCTGTTGAGCAATGACTAATGATTAATTTATGACTAAATCATCTGCGTTCATTCTTATAGCAAATATGAGGCTCGTTTGAAAACCACAGATTCAAAGGCAGAAGAAAAGAAGCAATTATGAGAGAAATATTTTTTCAGAGATGTACCTTCAAGCACAAAGTGCCTTGCCTCTCAAACAGTCCTTGGTAATTGTAAAACCAGATAGTGTTTGTAAAAATAAACACTGATCTCACTGTGTCTCGGTAATAGTTTTGTCATTGGTGAAAGGTGAGGTTTTTTTATTTTTTTTACGTAATTTCATTTCACTGTTCCATTGTCCGTTCCAATGCTTTATGTTTTCAGTCCTTGAGTGGTGTTTGTGTTCAAAAGCTGCATCCATTAATTTAGGAGTTGTTGTGACTTTTAAAATGCATTAATGTTCAAATCATTTTTAAAAATCAAAACCTCTATCTAATTGTCCTTGACTGAATAAATGGTGACCTTAGAGTACACCCCATCTCGTACTGGATGTTCTTCAGTGCACTGTGCATTGCCACCACATTGGAACAGATTACTATCGCTCAGTTCTGATCAAATGCTAGTTTGTGATTGTATTATCATGGCCATTTTTGAGCATTTAATTAAAGCCAACAACTAGAAAGGGGCAGCCTGTAGTCTCGTGGCTAAGGTACATGACTAGGACCCCTGAGGTTGGTGGTTCAAGCCCCAGTCCAGCCACAGCAAGAACACCACTGCTGTTGGGCCCTTGAGCAAGGCCCTTAACCCCACATTGCTCCCAGGGGGATTGGCCCTTGGCTAGCATAATCAACTGTAAGTCACTTTCAGTTAAAAGCATAAGCTAAATGATGGTAATGTAAAAAAGTAGATTTTTTTAGGAGTCATCGAGTTTTTCTTTTCAGCTGAAACTGGTTGCTGTTGTGGAAGAAGTCATTTTAGCCTTTGTGAGTGTAATGAAAATCTTTCAAATAATGCATAACAATACTCAGTGACATAGAGATAAGCATTGACAGATCTTGGTTGCTTCAGGGTGTTTCACGTTGCATTAGGGGAAACACTTTAGACCTGTGCCTTTGCACCAGCGGTCCCAGGGATCCAGTTGCACTGCAATATCTGCGAGTTATTTAAAGACGTACTTTCTGATTCTTGTTAGCTGTCGAAAGCCCCTCCTTATCTCCGCCCACCTCCCCCTCCGTGGGCCGTCACGATCCAGAATACAGAGTCATCCCATCCATCATGCCCACAACAGCGCCTTGTTTATGCTTTCAGCAGACCAAAGAAATCGGTGATGTACTGCTCGGACAGACCGTCTCTCTCATTCACCCCTGGTTTCAGCCACGTTTATGTCCTTGCAGATTTATGGGGAAATTAGCATAGACAGCTGAGCGGGGATTCGAGAACAACCCCAGTGCTTCTGGAACCACCGTACGAAAGTCATTATGCAGGAGAAACAGCGGTTTAAAAACCGTTTCATCGTCAGACCTTCACACTTTGAATGCAATTTCTTTGTCATGTAGGTATGACTGCACTTAACTGCTCCAAGCAAAGAGAGCTACTGTAGGGTGCTGTTGGCTTTTCAGTGGATTAAGAAATTGTGCTTTTTCATCTAGGTTTTTAGCCATTAGCAAGGCTACTGATAACAGGGCACAGGGTGGTGTAGCAGGAGTAATTACTTGGTCAGAAACCTTGCTGTGCTCCCTTTACCTGTCAGCAGCACACTCTCCTTTATACAGGCTTATATTGAGGTTTACATTAAACAAGATAAAGGGATAGAAGTTCGTTGACTATTGAAGTAATTACAGTGAGCCATCTCTTAAACCTTTTATTCATTTTGTTGGATGACACCAAGTCTACCACGTGCACATTGGGATTTTGATGTGTTTTTTAGAGGCCTTTTTCATCCAGAGCACAGATATGGCTCTTGCCCTCTGGGGAGGCAGTCTGCTGAATGTGTAGCGGGCTGCTAATTCATCACGATAAAGGGTTTGGTGGTGCTGTGGGGTGTCTGGCTGCTCTATTCTGGGCGCGGTGGCTGTCTGTGAGGGATGCAGGAAGCTGGGGAGGGCGCTGTGAGCCTCCTGCTCTCCCCTCTCCCTGCACCTGTCAAATGAGCGATCCGCAGCACGCTGACCTGCTGCACGCGCTCACGCCCATACGGAGCCCCGGCCAGGGGTTTGACCGCGCCCGTGTCACTTCCTCATAATGGAGCACGACCGCATTGCCTGTTGAGTAATTATCGTTCGTGTTTTTGTGTGCGGAGTGGTCCCCCAAGTGACATGTGATTTGAGTGAGTGGTATGTTTTTTTTGTTCAAAGATCTAAATTAAGCAAATGTTAAACAACAGTAATTCTTGCCAGCTTGCCCATTGCCCTCTGTGGTAATGTATAACAGTACAGTGGGTTTTAAGGTGGCTGAGATGGATGACTGGGATCAGCAACTTGAACCGCTAATATTTTCGTAGGAGGCCCATTGGTTAAGAGAAACTGTTACCATAGAAATGAGGCTTCTCTGAAATGGGCATCTTGCCTAGCTACTGTCCCATTGGGTTTAACAGGAAGGTCACCAGACGGAACCCTGCATTCTCCATGGTGATGGTCCGTGGCAACAAGGTGATGGTTATAGGCTACTTTGCTCTTTCAGAGGCTTAATACCACCAATTTAACCAATATAATGCAGCTTATGCTATACTTTTTATAATACCCCAATATGAATATTGATCATATTGGCCTGAAATACTGTGATCTTTCCTCTCTGTAATGCACACCTGCCTGCTAGCCTTTATTTGTCAAGTTGTCCGATATATTATTGTCGCTGTCTTCCAGTTGTCCTGCCACTTCACAGCATGGCACAGCCCATGGAACTGCATGGCATGATAATAAAATTCTGTCATGTGCAAAGAATCAAATTATTTGTATGGTAACATGTGGGAATATTATGGTTCCTATTTGAATATTTCAATTGGGTACCATAGGCTCAACTTGCTCCAGGCCTTTTTGGTTACTTTAACCCAAAACCACACAGCACTTCATTGCTACCCCCTTAGTAATAATTTATCATGTCTTTATTATCTTTATGTCTTACCAGGGCACATGGAACTTGCCTCAGTCTGCTATAGAGCATTTTCAAAATTTTCAAATAAATGCAAACACAAAAATATTGAAACTGTACACAAGAAAATCACACTTTAAATTTTGTTTTTCAGTGTTTTTGTCACTCATGCCATTTGCTTCCCTCTATCACAGTATGAGAATCATGAAATATTCTTCCTAAATTTATGGTCATGTGACATATCACACCTATGTTTGCATTGATACAGTGGGACATAAATAATATTTGTACACTATGCTGGATTCATACGGCCGTAGAGATACGCATCTTGACTATTTCAATGTTGTTCTGTAATGATGTATCAGAGTGGCCTCTGAACTAATCTCTTAATTACTTCTCTTTCTCTGTATCCAGTTACCTACTCCCGCTATAACAAGTGCGTTAGACTGATTCACAAGAGTCCCCAGTTCCCTTTCAAGTTGTGTTGCTACATCACGTTATGACAGGAAACGCCGGGACATAAAGACCTCTCAGGCTGTTTAAAGATGGCTGCTGAATCTTCAGGTGTGTCCATCGCTTGGTTGAGCATGATTCTTGTTTACTGGAATCCGCTCAGTTCTCCAGGTAGCGTGTTGATAGTGAAGCTCTTGAGAGGACAGACTGCAGTCATCTCTGTTACGAATGACTGGGTCTTCCTCAGCTCCTCGTTGGGATATTTGTGGCCAGAGGTCTTGGGTATTTTGCTGTTATTTCTGTGCTGGGGATGTGGAGGCAAGGTGCCGTCTCCCAGAGCGCACCAGCTACCCGGTTTCAGTCCAGGCTATTTTTAAACCGTACAGTAAAGTGCTCAGAAGACTCGCTCGATATTGAAGCCCGTCCAATTTTTATTTTTCATCTGCCAAGATGTTTTTCAATCTCCCAAAAGCAATCTTTCATTACCATAAATTGTGTTAAGTAAAATTGTGTCAACGAGTTGGAAGCACAGCAGCATTCGAAACCAAAATGACAGCTACATTGTGCCTGTAGTGGGAAGACAGATGAGCCAAATCAACAGCAGAAGTCCACTGGAGCCCACAGCGGGCAGCAAGAGATTGCTTCAAAATATGAATATTTTATGGAGAACCATGGAGTTCAGACAAGAATTTCCCCCCACATCAGCTATCTTAATTGGTGTCCTTCCCAGCATCTGGTCCTCTCATTGCATCTCCCTCCTCACTCCTTGGTTACACCTCATCTTCTAAACTCAGTCATGTTTCCAAGCATAAGATCCTAAGTGAGAGTAGGTCAGGGAACACAAGCATGCAGGAAGAGGCGAAGCAGGAGGATTGTTCTTATCCTGCTTAAGCTGCTCCCCCTTCTCCTCCTCCTCCATGCCTGGGAAAGGCACTCTAAGAGAACGTGCCCATGCCAGATGTGAAGTCCCACTCGCATCCCGTCGCACGCACGTTAGCCTTACCCCAGCGGCCTCGGCGCGCATCACGCAGACTCACTCTACCCGGCAGCTCTGCATAGTCATTCTGGGGTCTGACTAAGACGGCTTATCTAACTGAGGTGGACGTGATCAGAGCTGTGCAAATCCATAATGGGTAAAAAGGATCTTTTATTAATATGTCAGATTCCCTTATGCAAGACGATTTGTTGTGGTTTAGGAATTCCTATGCAAATTGCACAGTCAAAAATGGACAGGTTCAGCATATAAAGTAGACTGCAGCTAACTAAAAGACTGCTATCCAGTAAAACAATGCCCAGACCATCTCATTTCCAGACGGGGTAATCCCACTCAGAGTGAGTCTTTAGGAGTTTATTGGAGGAGGGGCTGTGGAATGTCTTTCAAAACCATGCCAGTAGCCAATAGAATAAAGGCATTCTATGTTAATTACTCTTTTTTCATTATCTTTTGTTACGCCCACCTTGAATAATTAATTTGGTAAAAAATTAATCAAAGCCAACGATCTATGTTTGGGGTTTTTTTTTCTTTCAGAAGTTGATACCTATTAGAGGAAGTACATCTGCAGACTGGTTCAATGAGTCGATTTAGCCATGATAACAGGTTAAATAAAAGGCAATGAAATATTGACGCTGTCGTGATCTTTAACTCCAGGAACTTCGTACGGGATTATCAATGTAATCGATCTCTTCATGCTTAACTGCAGCAGAGGTATGAAGCCAAGCTGGCCATGGAAGGTTATAGCTGTGAGAACGTGGTGTCGATCTTTGGTGTAACAGAAATGCGGAGCTCCGCCAGGTGCAGCTTCCTTGCTTGTGCTGTACGCTACCTTACCGTCCTTGGCACGTTATGCTTGCGCTTATGTAACCCAGCTGTGTAGCTTTTTTTTTTTCCAGGAGGCCTTAAAGATGAATCTGGGGAAGAGAAAGAAATGAGAGTCAGGCTGCCTCCAGGCTGTTCAGTGCTTAATGAGTTGTGAAAGCAGTGTACACACCATATCGTAATTATTACTCTCTCAGGATAGTTTCGCCATACACCCACGCTCATTTATGTTCCAAGCACACATTCACCGGAGTCTGAGCAAACATTTTCAGCATATATAATGTTTTCATTGCTTTACCTCTCAAATGAGAGGAAGGCGTGTCCTCCTGCGGCGTGCTTGGTTTTTTGCTCCGTTCAGTTTGATGTTATGCGGCCTGAAATAGTTGCGTTCTACTGTGGTTCTGTCCGGTGTGAGTATAGTGAGGAGTATAAGGTGGATTTTGTGTTGTGCAAGTCTGTAAATTCAGCATTGCGCTCACATCGAGGCACATAGCGTGCGTACAATTAGCCATTTGTGTGCTTCCTTCCATAGCTTCCAACTTCATTTTGTAAGAATGGCAGAAGTTGTGAAAATGATGTTCCTTAAATGAATGGCTACTGTTTCAACACATCCTATTTGTGACATTTGAGGTCTAAGTACAGACAAACATACAGACCCACACATTCACAAACACACACTCATACACACGCATGTTAAAATAAACATTTCAGATTGATATTATTTGAATATACAATATATTTGAATTCTGAATAGGTCTTTAATGGTTATGCTTATTTATTGTTAGTGCTATATGAAAAATATAAGATTTGGACAGAAATAATGAAGTAAAGTCCAAAAGTTTGCATGGTCCAGGAGGTCCTACACATGAGTTAACCAAACATTTCCCTTGTTCCCTTGAAATTGTATGGTTTTCAACGGTACAGGGCAAACACACCCGCTATAAGGTACAGTGTGTTTTAATACTGAATATTTTTTGCAAATTCTCTAATTCATAAAGGTAGCATGTTTACATATTAAACTTTTCCCTTTCACAAAGATTCGTAAAACGGCCTGTGCAGTCATGTAGTGGTCCTGAGGTGTATTTACCACCATGACACCGGTGTAAATCAATCAGTCAATAGCATGTATTACTATGGCAGGGAAGCCAAGCAGTCATGCTTGCGTCGTTTTTTTCCTCAGGGCAGTTCTGTTTGCAGTAGGTAATTGTCACGGTCTCGGACATGTTCTAATGCAATCAGTGCAGCAGATGCCAGCGTCCTTGTCACTTAACCCAGGGGACCAGTTAAATATTGACATACTGCAACAGCTTTCGTAATTGCAGCCCGTCGCTGTGCGCACCAGGAGAAGTCAGTCGGTAGCCAGTCAGCTTCCCCGCTTTGGTGGACGGGTCGTCCTCTTGACATTTTCAGTCTGTTTGTAACGGTCAGCAATCTTACATCAGCTTCGAGGGGGCATTGTCATTTTCTGACAGTTTCTTATTGACATTTGGGGTACCCTTATGTAAACTGCTGCGGGGAAAAGGAGGACCTATTTATGTCCGAACCTTTGATAAACACATGGTGTTATGTAAATGTCGTGTATTTTACAGTAGCTTTGTCTCATGTGCATGTGGGGTTCAGTTTAAAGCGATTAGCCCGTTTATGACGTATAACATAGACACACAGCCCAGCATCTACACATAGCATAGTAGAGTATAAACCATTTCTTCGTGCATTCTCACAGAGTAAGAGGATTTCGCCTCTTTAATCCAGCATTCACACATGAGCATAACAGTGTGATGAATTCCAGGCTTTTGCGAACATCATTCATTTCTTCATTTCATCATATATTGATGAAGTTTGACCTCCGATGGATTATATCTGAGCAGAAGCATCTGATTCTCAAAGGCCGGTTTACGGATTAATCTCACAGCACATTGTAGCGCTGTTCATTTTGATCATCATCAGTTAAACCTTAAGTCCGACTGATTTCCTGACGGGTGTCTATACGGTACCAGTGTTAACGAGGATTACAATCTATATGGGTTTGATTGATTGTTGTTAACTTGGGAACTCTGCTTTTTTATTTTACAGGATTTAAGATAGTTTTATGGTGCGGAATAAGAAATATTAAGACCTATTATTATTATTGAAGCCAGAAATTAATATTTAAGTCTCAAAATCCAGAAACTCTGAATAATATTGAAGAAGAAAGCAGAGAGAACAAAAACATTTAGAGAGGAAGACATGAAATAAAAATATTTATCAGGGAGGACTTCTGTAACTTGATACGCTGTCTGAGAGTTTGAAGAGAGAAGGTTTTTACGAAATGGCAATGTCTTGTCGGTGGTGCAATTTGTTAAAAAAGGTTAGAGAGGAAGGGCACATTTGACTGGAGACAGCTGCTGCTGTTTTTGCAGTGTCTGTCTGCTGCCTGTGTTTTTCCTCGGCTTCGGAGACAAAGGCGAGCAGTGTGTCTGCACGGCCTCACAATGCAGCCCTCAGTTTGGGCCGGCCAAAGAGCTTCCCCTGCCTCCGTGCTGCAAATATAAAACCTTAATATAAACTTCAATCCAGACAATAACTTGTTTTTGTGATTCCAAGATTACATTTCAAACCTTGCACTCTACCACCAATATTATTTTTCATAATTCAATACTAGATTCGTTGTTGAAGACATCTTGTGGCATACTTTTTTCGTCTTATCCGGATGGCAGATAAATTTGCTAATTTTAAGTGTGTGCTCCTCAAATGATGTATATTTTTTCTTTTCTTCTGTGCATTTTTACATTGCAGGGCAGTTATGCTCACTCAATGGGAGAAGGACATCTGAAATACACTTTGCTGAATTGCTACGCTTGAAGCCATACTATGTCACCCGATGGCTGACTCACCACACTCCCACAGTCCTGTTAAAAGGCTTTTGGATGATTTTATTTCATCGGGGTCTTTGTTACTCCTGCTTTGAATAAGCCAGAGCTAGTTTATACTCTTGACCAGTACTGGTATCTTTAGTACTGGTGAACATTGATTACCTAACTCCTTTTGAGTCACAGTTTTGAGCCAGAATGTGCCGTGCACATTAGCTTATGGACACACTCTTGTGCACATTGCTGTGGATTATTTTTGTGACGTGCAGAAGTCCGTATTAGCTGTAGCGGTAGCTGTTGAGCCCGTATTAGCTGTACTTTACAGTAAAATTCTATCTCTTTCTCTATATGAAATTCAAATGCGTGATTTATTTTGGTCTAACCTAAAATATGTATTTGGCTGTGTTTTAATTTTTCCCAGAAGAAAGAAAGAGGAGAGCCTCTTCAAGGGCTGTGATCATACAGTCTTCATGTATTCTAGTGATTACTCCTTCAAGTCTGATGGTACTCATAGCATTTTAAATGCTTCTATTTAAAGAACGCTCGAATGTTGGCATTTGTGCTGTGACTTTTCGCTGAGTTAGTAGACACTTTGAGAAATGATTGACAGTCTCTTCAATTATGATTTGCCAGTTTTGACATGATCTCTGATTCTGCTTTGCCAGCTGTCATATATGCAAATATTTATGCACAGAAGTGAATATAGACCTGGTATTAATGTAACGACAAATCCAGTCCATCCAGAGAGTTACTACTCCATGTCAATGGGTAATAAAAATAACAAGTCAATGGGTCCTTGCCAACACAGAAGACAGAGTTGGTCCAAACCAAACTTGAACGGTCGCTAAGATTTGAGATGCTCTCTCACACAGGAATGTGATACGTTTGTTTTCGTTAGCCATCAACAGAATTTCTCCCTGTGGAAGACCTACAGAAAACATAAAGTCACTCAGGCATCGAGGTTTCTTAGATGTACAGTAATTACGTTTCTCATAAATGTTTAACCCGCCCTCCTAAAACAAAGAAATGGAGGACCTTTAAGAAGGAGCACTACCTTTTTTAAATACATCGACCGTCTTCTCAGCTGTGTGTAACTGCTGCCGAATATGTGGCTCAATTAAGCCAGCCAGAAAATGGCTATGAGGCAGTAAAACCCAGCGCTCCCCGGGACCCTGTTTAGATTCATGATAGAGTACCGTGTGCCACTGTGGGTGATGCTCAGTGCTCTTTAATTATGTAAAGGCCCCACAATTTTGTCGCCGCATTGATTTGTTCTTGAATGCTGTGGGAGTGTGACTAAGATTGATGAGTCATGACGGCAATCAAGGCCACTGGCTCCGCGGGCCCCGTTGCCGTGGCGCCCTCACCGGTAATGAGCCGGACTCCTCCGCCGGGAGGGCTTCACCGGGGCCGAGCCGCCGCTGCTTTTCACAGTTTCAACGGTAATCAAAGAGCGTATAGTTTGGTCTTGACCCGGGTTTGTGGGTAAATCAACAAATTATACATTATTCTACAATGTCGGTCTTGATATTAACATCAGAAAATACCTCTAAGGGCTCAACCTTGAAATTGAACATGCAAAGATAGTTTGTTTTAATTTGCATGGATGTATATCAAGCATATATGGAAGTTGTCTGAGATTATATTACTATCACATCCTGTATATGACTTCCTGTTTAGATGGTAAGACATGCAATTCTGCATACTGTTGGCTTGAGGGTATGAATTGCAGAATACTGAGGGTCTGGACTGTGAGTCTTCCAGTGCAGCATATTAGGGAATCACGCGGCATACACAGCCCCGGACGTTTCTCCCCACTGAGCTGGAAGGAGAATAAATGATGGACAGACCAGGAAGGTCCAGCAGTCAGTCAGTCTCGGGGCAGCTTGAAGGGTGATCATGGAGATTGCGCTGCCGTGGAGACGGCTCCCTGGAGACAGGAAGGGAAAGCACATCTCCGATCCATCCTGCCAGCCTCTGCCGCTGGGAGGGCCGAGGCCACTGCCGGGACAGCACTCACATCTCAGCCTACGCACTGAGTATGAGTGACTTCTCCGAGTCTCACTACAGCCCATCACTCAAGCGTTGGGGGTTAATTTAAAACTAACAGTGTACATCTGAGAACAACTGGACTCATATGTACACTATTAGTGTTAAATGAACACTGGAAATTTAGCTGTGTACCATAAGGGCTAATGTGTAACCTCCGTAATGTCAGACTAACAGAGAGACTGCATCTACAGGAACTCGATCAGTTGTATTTTTTAAACTGGAACAGCAATGGATTCTGGTATCTGCTCATTAAGTCTCATTTTATTGTCATGTTTTTTAGGTAGAATCAAATTTAATTGCTAGATGCATATTTCACAGCACATTGCACAAAGCATTTAACAAGTATTCTCCTGGGAGGATAATTATAAATAGATACCTGCAAAGTGCATAACACGATCAAAACTTTTAGAAGTCAAGGCAGTATCGCCTGAGTTTTTCTCACAGGTATTGTGTTTTCGTCCAGTAGAACAACACTCCACCCTCATCTCGTATATCTTGGCATCAACCCTTAAAAAAACTGATAGCTATTAAGTCATAGTGCCCATTGTTGACGCGGACTCTTGGTTGTTATGGATAGACAGTCCAACGCGCTGAAACGGAGACCGCTTTCTGCCCCTCCCTGGAGGATTTTGTACATCGCAACATCTGCTTTCGTCTAAATGATACAGTAATTGAGCAGAAGTAATGCCAGTTAACCACCTCCTGTGGGCTCCGTTGTCAAATGCTGTTAATTCATTTTGTGCGGTTATGAAGTGAGAGCGGTAATCCAGCGATGTGTAAACCGTGGCGCAGGGCCGTGGCATTCAGCTCATCCCGCCGCCGTGCTGTTATATAAGACATTATGGCCTCATGCCAAAATGTTAGCCGGTAACGAACGTGTCTTAACATTACATTCGCTGTGTGACCAGCGAGAAATTAAAAGAAAAACACAGCCAGATGTGTATCTGTTTAAATATTTATTTTTATTTCAATGCAATAGATGTTTTTGATCTACGCGCCCTCGTTCCCAGACCGATGTCACATATAGAGAGGTGAGGATGCACTCCAGGGAACAGCATGCCCATGTTTATAAGATGTGTCTAACTGAATCAGGGAGCGATTTCACACGTGTATCCATCCGCGGGGGTGTCGATTTGGTGTGGAAGATGGTGGGTTCAGAGGAATAGGAAGCGAGAGACGGATGAGGAGGGAAGGCGTGAGAGAGGTAGAGCGACTCCCCCTGTGTAAACCAAACCCTGTCCCCATGACGATGAGCAGGCGGCTCTAAAGCAGATTCAACACCGCTTTTGAAGAAGCGGAGATCTTCACAAAGCAGAATATCTCTGCTGTTTTGTCTAAGAAGTGGAAAGATTTAGAAATTTGCACTAAAATAGGATGACGTTAAGCACAGCAGCACTTGAAAATGTTGGTTTTCACTTTTCCTGAAGAGTTTGGCTACAGTGTTCAGTAGTCCCATTATTTTTTGATTTCCTTCATTAGCTTTATAAAGCAGCTGTCTCCAGCCAGCTCTCCCCCTTGGGAAACAGTGTTATGGATAGCAGTGTGGTATGGGTATAGGGGAATTTAACCAGTGTGGTTGCAGGGTCAAATCCTAAATGGGCACAGCTGCTTCAGTGTACTGCTGTAGAGATGGATAATGTCTGACATGCAGGCTACAGCCCACAAACATCACCTTAGACGAAGGGATCCGTTAAAGAGGACGTGAACAAAGTGTCGTTCTGACCGTCCGGTGCCTCTGCGCAAACGATGACATCATTTGTTTTTCCAACGATGGTAATTAAGCCGGCCACTTCTCGTCCGTGGTCATATCAATCTGCTTATGGGACAAGCTGCCCTTTAGCTAACCTCGTAGTTTTACCAGCTGTTGATTTATTTTGCCCTCTACCCAGCTGTGAGGCCTGAGGTAAGGCTAATCCCTGCCTGACACACAACACTCAGTGTTCTGCAGAAGTAAGTGCCATTGATGGGTCTGTATCAGAGACAAAAACTAATCCCTCTCACAGAAATGGGCCATTAAAGGAAATCTAAATTGGCTCATAAGGGAAAAGCTGAATGGGAATGAAGTAATCTTTATGAAGGAAGTTATTAGCTGGGAAGGATTAAACGCTGACGGCTCCTTTTGTTCCTCTGTGTTGTTTTATTACCAGTGCGCGCTAAACGACTTCTGCAGGACCGTCGTGGATTCACGAGCCGACGCGCAGCTAAAAGCAAATGCGATGAAGAAAGGACACAAACAGAAAAACAGATTAAGAGAGGGCAGGAGAGGGGAGGTGGTGGAGGTGGGGGGTTGGCGTGCCGTATAGATGTACAATATGAGTAATTCTATCGAGGGCTCTGTGACGTCATTCACACAAGCCGGGATGCGGTCAGGTCGAGTGGATTATGAAACACTCCTAAATCCAGTGATGGAATTACACCACCTCTCTCAGAGAGAAACCTGTTCACTCTTTGCTGGAAAGTAGCTGTGGTGATTCAGAGAGAAATAGATGGCGGGGCAGATAGTATTACACACGTTGTAATGCTTTCACAGTCTGCCCGTCCTCCAGGGACTCCGCTTCTGCTGGCTGCTCTCTATTCATGCACCAGCTCAATTTTTGTCACCGACCCCAATGCACATTTTGTTGGGAGCCTAATTTGGGTACAGTATCAGTTAGTGACGGATGTTGATGATTCAGTTAATTTTGGTGGAATGTGAAAGTAAATGAATGACATGCCCTAAAACTGTTTGCAGCAAGCTCAGAACATCCAGAGCACATCCCCCATTTGGAAGGACACGGGTTTCCCCCATTTGTCTTTGAAAGGACAGGATATAAACCTGTGTCTAAGGATCGTTGGGCCTCAACCCACGGTGACCTTGCCAGAAATTACAGTTGGCGTTTCTTCCTGCCCTATCCTGTTGACAAACAGGCGCTCCCATTGAAGCCTGTCTTCATTTCCATCCAAGGTGGAGGCCGGTGGGACATACTCCCATTTTATCTCAAACCACCATATCCTGCTCTAGCTCTCTTCCAAGATGGGGTTCTCCAGGGTCTGTCCACAGAAACCTCCACTGCTAAAAGCGTCTCTTAGAATCAGAAGTGCATAAATCTCATTGAGTCTGTGCACATTACACCTCAACCTCAGCCGCAATCATAAGCCCATCATCGGTGTTATAGAATAGCAGTGCTGTTTCTGCTAACCCAAACCCCGGTGGGATAGAAGGGAAAAATAAATCTGTTGTTGGGAAATTAAAAGGAGGAGGGACACGCTGGCAGGCAAAGTAGCAATCGGCTTTTAGCGCAGGCTGATCGGCAGGGTACCACACTTACGATGATGCCGTTCACATGCACCAAAAAGCACACCGTGTCCTTGGGGTGCACTAAGACCAGCCTCTGGCCCTGCCATGTTCCTCCAGGACTGACAGAGCTGGACAGAGCTGGTGATCGGTCTGTGGTAGCTGGATCTCAAGAGGCCTACCTGACCTCCTCATGTAAAATAACACTTTCTCAAGTAACATGGCACACCTGTGACGATTTAACAAAATAACAATTCTCTGAATCTGGGGTGTGCTTGTAATTAAAGCCCTCGTTTAACGTCCGGCTCTCTGAATACCAAACACAAGTGACACTAACTACGAAAACTCTTCACCTAACCAACATGTAATTAAAATTGGTTAACTTAAATAATTTCTATTAAAAATATTAACTATTAATTAACTTACCAAGTTCGTTTACAGGAAGGAGAAGTCTGGTGGATCAACTTTTATCAGAAACAAATATACGCTTGCAACTGAAATAGTTTGAAACGTTTTTTTGATGATTACAACACTAAACAAGGACCAAGAAGAATATTCCGGATCACAGATCATAGAACTCTATGGGAGAGCGTGGCAAGAGATCATTAAAGAAGAGAGCAGGGTAAATAACCATAAAATGCATGGTGCTCTCTTGACACACCATACAGTTCCCACTGGCCAGTGTGTACGGAAAAGAATACATAGCCGTTAGTAAGAATGGTCAAATGATTACCACATCTGAATAAGAAAACAGATGTTTTATTAATATTAATGTTAGACTGTACTCGCATGATGTGTGTAATACACATTGGTAGACATGAAAATAAAAAAAACAAATAATGTATAAATAAATAAGTCACCAGTTACGTGAGTATTGCCGTGGGCTCGGTATCATGCCCATGGCAATATGAATTTCTGCTTGCGTAAGGAGAGTGTGTAGATACATAATCAAATACAGTACGTTAATATGCACAGTTCTGCTACCATTTTTGTCATTCAATAAACTTATATTAGAAGTGCAGTGTGGGGTTTTCCCCTTGTTGTTGTTTGAAAAACCTGCGTGCGGTCATTTAGTCGCGCTCTCTCGTCCCTTTGGGGCACGCAGCACTTGGTCGAAAAGCTTTTTTAATGTGGAAATCGGATCAGGCTAACCGCTTTTATCTGTACGTTCTGAAGCTGTGGAGCGGACCTCATCCCGGTGTGTCTGCCGTACCCCGGGCATGCTAATGGAAACAGCAGAACATCCAAAGATTACACGGCGGTATTATCTTTACGCAAGCCATCAGTTTGATCCCAGTTTAAGGTATTAATAATCATAATAGTGATAGTTAATCATTATAATAGTTGATAACAGTGATGTTGAGAATGATGATAAAGATGAATTACAGTAAATCATTTTTCTGCATTGTCAGTTTGAGATTGCAGCTGGAGTAGAGAGAGTATTGGTAGTGGAAATGAAAGGATTTAGTGAGCAACAAAAGCTTAGCTGTCTATGTTCAATGGCAAGCCTCTGTAGCTGGTAGATCTGTGCATATAGCACTGGCTGAGCAAGGATGCTAACCAGCTTCTTTACTCATAAACCACATTTCTGTGTCCTCTTCCCCTCGCGGCTCATTGTGTGGTCACTCTTGGTCAGTTGTATAAAAGACACATTAAACTAATGTTAGCTTTCAGGGCGAGGGTAGTGTTTGTGTTTATCTATGGCTGACCTTCGGGGTTTTGGAAACGGATCCTTATCTTTGCTTGTTTTGTTACCCTCATTTCTTAAACAAAATCTGACCTTTGTCAATAGGCTGTTTATTTGTCTGAAATGACATCAAATTCAAATCGTGAGGTGCTGTCATATATGCCTACTTGAAACGGATATGTCTTTGTATTCATACCCGTATTGCTAAATTCCTCTTTTTGAGATATGTTACCATGTGTTGACATGGTTTGTGTGAAAGTGTGAAATACATGCACTTTTAGGTATATATTCTAAAATAAAAAAGAAACATTTTAATGTATAATGACCTAAATGAAATAATTAATTGCATTTTCATGTCAGGTGTAAGATAAATAGTAAAATGTGCTTTGAAATTGTGACATAGTTTCACTTTAGTTTGCTCATTTGTGCCAAGAGGTTGGAAACCTGAGACAAAATCGTGAGTAAAAGCTGACACTTTTTATGACAGCTAAATTATAAATTTTAGCTTGTGAGTGTGAATCTGCTGAAATGTGTGAGTTACTCCTGCATGAGAGTAAAGGTTGGGGAAGATAAACTACTGTTGGTCCTTATTGGAAATATTTCACCGAAGATAGTCCTTACTGCCTGAAATGTGCAGCAGATTCACAGATGTGCTCTGGCGTGAGCTGAATAATAATTAGTTAGTACTGTTTACATTGCTCGGTAAACACAAGAACACCTTCTTTGCTTAGGTTAAATTCATGTACCTATTGAACCCAGCTGTGTATTCCAAGCCAGACATAATTCAGCAGGCACTGAATGAAATATAGATCTGTTGTCTTTCTGCAGGAGGTCGAGTGTACATTCAACAGTATCGTTATTCATTTTTTATATGTTTTAGTCGTATTTTTCTCCAAAGCATGTTTGCAGAAACATTACTGCATCGGTTCTTTCTCAGATTATTTATGTATAAATGCTGGTAGGATCAAACATTAGGTGTGATTATGATGCAATGTCTTTATCGTACAGCTGTGCGGGTCACAAATCTGTGTCAGTACAAAAGAACATTGGAGGACAATGCCAGCGGCTTGGAAGTGGTCAGAGATTACACAAGGGATAGAATACAGCCCTTTCTCTTTGGAAATGATTGCAAGTAACGGGAATTAATAGTGACTTTGTGACCGTTGACTGAATGGCGTCTTTTGATTGGACATTGTAAAGCAGGCTCGCACTGTACAAGGAAAATTAGAGACTAATGTGAGTGGGTTCTGGTTTACACAGCAATCCATCATATGGTCTGTGGAGTGTACTGATTACTGACAGTTTTAGCACTGTGGCGTTTGTTCCCAGGAGGATTTTGTAAGATTATGTAACTGCTGGAGGTCAGGGCCAGAGGATTTCTTGGACGATGGTTCGGTTGAGAGATAATGTCGGCGCAAGTGCCGCAATATGTTCACACAAGAACGCATCCATATGTAGAATGAGGAAATGTTTGCTGGCTTCACCCTTCCGGAATGGAAGTATTCCCTCTGCTTGGTTGAGATGTAGAGATGAGACCTGGATTATTAGTCTCAGACCTGGACTGGGACAAAAGGGCGTTTGAGTGCAAGATTGGAATTGTGACAAGGGAAGTTTCACTTCCAGACCAACAGCCTAGTTACTGTTCAAGAGTGTCTAAGGTCATATTTTTGTGATCAAGACCAAATAATTTGGCTGAGACCCAGACATTGAACTTATGTCTACATCTCAGTCAATTTCCTTTGGTATTTGTTCATTATTATTAGCTGCGACCAGCAGCTCTATAGCTTGCTGTCGGTCGGTCGGTCGGACGGTCGGTCGGTCTGTGTGTGTGTGTGTGTGAAGGTGTGTGTTTCCATTTATACCAATTGGCTAAAAGGGGGTGAGGCTGTGGGAGTGTCCTGGTTGCAGCTATTATGAATTCACGCTTGTCTTTTATAAATTTTTCCTCAGACACACTCTTGAAAACAGGGTTTTTGTACCAGTAGACATAACAAACATTACTGAGCATGTGCAGTCAGCCTCCTACTTCACGTGTAAATAGGGTCTGTTTTTACTCAAACAGGTGTGTTGGCCAGGCTGGCTGCTGCAGGACAGAGGAACACAGAAGAGGAAGATGAGAAAGAGCAGAAGCGTTCTGACAGTGTCTCCCAATGACGTGAGTACAGCAAACCTGAACAGCATACTCCTTGTTCCCCTCCAGGAAACGCTTTAATTAGTCCAGACGTCAAAGCCCATGCAGAAAATAAAAGGAAGCGTCTGAATCATGAGCCTTTGTTTTAACCAGACAGACTGTGAACAGGTAGACTGTGAAAGCAAAAGGACTAAAAGAGAGAAGGTCCTCTCTGTTCATTTCAAACTCATGAAAGCTTTGCTGTCACAGACCCACAGTTCCACCAGCTTCCTGAATGCTTCACTGTTCTAACCCTGAATCTACCCCAGCTTCCTGAATGCTTCACTGTTGTAACCCTGAATCTACCCCAGCTTCCTGAATGCTTCACTGTTGTAACCCTGAATCTACCCCAGCTTCCTGAATGCTTCACTGTTCTAACCCTGAATCTACCCCAGCTTTTGAATGCTTCACTGTTGTAACCCTGAATCTACCCCAGCTTCCAGAATGCTTCACTTTTCTAACCCTGAATCTACCCCAGCTTCCTGAATGCTTCACCATTTCAGCACCATATCTCCATCTACTGGATTCATGCCTCCTCTCTCTCTCTCTCTCTCTCTCTCTATCTATCTCTCTATCTATCTGCCTCAAAGACCCCATAGCCTCCTGCCTGCACAGATCCTCTCTGGTCAGATCTTATTTAGCCTCATAGATTCGCACCTGTCACTCAAGCAGAAAATCCTCCCTGCCCTGCCTACCCGTGGATGCCCACAGAGACCATCGTCTCCACGGCCCTTAAGCGGCGACCGAAACCGTTGGGCGGGAGCGAGGCAGAGTGCAAAGTGTGCGGACAGCTGCCCATGCTTCATCTCCCCTCAGCTGTCTGAGGCCTCCATCTGCATCGCCATCCAGAGACAATCAGAGCGCCTGCTGTGGGCGTCTCCTGACAGAGCCCTGGAATTAGTCAGAGAGAGAGAGCAAGGGCACGCTTCTACTGTCAGACCTCCCCCTCAGATTCTACACCCCGTACATGTCTGAATCTACCATCTGGGTCAGCACAATTTATTCAAATTATGAATTATTCATCCGCTTTTTGGATTGACAAAGAAAACACGGGTAGGCGAACGCTGAAAGTATTGCAGTCAGCCAAAAAAAATGTGACCGAGGGGAGCGGGGCTTTGCGGCCGACTTTGCGGGATTAGCGGGCGGGCGGGGGCGGGCGGTCTGAATTAGGGACGACGCGCGTGGAGGAGACGGGGAGCGTTGTTATCTGATCGGGTCTAAGTGGAGCAGGAGTGTGCGGCATGCCGGGAGGGGATGAGGCCTGATTAAATAAAGCCCTGCCGCCGCGCCGGGGGCCGAGCAGAATGACGACCCATTACCGATTCAGCTCAGGTCCGGGGGACCGCTCCGCGCCAACGAGCCACGCACAGAACGCTCTCAATTTAAATCCAATTCACGAGGGGGAAAACATGGGGCTTGGGCTACCACAAAAATAGCTTTCATCACGCTTTCTTATCTGGCCGCATCAATACTGGTTTTGTTGATGGAGATGAAGTAATCGTCCTTTCGGCACGCGCACCTCGCCTGCTCTCCCCCTCTGGTGTCCTCAAGTGACCCTTCACTAAGACGGATGTGTGTTACCAGGCCAAATGCACTTGGATACATTTCTTGATAATTATGCAAGCCAGACTCTCTGCCTGTATCATACCTCCCCGTTCCACTGCAACCTTTCCAACCCAATAGAGCGTCTTTAGTGAAACACCTCTTGAAATTTTTATCCCTACAGCAGGGGATGGAAGTAACTCGCACATATCAAGTGGAAGGGGCCGACTGCTTTTTTTCGCTTCCACTTGCTGTCATTAGACCACGACGCTCCTCTCTTCCTCTTGAAACGT
Source organism: Albula goreensis (assembly GCA_022829145.1). Taxonomy (NCBI): domain Eukaryota; kingdom Metazoa; phylum Chordata; class Actinopteri; order Albuliformes; family Albulidae; genus Albula; species Albula goreensis. The sequence goes on from CM040753.1 coordinate 32,824,189, forward strand.
ACGAGCGATCCGATGCAGTTGCCATAGTAACTGCAACTCGCGGCTTATTTTGTTGTGATTGGGCAGATGTGCTCGTACCTCAGATCGTGGGATGTCTTGAGCTATCCCACAACTCCCCTTAACCAACCAATTGCCCCTGTACCCCATGTTTACATGAGTCACCCTGTGGAGGATACATAAGGCCAAAGTGCACAGCACGACCTGAGAAATCTGCAAGCGGACAGGCCAAATACAGTATATCAATCAATCAGACTTTATTTATATAGCGTCTTTCGTACAGGGTTGGAAAGGACGATAAGGAAAAATCAATAAAAATCAGTAAAAATCAATAAAGATCAATAAATCAACAATAAAAATCATAAAATCAATAAGTAATAATAAACAACAAATAAAATCGATAAGTAAAATGTAAAATACACAGTTTACCAGGCCCCAGATAATTCAGAGTGACCACAAAGCCATCGGCTCGATCGTAGGCCTGAATCATTCCGGGATTAAAGTGATAACGATTTGTCCTGCAGTGTCATGTTAGGCTTTCTGTAGTTTCAGGACCTCTGCAGGGCTAATCCTCCATTCCAGTGGATTACACACTGCTGACAGCTTTGACCACACAGAGAGACCTGTTCCTCTATGATCAGCTCAATCAGGGAAGTCCCACGCTGTGGATGTAACGCGTAGCTCTTCCCCAATTCTGTCTGTGAACAGATCAGTTATTGTATGCATGTTCGCTGAACACCCCTCTGTGACTAATTCGGTCTTATATTCCGGCTTTCCGTCATGCTCTTTGAATATTTGAACTGAATTATGTTGAAAGACATCGTTTCGTTTTCACACGGCAATTACATCAAAAGCCAGCTCTAATTATGTCTTTCGTTGTAACACTCCCAAATTCCTGCTCGATAAGATCGATGCGATCACAATTTTATTCACTCGCGTGATTGTAAAACTGTTGGACTAAACTCCGATTGTAACATTTAATATTTGCCCAAATTGTCTCCGCTTGCTCTAAATCAGTGTGTGAATTTTTCCTCCGGTCTGACTCGATTTTTATTAGATAAGTGATCAATAAATGATAAATATAAAAAGCCAAGCACAAAGCGGATTAAAGCTGTATTTTATTGGTTGATTAGAAAAGGGGCCTGGCCACAGCATAGCCACAGGTGCAAATTGAATAGTGAACCGCTCCTCAATACAATTAGGTGTGAAGGTTACATTCATCACTGAGCTGCTCGGGATTATAAATCAGATAAATGAGATTTCCTGATATAAGAGAGCTGTAAAGAAACTGAAGAAGTATCTCCATTGTGTGAATGGGTGGTGCCATCTCCAGCAGCAGTAAAACCAGAGAAAAGCGGTATATCCTCACAACACACAATTTCCTCGCATACAGCAACAGAGACAAGGTTTAGAAGGGTTTGTTTCAGCCTTCAAGGATAAGAACGCAAACACACACACACGCACGTCGGCACGCGCACTCAGACACGCAGACGCCTTCGTTAGGCTTTTTATCCGCGTTCGCTTACTCAGAACGTAGCCACCGCTTGGTCTGTCGGCTGGAGAAAGAGGGAGACAAACGGACGCTGATTGAAAAGGAGATGGCGTGGGAGGGACCTGTGAATTGTTTGTGTTCTCAGGTGAGGAGGAGGCTCTGAGATAAAGGAGGCTCTGATTCACTAATTCAAAAGAGCTTAATGAGGGTCTGATTCCCGTTTGAGACACAGCTGTAAGTATGGGCAAGCAGCATTATTAGCATCCTAGTCACTGGGGCTTTGGCAGAGACTCGCGAGGGTCATGTTTGATCCTTGGCCTTTGGCTTTTGTACTATGAGTGCACTGTAATCACTGTCAATGCATACAGTGTAGGTGTAGCTGTGTCTCTCAAAGCTTCCATCTACGATTCAGACTAGTCACACTATGATATTTTATAGCTTTATAAAGGGAGACGCAATGTAAGATGCGATGGTCTAGTTTTCATTAGGTCTAAATACGATAGTGATATCATTAGGTACTATCTATTGCTACCCCTCCCTGTCACATGTTACTTGTGAGTTTGTAACGAATATGGTGAAAGGGTGCTTGTGACAGTAATGGATTAGTTGCATGGCCATTGGTGTGTCGTAGCAAAGTCGTATTCCTCACTTTTCACCCAAAGTTTGGAACGGCCAGTGGTTATTTGTATGCCTTGTCCTATAGCCGCAACGACTTCTGTCAGTTCTTTGATGCGGGTTCTCTGAAACACCTGCAGCCGGTCATGTGCACCTCGGAGCCGGCCAGCTAAGCTGCGTGGGAGGACTGCAGCATAATTCCGCCAGTGCGGACAGACTGAAGGAGGCCAGTCAGCCTTAGGACTTACAGTGGAGTGCTGGAATGGGGGGGGGATCACAACGAAACCCTCCTTCGTCAGATATTCGATGACATCACCTCAGGACACTGCGGTCGAATGGGGTGGGGGGGGAGATCAGGTAAACAAACCTCACCAGGGATTTGACTCGAGTCAAAAATGCATGATGGGAACCGGTCCAGCGCTGACATCTATGACACGGTCTGTTGAAAATCTCATTATTGTAAAATAGTTTGGACTCAGCTGAGCCCGCGCTTTGCTGACTGGAGGGATGTGCGGTCTGGAGGCCGTAGACGGTACGGACGGTAAGCGCCCTTCCGCCTGGTGGTAGGGGGCGGGGGTGGGGGAGGGGGTATAAATACAGAATTGCAGTAATGGATTGAGATGCACTGTACATCATGGCTTTTATGGAAGAGTGCGTTCACGGAAGAATACCAGGACCTAATGATGAGGAATTCGTTTAATATCAGCGCTGGCTATCAGAGGGGAAGCTCTCAGCTCTGTTCACCTGGTCCCTGGACCTTATCTGGCCTGTCTGGATGTTCTGCCAGGAGACTGGCGCATCACTTCCTGTCCTCCCCTGCCCTGTCTGCGGGAACAGCTGAACTCATCAGTGAGGGGCGTAGCTCTCTCTCCACCCATGGCGCATGGCCGCCCTCTCGCCACTCCCCAACTGTGCCTGAGAGATGTCAAACAAGATACGATTTGTGTTTGCCACTGGACCGTTTTACCAAATCCAAGGCTCACTTTTTCCCGTGGATTTTATGGGAGGAACTTCCTGTTATGTTATACACACAATACGTGGCGCTCGGTTATGTAGTAAACGAATGCTTATGTTTAAGTGTAATTTTGTAGGAGGTGAAAGCCAGAAAGATACCAGGATGTAGCAGCACATGCAGGTGCTCCCACACCTGTCCGTGTTCTGCTTATAGCTCCCGTGGAAGAGGAGCGAGAGCTCGTGAATCTTGTAGCGAAATGATTTATGCTGGCTTCTCTCGTTCTCTGTGCGCTGTATTGCTTTGCCTCTAGGTCTTATTTTGCTGTTATAGGAGCGATCAGTGACACACGTGAACTGTTTCGGTTTCCCACATACAGATCCACCCTCGTGTGTGTGTATGTGTGTGTGTGTGTCTTTCCTCTCTTGCCAGGAGGCTGTATTGTAACCCATTGGTTTCTTCCCAACACAGAAAATAGCCCACGCGTGCGTACACACTCCCACAGGGTGGCTATATGCAGGGAGACGACGCTCTATTTCCTCTCTTTTGCTCTCTCTCCGTTATATGTGTTCTCAATACCCCATCATCTCTTCTGTCCTGTTTCCGCATTCTGTACCCCTGCTGTCCCCTCTCTCTTCCTGCTGGTCCCTCATGATCTGGTCACCTCCTTTTCTGCGTATTGTTGTATGTTGTGTTCTTTTTCATTACTGTCAGTCTCAGTGTACTCACTTTGTGTGTCTTGCATTGTCAATCTTTGCCCATTACTCTCTCCCTGCTGTTCTTTGCTGATCTCTCTGTGTGGTGTTCTCTGCTGATCTCTCTCTGCTGTTCTTTGTTCATCATTCTCTCTGCTGTTCTGTGTACATTATTATGCTGTTCATTACTCATCACTGTGCTGTTCTTGGCCCTTTATTCAGATTCAGACTAAATTATCTGGCAGTGCATCAGATAATTTTATCAAACCCAATGTTTTACATTTCTTTAAAAAAATGTTAAGCATAATAATACAATACATTGTTCAATTACTTGCAAACAGTGCTTAATTTGTGGCAAACCCTGCCATATCCTGTTCTGGGCAATGAAATTTTGACTGCCCTTGATCCTAGACCTCAACTTGGATCCAGTACCTCTTTTTACAAGGAGAATAATTATTTCCAACATAAAAATCCCAAGACAAACACAATTACTCAAACAATAAAATGTTTTCCCCCTTAGTCTCAGAAAACTCTTCTCCTTGAAAATGTAACCCTCTCCTCTATTTAGCCTCCGAGTTAACCCTTTGGCACTTTGACATGGGAGTTGTCAGTCAGAGATCATTTTGATACAAAATTCACCAAGTTGTGCAATTCTGTCAGTGATCTTTCACCTGACTAGCTGCACAAGCTGTTGCAAGCATGCTACTGGCTGTTTCCCCTGAGATAACATTAGCTTACCATTTTTACTAGCAGTACAGAGTATGCTAGGGAACAGCGATGTTCCAGTGAGATAGCTCGCTGTGTACAGCTGTTTCAGCGAATGGCTCGAAGCGTCTGCCTGGACAGAGGCATTTTGTCAGCGCTGAAATAATTGTTACTATAGTTACTAGCCCTACTACACTGTCGGTGTCAAATTACATCTCCCCCGATGATTGCTTTTATAAGGATAACTTCTTATTTGCTTGCTTGTTCACTTGTTTTAAAATCAAATGATTTTAAATATTTTTAAATATTCTTATTCAGGTTTATTTCAGTGGATTCATATAATGTATTCTGAATGCTTAAAAATACAAAAGGTATAGTGATAATGGTGTTGGCTTTTCTAGTCCTGGCAAAGGGTCAGCCCTTTTTTATATTTATTTGTTAATCTTTCATGTCAGCGGGGAGAGTCTTTCCACACACTTCCTGACCTTAAAGCTCACTGGCCTTCCTCTCCCAAAATCTATGCTTTCTGTTCTAGCGCCTCCTCATTTACAAATTAAACCCCATTTGCAGCGACAATTATGATAAATACGAGTTTTAAACAAATTGCAATTATTTATTGATTTTGTTTTGCAGGTTAACTTTGCAAATTTCTCCTAAAACTGACAGCATTCATTACTCCGTTTATTTCATGGGAGTGGGAGAGTGATTTTTAGGTTGTAGGAAAGTACGTATCTATCTCATCCTTGTCTTTCTCACAGTGACCGCCAAGCCTTTCATCTTTTTGGAGCCAAGTCTTTTTGTGTTTATCTTTTTTTTCCATTTCCAGTGTGCTGTGTCACTGAGCCTGTACATTGTCAGTCTGTCTCTGCTTTGTGTCTCTGGTGCGTTATCACAGTTTAATCAAGTTTGCTTTATGTTTTGGATTCACGTGGCTTCATTTGGTTAGTAAGCTTGAAACGTATCTTTCCATTTTAGTGCATTGTAGAGCCTAGATATTGGAAACATTCACTGTCAGCACCCTCTTTCTGTCTCTTGAACTCATCTGTCTGCCTACTCTCTCACTGTGGTTTTGCTTTGACCGTGTTTTCTACTCATTTCTTTTTGTGCGCTGTTCCATTGGACTATTTTCTAACGTCCTTTCTTTTCTCTTCTCATGTTATCTGCTCTTTTCTCCCCATCGCTGATTTTTTCCTTTGAACCTTTCCCACCTTTCTGTTCCTGTGATCATATCTGTTTCGCCATCAGCTCCTGAGTCCCCCGTCATTGTTGGGTACGCCACTCACGTTTCTGACCGCAAAACATGAAATGAGATATAAATGTCGGGAGGTTATTGTTCTACAGCTGAGGCAAACCGTGTCCGTCTCGCCCTGCTCTGTGTGGTTCATACATGGTCATGTGACCCATGTGAGCACAGTGTGTATTGTTCGTCGCTGTGGTTGTTAGGGCTCTTGAGCAAACATCGGTCTGGTTCACCTTGAGCTTCACTCGTCACCTCTGAAAGTCCAACGTTCCCCATTCATCAAGGGTGTCTGAGATGAGGATCGAAATCCTTGTTATTTCTCCTTTGAAGGGTTTCTTAGAAAAGTGGAACCATGCATGGTGTGAGGTTTACTTTGTTGAAAAACCTTCTTCCCCTTCCCATAACACAGCATTTCTGTCCTCGTAGCGGAGGACGCTTCTCTTCCTGTCTCTGAAAAGACACTATTCAGCATTCCTTTTCTTGTGGCAGCTACTTACGGTTTCATCTGAATTTGTGATTCGTTTAAAGATGAAAGTACTATTGATGCTGTATTTCATCAACAAACGACAACGTCTATAACATATTTATACCTTCGGGCTCCTCCATGCAGCTCATGAAGTGTCCTATAATGTTGTCCTTATGGATTATGAAATATATACATAGTCCACTGGCAGCCCAAAGCCTGCCGTACCAATCTACCAATCAGGGGCAAGCTGCAAGCACATAGGATACATTAGACAGGTTGCTTCTAAAATGCCGTTGATATATATATATATATATATATATATATATATATATATATATATTCAACTACATAAGAAATTATTCCTTTCTGCTTTTTCACTTAGTCACTGAATTACTGTAGTGCAAGTTGGCTATTTTGTACGTTAATGAATTTAAATATTGTATATTAAAAGCACATTAATCCAAGTACAGTATGTTACCTGCCCTCTCAACTGAGGGAACAAGATGAGATGTGCTGTAAAATCATGCAGAAGTAAAGGTCATTGACTCATTGCTGTATGTAAATATATGTAAAACGGTACCGCAAGTGCAGTTACATCAGATATATTATCTCACCAATAGACAAGACTTTTCCATAGAGAACAATGCTTCAAACATCCAGCTTTAGTTAGAACATTGAACATGGAGAATGTCTTGTTCCAGGTAGGACTGTAAACATAATAAACATGTCTGACCAGTTGTTTCAGAGCAGAGTATTGACTGAGGCCAGACTGTTCCTGGGTCTAATAAGATACAGCACATTGTGTCTGTCTCCTCTGTTAAAGAAGTATTTGTGCTGACCTTCCATTTGAATTGGAGACCTGTGTGAAGGGTTAGAGTGCCCTCTAGTGGACAATGTGAGGAAGCTTAACAACAGGAAACGTAATCCCACTTTTGTGGTGATGATTGAGCCAAAGGATGGACATTTTTACCCAGCTGCCTCAATTGGATAGAAGAAATGTAACAGACCATCAGCCCTGAATTAAGGTGAATATCACTTTGTGATATAAATGACTTTTTTTTTCATTGAAGTGAGCATCAGATTTTAAATGATGCAAACTGCTGTATGTGATGGGTGACAGAGCGGGGTGCTGTCCAAATTGAGTTGGATGTTGTTGCATTTACTACAGCTGCCTCAAGGGGGAGACAAATACCCTCAAGAGCACTATTCATGCTTAGCACGGTGTGTTGTGTACAGGCACCCATGTGGTGGAGGAAGTGAAGTTTGTAATGAGAGCATTAGATGTGTGGATACCTAGTGACTGAAGCTAGTAGGTGGTTCCCTTTGTGAACTTTGACCCTTTCGACTCCCCTCCCCTCAGGAAGGCAAGGATCCCCCAGATGGCGTCCTCAGCGAGTCCTTCACCTCCCCCGCCTGCACCCTCGGTGTGGACCTGCGCAGGGGACGCAGGCGCTTCTCCGGCAACCTGCAGCTCCCCCCGCTGTCATGGAGACAGGCGGAGAGGGCGCGGACGCCCGACGATGAGGTCATCTCCCGGCCCACCACGCTGCCCTTCATCACCCCTCGCATCGACATCACGCCCGTCGACCCCGAGTGGTGAGTACAACTCGAACCCCAACTCTTATCTGAGGTCACGCTCATGTTCCTATTGGACAGATCCATGGAAGACGCAGAGGTAAGCGTTCTCCTGATTAGGTTCATTTTGTGAGAACTGCTTTTAAGGAATCGCGAGATACTAGGCACAGCAGTTTCTGAAAGCAATTAGGTTTTTTAATGCTCTGAAGGCCAGGAAATGTAACAATTGCCTGGGAATGTAGTTTGGGTCATTATTTGAAGGGAAATATCAGAGAAGTATTTGCCTCAGAAACTTCAGAGTTGCTCAGAAAATAGACATTCAGCATAAGTGGATCCCCTATAGTCTCAAAATTGCAGATTCAAGCCTGGGCTGTACCATTACATTGTCCTCGTGGGGGGGAGGGGGTAGTAGTTTACAGCAGGTTCCTTCCACACATACTGTCTTCTGCAGGGTTGCAGGTGGTCAGTTGTGTTTATTTATTTATTTGAGAAAAATAATAAGGTGATGTGTTTGCCCAATCTGGCCGGCGGTACCTGTGCCATGTGTGTAAATAATCCACTTGAGCAGTAACTGCGCAGGTCTGCGGGTGGACTGCAGCATGAGAGGAAGCAGTTGCTTGATGTATTGGCTTCAGTCAGCCATATCAGGGCATCTGTTTCCTGGAGCAGTGGAGGAAACAGGAGCAATAGGTCGGGCTTGCAACTTAGCTTGGGCTGTGCAGATCTGGAGATATAGTATAAGAAACACAGTGGAAGATTCACTCCTCTGTGACTAGAATGCTTGATTTATACTTGTCGACTTTATAACCTAAAGTAGCCCGTAGGGCTGCACAATAAATCATGTAATAGTCATTATTGTAATTAGGGCTTGTGCAGTTAACTGATCATGAGAATTTCATTATAATCAGTGCAATTCATGTTGCTCAGCCACTGCACAGGTGCAGTTGATTAACCAGAATTTTAAGGTATTTGACAACAGCCAAATAAGAAACATTCTTATGTTGACTTAGAGGTGTTTAACATTTCAGTAAGATGGTTTTAAACTTATCAGCTTTACATGTTAACAAAATATTCATATAAATCTGTAATTTCTCAAGCATAATTATGTTCTCAGTGTTGCAATAATTGCAATGACAGTGTTGAGAGACATAATTGCGATAAGCAGATTAGTCAATTGTACAGCCCTACCACCTATAATTCCACTCTAATGGGGTGATTAGGCTCTTCCCTTATTCGTGGAGAGAAATATTAAGAGTAAAAGTGCGAATGGAAAATATTACTACAGGGATAGTATCCTAAAATGTCTGAATACTATTTTTCATGTATTTAAAATGCTACAATAATATCGTATAAGCAACGACAGTATTCCATTTGCATCACCTTTCATTTTTAGCACGTTATACCTTGTATTTTGCCAAAATTAAAAGAATGAAATAATCAACTAAGTCAACTACTTTTTTTGTTACCGGTAAACATTAGTATACTGTGTAATTGACACAGTATCAGAAATACAGCTTAATAACACAAATAAGTGCATGTGAATAACCATGAGCATTTCCCCTTGAAAAGATGTGCAGGTGTGTGAAATTAATAATAATGAAAAAGATAATACCATTGCAACGCCAGCACAGTCGTTAATCATGTCTCAACGCTTGGCTTCACCTGAAGGCTGTATTGGCAAACTGCCACAGAAAACAAGTGTTCTACAGAATCATTTCCTATGATGGCAATTCTCTGATAAGTTGACCTGGTCATTGGAAACTTTTTATTTTGTAGGGTAATTTACACCATTGGTTGCAATGTTATGTGGATTATTTTGGTCTGTGTGAGTCCACTCGCAATGGCTGTTTGCGTTTCTCCCTCCTGCTGGGATGTCCTCGTCCTGCCCCCCTGCCCGCTCTGTTTCCCAGGCTGCTGACGTCATCCCAGCGGCGGGTGGACAAGTTCGGACACCGTTAAAACGTTATAAATATTTAATTAAAATTAATTGTCATTTCCTCTTGTTTGTCGCTGTAAATTGCATAGTTAGTCGTTTAATTTATATCGTATTCTTATCGTATTGTGGTAGTTATTACGCTAAACATCCTCAGAAGCCACTCAGCTAGCATTTTACCTCAGGTTAGCATTTTGCCTCTGGTTAGCTAGTTTGCTAGCCAGCTAGCTGGCATAGGTATCTACCACAAGTGGTTATTCATTATTTTATTTTTGTTTGTAGTATCGGTATCTGTTGTCTGGTGTCCCCCCCGTACTGTACTGCAAGATTTCTTAAAGTCGCTTGTTTTGTCAGGTATGTGTTACTTTAACATAAGATGTCCCAGTCTGCTGATGATATCTCAGCGTATTTGTTGTTAGGTGCATACGACAATAAACAGCAAAGCATAATGCTGCAGCCTTTTCTTAAAATCATTTAATATATCCCCTCATCAATCTACACTCAATACCCCATAAACAAAAAATGATTTTAGAAATGTTTGCATATTAATCAAAAATATAAAAGCTGAAAAATCACGTTTTTCAGTTTTCAGTACTGTAGACTTCTAGTTGAAGCACCTTTGGCAGCGATTACATGTACAATTTTATGTTGTCATGAATCCACTAAAGAATGCAGGGTTTTAAATCCAATTTGCTTGGTCAGACATACAAATGTTCATTTTCAATGAGTGCATTGAGCTTCAGTGAATTCACTGTTTCCCCACCTGATGTCACCCTTTCGTCTTCTGTGAAGGACAAAATGCCCAGAAATTTGAGAACCATGCCACAGCTTCCAGTTTTCAGAATCTGCTAGGTAAGGAGGCACATATTTTTGAGGTTAGTGTATACTGTCAGCTCCAAAATGATTGGCACTCTTGCTCGCCTTATGAAGGTGAAATAGAAGCATTGCTAATGGGCAAGACTTTCCAAACATTTTGTTGCGACTACATGTAACATGTGTACTTCACTTTATCGTGAACTGTTCTCTAACAGCCATGAAGAAATGTTTGTACAAAGTTCAAACGTGGTTAGGGACAGAAATGTGTCTAAAGTTGCACATAGAATAGTTAAAAGTGCATTTAAAACAAGCTCCTGCTGTAAAAGCAACAAAGCTAATAAACAGCATTGCTGCATGATCCTAACCGGGGTCCTATTTGAGCCACACCAAATGGGGTTACATGTGTTCTCTTTATTAACCCTTTATTCCTTCATAATGGAGAATTTCAGTTTTTATCCACACTCTGGAAATTGAAATGGCAGATTGTCTTTTTTCCTCCAGCTTTGATCTCTGAACTGTATGTGGGAAAAGTGCGGCTTTGAACACCTTATCTGCGCATACAGGCGGTTTTTTTGATTGCCGCGCAGCCAAATGGCCAGTGTACGTCTTGAAAGGACAGGACAGAAACAAAGAGGTCCGCTCGACATTTCCCAACACCCTCCCCCCCCAGCATCTTGCTTTGAGGATCTGAATGAAGAGGGAGACATTGAATCGCTGTTGTCAGTTTTGCGCTCATGTCCTTGAACTCAGTCGGCTCTCCAAGAAGAACCTGAAGCAAAAAGCATTGACACCTCTTGAATGAACCATCCCACATCACTGTATGTCTTTGTTCAAAATGATATTGTAACACAATAGAATCGTATGTTTCATTGAAGAACATCGTACTTAATTCAATGCGGTGGTTTACTCGCTTAAATTAGTTATTATATTCGGTGTGTCGGAAATGTACTTGAATTCTTATAGAACAACCTTTCCCTCAGCCGAATTGGAGCAGATCTTGAAATTACCTGTGTTCATCTTTTCCTTGACCATGGTAATTAAGTGCAGGCAGTGCAGCGTAGACTTTCAATCAGTCACAGAAATAATGGTCAAGGTTAATTGGCTGATGCGTAATGGAATGGGCTCCCTTTCTGGTCCGAGCCAAATTCTTTGAATGCATTTTGTACAGTCTGTGGCTCATTTCATACGAAGAATTATGCTTTTCTGATAGTGTCACAATAGTGTAGTCACCAGAGCATGAAAATGCCCCACTCTCCCCAGAACGAAGAGCACTCCTCCACTCATTTGTTCCCACTAATCTGATGCTCAAGGACACATTTCACATACCTGAGTCTCCTTTCATTCCTTCTGATAGCACAGCCCTGTAGAAGCCGGTGCCATCCACTTAAGTTGCTTTGTCAACCGACACCCCCCCCCCCCCACACCAACCACCCCATGACGTGTTAAAACAACCTGTTCTATTTCATGGAAGGGAAGGCTGGTAGGCAGCTATTTTTGGGATACAATTATTTTCACGCCGACAGGAGCACTGCTAGATTAAATGAAAGCTCCGTCGAGCATTGATTTTGATTTGTATTCCCATGGCTGCTTGCGTGGCAGCTTAAGACAGGACATCCGTTGAATGTAATTCGGCTCGGGCGGAGGCTGGGGGCTTTCTGTCACGGATATGATTTGGAGGGGAGCTTCTGTGGGTCTCATCGAAGTGCGTTCTCATCTCTAAACCCCCCAGCCCATCTCACCCCATCTCCCATCTCCCCCAGCCTGATGGGGAACGGGAGACGGTACAGGCCCGCGATGGTATTGAGCTAAAGCAAGCCCGCGCGACGGGAGCTAAGCGTGCATTGAGCTCATATCCACTGTTGCACAATCCCTCACAGCAACTTATTTCTGTTCTCCGGGTCTAGGTCAGCCCAAGGTCATTTTGGTTCGCTTCTTTTTACTCCATAAATGGAGTAATCTATTAATGGTAAAATTCAGAGTAATCGTTTCTGACTGCGCTTTTAATTCCTAATTTTAGAAATGTTCTCTATGTGAATGAAGGGCAAACTGGTTGAAAGGCTTATAAAATCACCTCGTGTTGCTTTTCATTTGGTCCATTTTCAATTACTATTTGTGTGATGAAGAGTTTTGTGATTGCTGCGAACAATTTTATCAGAGTGAATGAGGATCATAGTGATGGCTCTTTCAAAGGTACCTGGGTTGTTGAAACAGTTTGCCTGTCTTCCAGCGAAGGGAGGTGCAGAGAGAGGCATGAAATTAGCAGGTGGAGCCGTTTCCCCAGTAACAGTGTTTCTGCAATGTCTCACTGAGCAGCTGCTCTGACACTAGGGATTGTGTGTGTGTGTATGTGTGTGTGTTTATAATGATGGGGTGGGTCTTCTGCTGTATATCTATGCTATTGCCCCCAAATATTTCCTATAGTCAATGCAACAGGTTTTTCATGTTACTTACATGGCTAAGATTTTTATACCAGTATGTTTTATATGCTTTATACTACACATGTTCATATGTATTTAATATAACTGTAAAAGTTGGACTATGGCAATTGATACGCTGTTGAATAGAGGCATTTTAATGAAGAGAGTGATGGTTGGGATTATGAAATACATTTTTGGTGGCATTCCAAATGTAGGACACAAGCTTTAGTAAAGTATTTTAGTGGCAGGGATTCTCCAAATTGTAAGAATGTCTGTCCTATTGTGGAAAGTTTAAAGCTGAAATTCCGAAAATGCTGGCTGTAATGGGATATGGAATGGAATTGTTGAGCTTTTTCTTTTCACAGTGATACATTGTAACATCGAACATTTTGTATTTGAACAGGTTTAGATTATTCTTATCTGCATATTATAATGAGATGTGTTGAGGTGTTCAGTGGTCCTTATGTATACATTTTAAATGTATGTTATTTTCATTGTGAAACATAAGTGTGCATGATGCAGTTTTAAATTCTTACTAGTGCGTAGAGCCTCTGATGTGTGGTTAGCAGTCCGTTAGCCATGCCGCGCAGTCATTGTGCTGGAGGCCTGCACTGCTGACGCCCCCAGTGCTGGCAGGGACACAAGGGCGGAGAGATCGGGGAGTTCCTGTGCGACTGAAATTCTCTCTCCCAAGGTGCCACCCAGGCTGGCCTTGACATTTGCTCAGGCAAGATTTGAGCCCAGACTGTGGGGCGTGTCCTTAGGCTGTGCGTAACTCCCTACATTAATGGGCAATACCAATTGTACTGGTTTGGAATAACTTGCATATTAATTCATACACTACACAATAAGGATTGTTAATGAATGTAACTGGATAACATGTCCTACAGGCATTTTCCTATTCATTATCTACTTTACCACTCTCGTTATGCCACCACTGTTACCTTTATGTTTGATGGCTGTCCTCCTCTCCACGTAATTATGGCGATAAAGAGACAACACATCTATAGGAATACACACATTCATCAGTGCAGAGGTGCCACTGCTGTATTTTGTTTGCATGTATTCATTTGCATGTGTGTCTTTTTGTGTGTGTGTGTTTATGTTTGTGTCTATATGTATGTGTCTAAAGGATGTCTATGTCGGTGTGTCTAAAGGAGAAGAAAAGAGAATCGGGTGGCAATAAATGTATCATGAAACAAAGAAGCCATAACCATTTGCTTAGTGTATTGTACAGTCAGTTTGTTTGTGTAATGTTAAGCAATGCCACAGTCCGATGTTTCAATATTTTTAGAAGTGAAGCACCATGTGAAGCTTGATTTATTGTGGGAATAATATCTCCTTTAATAAGTACAAAAAAATATTGAGACGAGCATCAGAGGGAGATGAAGCCAAATGCTTTTCCCTGCATGATCCTCCCACATTTCGAATAAGAATCTGCATGCATGCTCAGAGACACAGGCTAAAAAAAGTACTCCTGCTTTTTTAATCTGCTCTATCTTTTATGAATGGAAACGCTGAACACAGACACTGTTCCTAAGAAAAGGACATCTTCCTTCATTCCACTCATTCATGTGTAAGAATCCGAGTTTATATAAGTGCTGGCCTTGCGCCATTCATCCTCAAGGCTCTGGTCACGAAACGAAGATCAAGCTCTCACACCAAAAAGAAGGTTGAAGTGAGGATGAAATACAAATCAAATCACCCCTCCACAGTCAAAGCCCCATTCTCTGTTTTCACCTTGAGTGAGATCATCTGTAAAGCAAAGCAAATACACACCCAGTGAAACTGGAATGCTGAGTGTGAAATGCTTGCATCAAATGAGTAGCAATTCACCAAACATGCTTTAACACCTTCAAAGTGATATCAAAATCTTAGGTGTGACTGCCAACATAGAAAGATGATGTACTGAACTGCAGGTCTGTACTTGTTAATTCTAGCCCTGACGTTGCATACAGTTGCGGACCCACAAATGACGTTTAGTAGGTAACCTGCTTGAATTGACATTCACACTATGAACTGGTCACTAATCACCAGCTCTGTCAATGATGTGTGACTTCCTCTGGCATAGACTCGAAATGGGGAGAGCACTCTCGGTAATCAGATGAGAAGTCCATCACTAACCCAAGCTTCTCAGTACTGGCTGAATTTTATTTTTTATTTTTCCCTTCCTCAGGACCTGGGGTTGAAATGTGCATTTGCAGGTTTGGCGTCATGCATTGTATTTAATCAGTGTGAAACATGCAGTCTAGACAACGCACTTGCATTTAGCACCACCGACCGTGGTATTGCCCGCTCTCGGCTGAATGTGTTATCAGCCAATTAATGCGCAGTCTTGGTGTGGTCCAGGACCAATAGGATGCTGTTATGATCACTGTGAGGGCCGACACTCGTTTGGTTGTCATGCTGCCATCACTGCCTTTCCCCGGACCTTGTCACCATGGTGAGAATCCCACTGAAGATTAGCACGAGCCGCCCCTGCTCGAGAAGTAATTGTCTGCGTGACTGGAGCTGTGCTGGTCACCGTCAAGAATAATTGATCCATTTTGTTTCGCTGATAGCTTGTGTTGTAAAATGTTGTTCCTGCTTGGTGCTGCGTGCTGTTTTTTGCACTGCGGATGACAGAGTGCCTCCTGTCAATCCTCAGTCTGAATATCGACATCTGCAAACAAAATCTTACTGCAGTGTAATGAGGTGTCCATCTTCCTATTTAAAAACAGA
Source organism: Albula goreensis (assembly GCA_022829145.1). NCBI lineage: Eukaryota > Metazoa > Chordata > Actinopteri > Albuliformes > Albulidae > Albula > Albula goreensis. The sequence continues at coordinate 32,839,813 of CM040753.1, forward strand.
GATGTGTGGGGGAATTATTGTGTTAAATTTGTATGTTGGCTTTTGTTCAAATTGTGTGTGTGTGTGTGTTTAGTAATACTGAATAAAAAATGTAAGCTTCCCAAGTAGAGAGTGTGAGATTTTTTCTTGTCTATCCTTCTGTTTTTTAAACTGTCCATTGACACCTATTTTCTCTTCTGCTCATTAGTTACTTGCTGAGCTTGCGGTTGTGCCTTATAGGTTTAATTTGTGACTTGAATGGTGTTGAGCTGTGAAAGGTCACAAGTCATCAGAATTCAGCAGCAGTTCCACAGTCACCCAGAGACCTGACAACCCAGTCTTGCCTTTCGTCAAAAAGACAGTGAGCCAATCAGCAAGGGCAGGGGGTGGAGCCCTCAGCCGGTGCCTGAGTGTGCAGACTTCAGTAATGTTTATTCTCAATGAACACTTGCGTGGCTCTGCCGCCTGTGGAGGGGCTGTGTTTTTAGTCTCTGTCCTCGTTGTGGAAGGCAGCCCATTAGCGGGTTGTCATCTTCTTTCGTAGGAAGAGGGACCTCTCTGCCCTTTGATCCGACGAGGAGAACTGCAAGAGGGAAACGTTGATCTCAGACCCTGATGAATATTTCATAAGGGAGGCTCCTGGAGCTGAATGGATTCAGTGAGAGCCTGTGTGTACTTTACAGACGTACCAGAGCAACCAGGAGGCTCCTGACAGAACGGGAAACGGAGAGAGAGAGAGAGAGAAGGAGAGGGAGGGAGCACATGAGTGGTTTCTTTCAGGAGGTGTCACCATGCTCTGAAACAGCTTTGCCTCAAAGCATCTGCTTTTTTGAAGAGGACTACAGTTAGCGAATGCTCAGCAGCAAACACCCCAAGCCGTAAGGGAAGGAAAAGGAGCAAGCAGGCGGCGTGCAGTCCGTAGACTCCACTGCGCTCTGCAGCCGTGCCCTGGCGCCCGCCTCGAATGGCGTAGTCCCCAGCCACCGAGGGGTACTGAAACGCTGCCAACATGTCCGGGAGGGAGCCCACCTCCAACGAGCTGAGCGCCCCGGAGGCAGGAGACCCCTGCATCCGCACCTTTAAGGAGCACATGCACCTGGAACTGGAGCCCCCGAAACCGGCAGGGAAGTGGACCACCTCCCCGAAAATCTCCCCCCGCAGTTCCCCGCGCCTCTTCAGGAAGCTGATGGTGAACAAGGGCATTCGGCAGCGGCGGCGCTTCACTGTTGCTCACACCTGGTAAGGCTGGTGGTGTGGCCGTCACTCAGACCTGGTAAAGCTGGTGGCGCGACCGTCACTCACACCTTTTAAGGCTGGTGGCGCGAACGTCACTCACAGTTGGTAAGGCTGGCGGTGCGACCGTCCCTCACACCTGGTAAGGCTGGTGGTGCGACAGTCACTCACCCCTGGTAAGGCTGGTGGTGCAACCGTCACTCACAGTTGGTAAGGCTGGCGGCGCGACCGTCACTCACAGCTAGTAATGCTGGTGGCGCGACTGTCTTGGGCGATGCCCGATGAGCCAGACGTTGTTCAGTTGCTTATGGTCACTTTCTCTGTGTGAGACTGACCTCACTCACTGATAACACCTGTTAAGCTCACACGGAGTGTGCTCAGGTTGGCTGGACATGTGGCATCTGTTTATTGCTGTGACCATGGAGACTACAGGAAAGAAACACAATGTTGCATGAAGTGATTGAGATCAGGGCAGTGCCTAAACAATTAACAGTTGATGGATACACCGTTTGGTGCAGTTAATCAGGGTTGTATGTGCCGCTGTCTTCCTGTTTCTCCACTTATGTGGCAACAGCACTCCTTTCTGTATGCTGGGTCATCTTATGTGTACTGCTGTCTGTTATTATACTGTTGTATTAGAGGAAACCTCAGACAAGATATTGTACAGTGGTAAAGTGGTAATACAGGGTGCCCCGCAAATCTGATTAGTGAAAAAGAATACGCTGACAACTTCATTTTTTCCACGCTCTGTAATTCTTGACATGATCCAGATGAAGGATTTTCTGTCTTAGGGCATGCTCAATCTCAGATTTTCTTTGCTGATCAGCGTGTTGTTACTGACCACAGACAGCTGGCCTCTGATTACAGAATTCGGTTTATATTGGGGCAGTACCAGCTCAGATCCAGAATGGAAATTATCATAAAAAGAAACATGTTCCGTGTGCTTATTTGCTGTGCCTTTCCCCATATCTCTGTTTCCGTGTCTGTGAGAACACAGCTGCCTGATGAATAGCCACCTACTGTGAGGTCCTCTCTTTACAGATATTTAGCAGTGAAGCTCCTGCTGCTGCTTCTTAAACAGAATTCAACCCCTCCTTTTCTCTCTTCGTATTTCAGCAGTTAGAAAAGCGTGCTGTAGAAATGTGGCTTGGTAGGAGCTTTAAATGAACATGACAGAAAAAAAACATCTGCATGTCATCGGCACAGACCAGCCCAGCTGATCTAGGGCTGACTCATCTCTGTAAATCATGGAATTTCAATAAGCTCAACATTTAGTACATTATTCAATCCAATATTGTGGTCTGTTCAAATTCATTTGGTCATTAATCTCTTAAAATGAATCAGGTGATTAAGTCTCTAATCTATCTTAAGTACAAATAAATTCTTTTAAGACTTAGTTTCCAATGCTTGGCCGTTGTCCGCCATAGTGCATCTGTATGAAGTAATTAAAAACATGTTATTAGTTGGTGGATCTTTGTACAAGCGTGTGGGCATTTGTGTATGCCTGTGTTGTATGTCTCTTTTTGTTTACTGTGCTTGTGTATGTGTGAATATGTGTGTGTGTGTATATATATGCAGACATTCTCTGTATGTTATATTGCACTGTGTTGTCAAGTCCATATTAGCATGAAATCACATACTCAGCTTGCTATGATTTGGTCATATACTATGTGGTGAAATTTGTGCTCTTGGTCTCCAAGAGCAATTGTGGGTAAGCTGTTATCTCGTCATGTTTCTTGAAGTGTATATTGGTGTTCAGTGCTGCTGGTTCTGGAAAATCAACAGACAGATGAAGCTAGGGTTTCAGTGGAATTTGTTTCAGATCACATAAGAGGTGGCATTTTTATGTCAGATCCTTGTTGCTTCCAGATAACGGTTTCCTTTTTTAGCGTCGCCTATGAAATGAATTAGCATATAAAGGGCGATATGTTTTTTTTTCCTCACAGATACAGTAGTTGAAGTGTTTTCTCTGTATTTAATTAGCCAGAAAAAGGTGTTAATACCTCCATCTCTGAGCCGTTATCATCCCCAGCCATTTAATATTAATGTATATCAAGCACCACATGCCGTAATAAAGATCCAGCACTGTAAAATTTCACAAAAATCCTTGTCACACAGAGAAACCCCCTGGCAGTAAGGAGGTCATACTGTCTACACTCTGTATTCAGCACCCTTTCTGCCACTCGAAATTGACAGACTGGCATATGCTATCAGTGTTTCTCCCGCTCTTATCTGCTGTTCTTTCAGCATGGAGATATTCATGATTACCCTACTACAGAAGCCACTGGTGTGGTCCATCCTTCACAGGAGTTAAAAAGCTCCTGTCTTTGACCACAGTGTAATGTGGTACTGGCGTGCGACGTGGCAGCTCCTGGGGGATTAGAAAATGTTTATGCGCTTGGGTGGGGACAACTCAATGTTTGGAGGCTGGGTGTTTGTTAGCCTCTGTCCTGTTCACTGCGAGGAAGGGCTGCAACAAACAATTATTTTCATTATCGATGAATCTGCCAATTATTTTCTAACCGTGTGGTGTATAAAACGTCAGAGAAAAACACCCATTACGGTTTCCTAGAGTTTCCTAGGTGACGTCATTAAATGTCTTGTCTGCGTGACTGGAACAGTCCAAAACCCCCAAAATATTTGATTTACTTTAAGACCAAGAAAAGCAGCAAATACTCAAAATATGATGATCAAAATAGCTGTCGATTAATTTTCTTTCGATCGACCAATCGATTAATTAGCTAACCGTTGCAGCTCTACTGCAAGGCATGGCTCAGAGGGTACGGAGCCTGTATCTGGCTCGTGCACGTCCAGCCGCGGTTGAGTGACGTTGTGGGTGGGCGGGTCTGAAAGCCTCTCTACAGCAGCATTAACTATGAATGACCTGGCCCTGGTCCGGATCGCGCATTAGATAACCAAGGCAAACCAGAGGGCCCAGAACAAGTAGAGCGTGAGCACAGAGAGAGGTCGAATGGGCAGAAGAGGCAGAAGACATCTCTAGATTAAAATGCTTTCAGCGAACCCTCCACTCATTAATCCACCCAGCTCAGCGAGAAGGAGAGGGGAAGGAGGACAGCGGGACAGAGGTGGTGAAGTCAGCCAGGAGTCAGGAGTGAGATTATGAAGCGGTTATCATTTGTTTGCTGGGGTTTGCTGGGTGGAGCCCCACAAAATGAAATGCGGTAGATTCCACATCCTTCCAGTAAAGCGTTTTCCTTGTGCACAGTGTTCTATAAATAGCACGTATTAGACTCCACTGGGATAGCCTTATATTTCTATTGCAGTCTGGGGAGATGCACTCCTTATTGTTATCTCAACGTTGATAATTAACTGGCAAAAACCTCGTAACTTTTGCAAGAAGAAAGACGTACACATTCATAAAATAGTCCTCCTTGCTTCTTTTTTCCTTTAATGAGATCAGAACACCTACACTTCACAGCATGAAATATTTGGTCCCTGGCTTAGGATGGCTTCATTAGATGGGGACTTCCAGTTCAATTCTTTTCTGTTGCAATGCAAATATTAACACAATTGCCCAAGACTTCTTTTTTTATGTTCAGATCCTTTCTGATAATTATCTCTGTTTGCTCTGAGCACCAGAGCATTAAATGGCCTTTTTTAATATTTAGAAAAGGTTGAGTTTTGGATGGATAGAGGGACAGGCTGGCGACTCAACAGATGGATCTCACCGGCCAGCGGGTTTGGATTGCAAATGGTTGAGGTGCTCTTCTCTGGAACGGAAACATGAAAAGCTCCCAGAAGGGCCCCATGTCAACCCAGAGCTCTGTACCCTTGCAGTGCACCCTGGGAAGATTCTGTCAGCAGCGCTTTGTTTATCTGCTTTATGTATCACAGAGCTGAGCGTGTCACTTTTCATTTCCGGCCCCACCACTCCGCTCATAGTGGGCTCAGTCAATAACGTCCATCAGCCTTCTATTGTGCTGTTTATTGGGCTAGAATGAGAGGGATTAGCAGAGGATAAGGACAGCACCAGTGTTTAGGGTCTCCACTAAACACATCGGAGAGTCCCAAGGGAAGCGGCAGCGCCAGTACTGTAGCCCATTTGTGCTCAAATGATTGTGCACTAGTGCATTTATGGTGTATGTTTTAGTGCATATTCATTTCTGTGCTTTTCCACTTTCCCCAATTCTCTCACGGCTGTGTTAGATTAGAGCGTTTCTTAGTGCCTCCCCATACACACATTCATGCACATGTACAATTAATGTATGTACAATTCCCATTGTTGTTTATACCTCTAAATTTCTGCTGGTCTTCAAAATATCATGTTCCACTCAAACGCTGTCATGTGACCACAAGAGGAAGGGTTTGTTGCCATATGGATGCCCTGTTTAAAGAGTCCACCCCCTGCCCGGCCCAAAGCCAGACCTTTTTGTGTCCTCCTGATTGAGTTTAATAATTCAGTTTACTCAAGGCCCTTATGAGTCTGTGTAAACAGCTGTTAACTCTACCACTCCATAGAGTGCACTTGAATTATTTCTAGTTTGCTCTCGGGATAAGTGGGCTACTTGTGTGTCCCTGTTATTCAGATGAGAACTGTTATATCCATGCTTATATTAAGTGACCGATTATTCTTACTTACGGGAATGTTTAGTTTTCCTTAGGTCATTATTTACACGTATTCATTATGCTGATACATCACAAGATTGGTCTGCTCACCTAATAGACTGTATCAGTGGTCTAACAGAATCTCCTTTGTTTCCACTAACTCTTAACAGCTCACCATGTCTGTAAGATTCTGGCCCAGTACAGTCAGTCTACTGTTTTGTCATACTTTTGGTTCATGCAGAGGCTAAATCGCAGACATGGTTTTGATTGCTAGAAATTTTTTGTGGTCTGTGGCTGTTCATCTCGCTGTACTAAGAAGATGTTTGACTAAATGTGACAAGGGCCAACTATAGGTGTAATTCTGCAGACCCAGGCTATAAACGATGTGTGACACCAGATGGATTATCTACCATGAGATGGTTTTCCTTGAGTTTTTTTATTTCATTGCAGTATAGTGAATGTTTCTTTCCATTAATGTAGTTTTAGACAAATAGGATTTTGATATTTTAGGGTGTGGCAGGTCTTTATCCAGCCATTGGCTGTTAATAATTATTCCCTCAAAACAGGTCACCTTTGGAATGATAGCCCAGAATGTAGAACATGTGATAACATATCAGACATTGAAATGATAAAGTATTCCAAACTATAATAATTTTAATTTCATCTGTTGTTTAATTTAGCTGTAAACCAATGGAAATACCCCAAATGTCAAAATTAACTCCAAGTTTGATTTGGTGATGACAAAAGAAGATGAGAAGAAAAATCATAGATGAGATATCATCCCTCATGAGATTGGGTTCCTACTTGGAATCAACTTAGAAGCAGTCATTAAAATGAGACATTAAATCAAGTTTATGAGCAGAGACGCACACAGAGAGGGATCGATGACTGTTCCTGTCGTGGTGGTTGTTTTCTCAGACATTGCAAACAGCAAGTGTGTGAGTTCCTTTGAAGCTCTCCCTCACGTAAGCACACCAGTCTTTACCAGGGCGTGCTTCCAGTATGTAAATGCGCCTTCTGTGGTGATCGTTATGTATGGTGTTCCCTCGCAGGAGTCATTAAACACGGACAACAGGAGCATTCTGGCCTGCTTATTCCATCCCTCATCGGGACCGCAGATACCCCGCTGAGCAGCCTTCAGGGTGACCGGGGATATTTTCTGGTCAGTAGTGAAAGATTTCAGCAGTATGCTGTGTCCTAATTTAAGACATGGAAAGTTTATAGGTTCACATAACAGGTGGGTGGATGTAGACATTTGCCTATTGCCTTCCCAGCAATAGAAAAATCAATAAATGCAGCTCCACAGTATCAGTATAAAACACTGTGTGAGTTGAAGCTTAAGTGTGCCAGCAAAGTTAATAAGATCATGTATTGTGTTATTATGAATGTACAGTGTCTCCTCACGTTTTATTTTTCTTTTACTGCTCCGCATTTACTGAAGTTTGCAGGTACTTACATTTGTCAAACACCTGTGAGATCACAAGCTCTGCTGGCCAGCTTTATATATTCAAGGTAACCTTTGATCTACCAGTCTCAATGAAAACCAATAACCTCATTAGAAAGTTCAAGTTACTAAACCCTTAGTCTCAGACACAGAATAACTTTATAGGAAAGTACCTTTACTTAACGGTTGTTTTCCCATGTGTGATGCCAGATTTTGTGTATTACATAACCTTTCTGAGGATGGAGGTTAGTTTTAAATTCACATTCACTCCACCACATCCATTAGAATTTAAACCAATATCAAATCTGAAAATGAATATTTTATATTCATACCGCAATTTTGAAACACGTACAGTTGTTTTCCTAATTGAATTTTGTCCAGAGCATGAATTGCATTGTCCCTTTTAGATTCGGTGCACTGTGCTATTACCGATAGCATCAGGACTGTAATTACAATAACAAATGAAACTGCTAGGATTAGTGTTTCTTGTGTATTAGACAGAATTGCAGGGGCATGTAATTGGTTTATAGGTAAACTCATTCTTTGCCAAATTCAAATAAGGACACCAATCTAAGTTTCATCGTCAACACTTTCCTCATGCTTTATTTTCATCTATTCCCTGAATTTCACCTCTCTTCAAAGATATATTTGTACCCAGTGTATGAAAATTGGAGTTTATTAAACTTGATAGTATATAATAAAGCACAAAACATCCTGATTTGCATGTTGCCAATGCCATACCCTGTATTTTCATAGCTGTATAGGTTTACTCTATTACATGTAGATTACAGGATAAGAAAGATGAAAGCAGTTTATGTGATTATATATATAGGGGATACTTTTCTGGGCCCCGATGCTCTGATACTGGTCCCAGGTTTGTTTTTATTCAGCATTAAATGTTGAGAAATCTCGGCTTTATTGCCTGCTGACTTCGCTTTGGAACTCTGGTCTCAGGTGAGCTCATCACCGTCTTTGAAAAGGAATCCTAGAAATCAGATGTGGGATTTTCATAGATTACCACTGTGTTCTTTTGGATTCCACAGCCCTATCGGATGCTTTTGTGAAGGCCAGTGTCCACGTCAGTGGGAAATGGTTGCTATGGTGTTGAATTGATGGCTCGGTGTGTTTTTTTTTTTTTTTTTTTTTTTGTGGATGACAGCAGTATTGTCTTCTTTTGGTTTATCATGATCTTACACTATAAAAACATGGATTAGGGTGCTGTCCCAGCCATACAATTGATGTTCACCATATCAGCACAAAACAGAACAGATCTAGATGTACAGTTTTACATCTCTTTCCAGTAACTTCTACAATCAGGTATGGTTGTACTTACAGGAAGCTGGTGGCATCAGCTAGTATGTCCTTTGTTTATTGACCAAAATTTTAAAAACCCTTTGTAGGCACTAGGGATTCACCGAATGCATTTTTCTTGATTGATCCCGATCACCAATTTTTTTTTATTTTAAAGACTTACCTGCCGGTACCCATTCTGGCCAGTTCCGATTTTCTTTTGGTTAATGTGATTGACAGCCTATACAGACACAGTTTTGTAAATGTTCTTTTATAACCATTTTCTGCATATGGCACATCACATTACCTTTCCAAAAAAAAAAATGCACCGGGTTACAGAACATAACTTGAATTGTTTTCTACATGGCCAAATGAAAATAAATAAAGATTTATTTATTAATTTCTGCAACAGATTTTACAACAAGTGCAGGAACAAACATTTTGCAACAAAAAAATCTGCTAGGTTATTGGCTAACCTACATGTAATGTGATTACTTTAACATCAATTGCAAGCTCTTTATCACAAAGAAAAGCGTTTCTGCCTTTCTCCTGTCATTCATCACATGTCCAACTAAGCTAAACGAGCTTGACTGTCATCACTTCTACACGGGGTAGACAGGTATGCTCGGGCAAGTGCTGGAAAACTCTCTTTATTAGTCCGCCAATACACCAGTAATCATTTTACTAAATGTTTGCCACTGGTGGCACAAAATCTTACCAGGTTTTTTGCTTGTCCATATTTAGCAAGTATTAGCACGGTATGATCTTGCTTGCATAAAGCTAAGTGGCTAAACTATCTAGCTGTCGTGCCAGCTAACCTCAGCTCCCTAGCTACGTTAACAATCGGTACTTAGCCGAGCTTCATACCTTAAAATGTGTTGTGCTCTGATAAATTATCATCAAAGCAAGTTGTGTGTCAAGGCCGCAAGTGTAAGAGGGTGAGTATGTGTGAGCGTGGGAACCATGAGTGGTAGATCGGCACATAAAATTGGCTATAGTTAGGCTGATCTTCCAGTCGCCGGTCATGGTCGATTAGGGCAAAACCCGGCCGGTTCTGGTCATTGGCCAATTGATCGGTGTCACTAGGGATAGTGGCCACTGAGAATAGTTGCTAAAGTAAGAGGTGATTAGGCTCATCAGAGTGTTTGGAATTAACAATGCTCCATAGTGGTTAATGGTTATTGTTTTAGGCTTGAGAAACAGAAATGTATTTTGTGGCGACCAAATGACACATTACGTGGTATTTAAAACAAAACACAAGTCTTGGAGCTTAACTTAATTCAACCCCACCAGTTCTTGATGAAGCCCACTATAAAAATAGCCTGTGTATGAAGGAGAAAAGAAAGCACTTGAGGCACTTGAAGGGACATGTTTACAGTTGGTGGAAGTGACCGAGGAAGTGAAGGTCCGGACAGCCATTTTCAATCAGTCAGCCATGCAACTCAACCATCGTTTAGCTAAGTGGGTTTCATTAGGAGGAAAGATCCATTTCAGCATAGATGAACGAGTGTGTTGATATTGACTGGATGTGATCGTGCAAAAAGAAGGACGTTTAGTGTAAATAACGTCAAATCATCAGGCAGGCTTAACAGGCAAGCAATGTCTATAGCAGGTACACAGAGGGAACTGTTTTGGAAATGGTACATTTGATGGAAAGAAAAACAGACTGGAGTTTTCACTGAAGAGACCGGGACACCTAACAGCAGGTGGCTGCCCTCTGGCCTTTCTCCACTGTTCTCTGTCTTTGTTGGTTTTGGTGGTGACGGGTGGTGAGCGGAGAGGACAGGCGGAATGGCAAGCTTCAGCTTTGGGGGGGGGGGAATGGGGTAGCAAACACTAGGGCCTTCAGTCACCCAGAATGAACTTATTCCCACAATGCACCTGGGGAAAAAGCAACAAAGCAATTGTGGGCATTTTGGGGTTGGTAAATCGACATGGATGTACCAGTCTGATGGTCCACTGTAACACTCCACAACCTGGCAAAGTCGCACACAGTTTACCTCTGAGAGTACACAAAACAATGGAACTCAAATGGGAAACAGAGGAAATTGTGCAATGAACTTTCACCATGGAATAGCTGCGGCAGCCCTATAAATGTGCCCCGTTCAGTTGCCACAGAACGCGTGTGTCAGTCACGTGTCTTCATTTAATTCACCACGGAGAGCCAGTCTCCACTACAAAAGCATGTACAATAAGTGATCTTTAAAGTATGTTTCGTAAGTCGACCAAAACTTAATGGCAGCAAAGTTTAAAACGACTTTAAGATATGACTTTTTATAAAGTCTCACATGGCCTCAGGCAGTAAATAAAAAACCATAGAAAGTAAAATGCTGTCACAACACAAGACTGTTGTAATACAAAGGAGCTCATTACCCATTTGTTGCTGACCCATAAGCTCTGTTCCTCGTTTCTGAGATTATATCCACTGAGTTCTCCTCTTTGTTGTTTACAAGAAGTTCTAACAAATTTCCTTATCATAAAGGACATTCACATGATAAAAACATCAACTGTTTGCTGGATTGTATCTGGGAATTTTATTAAAAACATAAAGTGTTGAAATAGATGTGGTCACACCATCTTAAATTTGAAACATATCTTTAAATATAGAAGTTGAACTCATACTCCAAATTTAATTTCCCCCGAGAATAATTCACAGGATTTGTCTGTGTGTATGGTCTTTTAGTTTCATTTTGTGTACTTGAAACTAAAGATATAGTAGGAGTGGCTGCCCAGAGGTAAATCAGCTGTACATTTCCTCCTCCTCTGGCTTTGTTTCCTGCTGACCTGGGGCGACATCATGGCTCCAGGATGACAAAAATAGCAAAACGAAAATGTGAGATAAAATGTTTACTTTGTCTGAGCACGCAGACTTCAGCTTGGCTACCTCCCCCCTCTCTCCTGTATAATAAATGGCACCCCTGCTAACTAAAACTTGAGTCTCTCAAATCACTACAGGCATGACCAGCCAAGGTTGAAAGTAACTAAATACAGACGGTGTCACACGGGAGCCTCTCCTTTTGTTTTGTAAGTCCCTTGCTGGCCTCAGCACAAAGCACAAACGGCATCCATAGGAGTGAGATCATGGTCATGATCTAAAATGGCTGGCAATAGGAGAGCCTAATAGATTAAAATAATGTAATCTTAAAAATAGGGATTGTATCCAGATAGTAGAATAATTCATTTGCAAATACTAAATAATTTAAATGAAATGTATTATAATAAGTTATTTCAATAAACCAACTGATCTGATAGGGAAAACAGCATATAATAATAAGGTGTTCGTAGCCAGTACTGCTAGGAAAATAAATATAAAGAGTTTGCTCAATAAAACATACAACTAAATGTCTTACTATTACCATCTATGGACTAGAAAAAGGAGGGGGATTCCTAATCTGTTTCATCTGCATGTATGTAGTTTAGGGAGATTAATCACAGTTGGGCTCGGTCGTAGCTCACTGTGCTGGAGGAGGCTGGAAAGGGACAAAGGGAATAGCCTGAGGAATGAACGGTCTTTGGGGAAATGAAGGACTGATGGTTACAGAGTTCACTCCGAGAGCAGAACAGTTTTAGACCCATCTGAATTTCTCTGTCCGACTTTCATTGATGTCTACGGACGATTTTCGACGATGAAGGCTAATCTCAGCTCCCGTATGTAAAAAGCATGCTTACGTTTACGTGCTGTGATTGCTTCAGTCGAATCATGTCTTTCTACATCCTGACGTCTTTTGTGGGTGAATTCCTTATCTCAGTCAGGGTGTTTTTTTAAAAACTTGTGTCTTTTGAGGGCTGATGGGAGAGGTGTTGACAACACCTCGTTGGCCTCAGATCGCAAGTTCATGTTTGCCAGAGGGTGAGAGGGGAGACCAAACTGGAGATCGCACTGTTGTACCAAGGCTATTGATTGGTCCTTACTAGCATGAAAGGGAAAGCATCCCTTGACATAGATCATGTGGTTGTTTAGAAAATAAACTCCCAGTGCGGTCTGGAATGTACTGGGATATTTCTCAAGTGGATAATATCTTATATAAATGGTCTCTGTAAAAGTAGCACATGGAGAACTTTGACCATTGGTAGTTACAATAGTTACAATAAACCAAACAGACTTTTGTGGTCCTGGGGTCTTTATCTGATGCACAAATTTCACATATTTATAGTACATAAGCACAAAAACGCAGTTATCGCAGTCATTTCATTTTACAATGCAAGGAAATGACAGTTCACTTTAACATAATTAGTTTATGACTGTAGTAATTCAATTCCAATTCATGGACTCTTCTTGGACCACTCCATTTCTACATTCTTGTAAAAGTTATCTAATTTCTTCATGAATTTATAATGAAACGGGAGACTTTGCTTAGTGTCTGGTTGCGAACGTATGATAATACAGTATTTCAGTTGCATCATGTGACCCAGAGAAGTAAACCACTGCACTGGCGGTCACGTGTTCCAGTCTCTCTACATTTGGATTTTCCATTGCCATGTCTGCCTGTGTTTAATCTCCCGTAGACATCCTACCATTGTATTGTATGTTCCCAACCATATAATTTCAGTGAATTGGTAGTGCTGCCATTTCTGCTTTCCCCATCAGATGGGGCTTGGCATGAAACTTCCTACTGTTGAACGTTCAGAAGGCCTCGGAGGCAAGGTCTTTGATGTGAGAGCGGAAACTCTCATGCTCCTCCAATGTAGTTAGCGTTTCGAGACAAAAAGCTGTTCGGTTTCTAGTCCTGCTTCATCGATGCTGTCCATGATGGAGGAGCGAGGCTTGGAAATGGCAAACTGTAATTTAGCTAAGCAAGACTGCTTCTCAGATGCTCTGCCGTTTGTTGTTTTTATATATGAAACACAACGTACTGTACACAGCTTGGTGTAATGCATGATTACTGTGCGTTGTAACTGAGTTCCTCACACGACCATAATTCTTTTGGTCTCAGTATTATTGTTTAGCGTTTTCGGCAGCTTTTGGAATGAGAGTTCATGTCTTTGATGTACACTTGACAAGTGAATCAGACCCATCTGTCAGAGTCTGACAGGAAGGGGCCAGGGTGTACCACACTGTCTGAAAATCAAACAGATTACCTTCTGTCCAGTCTGTAGATTAGCAACTATATTTCATTTCACATGAAGCGTAGTTAATATTTTCTTCTGTATTAGAGAGCAGCGCTTCCTTACATTCTTTTTCAATTCATTTATTTGCAGCAAGTTGGCGTGCTTTATCTCTTCCTGACAGCATGTACCTTGCGAGCCAAAATATTCGGTTGACTGAAACTCCACACCTATGGAGTCTATACAAAATAAAAGAACACATTGCCAGTTTGGAACATGTCCAGTTGCATTATCATGATTGAATGTTAGTGTTTATGGAATCTGTGATGTAATTACCGTAAAGACATATTGAATGCTTTCCAGTCCATTCTTTCTGAGCTCATCAATTTTACTTTTAGTAATTTGTCGATCGAAGAAATTGTTATACCTGAAGATATCCTCAAACAAGTAATGTAACAAACTGTGTATCGTACCTCTGCCTTATGAGGAGATGTGAACATAGTAATCAGCGACGAGCTATCAAGTGCTTAGAGATCAAGGCTGTCGCCATAGTAACCCCGTACATCATCATTGAACACAGGAAGAGGGAAGGTGCAGGGAGCACGTGCGGAACACTTTGCAGTGAATAGCTTGCGGTTTCCTGTAGATTGGATTTAAAGCACAATGCCTGAGTGTGTCATCATGTGCGCGGTGACGAAGGCTCCTCGGCAGAACCTTACTCATTCACGCGTTTATTCTTAGTGACAGAGATATGTGACACATATACTGTGCTTGATATTTAATTTCTGGCTTCAAAAAGTCACACTTAGGTAGGTATATATAAGGCTATGATAGTGATAGCAGAAGCTCAGTGCATTAAAACATATAAAGGTTGTCGCGAGTGTACTTGTTGTACTTCATACATATAGCCTGCGGTACTTTGCCTCTGTGTTTATAAATGTACTTCTATTGTCTTCTGTATTTGTCTTCTCCTGTGATATAACTCCGACTGTATATAAAAAGCCGAGAGAGATGTGGAGCTTTATGGTATGAATTTTGTTCTTTCATTTTGTTCCCTTTTTAGGGTACAGCCTAACTTCCTCTCATCCTCCATGTTGAGGTAGGAGTGCACAGGCCAACCCCTCCATTTAGGATGGGTCTATTCTGGTCTTGCCGGCTCCCAGGGGCCAGCAGAGACGCGGCTCCCCTCCAACCTCACAAAGAATCTGCCTGTTTCCCAGGGAGACACTGAGCTTCATCCAGCTCCAAGATGGAGCCCTGGTCACGACCCGGGCACATCCTTCCAACTGATTGGCTCACTGACAGACACACACACACACACACACACACACACACACACACACACACACACACACACAAACACACACACACATATATACACACACACGCACACATAAAACATCAAAAATACAGTTTAATTACCTGCAATTGTTTAGTGATTAAAACCCTCATTTGAGTCATTTTCACCTCTTTTAAATTGGAAACTGTTGTTTTTTTTGCTACAGCACAATCAACCAGCAGCAGGGGTACCCATGAACAACATAGACACACATCTTGAATGCATGCATACTATTAGGTGATAACCGCAAAAATTTTTGATCCCTCTCAAAAACATAAATGTTACAAACCAGCTTGAAATGGAAATGATGGGTGTGTTTCAGAACGCACATGTCACTCGAGTGTCTCAGCTGCGTGGTCCGCAGTCGCTCAGAGGCACGACTCAGTAAGCAGCGTTATGGCTATAGATGTGTTGGTGAATGCGAATGCAGCGTATTCTACCCAGCATCAGGAAATCAGAAGGTTATTCTGTGTGCACAGTGGGAGCCGGAGTCACACAGAGAGATACGCGCGCGACGTCGTAATCTCCTGCCTCTTTATTCATATTTGTTGGCAGTGCTTCATTTGTCATCACCCTCGGTTCAACAAATAAATGAGCTCAGGTGGAAGGAGATGCAAAATTAATCCAGTTTGGTACAGATTTCATAGACCGCGCAGCCCTTCTCCCCAAACGTTAATTGTGATTTAACAAAAGATCTGTCACAAGCAATTTTTTCCTGGACAATAGTAGACAGGAACCAAGGATGCATTTTTTTTTTTCAAATGGCGGAGGTCTAATTGCGTTCTTTCTCTCTACATCTGATAGACAGCCGGCTCCCTGAAAATGACTCTCCTCTATCTCCCAGCGCTGTCCGAGTGCCTGCCCGTCAGGCGACCATGTCACCCACGTTTAGCTTCGACACAATCCCGATAGCAAAGGTTTGTATTAGGAATCTGCGGGGTGGAAATTGCTTTCTGTGATTGGCGTCCTGTTCGTAGGACAAAGCCTGTCAAGTGACAGGAACAGGAAGAAGAGGAAAAGCTGAAAAATGAAATGCAAAATGAAAGTCGTCTAAGAAACTATATTTTGAGCACACCCGCAGTGAAAAGATTAACAGAGCAAGATAGTGATTTAGTGGCTGCTTCTGCTCAATACACAAATCAGTCAGAATCCATCTGAAGACATTTTTATATAACCTCTAAAACATTAATGGAATTCAGTCACGTTTCTGTTAATGTGACTTCAAATTAAGATATTTTGCTGAGGAACCTGCAACCTTTAAACTGCAGGCATCATGGAAGGGTTTAGGGGGTGTCATTTGTCCTGGGTTTTAATGCATTTCAGGGCCTTAATATTGCTTTATAATACTGATCCAAAGGAGACTATAAGCCTGTAGAGTAAGTTCCCCCCCCCACCCCCACCCCCCCCATGTCATTGCTGATTAGGGATAAATCTGTGTGATTGGGGCCATGTCACCTGTGCCAGCGTACACTGCTGTAGCTCAGCTGGCATCTGCGTTCAGAGCTAAAGAGAGGCAATTAATACGCTGCACGTTTCAGAGGATACGTGTGCCCGGCTGCACCCTCCAACGCTGACCGAGAAGAAAGGAGCAAGCTTACAAGTAATGACTGCAAAGTCCACATCAGTGAAACGTGAGCTGAAAAAATGGGTGACGGTTCGCAATTGTACGACTGGAGTATTCATGTCACCTGCTTGGAGGCGACGTGTGTTAGCGCAGAAAGTTTAAAAGAAGCAAGAGGTTGCAACAGGTGTTGCTCTACTAGTCTTGGAGACTGTGGGTAGTCACCTCTGTGTCTGTGAGGGTGCCTCTGTCTGTCAGTGCAGTTGTTTCTGCCTGTCTCTGTGCGTATCTGTCTGCTTATGTGATTGGTGGGTCAGATGCCGCTCAGTCGCGAGGCCTCGGCAGCTCGATATGTTATGCGCGCCGCATCCTCAATGTGCTCACTCACGACTCCGCTAATTAAATCTCTCCCCTCTCTGCCTCGGCCTCCCACATCTCTTCTGCTAACGTGCCCTTCGTCGCATTTGTGAGCGTTTTCCGCTGCCAATTTATCTCTTCTTTGTTTGCCCCCCACCCCACCCAACCCCATCTGTATCCCGAATTGCTTGTTTTTGAAATGTCTGAAACGAGAGTACACGGTGTAGTCATCACTAATTTAAAGTAAACAGATGCCTTTTGTCTTGTTATGCTCGCTGTTGAGGGCATACATTATTCAGCAGGACACCCTATGATGCGCTCCTCTTTGTGCGTCTGCTGCACTGTTTGCCTTTTGGCAGTTCCCAAACCGCGCTTTAACAGGGCTTCGCCTCCGTACGTCAGCACTCCGCATCCTATTCACAAGGTGGCTCTCAGATATTTTCCAGCGATGAAAACTATTTCTCTTTCAGAAAGGATAATAAGGACATAATCAGGTTAATTGGTCTTGGATTGAATGAGCCTGACGAATATCGCTTTTCAAAAGGGAATGAAAAGAAGACCAGGGTAGCTGAAAGGGGGATGCTTGAAAATCCAGCATGAAAATTTGGTTATTTTTGGGAAGATTTTTTAGATTTTGTGTAGCTGCAAGAAGAGATCGCAGTGTCTGTCTAATTGCATTTGCCTTAATGTTGGCGGGGGGGTTGTGAGTCAGGTTATTGTACTCTGCCTCTCTGCCAAGACATAGCAATATACCGTGGTCTAGCCCACAAGGTTATCATATTCTAAAGGGCATTGATTTGGGATCCCACACCTCCTCAGTGCAGAGATCACAGTCAGAAATTGGCATCCCAGTGGATCCGTACATCCAATAAATATGTGTCATTACAATCCGACCAGCTCTTTCATCATTGCTTATCCAGTTGACAGGCTAATGAGCACGTGCTACAGGAGCCCAGCCATCCCCCACCTGGAGATCTGCGGTCTCCATTCAGACGCGCTACTCTGCTAATGCCTCTTGTCATTTTTCTTGTGGGGAGTAATGAGCTGATATTTTGCAGAGCATTCTCACTGGTGCCGCTGAAAGCTCAGATAATTGGCTAACTCTGCTGTGGCGCAGCTGTCAGAAGGAACACGGGATCGAGTCCTCATGAGTCTGCTTCTTGTGTCCGTGCTTCTTAAAACAGCCCTGTGCCATTGCATCTGTGCAATGTGCTCCTTAACTGGAAATTTGGACTAATTAGTATTTTTAATGCAAAAATCACTTTTAATATTTCATAAAACCCAGGTCTTTCATATTATACTTTTGTGCCTCCCTTGTGTGGTGAGGAACCTCATGTTTGATCTTGGTAGTGCCATCTTCTGGGTGGTTCTGGGGCATGTTGGTAACTCTTTATTTATGAATGCAATTGTTACTTGCAGAAGAACACATCTGCTCAAGCTAAGCACCTGGGCTATTTAATCAGCAACCATTATGCTTTTAATATTAATCAGCTGGCCTGTTTCAAGTGGCAGCAATTAGCCTCCTCTGCCCTGTGAAGGACTACAAGCTGCCACAAACAAGGGTAAATAGGTGTATATTAGCATCTGCTTGGAACCAGATGGTTCTGTTCTTTCAATTTGGCTGTAGCACCCAGACTCCCACAACATGAGCTTGATTTCTTTCTCTCCCTCCGCTGTTGGTTTGCTGTATTCCCAAAAAACAGAAGCCAGACCAATGACAGTCTTTTTTATATGAGAGTGGCTTATTTCCAAGGTTTTTAACTTTCTGAAGCAAGTGGCCATTAAAAGAATGACGTGAGGGTTACAACACTTTCAAACTCTGACCCTGTTTCTCCTCACTGATTCTTTCCTGTCGATTTAGTCTGCATTAGCTCATTTTTATCTCTGACCAAACAATGACACAATTAAGAATCCAGCCAAAATGGGGATCTTAAAAGGAAATCCATCTTCTAAAGGATGGCATCTGTAATATAAATGACGGCCACTCTGTTAGCCCTGTGTCCGAGCAAACAGGGTGACCCAGCTCAGGCATACGAAGCCCAGTGAGATTTATCACTGTATCGTGGAGATGGTGCTGGGGTCATCAGTCAGGCTCACCCCTGTACATAATTTCACCCCATGGTACTGAGGGCATCTGCTCACACTGGGCATGCTCCCAAAGGTCAAACACAGTCACATGCACTATGACCTAAAACCAAGCCTCTTATTGTCATAGACATTTTGTCCTATTCAACATCAGAACCTGATTTGCTTGTGTCTTTGTTAGGCCGCCTTTTTAATACTTGGGGTCGTTAAAGACTCCGGTTAAAGACCTCTCATGAAGCTGGCTAAAGATTTCTTGGCTTTGGGTAAATTATCTTTACTTTGACCTTTACCTGAGGTTTTGCAGTAAATTAACCTTCATCGTTCATTAATGAAATATCGTTTAATCCTGAAGAGGTGGTATAACCTGGGGTCATTCTTTAATTGAGCTTTCAATTTTTTCACAGAAATAATTTGTATTCATATTACTTTTGTTTTTTGTAGCTGTCAATATATAAATTAATGGAGAACTCTGGAGTGTTTATTTTAGATTAGAAATGAAATTTAACACTCTGTATTATGTAGATTGCTCATATATTTTCACATACCTTTCTTGGCTTGGCTCTCTAGTATTTTGTCCCATTTCACTGCCGCCCATTTGTGATTTAGTTAGACGATATTCCACAAATAAACCAGAAATACTCAGCCTCATATCCTGCAATGTTGAGCTTTTCAAGCATTGTGCTAAAATTAGGCTGACCTTCTAATACTCGCCCTCAAAAAGTTTCCCGGTAATGGTGTTATTCTTGAAACTCTGTCAAAACGGAAAAATAATCCATTGCAATACGGTGTTTGTTGTTGGAAAGTTGATCAAAATCAGTAAGAGAAGGAATGTTAGCTGAGAACATTCTGGCTTCAATTTAATCAAAATTTACCCTTAACTTTGACCTGCAAATAGATGCGGTTGTTAAGTTGATTTTCATGTGTGTCGAACTCGCCGCGCTGTATTTTCGTGGAAAAATAATCAGCACTTGAACAGAGGAGTCGGAGTCGAGGACAAATGTTGATTGAATCTGGGTTTGTGTTCTGCGGTCGCCCTGTCAGGAACAGAGCTCTTTGCTCCTGGCGTGATGAGAAGCGAACGGAGACCAGCTCTGCCTGCCTCTCAAGGCTTCTGCCTGAGTCGCTGCACTGTAAACAGGTCTGACCTTCCCCCAGGCAAGGTGACATTAAGAGAGACATGCTGCTTTTGCAGGGAAGCCGAAGGTGGCCTATGGTTCAAGCTGCCAGTAGGTTAGCTTCCCCATGAGCTATTAATCACACTGTACCTAATGGCTTCCTCCAACACGCTCAGGTTTTCCAGAGAGCTACAGAAATAACAAGCCCCTCACTGTAACCCTGTCAGTCACAGCGCACAATGACTGTGTTATTGCAGCCATGTTAATGTTCGTGTTTAATTAGTCTCTCTGTACGCCCCTTGGACAAGAAAAAAAAGGGCAAAGAAAGAAGCTTGTTAGCATGCCGTTTTAAACTGTTCAGCCCAGGTAACAATGATGTTGTTTGTTTTGATAGGGCTACACGATATATTTTGAAACCCTGTTCTCTCCCCCCACAAAAAAACAGACACTTGGAGAATTGGAGAATGCTAAATGACATTCAGAAGGCTGTTCCGCTGTGATTTATGGCCAAATTAAGGACCTACAGAATATTCTGTTACTATTGTGCTGTGAGGAATAACCTGTGTATCTGTATTCAGTAAAGATTGTACCTATTACAGAAAAACCAAGTAGCTACATGTTTCCAGCACGCAGTATCTGAGTAGTGAAAGGGACAAATAGTAACCGTGTCAAGGACGTTTTTGTTCCATAATTATCACACATGCAAGAAGGGATCTCCATTAATTATCATTGTGATTATTCCTCTCAAACTTATTAATGCATTGTGGTGATTGTGTGGATTTCATTTCAGCCCCAGTTATAGTGTTCACAGAGTTTGTTTATGCTTGGCATGGTAAGAGAGAGTTTGTGTGTAAGTGCAGGGGTCAGTGAGAGAACATTAACTGCATTTTAGCCTTTTTGGCAGGTCAGACTGTTCTCTGATACCCAAACCTTTTGACTAGTACCCTGTCGTCCACAAAGGTTCGAATACGACAAGGCAGGCTTTATCTGCCTGAGTGCATGGAACTGAGAGCTCTGGAGGAATTGATGAATAGGGCCCAGTGTCTCAGCGCTTAGGTCGCTGGATCGAACAATGCGTGTTTGACACTACGGGAAAGACGTTGATACACTTGAGTAACATTATTTTTCATAATAGGCTGTATTGTTATTCTTTAATTTGGTACATTGTGAGTTTTTAGTTCTATTCCCTGAAACGTTGTGATGCATTTTTTCACAGATTATTTAACTTTAAAATTCATTTCCCCACAGTTAAAATCAATTCCTTGTAATTTTTCGTGATCCTTCATAGCAATGAATTGCAGCATTGAACCTGAATACTGTTAAAATCGCAATACAATCATGTCATGGCCTGTAGATGAAAATATTGAATCTCTGGGTTGATTTCCTGGCTTATTTCATACATTGAATGAATAGATTTAATTGGCCCATTCATGCCTTATAAGCCATATGTCACCGCTAAACACAATGCATGCGCCCTCATACATGACCTGCCGTTCAATGAAGCCATTCGGAATAGATTCTGCCTCTCCGTAATCATGGTTGACTGATTGACTGCAGGGCATAAACCTCCGCTCCCCCCGTTTGTTTCCTCTTGCCTACTTAAGGCAGTGGTGAATGGTCCATGGAGGGGATGTGGTTCTATTGGTTCTCCTGTACCATCGCCAGTCAAGGTTCATCACTGGCAGTTACGCTCAAGCACACTCATATAGACAAAGAGGGGTAGAGTCAAGCTTTTCTATTCCATTCACAAGAATGTATTTTTTATTTCCCTCTTCTCGTCATGGGAGCCAGGGAACTACTAAGAAGAGCTTTGGCCCCTTGTCGCTTGGTGACATTTGACTTCTAGATCACTGAGCCTGTTCTTTCCCTTTAGCGTCACAGTGTAATCTGCTCGCGGCACACTGTGTTTTCTATGTGCCTTCTGCCCTGCCTGTCTTAAATGCCGACTGAATGGACCCGTTTTACAAGAAACCACGCAGGCCACGTTACACCAGTTTACTCGCAAGCCTCTTAAAACCCAAAGCCTTTGAATCGTTTTGATCCAAAGACCAGGTCTGTGAGAGTTTAGGGTTCAGAAATAAACCTGTATCCTTTCTATAGTGTGTGTGGCAGCTGGCTTAAGCCTAGTGCCCACAGTGTGAGGTTAGTATTATTCTAGCTAAACCTTGGACCCTGACTGCACATTTAACAGTCAGGTGTAGTCATAGGCAATGAAGATGATCGTGCAATAAAGAGCATTTTCCCTGTGAAATAAGAGCAGTTTCAGAACTCATAGTATGTGAATAATGAAGAAGCAGGGCCTCTGAACTGGAGCACTGGAAAAACTTGAATGACTGACGAATAACCGCTTTAAATAAATACATTTTAGATAAAGAAACACAACACATTCCTTCTGAATCAGCCCACAGTTTTACTCCAAATTATTTCTATCTACAAAAGCAAGTTATTGAGTGATATATGTGTCTCTGAGTAAGTGAAGAGACTGTTTGAGGCATTGCCTAATATATGCCATCTTATATAGCCATTTTTGTCCAGTAGCGCAAGACTATTGAATCTTACTTCATGGCTTGCTGAATGCCAAGATGAAAGATCCCTCTTAAGGTAAAAATCAATGTATGTGTCTCTCTTTCACAAAGGAAATAAGATTAGCCTGTAAGAGTCTGTTTTTATCAAATCCAAACAAGAGGTCCCTGGATACAGTTACCGCAGCAACAGCCTCCTCTGGATTTAACGGTGCCAGTGGAAATACAGCTCCAGACGAGGCCGTGGAAGACAGGATGGGAGTAGGCTCGGTCATGCGCCAGCCTTGCCGCCAGGGGTAGCAGGGAAAGTGCAGGGAGGCCGCGAACGGCCGTGAACTCACAGCATTTCCCCTCCGCATTGCCGCAGCTTGCTCCGGAGGACGCATTGGAGGGCTCTCGGTGCCAGCGTCCGCGTGGCGTTCGGACCGGGTCCTGCCAACCGCCACCATCTGTGCTCACTTCCAAAACGTTCCCGAGGAGGAGCGGGGAAGGGAGGTGACTCCATCGCATTCCTGTTGGGGAAAAACAACAGACAAACAGTCAATATTCACAGACGAGCGCAAGCTAATCCTAACCCCTTTAAACACTTTAAATGGGCCGTGTGCAGAACAGGTAGATTAACTTTATGCGCGTTCACCTACATGCTGATCCAGATATACCTCTCTGTGGATTCTCTGACACTTGTATCTGCTGCATAGAGAGCAACACCTCTGTATAATGTAGCAGATAATGAGCTGCCATCATAGATGCCATTTTTTACTGTGCAATATTGATTCATGTCATACAGTCACAAGCTGTATAGGCATTAATATGTAGTCTATATGAAAGAGTTTGTCATTACATCTGAAGTTTTGGAACTCATTTTGAGTTAGAGTTAAATCCTTGTTAAAGCCTTGTATGTAATTACACACAATTCGATTTAATATTAATTGCATTAAAATGAATGTACTTTTAAATCAATTAATAATTAATTCAGTGGGCCAGTTATTTATTTATTTTTTTTTACCAAATATCATACATTTATGATCAACTAAAACCTTAATGATCATGAAGTAATACCATAGCTGGTATTATAGAAGAATTTATTTGTAGATTTGTATATATCACAAAGCAGATTTACAGTAATTAGAAAGCAGACATTAACAGCGGCTTTTATTGCACATTGCAGCAGCATAAATCTATACTTTTGCTCCCACGTTCATCTTCTTAAGGACATGGGGACTCATTGACCCAGAAATCCATCGTCTACCATCTTTGAAACAGTCACAGTGCATCCTGACTGCAATCAGAGGAGTTATTTCTCACTAGATCGCTGACTCATGTGTTCCTTTCATCACGCTGTCATACTCTTATTGTGCATTTCATTATCGTGACTCCATTGTCAGCAGAAGTGATGGCAGAGCTGTCATAATGGGGCCGAGGTTGACAATGAGAAATAAATACATCGTCATTTCAGTGCTGGCATCAATCTTGTCACTGGCCCAAGTGCAGACAGCAATGCCGTCTGTGTCCTCCATGGTAAAGGTGAAGAGATTAGCTTTTAACGTCGGCGCATTTAATCGCCACTCAAGAAATTATCATTTTATCAGGTGATGAGCTATGAGAAGTTACGATCGTGTGTCAACTCAAAAGATGCCGGTCCAGACATTCTAACTCTACCACAGGCAGACAAAAGGGGTGTGAGAACAAGGTCATGGGTCATTAACAGAAATTTCATGGTGGAGACTCAACTATTAAACTAAATCAAATAAATTATCTAAAATCACTGGCCAATCTTTAACTTCAAATTTTCTGGAACGTTTTTATGTCGAAAATACACAAAAAGTGTAATAAATCGCTGTGCAATCTTCATTGCATGTCACTATGGACACACATTCACACACTGCCGAATGCCCTGGAATATGAGAGAGCACTTAGTATAATGAATTAATGATAGTGTAATTAACTAGCTCCATCCCTGAAATGTGAACCTTTGCACTACCCTCTCATCTGCCCCCAACCATTTAACCACAAAACAAGGCCTACATGTAACCCTTAATGTAATTACACAAATAAACCCACAATTTGGACATGCATAGCAGTCACACAGTACTTATTTGTGGCACTTATTTAATAAACTTCATAAGTATATTACTCTGTTAATGTTTATGAGAAAGCATTCACTTCGGTAACCGCAATATTACAGTCAAATACACCATTCTGCGATGAGAGCCGTTGCTCACTGAAGGATGGTTTGTTTGAATTCCATTCTAGTATTGCAACCTTTATTTGATTTTCTGCTTAAGTGTCCAATTCATTGTTTGCGGTTAACCCAATTGGCCTCTACTGTTTACCTCCTATTCCGTTGAGCTGCTTGCTGTGTGGTGCCCTCCAGTAGTTCCAGGGGAAACGTCACAGCCAGAGGTTCGTGTGAGCAGCTAATCTAATCTCGCCAGCCCATGCTGGAGGACTAAAACAATTTCTATCCAATGATCATTATCTCCCACTCCCACAGGTGGCAAATTGCTTTAGCATGGGCTGCAAAATTAGGTTTCCCCGAACCTACAGTGATGTCTTTGGCCTTTTACCACAAGGTTTTCATGAGTCCGTGGCGTAGGATCCTAAATTTTACCACAAGAGTGAGTAACGGATCAGAGCAGCGGATTCTTTTCCAGTGAACAGGGGCGGCGGGGTGGGCGTTTGGCGCTCCTCTGTGAATATTTAATCAGGGGTCTGAACGCACATGCAGGAGATTACCGTTTGGCTTGCTGCTGCTGGTGATAACGTGTCAGATCATCGCTGTGGTCTGGATGAACACTCCGATCTGTGGTTATACCATCTCTGGCAGACAGGGAATGTCAGCACTCCTCATTATTTATTTATTATTATTTTTACCTCAGCAACAGCGCTGGAATGTTGTGTCGCTTTAGCACCTAAGCTGAAGCATTTAAAAACTTTTCCAATGATAGTCCCATAATGATGTCAAGATTTCAACACTTATCTCAGAGGTTTCGCCCCCTGCGGGCTTTGTAAGTGGTAACTATCTACTTTCAAAGCAACCGTAGGCATTTTATAGGAAAGCCATTATATTTTTTGAAAAGTATGTAATAATTGTTAAGGGTTCTTTTTCCAGTACAGGCATTGCACAATGTTGTCTTTTGAGCCTTTTGTTCAACTTCTCCACTGCATGCCTACTGTAGCTGCACAGTGTGGTAATTGGTCCAGTGGTTGGATGAACTGCGTTACTTGTGCCTTCCTTTTTCTGATGCCATTAAAGAAAAAGAAAGTTCCACTAAATGGCAGGAACCAGCCTTTCAATTACAGATCTGCCTCTCAGAGAAGAATAATAAGTCAAATCACAAATTTAGGGATATGAAATTTTAATGATTGTTCTGCAGTGGTTAAACCTATGAGATTTACCTGTGTACATTTGTTTCAATACTTAAAATTCTAGAGTGGATCTATTCAGAATATAAATTTCTGTGAAGAATGTTACGTTTCATAATCAGGGTGTGAAATTTGTTTTCATTTCCAAAGCTGCTGTGTCTGTAGTAATAACAATTCCAATTTATTTTTACTTCATTATATGGCAAACTAATGAGAAGTACAGAATTACATTTTAACAGGAGTATTTTTTTTAAAGCTTTCCATTAGTATTTTACATGACTATATATGTCTTGTGCAAATTTTGTCAAATGGAAGATTGAATTTGATGGCAGATTACCTTTCAAAATTTAATGGTAATTTCTTCAAAGCAAAAATGAATTGAATTATGGAAATCTTGACAGTAAATTATGCTTTTCTGAAAAGCAGAGGATTTTTTAAAATATTGAGCAAGTTGCATTGATAAAATATTATGGGTTACAGTCACGAAAGGATACTATCATTAAAAATGGCGCATTCTTTTATACGTTTGGATCACATAATGCACGTGGAATGTAAACAGGCAAAAACCAGAGCATCCACTCGGTGAATAATGCAACATCGCATTATGATGCCGCTGACTCATTGCAGGATGTGATACAGTCCAACACAAATCTGTCTTTCATATAAGCATGCAGACACAGCAATGCTAGTTGGAATGATTAAAATCAGTCAGTGTTTTTCGCTATTGTCTGGAAGTGTCCGTCTCCATGGCACTGTGACCGGATGCTGGTGGTCAGATTGCAGGTGAGGCGATCGGTCAGAAGCGCTGGCTCCCCCGGAGGGCCGAGACGGGCGCCTCCCTCACAAAGGGGACGGGAAAGGGAAGCCGCTCGCGCGCGGCCCCACAATGGCCTGACGTCATGGGTGATGTCAGAGCTGACACCGGCCCTGCCAGCAAGCACTCCCCTTACACAGGGCCTGGCATGGCGCCATACGGAGCTGTGTTTCATGGCTCCGCCCAGGTCATGTGACTCTGTGCAACTCCTAAGTCTGTACCTGTCACCTACAACCTTCACTCTTAAACTTACTCTGCATTTTTAACCTGTGCTCACAAAAACACAAGGCACCCTTATCTTTTATTAAAAAAATACACAAGTAATATACACACGTGCCTTCTTTTTGTCTTATTATTTAATAAGAATCCTTAATCGCTTTTATTCTTGCATGGCAATTTCAAAATAAACAAGCATGTCATCATTACATGTTGAGTTTTAATGGCCTTCACCATTCTTAAAACCGTGGTGTATTTTTAATAAAATGTTTAATTTTATACTTATGTGCATTCTGTTTGTGCATTTCTATTTTTATGGTATTTATTTACAAAGGTAGGGTATATGGTTAAACGCAAACTGCTGTAACCTCTACAGAAATATTATCTGCATCGAGCGATCTGTTATCATGTCTTATGGCATTACCATTTTGGATTATGTAAATATGTGGGTTTGAGGAGACGGTTTTCTGTGATGTCTGCTTGACGTTTTTTTATTCCATTGACACACTTCATGAGATGAAGGCACTGCATACACAAACAATACAGACAATACTGCGCTGACTAGCAGAAACTAAACACTGTCAGAGAGGGTTTCTCTCATGGTTTGATTCTCTGTGTGCACACGCTTCTGTGTGTAAATTTCACAAGTGGTGCTGTGACCTTGTTGGTTTTTGAAAAGGTTTCCTGTCAACCGATGTATGGTATTGCACATGTTGGACAAAAAAGTAGCTGTTGTAGCTCGTTTGTGTTTTTGACTTTGGCTTTCCAGCTGCAGAAACCAGACAAAGGCTCTGTTAGCTTTGGTGGTAGAAAAGGGGCACAGAGTGTGCTTGAAAAGACAATCCACAAAGAGCAAAATAAGCCCTGCCATTCATCCGGGCTGTGGTAAACATGCGCAGCTTGCCGCTTAGCGGTTCCCGCTACCTCCGGTTCCATTGTGCGTGAGTCACCCCAGGAAGGCAAGGAGCCGGGGCTGAGCGAAAGCCAGTCAGTCAGCCGTCAAAGTCAGCCGTCTCAGAACCATGGCAACGGTCGCCTCCTTTGTTTGCGGTGCCTGGCGCGTGCGTCACCGAGCTCTGATGTCATGGTGCGGCACTGTGGGTGAGCTGTGTGGCGGGGCTCGCAGCGTGGACGCTGCCGTGTGCTGTGACCCTGTGTATGTGCCTTTTGATTCCACTGTTAACAAGCACGCTCTGTCTTCATTGTGCTGGGGTACGGCTCTGTGTGTGCACAGGTGTTTGTGTGTGTGTTTGAGTGTGTTTGTGCACTGGGTGTGTGCGTGTATATATGTATATGTATGTTTGTGTAGATGTGCATGTACGCAAGGCTGTGTGTTTGTGTGTATGAGAACCTGCATTTGCGCTAATGAGAGGTATTATATACTAGTATTATATACTAGTTTAAAATGCAGTCATTTTATAGGCCTGTATTGCATTCATGTGCCTGTGGAACCAGAACTCCTTGCATCTCACTCTGCTGCTGCTGCTTGCTGTAAAGGGAGAAAGTGAAACATTAGACATGCATTGAGAATCTTTGCTTTAGTCATAATTAATCTAGGCCAGGTTTATGAACTGAAGGAAAGATATTAGTGGGGAACACTTGTGGGGAAAGGTTCTGCTTCATAGCCTTCTTCAGTGGTCTTATGATTTATTTCTGCTAGCAGTAGCTATGTAATTTCAGGGAGATTTATACAGTTGTTTAAAACCTGTTACTGAAGAATAAATCATATTCTGGTTGTACCTCCTAGCGCAAATAAGCTGCATGAAAAAAAGATAAAGAAACTGGTTTATGAATTTTGTCTGCTCTTGGCAATGAAAAAAATATCCCCATTGTTCCATAGTATTTAACAATTTTTTCATCAATACTTTTTGGCTTTATGTCTCCATAAGGGCAACAGACAAACATAATGGTTCACACACACCTCCAAGAGCCTAGCTTTTTCAAAGTAAAGATTATTGCATGTGGTAATTGCACACAGTGACAGATTTCTGCTGTGAAACACCTGGATTGATTAAAAAACATTTATTATTTAATATAGACTTTAAGCAACACACCCCCTGTGAATTTTAATATCCAGTTTATGCTCTGATTATAATGTACTCATTATGTCTGTTTCTGCAAAAGGTATTTTGTTTCTGTTTTGTCTTACAGCACTCACAGCAGTCACAGCTGCAGTGAACATACTTAAATAATGGTTTTTAGTGGGAGCTAATATCGGTATTAAAATAAACTGGGCTCCCGCTCTGCCCTGGTTACTGTGGGCTTTTTTTGGCGTGAATCTCAAACGCTAATGGAATCTCCAAACTCCTGTTGCTTTGTGTGCCACTGCTCCTCTGTTTACCCTCGCTGTCATGTGTTTGGAGTGTATTCAGGTTAGCCTCATCCTCCTGGCCCTGTTTTCACAGAGATCCGTTATCCCGGCCAATTAGTGTGACAAGGCAGAGCCGTAATCCATACCGTAGCTGACACTATGAAATCCATCTCCGTACGGCCGGCCTGACTCCCCCTCCCTGTTCTGACATACATTACACAGAACCCCCCCCCCCGGTGTGTAGCTACTAACACAGTCACTCAACCTGTGAAGTAGAATATAGCCCTACTGCGTGTAGCTACTAACACAGTCACTCAACCTGTGGAGTAGAATATAGCCCTACTGCGTGTAGCTACTAACACACTCACTCAACCTGTGGAGTAGAATATAGTCCTACTGTGTGTAGCTACTAATACACTCACTCAACCTATGGAGTAGAATAAAGCCCTACTGTGTGTAGCTACTAACACACTCACTCAACCTGTGAAGTAGAATATAGCCCTACTGTGTGTAGCTACTAATACACTCACTCAACCTGTGGAGTAGAATATAGCCCTACTGTGTGTAGCTACTAACACACTCACTCAACCTGTGGAGTAGAACATAGTCCTACTGCGTGTAGCTACTAACACAGTCACTCAACCTGTGGAGTAGAATATAGCCCTACTGCGTGTAGCTACTAACACACTCACTCAACCTGTGGAGTAGAATATAGTCCTACTGTGTGTAGCTACTAATACACTCACTCAACCTGTGGAGTAGAATATAGCCCTACTGTGTGTAGCTACTAACACACTCACTCAACCTGTGAAGTAGAATATAGCCCTACTGTGTGTAGCTACTAATACACTCACTCAACCTGTGGAGTAGAATATAGCCCTACTGTGTGTAGCTACTAACACAGTCACTCAACCTGTGGAGTAGAACATAGTCCTACTGCGTGTAGCTACTAACACAGTCACTCAACCTGTGGAGTAGAATATAGCCCTACTGCGTGTAGCTACTAACACACTCACTCAACCTGTGAAGTAGAATATAGCCCTACTGCGTGTAGCTACTAACACACTCACACAACCTGTGAGTAGAATATAGCCCTAATATGTAGCTACTAACACACTCACACAACCTGTGAAGTAGAATATAGCCCTACTGCGTGTAGCTACTAATACACTCACTCAACCTGTGGAGTAGAATATACTGTGTGTAGCTACGAACACACTCACTTAATCTGTGCAGAATCATATAGCTGGTGAAGATAGAGTGAACACTCATCTTACTATTTCTTTTGAACAGTAAAATCACTCCTTAATTTCTCATTTCTTAAATCAGTTGTTGGCTGAGATTCACCCGAACCAATTAATGTGATGGCTTTGCTGTTTGCTCATATCCATGAAATGGCCCATTGTGTTGTTGAGATAATAATATGAGTGGTCTATTATTTTTAGTAATATTTTGTAAATGGATCCTTAACAGATCTGTTCAAGTAAAAAGCCAGTGGCACTGTGTTAAATTTTGCCGTGCTATTCTATGCTTCTCTTTTTGAAGTGCTTAATACTTTATATTATTTTTAGCAATCACAGTATTCTTAGAGGAATTGAGGCTTTCGTTATGGTGTTCTGAACGAGCAATGTTAAAAACGGAGAGATAAATCACGGCATGTCAAGAGAACCAGACAGTTTGGTCAGATCACAAGTGGGTAAGCCGTTTTTGTACTTTTTAAATTGATTTTC
This sequence comes from Albula goreensis, assembly GCA_022829145.1. Taxonomy (NCBI): domain Eukaryota; kingdom Metazoa; phylum Chordata; class Actinopteri; order Albuliformes; family Albulidae; genus Albula; species Albula goreensis. The sequence goes on from CM040753.1 coordinate 32,870,787, forward strand.
TGAAATTCAGTGCCGTTATATGCAATCTTATTTGTATAGCGCTTTTTACAAGTTGTCACAAATTGGCTTTCAAACTTAGTCCCAGGCCTGAAACCCCCTCAGAACAAGCCAAAGCAACAGTGGCAAGGAAAAACTCAAAACAGGAAGAAACCTTGAGCAGAACCTGGCTCATAAGGGGAGTCCATCTGCTTCTGGCCAGCACTGGGCAGATTTAAGCAAAGAGTAAATGCAGAATGGTATGAAATATGCAGAATAAAATCTTACATGAATCATACTTACTCAAATATTTACTGTAATCAAAACAATCACAATAACTGTACCAATGACAATAATGATATTAGTAATAATGTACTATAAACAACTACATATTAATAATGCAGTTAAAGATGAAAGCAAAGCATTGATTAGTGGATGATAAAATTAGTAGGAATGAAAAACAGAGAAGCAGGAAAGGAGAAGGGGAAAGGAGGTATCCATGTGCACTAAGGAAAAAGCCCAGCAGACTAGCACGATGGCAGCATACCAAAGAGACGAAGGGCACAGCGTGTGCATTCATTGGCATGTAAAAACGTCGTGAGACGTGTCTGTTTAGCGGTTACAGGCAATGCCCCCTGGTGGCGCTGCAGGACGGTGCGGCCACCCTCAAGGCTGCATGAAGAGGACCTTGGTTACCAGCAGAGGCTCGGTCTCGGTCTCAGACCTGGTTGTCATGGACACAAATGCAGCGGGGAGAGAGGGATTAAACTGTGAAGTTCCTGACTGGCTCTGTCTGAATCAGAAGCAGGAGAACGCTAACCTGGGCCGCTCAAGAGGTGTGCCCGCAGTGGGTTTTGATACGCATGGCTGGCAGAAGGACTGCGCATGTACATGCTTCCATTCCCTTCATGACGACCTGCTTTCGATAACAAAATGCACAACTGCGCATTTGTGTTTCACGATCACAAGCTGGCCTTACGGCCACCATGTTCCAAGAAATGTACAACTTCACACATACAAATGCCATCGATGACAGAACATTTATCTCCAGCTAACTTGTCCACTGATTCACACACACACACACACACACACACACACACACACACGCATGCATAGACCAGAACATTGAAATTCTGACAGATAAACCCAGACAGCCCTTTTTAAGTGAGCATGAACAGTATTTGTGGGATAATCTGTTGGGCTGTGAAGTACGTCTGTCTGTGCATGATGAGGGCTGAATCATTTTCCATCTGGAGGCTTTGAGATAGCTGTGAGCAGGAGGCACAGCTCATCACCGAGGCCTTCACCCTACCGAGGACACAGTACGAAGTGTGTGACTGTCACACTCATCATACCTACAGCTCAGCCTCTCCGTTCTGTGTGTGTGTGTGTATGCATATGTATGTGTATGTGTACATGTGTGCTTGTGTGTGTGTGTGTGTGTTTGTGTGAGTTTTTTGTGCATGTATGCATGTGTGCTTGTGTGTTTGTAAGTGTGTGTGTGTGTGTGTGCGTGCGTGCAGTTTGTGTGTGCGCGCATACGTGCGTGCATGCATGCGTCTGTGTGTGTGTGTTTTTGTGTGTGCATGCATGTGTGCTTGTGTGTTTGTAAGTGTGTGTAGTGTTTGTGTGTGTGTTTGTGTTTATGCGTGCAGTGACTGCGTGTGTGTGCATTTGCAGGGTTTGTGTGTGTGCGCATACATGCGCGTGAGTGTTTTTGCGTATGTGTGTGTTTGTGTGTGTGCATGTGCAGTGTTTGTGTGTGTGTGTGTGCATACATGTGTGCGCATGTTCAGTGTGTGTGTGAGTGCTTGTGCATATGTTTAGTGTGTGTGTGCGCATGTGTAGTGTGTGTGTGTGCATACGTGTGTGTGTGTGTGCGTGTGTGCGCATGTGCAGTGTGTGTGTGCCCATACATGCGTGTGTGTGAGCGTGTGCGCATGTACAGTGTGCGTGTGTGTGTGCGCTTGTGCAGTGTGTGTGTGCCCATACATGCGTGTGTGTGAGTTTGTGCGCATGAACAGTGTGCGTGTGTGTGCAGTCCTGGTTCAGTAAGGGGTTAAGGAACATCTGCAACCCTCCAGTCACATGAACAATGGTGACGCAACCACATCACCAAGTCTAAACACATTAGTGAGGAGAAACGGTTCCCATTCTCCTGTTTATTTAACATTTAAAGAGCAGAAATGAAACAAACGCTATCTCAAACCAGCCAAATGGCGTCTGAGTTTTCCCTGACCGCTCTTCCCCTCACACGTCTCAGCAATCACTCTGCATGCCACTGCCCATATCAGAGCCGAGCAGGAAAGACGTTTTTAACCCTCGCGGCTGTCAGTGCTCGTTTAGCGATTACATGCTGTGGCACAGTGATGGCGTTCTGACTGCACGCCATTGGCTGGCTCTGCACCCTCTCCGTCCACCAGCGTCTCCGAGTGTGCCCCTCCAGGGCACTATGACAGAGTGACGGCTTGTTATGGTTGAGATATGTTATGCTAATCACAATTTGTTTTGCTGTGTCTTCCCTCTCGTAAATTGCTCTCGTGCCACATACTGCAGTCAGCCTAGTTTGTGAAGCGTATTTGTTATCTGCCGAAGAGACCTCCGGCAATACTCGGCCTGTGTGCGTGTGTGTGTTTGTGTGCGTGCGTGCGTTTGCGGTGTGCTTGTGTCTAAGTGTTTGTGCATGTATGTGCAGACACTGGGAGGCCTTGTGAACTGTAGAGGTCTGAAAACACATATCTATTTGTCTGCTGTGTTTTCCTGGCAATAAGAGGGAGTTTCCCACAGCTGTAGGTCTTTCACCAAGAGGCTGTTGCGTATTATTATGTTATCCCTGACATCGTGATTGGATTTATGGTGACATTCCGCCAATTGGCAAAAACTCAGAGCCTGTTCGTGAAAACACACAGGTGAGACTCCAAACACAAGTGGACCCACTTCAGTGTTTGGTCTTTAGGAGATCTTTAGGGGATTAGGACATGCGATACTGCCGGCCGCTGAATAACAGAGGGATCAAGATTCACGGCTGAAATTGAAAACTGAGGGGACCGGCTGGAGCTGTCTGAATTTGAGAATCCTCAGGGTTATTGTGGAGAAGCGCCGTCACCTTTGGGTGAGGGGTCCGGGATGGTGGGAGGATGCAGACGGCGTGCGTGTGTGGGGAGGCACCCGCGGGTCTGAAGAGGAGCTTGGCCGAACACCAGGCTTCCGCCGGCGCTGGAGCGTCCTGTTTCCTGATGACAAAAGCAGAGGCCGAAGAGGCGCGCGAGCAGCACCCGGTCCCTCGGCTGGCGACCCTGCAGTGTGAAACAGGAGCCGTCGCTCCCCCAGGACCAGAGCTGCAGGGCTCAGGAGAGCGCTTCCTCTCCGCCTCTCACAGCGGCGTTCCACCCCGGCGCGCTCCTCACTCCGGCATGGCGGCCAGCCTCACTGCGGAACTGGGCAGCTTCACTTTCCGCCGGCACTCCTGGGTCTGGTAGGTGAGAGGCCCCAGGCTGGTGTAGCCTGAGCAGGGCCACTACTGGTGACTTTGTCCCTGGACTTATTCGTGCTCTGTGGTTGGGTGGTGAGCAAGGCCGGTGCGTGCTCTGTGGTTGGGTGGTAGGCAGGGCCGGTGTGTGCTCTGTGGTTGGGTGGTGAGCAAGGCCGGTGTGTGCTCTGTGGTTGGGTGGTGAGCAAGGCCTGTACATGCTCTGTGGGGAGTGCTGGGGGTGCTGGTCCCAGATGGGGCCCTCTCTCCGGGCCATGTGCCCAGCCTGGCGAGATGTCGAGCGTGAAATCAGTTCTGCAGTGCCATCATGGACAGGATCCTACTCTGCACTGTCACATTACACTCTTCTGTAGAGGTTCTGTTACAGGTTGTGGTTGTATGTGTGTGTGTGTGTGTGTGTGTGTGTGTGTGTGTGTGTGTTACCTTTCTTGTCTGTTTTGATGTTTGTATGTTTACATGTGAGCTAATCTATTGGATATGTTTATTGGTTTGGTATGCACTTTTATGTCTTGTTTTGTGTTGTTATGCCATGCCTGCGTGTGTGTGTATGTGTGTGTGTGTGCATAATATGTGTGTGTCTCGCATTGCAGTTATTGAGCCGTCTTTGTGTGAGCCCAGCTGCTCGTCCTGCAGCATTTGTAATGACTGAGTGAGAGACTCTCATTAGACCTGCCGTTTCAGCAGCTAACAGCCTCAGCAAACTGCTCTCTCCCTGTGGCTGCCGTGACCATAATGGCAACACGCAGCTCTGCTCACATCACAAACACTCAGCGTTGGGGGGTTCGTTCAGCACCGGGCATTAAGAGGCGGCCGGGACAAACTGCCAGTTACCCTTGGTGGTCCTTACTGATTCTCTGTGAGCTTCATACGAGACCCTTTGAATAACCTTTGTCCCAAGAGCTGTAGGACAAGCACTCATCTGTGTAATGTAGAGCTGCAACGCATAGTCACCTTTCACCATATAATAATACAATGTTGTTTTGACTTTGGTTAAATGCTCATTTTACCCCAGAGAAAATTGCGCTGGTGTCGCTAACTTTGATTAGCTGTGTGAACATGAGCCCATCCGGACTTCATTAAAATGAGGTGAGTGATGTTGTACGAAGTGCTCTGTTACAGCTTCACATGGTTACAGCTTCACATTACTTTAGTTAGCCAGGCCCATGCAGCAGTAAAGTGGGCCTATGATGAGCCCTTCCCTGGTATTTCGCCCCTGGCACTCGTGCAAGGGCCAGGCCCTCCTGTGGGTCACACTGCAGTCTTTATTCCGCGTCTCTCTGCTCTATAGCGGACAGCCCGTTCCACTAAACGCTCCTCAGCCCGGGTATCCCGGCTCTCCATTAATCAAAGCTAACCTCATTTTAAATGTGTAATTAGGTGGAGTGGAGGGTATATCAACAGCGGCATGTGGCATTAACGTGTTCTGCGACAGCAAACAGTGGGCCCCTTTTCAGTTTGCGAAGAAGCATGGGAAATTGGGTTTAATCCTCAGATTGACGTAAGCAGAGGTGAGGATTTGGGTAGCAATGCTCAGAGCGGTTGCTGTGAGGAAAAACCGCGAACAGAAGATGGTGTGTCCTTGGGCATTGAGTGTCATGCATGCATTCCTCCATAGCCTGGTAGCATACAGTGGAGGATTATTAGCATTACATTACATTATATTACAGTCATTTAGCTTTTATCCAAAGCAACTTACAGTTGGTTAGACTAACCAAGGGCCAATCCCCCCTGGGTGATCTGTGGGGCTACGGGCCTTGCTCATGTGCCCAACAGCAATGGTGTTCTTGCTGTGGCTGGACTGGGGCTTGAACTGCCAACCGTAGGGGTCCCAGTCATGTACCCTAGCCACTACACTACAGGCTGCCACCTAGCAGAGGAACCGCACAGACAGGAGTGCAGGAGAGCACCTTGGCGAAGAATATGACAGAGACAAGTGCAGGGCTGCAAAACACTATGCTGGATAAGTGCAGTTGACTGAAGATGGGGACTGTAGAGGAGATCGCTGAGCTGAACAGAGTGTAGAAGTGTATGACAGAGGAGGAGTATGCCAGAGGTCAGCGTGCTGGAGGATAGATTGCACTGGAGGATAGTGTAGGGAGAAGAAAAAATGTCAAATTGAAATGGAAATCTGTATTTTGGAAAGTGCAGTGGGCTATAAATGGTAGGCTAGATAATGTAGTGGAGGATGATATGGTGCTAGAGAGTGCTATGTCGGAAAGTGCAGCAGATAACAGTGCTGTGGAGTTCACCAGTAGACAGTGTAGTGGAGGGAAGTACTGCAGAGGAGAATACTATGATGTAAAGAGCAGGAGAGAGTGGCACCAGGCCATAGAACATAGGTGAACATAGGGCTGTCCTGTACATCACAATGGAGAACAATGTTTGCTGTGGATAGCGGAATGTAAGTGTCAAAAGCGCAGGTCACTACTTTGTTCCTCTTTGAAGTCAGACACTAACGCTCAATCCTCCAGAGCAGACAAATCATTCGGTCTGACCTGGAGTACAAAGCCATCTCCATCTTAGAAAGGGCTTTTATGTAGAGGGACAATGTGCCTTTGAATGGAGCAAAAACGCACTGAGGATAAAAACAGGTAGAAGTACTTGTCATTTTCCTATTACCTTACAGTTAAAAGAGTTTTATTGCTGTGGAGCTATTTTACTATTATAGTCTTTGGATGCAGTTGTATTTCCTTTGAATCTCTTTGTAACATTTAGGAAGACAAAGTGTCTTTACTTGCAGGTGAAAGTGACATTTCACTGTTTCGTTAAGCTTGATTGTACTCAGTATTATAAAATATGTATTCATTCATTCATTTAATAGTGAACCATGATTTGTTTGAATGCAAGTACCCAAAAAGGGCATACACTTGACTGATAGTTGTGTTGAAGCACGGCATTGTGGGAAATCAATATGTCCTATCTCCTTTTATACACCCATTTCCCTTTTGTAGAGGCTTTTGTATGCATGCTTTGTGTGTGGATACTTTGCGGCTAGAATGTGAATAACACAGTGCCCAGCATCACGCCTGTAAGTTGTCCCCGTGTGTGTAACTTAAGCCTGCAGAAGCAGGGCAGTGTGAGTCAGCCCTTACTCTCACCAGCATCATCTCTGTGATTACATCACTGTTACATCACTTTCGCACAATCCCTGTACACAGCCTGTCCTATAACAGACTGTCTGGAGAGCTGATCTTACAGACCTGTCTCAGTCACTGTTTTGATCTTACAGACCTGTCTCAGTCACTGCCCTGATCTTACAGACCTGTCCCAGTCACTTTTCTGATTTTATAGACCTATTTCATTCCTGTCCTGACCTTACAAATCTGTTTCAGTCACTGTCTTGATCTTACAGACCTGTCTCAGTCACTGTCTTGATCTTACAGACCTGTCTCAGTCACTGTCTTGATCTTACAGACCTGTCTCAGTCACTGTCTTGATCTTACAGACCTGTCTCAGTTACTATCTTGATCTTACAGACCTGTCTCAGTCACTGTCCTGATCTCACAGACCTGTCTCGGGCACGAAAAATAACAAGAGTGCTCCGAATTTCACCATTTGCTGTCACAGCTGTCTGGGCCTGGATCCTCACACTCTAGTTCCTCGGAGCAAGAGCCAGACCAGCTTCTCTGGATTAATGCATCAGCTGTTTTGGCATTTCCTTAAAACAAGCCTGATCAAATGGCCACATTGGCAAGATAGGCCCATGGGCCCACTTTAATTAATCAATTTGTGTTTTTCAATCTTTCACCAGTTTCTGTTAAGGCTGGCGCTGCCAAAGCCTCTCACATTGCAGAGGAAATGAGACATAATAGGTTTAAATAAACACATTTATGTGCTGCTGGAGAGTAGCGGTGAAGAGGCTAGAGAGTAATGCCCCCCTCCGAACACAATCCTTCCTGTATTACTACCGGGTTTCAGGTTACTCGTTGCCACTGGATGTAAATACCTAGTGTAGGATGTACTAACCTGTGCTTGTCCCATTACTGGATGAGATAATTATCGCAAACCTGAACCGTACTGTGAATCCACTTCCTTTGCTGCTTTACCTCGCCCTGTAAGAGATGGTGGTGGGGGGATATCGGACTTCACCCCGGCGCGTTATCTAACACGCCGCCGCGTCTCGGTTCCTGCGGCGGTGGGTCAGCGAGGCGCCCGCAGCATCCCTCATCCCCGCCGCTGCAGCTATTGCGCAATCGTCAGCGCCGATTTATAAAGCGCAGGATCGCTTCCCCCCTCATCCCTCCAGCCCTCCCAGTGCCCTCCTGTCTCTGTTACTCACATCACATGGCCCACCATCATCCAAAGCTGGACAGGAAGCCCGTAACTTCCCACAACCAAAGGAGAGAATCGTCTGCAGCGTCTTACGTACAGCGCCATCTGTGATTTAGCACGTTGTCAGCATTAGCCTTCTCACCAGGCGGTCCTGTTCTCAACTTTATTTATGTGGATGGGTAAAGGCAGCGGATTCGCCTCAGCATGATGACAAGTTGACCTTCTCGATTCAAAGGCTACGGAGTCTTCTGTAAATTTGTTTTATCTTGCATTACATTTGTGAGAGTTGCAGACCTTTAGAAATTGCTGTGTAGAGTGCAAATGGAAACAAAGCATCACCGGTAGCATGCAGTCACCAAGGCTAAATGGAGTGACCCAAACTAATTCTCGGTCCCAACAAGAACTGCAATCATGGCTGTGTGTCTGCTGTCAGTCTAAATGAAAACAACTGCAGACAGGCTCACTGTGTTCTTTTGTTCAACCAGTAGACCAGAACAAATTAGAAACCGAACAGAAGATAGGAAGAGAGCATCTGGAAGATATGAGTGTATTCTGGAAGAGAAAGGAAAGGTCCGGCTTCTGAGTGGCTCACATGGTCAAGTGTTTGCCTGGGAGCCTGAGGTTGGGTGTTCAAATCCCAACCTTGCCATTACCAGCAATGGCCGGCAGTGTGTGATCGGTGGTGCGCCTGCACAGGCAGTGTGTGATCGGTGGTGCGTCTGCACAGGCAGTGTTTGATCGGTGGTGCGTCTCCACAGACAGTGTGTGATCAGTGGTGCGTCTGCACAGGCAGTGTGTGATCGGTTGTGCATCTGCACAGGCAGTGTGTGATCGGTGGTGCGTCTGCACAGACAGTGTATGATCATGGTACGCTTCCAGCGGAAAAGAAGCAAGGAGCAGTCGTCACTAGAGGTCATAGGAACCATGTGCCATGGTATCCTCCTCCTGAGTCTGTAAGAGCAGGGCGCTGCAGTGGAATAACCAGTTCGGGTGTGGGGAAAAAGGAAAAAAATCCAAAAAAAGGAAAAATACTGGTAATACTTGTTATAAAGAAGCTGAAAACCAAAGGCTTTGGTGTAGAGGGGAAAACAACTGCGCTGCCCAGCCAACAGTGGGAGGGACTTCCAGAAACGAAACCAGCTTGAGCCAGCTTTGCTCAAGACTTACACTTCTAGGCAATACCCATACTTGGAATCTCTTAGCAGTGGCTCTTAGGTGTAGTGCTTAACGTTTCACTTTCAATTCCCAAAAAACGCACTGCTTTTGCTTCCCTGAGAAAGCTATTTTCAATAAACTGATCTGCTTCTGTAAACTTATACCTGTTTAAGTTGAGGAAATAATGTAAAATGTGTATAGGCTAACCTGGGTAAAGGCCTTGCCTGGCACATAAATAATAATGTGAAATGTAAGCTATTGAGTTGTATCTAACAGGCTTTCTCAATTATACTAGCAGGATTCTGTAATGCCTGTCCCTCTTTGATAAACCAGTAAGAGGATGATCTCTTCCCATTGAAACCACTGGCGTTTAAAATGCTTAAAGTCTATCTGCTGGGCTACCATTCCTTTAGGAACCCCATGAAGTATCAGTGTCAATCCCAGCACCAACTTAACTCATTCATCCTGCCTCCAAGTACTCAAGAATGACTAATAGGAATCAGGTTTAGTGTCTCTCTCTTTCTCTCTCTTTCTGTCTCTCTCTTTCTCCTTCTCCTTCTATTGGGGGATCGTCTGGGTAGCTGTAAACCCTGTGTGACTCACAGTGTAGTTATGGAACTCAGGGATGTTGCTAGACTTTTAGCACTGCTGTGGCCCAGGCCCCCAGTGCCCACATCCTCACACTTACAATTTATGATACATTTTCAAAAACGAGTTATTTTTCATGCTCATTTTCATGATCAATGGGGCACAACAAATTATTACTGGGGCCCGTGCCCCAGTAAATAGGGTCTGGTGATGCCCCTAATGGAAAGGATAGCGGATATGCCGACATGCACACTGACAGCATGTGTCAATGGTGTGATGAAGGCTTTGCTGAGGGTGATGGTTGAGCTGGGCTCAGTCAGGAGCGTGTATGACTGTGACTGTGCTGAAGCCAGGCTGCCACCCTTAATGTCCCTCGGCGGGATCTGATGGCGAAAAAAGTGAAAGACGTCAAACGGAATCATGCAGATCTGGCAGCCTCATTTTAGCAGAGACTGGAACGGGGTTAACATACATACAATGTACATACAGTAGAATATAGTGTGATTTTCTTATAGATATTGTGGATCAGTGTTTGTAACGTTAAAATGTCCCAGGTTGCTCATAAGGCATGTGACCCAAAACAGAGGTGCAGATGAGGTTATAACCTGCTGTAGTGGCTGCTTGTGGATGCTAGTAAGTGTAGCCTGGTTGGTGAATGGGCCTGCACTGCCCTCTCCTGGCCAAATGCACAAATGACGCTACATACCAGCTGTTGGCTAGTGGTTATGGATCATTATAATTTTGTTTAAATTTATAATTTATAGCACTTGCTTAATAATGTAAAACTTGGTAATATAGTGATTTGAATTTGTAATTGCACTCTAAATATAAAAATAAAAAAACACTCTAAAAGTAAATATTTTCTAAAAAACCCTGCTTCATCCATTGAAAATGTGAAGGAGTTTTTGACAGTCTTGCTTTGAAGGTCACAGTGCCAAATATAATTCAGTCTTTCAAGTCAACAACAGAAAGGAACATTTTCCCTTTTCACAATAAATTTGACGTAATTTTTCTTTTGTTTTACCATTCGGCAGCATCCTCTGTCTACTTTTCTGAGTAACATTGACCTACATTTATAATAATTTAAAGCAGGAACACAGAAAATGTTGTACAGGTTTTGAGAGCCATCTAGTGTATCTTTTACATCATTACAAGTCTTGTGTGTCAAGGGTACCAATGTGCAGGTTAGTCTCTCTAGCTCATGTTATGGGTATTTTATCTTATTTATGAAGTAAAGGTTTTGTACCTCTCATGCTGTTGTAAAATGAATATTAATTATGTATTAAAAACTGTGTATTGATTCAAAGTGGCTATAGTAGTATTTTTGCAAGTTTTTTTCAATCTACAGAGATTGGTATAGTTGTAAATTCAACAATTAAAGTATTTCACACCAAATGCTTCTCTGAGACTCTGTAGTAGCAGGAGACCCAGGGGAATTGAGCACATAGTGTTGAAAGGTGCAGCAAGCTTGACTGTGAATTTCTGTCAGTGGTGCCATAAGCTCTTCAACCTCAAGGGAGGTAATTAAGAAGAAGCATGACTGAAGTGTTGTCGGCATGGTTATCGCCCTCCCCTACTCTCCCTCCTGCTCTCTCCTCCGTCCTCATGATGCACGACAGAGTTGGCATCGCGCTGCCGAACAACGCTTTACCGAACAAGAGGACGTGACGCTCCGGCCCCTCATCGCGCTCTTAAACAAACGTTCCCTCGCCGGCCCGGCGCGAGCGGATGTGCGATTGTGTGGGTGACCATGGGCTCGGCCGCGTGTTGATACAAGGCTTAAGGAGCTGTAAAGAGCTTCCCACTATCCAGAAGCATCTGGATAGCATTACCACAAAGTGCTTTTTCAGCACGCCGGCTCCTGGGAATTTCACAAGCTTTGTGAATGAGTGTCTCTGGCCCACTCCCTAGAATTTAATTATCCGGTGTATCGGCGCTCTTTGATTAACGCTAGACCCGCCGATGTAATTAAGAGACGTAACCGAGGCGTCAGGGATGGTGGGACTTTAAACTCTGAGACACCCCTGGCATCAGTGTGACAGCCCGGCATTAGAGGAGCCACCGACGCGACCTTCGCCGGCGCGCCCTTCGCCGGTGCTCGGCGGGGTATTATCCACGTGATCGGCGGGGTGAATGCGTGTTAATGGCCGGCCGGCGGGCCTGAGCGGAGCTTTGTGCGGCGGCCCCTCAGTCACACACAGGAATGCGTGGAATGTCCCTGCCACAGCACAAGGTTTGATGTGGCCTGGGAGTTTGTGTAAGAGCTACGACAAAACACAGAGAGGACACATGGTACTCCGCTGCTGCTGAATGACAGACCTGGACCGGGACAGCACAGAGGGCCCATTCAGCTGATACTACACTGACTTTTTATTCTCACTCATACATGCTGTATGATAATCACTGTTAGCACGTATAACATCACTGTTAGCACTGGCCCCTGGGGATTGATAGCAGCTTTTAGCTTCCTTTCTGGATTTCAAGTGCATGGATACTAGCATTATATAGTAGCCAGGCACACTCAGTCTGCATTAGCCAGGTATACACTGAGTCTACATTAGCCAGGCTGCACACACACTCAATCTGCAGTAGGTAGACATAGCCAGTTTGCAGGTGCCAGACACACCCAGTCTGCTTTAGCCAGGCATACTCAGTCTGCATTAGCCAGGCATGCTCAGTCTGCCTTAACCAGGCACACACAGTCTGCGTTAGCCAGGCACACTTAGTCTACCGTAATTAGGCACAATCAGTCTGTGTTAGCCAGACACACTCAATCTGCAGTAGGTAGACATAGCCAGTTTGCAGGTGCCAGACACTCCCAGTCTGCTTTAGCCAGGCATACTCAGTCTGCGTTAGCCAGGCATGCTCAGTCTGCCTTAACCAGGCACACCTAGTCTACGTTAGCCAGGCACACTCGGTCTGCATTAGCCAGACATACTCAGTCTGCATTAGCCAGGTATACTCAGTCTGCATTAGCCAGGCACACTCAATCTGCATTAGCCAGACATACTCAGTCTGCATTAGCCAGGCACACTCAGTCTGCATTAGCCAGGCACCCTCAATCTGCATTAGCCAGGTATACTCAGTCTGCAGTAGGCAGGCACACTCAGTCTGCATTAGCCAGGCATAATCAGTCTGCATTAGTCAGGCGTACTCAGGGACACTTAAACATTATTTCACACAGAAACCAAAAAAAAAAACCACCATTCACGTACACAGTTAAATATCCAAAATGCTGCTGCTGTTTTAAGTCTAGTGGCTGAACTGATGGTTTGAAATGCATATAATGTAAGTGAATACAATTTAAATTAATTACATTACAAAATGAACTTTTGGATTTGAGGCCCCCATTCATAATGGTATATTTATATATCCAAGCTGTTAATGATGTGGACTATCTTTTTCTTCACATTTGAATATGATTTTAGTTTGTTTATGAAGAGCCATCATTGGACGGGCGACAAACGCTGCCTATGATCTACGCAGCATGTGCTGTCAGAGATTAAGAGCTGGATAGAAATGCTCCACAGAGAAAAGAAGTCATTCTAAATGGAGCATCATCACATTCCGTTTATTATATTTCAATATTTTATCTCCTAAGAATTTCATATCAAGTGCGCAATGCTCAACTTTCAAATTTGCATCTGAGTAGATAAATGAGGGCTCATTATTAAAGTGCTTTTGAAATATGGTGATTTTGTAGATTTTGCAAAAATATTTTGGCTGATACGCAGTGTTGTAATCGCCCAGCAGATGTACGGTCAAACAGTAGCCGGTGTCTCTGACGTGCGTTTTGGGAAATGCTAAATGCTAATCTTGAGCGTGTGCACGTCAGTCCCAGAAGGGAACTGAGTCCGTTCCTCAGTTCCGTTCCAGGTCTGCCCGTGAGCCCTGCCTCTACGCTGCTTCCACAGAAGGGAAGTGGCTTTAGTCTGAAGGCTTATTTGTAGTCGGGAGTGAGACTGACACCAGTGCCATGACCGGCAGATAGCCGTCCCGGGGCAATGATTCGGAGGTCTCCTTGTCACAGAGGTAGAGTCCACTTCGACTTCAGCGAAGAAGTGATCAAGAGAATCCACTCCTCCAACCTCAGGTCAGCTCTCCCTGTTCTCTCCTCTCTCCAAACTCTTACACAAGTTCGGTGAACTTTGGTGAGAGAGCATTCCATCAAAGGACCCTCAAGTCTGCGGTTAAGCTGTTAGCTGGACTTTGAAGTGTTTATTCTCATTAGAGGAGCTAGGCAATGTGATGTTTATGAGCAGATATAGGATGTAGATTATTACTGAGAAGCTGGTTCTCGTTTCCTAAGTGTAACTTTCAAGATAATGACAAACTGTCGGTCATCAAATGCCTTGAGATGGGGACGTGGTCAATGAGTTTGACTGTTCACCTTTTTATTCCTTGTTTCAGTTTTCATTTCTGTGTCATTTAATTAAGTTTTAGAATTTTGTGTCAATCTTGTGCAGCACATGTAAAGCAAACTTTTGTCAGTGAAGCGAATGAACGGAATGACATTGAAGGTACTGTACAGCTTCTTTTGACTCGATTTAATTTGATTAGATTTTTGTGGGTTTGAATTTGAAGGAAAACCTGAACTCACTTAGTTCTGAAATGTTTGAGAACTCATGTGGTTATGACATATGATGAAATTCTTATTTCCTTCAGCTGAAATTAATAAACAATATCATGAAAAATAAACAGCAAGTGCTGAGATATGGAGTGTACAGTGTAAACAGAACTGAGTCACAGGCTCAGAAATGTTGGATACCCTTGGGCTTCCAGAAACCAAGGCAGTCATGACTTTTAAAAGCATATTAAAACGTCGACATACTGCGACATACTGACTGAGGAGACCATAGAGTTTCCTGTGGGAATTTGCATACACTGCAGACACTTTACATATGTGGAAGTGATCATATTGTTATGAGTGTGTGTGTGTGTGTGTGTGTGTGTGTGTGAGAGAGAGAGAGAACCTTATGAATTTGTGTGTGTCAGTGATAGTCTCTGTGTTTTTGATGGCTGTATTTGTGTGTGCCTGTCTGTCCACCTGAATGTATATGTGGACCTATGTCTGTGTGTTGGAGTTGTTGGAATGTATTATTTTTAGTGTGTATGGGAGTATGTCTGTTTTCCTGTGAATATGATTGTGTGTGTGTGTGTGTGTGTGTGTGTAAGCCATAACTTTCTCCATGCAGTCCTGCAGATAGGGGCTCTTTGGATGGGTGTGTGGAAGTTACTCATCAACACAAACGGCAACAGAGGCAATCTCTCTGTGAAATGGATTTATTGTAAACCACACAAATCAAATATTTGTATTGCATGATGGTTCTTGTAGGTTTTAGCAGTCGATGAGCTATCAAGCCATGTTTGACTGTGTAGGGGACTAAGGTGTGTCACGAGATTAAATGTTTTTTTGTGTTTTGTGTTTACAGCCCCGGGCAGTGTGAAAGTAAAGGACTGGGTTATGAGCGCACTAAAGACGTGCAGTTTTACTGGTGATTAACCCCCAAACAGGGCTAACGTTTGGAATAAGGTTCAACAATACTTGTTTGAATAAGAGAGATGTACATTTCCAGAAGGTATTTTCATTTCCTTAATGCGATTCTCTTAATTTCCATTCACACGTTGACGCACCCTCCCACACACACACACACACACACACACACACACACCCACAGAGGCGTGCGTATGCAGTAGTCATCGCAATATTTACATGCTCACATAGGCATGCATGTGCATGCACTCGTATACACTCAGACTGGGGAAGACAGCATGGCTGCAGCGTTTAGCCTGAGGTAACCCGCTGCTGTGAGACTACACAGTCCAGGCCCAGCAATGGAAAAACAACCCACCCTCTCTAAATCACCAGGCCATAGAGCAGCATTTAAAATAGAGCTTGTGTTCTGTTTATCCTGATAATGCCAGCACAAGGCCTTCTCTCCATCGCTCCCAGGTCTTAATGAAAACAGAAGAGTCTGACAACAGCCAAACGTGATGTCTTTCTTCCATTCCCCTCTGCCATGGCATAGGTTTAATTCCAAACCATCGGGTTCGAATGAGCTTAGCTCATCCATAGTCGTTCCGTGCCATCCCTCGCTTGTTATTTTCTGAAGTAGGTTTGCTGCTTGGATAGTTTTTGACTTTGTTTAATCGCCGTTCCTCGGTTTGCGTTCATACCTGCTGGCATCAGCGCCGTAACTCGCGTGTGACAGGCAGGAGATCATATCCAGCCACCAAAGGGCTACTTGGCCCCATGGCATCAATTCAGTTCATGATGCTTTTTTTGGGTCTGTTAAGTGCCTGTTATGTATTTCAAAGGAGGCTGGTGAATTCTCTCCCTTGACATCAGAGCCTTTTAGGGAAAAATAACATTTGGGAAAAATGTAGAGATTGAGCTTAGAGCACAAAAGTTAAACTAGCTGCTTTTTTTTCATGCTGAATTCCTGGCAGTCTTGAACCCTCTTCCTCTAAAAATATTTAATGACTGCTCCCAATTTAATTGTGGCATTTACTTCAGTCATGGCCATCTAAGTCACTCAGCGCTGAAACGTTGACATTAGACGTAATGTTAGCTTCCTCCGCACGGGACGCAAATAACCGGCGCGAATCCGTTTCATCTTTAAGATCAAGGGCAACTCCTTAACTTAGGCCCGATTCCGCTCTGCTCCATGTACCTTATCCAGTGCCAAAGCTAATGCAACGTGCTTTAACAAGGAAGTCTGGGAACATTCATAAGATATCTGTCACTGGTGCGGGTGGAGGAGTTGGGCTTGTGACCCCAAGGTTGCAGGTTCAGTACCCGGGTAGGGAACTGCTGTTGTACCTTTGAGCAAAGTACTTAACCCGCATTGCTTCAGTTAACTATCCAGCTGTATAAATAGATAGTGTGTGCCAGTATCTGTGCCAGTATCTGCTAAATGTAGTGTAAATAAAATGCGATTGTGGCTAAGCTTGGCACTCATCTACGAGTTAATAATGTATATATGAACCTCTATCCTGTGTACGTGCTAAAAAAATGTTATGACGCTGGCTTGTAGCTGCAGTAATGGAGTGCAGGCTTTCGGTGGAAAGGAGTGACGCTGTGTGTTGGGGGAAGAAACTGGCAGAATGTCTGCGCTCACTAATGTTTACCCTCCCATTCCTACAGCGCTGCCTGCTGATAGCATGTTTTGTGCTTCAAACATTAGGTGATTCTGCTGAAGTACACTGCAAAATGCCTAATGAGCAATCTAATACTGATATATTTTGTTGTGCATGGGCTTCTAACCAGGCATTCACATTGTACATTGTGTGTGATGGTACTGTATATGCTGGTTTGACCTGTTTGGCCCTTTATACTTCTAGTTTGAATGTGCATATGTAAATGTTTTTTTGGTTTGAGAACGGCTGCCTCGGACTCATTGCAGTGTGAAAAAAGCTCTCAGTCCTGTCCTGTGACTGTATGACTAACAATGCTCTTAATCTCCTCCTGCAGCTGCTTATTATCCGTACTTTGGAGGGACAGAATAGCCTTTCTCCGTCCCTTTGCTTACTTTCCTGGTTTCCATAGAGCCCGTTCTCCATCCCACATGAGTACAGGACGGGGCCAGATGGAGAGTGTGTGATTCATCTCCATGGGAGCGTGACGGGTCTGGCAGGAGCCGGGGCGCTCTGCTCTCTCTGCTCCTGACGGCTTTCAGCAAAGCGCCCCACACTATCTGTATCACGGCCCTCGTGGGACAGGGGTCATAGTGAAGAGTCCGGGGTCTTGTCCCCCCAGAACAGAGCGCCTTCACACTCCCAGGCCCGAACTCACAGAGCATCCCAGGGGCAGAACACTGATTCAGGATCAGTTTACCTTTTAGTTCCAAGATGGAACTTTTAGGAGATGGACAGAGTTAAACCTGACTGGAGATCAGTCCGCACACAGGGCCTGCGTGTGTGCCCTTCTGTGATGCGTCACAGGGCATTTTGACATCATAGCCTCCTCAGCTGAGATGTGAACGGAACAAAATCCTATTAGGCCTTCCCAGCGCACAATATAATCCGACTTTTCATCTGATAAACAGATTTAATCTGTAAAATACAGGATTTGTCCCGTACTTGCGCAGCAGCTAAAATGTTGGATAAATACAGTATTTCCTACCCGTTGACTGTAGGATAAATGCCATTTGCTTGGAGGGATTCGTGCAGAAAAAGCATGCAAACTGCAATTGGATGGATGCCTGATGTCGCTCTGTGAGAAAATGTTCTTGACAAATCCTGCATAGTAAATTTGAGAAGGTTATACAGACACACCAGGAATTGTGCATTTGGAGTTATATCCACATGCACATATCCTTCACTTTAAAAGAAGTGGTTTTGTGAGAGGTTTAATGATTCCAGATCAGTTTAATGCTTTAAAAGAAGCGGTTTTGTGAGGGGTTTAATGATTCCAGATCAGTTTAATGCTGTGGGGGGTCGAGGAGGCTTCCATATGTCTGTCCCATGAATGGAAATTCATATCAGATCTCTTTGTTCATGTCTTCTTTAATTTAGGATCCTGAACATTATTGCTATACTGTAGTTTGTTCGATAGATAGAATATGTGGTAGGAAGAAAAAAAATATTTCACCTTTTTAAACACACTTTTAAATGAATAACGTTTCAAAGATGTGCAGGAAAGTTGTTTAGGTTTACCCTCAGCGCTGGTTGTTTTTGATGGACAGTCCTGACATTAGCCGACGTTACGCCACATTGCGGTGCGGGAAACAAGCTCAGTACTGGAGCCGGCTGAATGAGTGACTTTGTGAGAGCCTTGGCCCCGTCTGGACCGTAGGTCACAAGGTGGGTCATGGGATAACTGCAGTGGAGAGAAATATCTGGATCGGCAGCCAGAACCTGTCTGGAGCCCCGGCTGCCCCAGGCCCTCTGTGAGGTCATCGCCGGGCAACCACAGCCAGCGGCCAATGGCAGAGGGTCTCAGGACCCACTGAGACCAATCACACTACAACTTGGCAGACCACTTTGAATAAATTTCACATTTTTGGCAACCGTGATGTTTGGACAGAGCCTTATTTGTTTTCTTTTGATATGTAATGCTTGTATCCCTCTTCAACAATGCAGACAAAACTTCTCCCCTCAGACTGATGTTGAAAATGGGCTTTGGCATTACACTCATAGTGCATAGGATGTAAACATTTCTGCTCAATGAGCGTTCAATTCCAGGGGACCAAATCCAGTCCTGGAGCAATCTCTGACTGTCCATTTAGTTAACAGTAACTGCCCATCACAATAAATATTGTATTTTTCTCACTACAAAATTGTCTGGCCCATGTACATTTGAATACAGAATACAGCCCATCTGAATTTGTATTGAGCAGCTCTGTGTTAGATAATGTTAATTGTCGTCAGCAGTGGATTTGGTTTGAAATTCCCCCTCCATCTGACAGAAGCGCTGGTCTCGCAGCAGCAGGAGGGTTTTTAGGGCACAGATGGAAAATGCTCGCAGGACGGGGTCTTGAATTTCGGCTTGTTCCGGTGTTGCTGTGAGAGGCTTGCCTCATAGGGCTGTCCCCCTGGGCCTCTGCCTGTCACCCCTGTGGGGAGGATAGGAGCGCTCCCAGCTCGCTTTACAAGGCAGCGATTCTGCCTTTTTGGTTTTTTTTGTGCCATTTACACGGGAGGAAGACCTTTTCACCTCTGCATTTCTGGAGAAACTGTATCACAGGGTTGAGGCGCAGTTTCCGGCGAGTCCGGGAAACCTTGTGAGAGAAATTTCCAGAACCC
Source organism: Albula goreensis (assembly GCA_022829145.1). Lineage (NCBI taxonomy): Eukaryota > Metazoa > Chordata > Actinopteri > Albuliformes > Albulidae > Albula > Albula goreensis. The sequence goes on from CM040753.1 coordinate 32,890,015, forward strand.
ATCTCTCAAGAATGCATATCCATCACATTCAGAACAGATCATCTCTGCACTCCTCGAGCCAGAACCAAACCTGCCAAGAGTCTCACAGATAACCCTCTTCTTCAAACTCATCACTATGCAGTTCTTTTATATGCATTATGGGGCACTAGCTTGTGCAACTTCTTCTATTTTTTCACGTCTGCGTTTGTATTATCATCCTCATTTTCAGTGACGTGTTTGTTTTGAATATATGCAAAGGCTTATTTTAACTGTGGATTAATGCATGTTCAAATGTGTTATACAAGCAGAGGCAATCTGTCATTAATACCTCTGATCTCATGTTTGTGGTTTCTGCCGTGCAGTGTTTCTACATGTACAGTTATACCAGCCAGCTCTCACACAGTGCTGTGGAGTTTGGAGTTAGTCTCTCTCTCTCTCACTCTCCCTCTCTCTCTCACACACTCACACACACGCACTCTCTCTTTTTTCTCTCTCACTCACACAAATTCAAATTCAAAATGCTTAAATGGCAGAAAATTCATACGTAAATATTACATATTCAAATTCTGTAAATAGTGCTCAGTGATCTCATTCACTAAGACAACTTGGACAACAACAGCAACATGTACTAATAATACAAATACTGCTACCACTTTCATTGGTTGTAGAGATGATAGATAGTGATCAATCATCTCTACAGTGATAGTTGCAATACATTCTCCATCACGAACGCTTAACAGTATGACATTTAATGTTTTACAATATCAAGAGACATTTACACTCTCTTTCTCTCTCTCTCTCTATGTCACTCTCTAACTAGGTGTCAGAGTTAGAATCACGCGGCCTTGTTTTAAATGGTGTGACAGTAAACATTTGCTGCAGGGATGGTACTCTTTCTCCTGAGATCTTGCTCTGCGTCATTGTGGAGTTTTGTGACTGTTTTGTATGCAGGTATCCCCACAGAAGGTGTTGACAAAGGAAACAGGGTGTGAAATCACACAGTCTCATAGCCTGTGAGGGGAAACAGGAAGGGAAACTCAGAATGTCTTAATTACTTTGTTTCTAAGGGACTGACACATCCGTGTGGGTTTCATGAGGGCTGGCCATAGTGCAGTGACTGCATCATCTAGCACTGTGCATTAAAAGACAAAGTACGGTTCTCAAGCTGTGGTTGGATCTATTGGCGAATTCCTTATCTTACCTTTTGGCTCAAAATGGGGATGGCTGTAAGACACTTTTATGCAGCAAAATTCCAAGCAATGCTTTTCTATAGACATTCACAATAATAAGACTGAAAATATGCCCTATTTGAAAATATTTTGTAAAAGATAATGCCTGAACGTGTTGTTGTGAACATATGTTATAGGTTACATGTTTTTCATTGTTACAGATGGCACTCATGAGGGTTCAGTGTGTCGTGGGATTAGAATGTGGATGAATAGTATAGAACACAGGTGGTATAGAACACTGTGTGTACCGTGACTATGTGTGTCTGTCTATATTTCAAACTGACGTGGAGATAAAATAATAGGTACATAGTCACGGTTCTCATATTTTTGTTATAGTGTGAGTTTTAATTGTAGTTGTTTCTGACAAATATATGTAAAAAAGAAAATGAAACCAAGAACAATTGCTCATATTGCTGAAGCATGTAAACACTTATATTAGATCAGTGCTATTCAATTGCTGATGAATTCTTGTGGTCACAGTCCTGTACTGTGGACCTGTACTTTCTTGTGCCTGTATTCCTCCATTCCAAGCCTCTCTGTGCATTATACTAAGGGTTGTGTGCCTAGCTCTGACTGTGTGCATGTGTGTGTTTCTTTCTCATAGCTTTGATGTGGAGAATGGCCCGTCCGCCAGCTGCAGCCCCCTGGACCCCCAGGCCTCCCCAGGCTCGGGCCTGGTGCTGCACACCAACTTCCCCGGACACAGCCAGCGGCGCGAGTCCTTCCTCTACCGCTCCGACAGCGACTACGACCTCTCCCCCAAGTCCATGTCACGGAACTCCTCTGTCGCCTCAGAGCTGTAAGCCCCGCTCCCCCATCAGTAGTCTGTTTCATCCGCTGCGCAGGCAGGGAGATAACGAGTGCACTGTCATATTTCTGCTGAAACATTTGAGAACATTTGTTTAAACTAGACTATATTCCATGGAAAACTGGTCTTACCATGGCTCTGTATTCCTGCCAAGGTTGGGAGTCCATCTCTCTCTGTCTCACACACTGTTAATCTCCGTGGCAATCTGGTGACCTCTCTCTCAGGATCCTAATGGCCACAGTCAATATTATGGGTCACCCTTGGTTACATATGAATGATTGCGTTCCCTGGAAAAATGCAGTAAATATAAAATGAAATATAATACGGTACACTACCCAAAATGGCACTACTCCAGGAAGCAGAGCCAGGTGACTACTTCACACTAAATTGGTTTATGAACTTTGGTCTTCAGAGTTAAAACACTCATTTTCCCATTTATATGGTACAGGAACATATCTGAAATACCTGTGATGTAGTGATGTAGTTATTTTTTTTTATCTGTCTAACCTGTGATTTCTTTTAATTGATAGAGTGTGACATTGTTTTGTTTTGTTTATAGACATGGAGATGACCTAATTGTGACACCTTTTGCTCAGGTAAATATGAAAATCAAATGATACTCGTATAAAATGTCTTGCAAATGTCTTGATGGAATTGGTCCCGTTTTCGTCCTTTTTTAAGACATTACGCAATTTATTTTCTAGGTACTTGCGAGTCTTCGAAGCGTTAGGAACAACTTCACCGTCCTGACCAATGTACAATGTGCCTCCAATAGGTAAGTGTATCAAAAGATTTTGACACGGTAATTATGATTGTCATCTCTTAAGGTTGAGTGTAATTATTTTATCATTAATGTTTGGACGTTTTTCTCTATTCTAGTGTAGGGAACCTTCAGAATAGAGGATCTTAAGTGAATCAGTATTCATTCAAATTATTGGTGATTCATTATATTCGAAGGAACTATTTAACTGGACATTGAAACCTTTTTGTGAATATTTAAGCTTTGTTTAAAAGGTGGCTGGCAAGAATGTTTTTTAAGAGTACTATGTATTGAGAAGTGTCATTGGCGCTGTGTTTGTATTGCTACAATGATAAAGTGGTTTACTAATTTATTAGTAGTAACTGTATCTAAGGCAACTTCAGAAAACTTTAGACCAATCCTGCTTGTCAGCGTATCGGCCACTAGAGGGCAGGCGTGTCAATGTTTTGCACTAGAGAGCAGTCGATCATATTTTCAGTATCTCTGAAAACCCAAATTCGAAGACAGGATATCTGCATTGTATAAAGATGTATTTTTACATTCAAGGTACTGCAGATACACTTTACATTCAGTGAAAGCTTCACCAGGGAAGATGATATAAGTACAGTATGTCTGCAGTAACATTGAAAATCCAGGAAGTATTACATGATATTGAAATGAACTGTGATTCACTGGAGAAATGTAAATAACGTAAAGACTTTGTGAATAACGCAGCGTACTCCCCGTGGGGCATTAAGAGAGCCGCGTATGAACTGCCCGCAGCTGCGTTTAGTTTTTCCCCGGAATCTACAGACGTTAATGATCTATGGATCATTTAGTTTAACTTGGACATCAGTCTAAAATAAGGATCAGATTCTTAGAAATCCCATGCATAAAAAGAGTACCTTCCTAAGGGACAGTCAACACAGACTTCGCTTTAAAAAAACTCCTGGCCCTGGTATGAAACAATCTTCTGCAATTCAGATACATTTTATTTCATGCAAAAGTTAACAGATAACGTGAGACAGACAGTAAGCAAAGTGGGAGAGATGACAGGACAATCACTTTTGCTGGAGTCCAGATCCAGGGTTATTTGTTGGCCAGGTAGAGCAGGGTGGGTGGAGAGTTGGGTTTGGAGAACATGGCCGGATAAAAAGTGGAACAGGATGACGACTGTTTGCTCCGTCATTCCACAATGGGTCAAAATGCATTGTTTCAGACTGGGGTCATGATATTGTATATCTGACTGTTTTTAACCAGTCTCATAGGAGTATGGCACTAGTAATCTTCAATCAAATCAATTACAGATGCTATTTCATGGAGGATACAGCATTCAATTGAAGAGAATAAAAACAGACATTGTAAAATTTGTCTCTTCTGAGCACTGCTTGGTTGAACGATATAATATACCTTGGAATTATAAATGATAAATTATATTATAAAGGCTCAAACTATTCTTGTCAATCCACAAAGGCCTCATGCAAGTTATTGTCAGCATAAGGTACAAACTCATCTACCGCACTCAATTTTCTGCACATGGCGCAAGCTATGGGAACCAATGGCTTTATTTTCTTGTTAAAGCTGTAACTATTTGCTTTGTGAATTTTCACAAGCCACCACCAGCCTTTGGTTCAGCTCTGCAGAACTTTGTTTGTTTTTGGGTCAAACAAGGATTTTGGCCTGGCTTTGTAAATATTTACCCCTAAGCATGCATTTGTACTGGCCAAAATTATGTGGATAATAGGCCATTGTCAATATTTGAGGGAATTTCATCCAGTCTGCTCAGATTTTTCAAAGGCAAAAATGAGACGGCATACCTTAATGCTGAAACAGAGTGAGAAGATTCCTAACATGAGAACTGGTGATGGAGACCTAATTGCATGTGACCCAATGGGATTTTCCAGTCCATTCCAAAACAAACAAATACACTCTCCATTCCAGTGCACCAGAATACACACGCTACCTGTGTCTCATTAAAATATTATTCAAATAAATGAGAATAGTTCATAGGATTGTGGTTATTTCTTTCTCTGAAGATGCAGCAGCAAATAGCATGCAATGCCATACCTCCCAATCGCTATAAAGGGAAGTTCTTTCCTTTCATGGATACAACCGTGCCTGCATAAATATATACTCCGTTAAAGATTTGAAATGCTAATTGCACTTATTAGCCAATAACTGTGACCTAAATTCTGCACACTTCGTAATGGGGGCATTTTTTGCATGCGCAGATCAACTAGCAATAACTCATAGCAACAATTCAAGGATGTAGTGATTCAGATTTAATTCATCACCTTGACAGGATATATCAAGTGCTGCCAAAGCATTTTCATGAACACGAACAAAGATGAACCCTCCCTTCCTTGCGTTAGAGCAAAAATAAGTGTTTTTGTAATGGAGGAAGTAGAATTTATATCAGGTGTGGATGTGTATGTCTTATTAGGGCAGCACACTGTCTGTAGTATTGTACCAGGTATATTGTGCCATATCTCTTTGTAGGGTCTATAATTTAATGGCAAAGAATAACAGCGGTGGAAGAAGCATTTCTTGACTTGTGAAGTGAGGGAAGTACAAGAATGCGGCACATAATTGGTAGTGATCAGACGAGGACAGAAGGAAGCACGACTACGATGGCCATACAGCGCACTTGACCAGCTCTCTCCATTTCCACGCCCTTTGTCAGGAATGAGGTTGCGGTCACATTGACTCTATGAGGTTAAGTTATGGGATCCTTTAGCCTGATAACGATGAAAACTCTGTGTGTAAAATGGGTGTAATAGCATTGTAATTGGCTGGTCTGTTTGATCAGTAGTTTTCACCATTTGCAGTCTCCCGTCTGAGGTCGGGCTGTCCAAATATGGAAGTTGTGTATTCTGTCGCCGCTGGTGCTGTTGCAAAGTTTGCTGTCCCTCGGGTCAAGTCACAATAGTGTCTGCTTCTCTCTCTCTCTCTCTCAGTTTGTCTCACCCTGCAGAGCCTCAAAACTTTTGTCATTTTTACATCTTTAGTGTGAAAGAAAAAATCGTTCATTTTGTTAGGATTTATGCAAGCGGCATGGGATTACATTTATCGCGAAGAACACTGTCCTGATAGTCATCCAGATTATTGTAACATTCCCCCTGCTTGTTACGGTGTTTGTCCGCTGCTGTGAGGTATTATATGCGTAGGTATAAAACCTGTTCCATGGATACAGGTGTATCAGGGAGAGATTGGAATCATATGTTTACCTGGCCGTATCAGGCTGAGCATGAGGTAAACTCAGTGCAGTGAAAGTCTTTGTTCTCCATCGCTGCACTGGATGTCCTTCTCAACAGACAGGCCTGTGTTTTAATGCAGTGCCACAGGGCTGGCAAATGATTGACTCTGGGCAGCACTTCAGGTTCTTGTGTGTAGTCACCTGGTATTATAGTCAAGGAACAGTATATTACACAATAAATGTAATTGGTAACTAAGGCAGTGTGATGTTCTTCTTTGGTATTCTGTCACATTTAAGCTTGTGAATTTATTTACTGGTGAAAATGTTTTCCAAGAATAGCAGATCGGTCAGAAGATGAGAGTGACTGATAGGAATCAGAATATACTACAACACCAAGTCCACAGCTGTGTCACAGTTCCTGTAATTTGAAGCCATGTGTGATGTCCAAATAACACATGAAAGTAATTTCACTGTAGAAAATCACATTGCATTATTTATTTATGCCCATTTTAAAGTGTAGTAGAAAAAAAATCATGTTTATTAGATTTCTAGTTGCACTTTGTCTAAAATCCAGCCCATGACATGGCTGTCTCTTGCACTCTTTCTTTCTCTCTATTGTCTGTCCAACTTGTTGAGTGTGCGAGAGCGCTGTTGTGTGCATTTTTGTGAGTAGGTCTTGGGATATGTTTATATTTATGCCACTGTGCGTGCACTTGTGCATGAGTGTGCGTGTGTGAGCACATGCATACGTGTGTGTAGATGTGCATGTGTTTGTTTATACTGAATGAGTCAGAGCTCTCCAGTGGACTGTGGAGGATCTCAGACACAGAGGCCCAAACTGAAAATGCACTACATACATGAAATGTGACAACGTTCAGTTTTTCATATGTCTGTAATCTCTAAATTGCTATTCATTCATTATTTGGGATCCTGCACCTTACACTGTTCAGTGTTAAATCAACTCTGACAGAGTACATTCGCTCTCTGCTGGTCTTATCCATGCTCCGTTACAGTGAACACGGACATTTAGCCTTGTGAGGTCTGTGTTTCGCTCAGGCTTTTTAGATTCTCTAGCCTCCCCTGCAGTGTGGTGACTCTCTGTCCTTCTGTGTGTCTGTCTACCCAGGAGGTCACCTGCAGCCACCCAGCCGCCCGTCACCAAAGTCTGCCTGCCAGGTAAGCCCCCAGCCTGTACCACAGTCCTTCCCTCTACGTTACCAAGAGAATGTGCAAGCACATATGAATGTATATATCATGCCTGTTGTCTGCTTTTATGTTTACCAGTATGATGTCATCTCCAAAAAAGCGTGCCCTGTAAATATGAAATCTGCTAAGCTGTGTTGTTGGGTAACTCGCGCTGTTAATATTGGTGCATGTGTAGACTGTAGACCCGTCGTACGTGACTGCATTCACACTCGGACTCATAACCCTCCCTAATCACTCATCTGCACTGTCGGACTTCGTTTAAGAGCGCAATTAGGCTGCCTGCATTGAGCCGACCCAAGTCTGTATTTAGTCTTCTCCTCTCTTTGGGAGAATAGAGGAAATGGTCCATTGGAGGGGGGTGAACACTCATCGCCTGCACTCTCAATCTCTCTCACTTATTTACAGGGAAAATGTGCACAATAACCTTAAAACGCCCCGGGGAGCCATGCAGTGGAAAATTCGAAAGAGTCTTTAGTGCAGTGACTCAAAGGTCCAGGAAAACGGCAGCTTGTCTTTTGTAATGCGCGGTACAGTATGTACAGTTGTATTTAAAGCAAACACTTGTCCTTTGGTTCCACTTCTTGGGAGTGAACCTTATCAAAATGCACAAATGTGTCACTCTAGCGAGATTGTTCAGTCAGTATTTACTAAGCGGTGCCATTGACTTTATGACAAATCCACATCATTACTCAAAATTTTTTGGGATTGTCCCTTGGAAAGTCGGAAGTTGGAATGTACTAATGGAAAATACTAAAATGACTTTTTAGTGGTATATTCTGTAGCTTTTTGTGAGAGTGACCCCTCTGCTTGATCAGCTAACTATAGTCTGTAACTGGCAGTATTGCAGGAATCACTACGGTAGAAGGAGTGGAGTGTTCCATATCTCAGTATTGAGTTCACACTACAATATTATCACAGTATAGTTTTCCCACAAGAACAATAGGAAAAAAAATAATGGACTTCACTGGGTTTCCTCAATACTTGTCACAAAATGTCACAACATTTTTGATACTGCTATTTTGTGTTGAGTTCTGATAAGTGCACTTCAGTATTCATATGCAGCAGCGCTTTCGTCAAGTAGTTCATTGACTGTTGGAAAAATGCTAAATGACAAGTTTGAAATTGCATTCAAAAGAGAGCAGACGACATGAGGAAAATGATCAAAATCGCAAAAAGGAAGCCGCACATTTGGGTTCACATGGGTGGCAGAATGTTTAATGAACAGTGGTAAAGTAGTCTGCTCTCCGAAATGAAGAGAAGACGTTGCAGTGATGGTATGTATGGTTCTATGAGGATCATCATGCATAGCAAATTGGGAGGAAATTAGGGAATGGAAACGTTGGTTCAGAAATGTGAAAAATAAGCAGGCTGTGCGGGATCTGTCCCCGTCCTCTGCTCTGGGTTTGTGTGTCTGGGTCCTGGCCCGCAGTCTGAGCGAGGATGTTTTATTAATGACTTCATTAGGTGCGGAGGAATGTGAGGTCGCGGGAGCAAGCGCGAGAGAGGGCCCCCCGTGTTTACGGCCGCGACGGGAGCCGGCGCAGGGACAGGGGGCCCCGTTTGAAACGCGGCGGCGCAGGGCGTCGCGCGCCTGTGACAGAGGTTTCATTGTGCCTCCGCGCGGCTGTGGCCAGACCCGGGAGGGTGTTCCTGTCAGCCGCTGCTTTCGGGCCCTGATTGACGTCAGCACGCTTGCATGTGGGTAGTGTTGACTTCCTCTGAGCACAGATGGACAGACAGTAGCATCCTGTGCAGATCAGGTGGGGGGTTAGCATCCATCTTAGCAACTCCTGCACCGTGTTTTGTGATAGTGTGTTTTGATAATCATTTCCTGTGTTTAGTGGGCTCCTGTGTCTCATAGTAACATCAAATTATCTATAAATTTCAATATCATTTCAAAGTTAAACAGGAAAATGTCTTGTTTGGACTATTAGCCTATGTAACGACTGTAAAGTCTGTAATGTTGCTGTTTTGAGCCCTAAGTGTGGGTGTATTTTTTCAGCCGTTTGAATTCCCATATTGAGTATGCTGCCTGCATACGTATGTGTTGAAAGAGGGGATACAATGATGTCTGTTTTTCCCTTGGGTCATACTCGCCGGCCATAATTTGGTAAACCCCCCACGGTGATTACAGCTCCAGTGATGTAATCGCGCTCCGCTCTTTTGTGCGCTGCGGCAAAGACAATGAGGAAAAGGAAAAACTGATTTCCTGCGCTGTCCCGAGCCTCGTCCTCCGTGTCAGCCAAATAGGGTTAACGCGCAGGAAAGAGAGCGCAGATTTTTCCTGTTTTTCAGTCACTGTCGTAACCTGCTGGACCAAACAGTAGTTGTTTTTCAGAGAAGCTACCTGAGACCCGAGGCGGTGGGAACGCAGGACAAGGCCGTGCTAATACAGCAAAGCCGGAGACCTCCTGTCTTATACACTACAAACGTTCAATACACACAAACTGCATCTTTCTACTGTGTCAGCTACTCGCTAGCAGTATCTGAACTTTTGGAGGAATGTGGACCTCTTGACCTGTGTAAAGCACATCTACTGTTACCCATTCTTTGGGAACATTGTGTCCTTCAGAATATGTCAACATCAACTTGTGCATTTTTGGAAGGCAGCGCCGTACGCTGGCAAGGAAAAAAAAATGCGACTTGATCAGGTTTCTCATGGCGCGATGAAAAGGATGTAGGTGAAAGATGGTTTTGATCTGTAAGAAAACAGGTTTGTAAAGTCAGCAGCTACGGCCAGATTCCAGTGAATCGCGCTCGGATGTGCACTTGCTGTAAGGAATGTTGTTATGATGGTCAGATGAAAGAAAGGTTCCTGTAGATTTTCAAGTGGAAAATTCTCACCAATATCTGTTTGATTCTTGTATGGGAAGTTCCAAACTGACAGCTTTTTGGGACTTTTCGAAATTATTCCTCCAAATACATGAATTGAAATGTGATTATGGCAGGGTAAATGCACATCCATATTAGTGTCCTTATAAATGTGCCTTATTTCTTCATTTCTTTGGGGTAGCTTACTTACAATAACCTTACTTTATTGGTCCATACTCGTGGCACAATTGCCAAATAGAAAACCATGGGTAATTGTAGCCATGGTAATTTCAAAACTGTTGCATCACTGTCTCAATTTCACAAAGATAGACTGCAACAGTTATGTGGATGCTAAAGGGCATGTTCAACATCTAACTTTAGTCATACGAACACATGTCACACAAACCTAGGTGTCCAAACACATAGGGTTCAATAGGTGCACATGAAACACATGAAATTTGTCGTTGGACATGCTAAGAACACACGCTGAGTGTTATCCCTGTAAAGTTGATTTTAATATGCCAGTCAAACACATATGTACAGTATATATATAAAAAAATATGTCAAATTGCTTTTTAATCTATCCTCTGAGTTGAAATCCATTTTTATTTTCTGCTACAAAGGCATTGGCATTTACTGTTATTTGAAATTACTTCTCCTTGGTGTGTCAATTTTGTGCAGTGCTAAAGTTGAAGGAGATTTCACTGGCAGTTATCTCTGCAGTGGTTCTTCTTGACTATTTGTGTACCACGCCTGAGATCAAAGGAAGAATCATATCTCTCTCAAAATTTAATTGTCTATGGTGTCTTTTTAGGAACAGCTAATACATTTAAACAATTTGAACCCGCTGGAATGTCTAGGATTTCTAGAAATTCCTAAAATGTAATGTCATGAGTGAGTATCTTTATGTAGGAACAGGAGAAAATAGAGCAGGGCATGTAACTGAAGTGCTATACTTTAAGCTAGCACTTCCCTTGAGAAATTCGCCAAAGCAGAAGTTGTTAAGAGTGTGTTTGACAGGACGCAGGTCACACACTAGGGTTAGTTTCTTCTATAGCTAGATTTTTGAGTTAAAAAGCAGGCAGGCTGTCTGTTGGTGATCGTGTCCTTCTGCTCTCAAGGAGACAAGCTGATGAGTATGTCAGTGCTGACATTACCCAAATTAGCATGTGCGTTTGCCAAAGGCTGTTTGCTATGGGTGTATACACGTGCTGTGCATTAACTGCATGCAGCCATATTCAGAACATGTGCCCCCAGCCTGTATTTACCTGCCACAGAGAGGAAGGTCTCGGAGGCCTTCACATGCTCTGGGTCGGCCTGACGGGTTTGGCTCTGCGCGTACCCAGCTGATGGACTGCCTTAAGGATAATAATAGTGCCTTCACGCACACACCTGTCGAGGGCATGTTAGCGCTGCCTGCAGCCCCCCCCGAGGAGGCGGCAGATGGTCAGCCCGAGGTACGTGACGCTACACATGTGGTACCTGACAAGCCCCGCGTAACCGAGGGGTCCCATGCCAGCCCCCTGTCACCAGGACAACGAGAAACACAGAACTGAAGGAAGAATTTGGAAAGCTGCCCCTGGCATTTCGCTGGCATTGAGAGAAGTTCACAGCACCCTTCCCTGGGTGTCACCGTACAAATAAGCGTAAACATGGAGGAAGCCTGTTTATTCCAGACAGGGTTTTGCTGTCAGATATAGAGTTTCTTCCTGCTAGAATGTGTATCGTTTACAAAACGCAGATGTAGTGAAGTAGAGCGGCTCGTAGAATGAGTCCTTGGCAAATGGATTTTTTTTGGGATGGACTGGAATTATTTCCCCTCTGGATATCAAGTTGCTTCCAGTCAGTCTGTTTGTGTTATATGCCCTCTCATTCCCGCTCTCGGACTCAAACCCCAAAATGAATATACACACATTGTAATCCCAGACCCCTAGAGAACAAGAGTCCTGTTCCAAATGTGATCGGAGTTTTTAATAACTTGAATAACCTAACCTGTTCTCGAAAATGCATAGAGGTGTTAATGTAAATTTACACCTTGCAGTGTTTTTCAGATGACTGAAGTGTACTGAATCAGTGGGATTTAGTTAGAGATGGCCTAGCTGCAAAAGACACAGAGCAAATAGTGCCATAGTGAGACGTTTGTTTTTGTTAAGCATCAGTGTTTGGCCAGGATTCACTTCAGAACAATGTTTTCTCCAGGATTTCGACAAACAAACAGCGGTAATGCTGGAGTTGAGGCAGACCGCACACTAACATGTGAGCAAACACATCACGTTCAGCCTCTGGCCCGGGTCCCTCCTGTCCCGTGAGTGACCAACAAAAGCTTTTGTTCATCTGTGGCGTTAAATCACGGGCTGCCCGTCAAAATACGGCGCTGAAATTGCCGTTAATGAGTCGAATGCCTTTGGGATCGCGGCAAATTACGTCTGTTGCTGTTGTGGATAGCCAAAGCACTCAATCTCTTGGAGTAATCTTGCAATTTTGCCAGCATCTAGGAGGGCATTATGCCTGTGCCCTTGTTTGCGAGGTGAACACAAAGGACACATTATCACGGACCCACTTTGGTGTCACAGTCAGCCCACACCATGCCTAGTAAACTTTAAACTGGTGGAAGCGAAGGGCTGCCCACATGATCAATGGATGAACCCCTTTTGGTTAGCATGTGGTGGAGATTCTCTTTCATTTATAAACCAAAAGAGAGGCTCTTCTACCTGAAAATTATTTTGTCCTTCTGGTCTGTTACTGATCTTGGCTATTTTCCCAGAGGTTAAAATATATACTGGGCATTGTGATTCCATGCCAGAAGTCACAGTGGTTAGTGTGGGCACCTGTGTGTTATGAGCACTGTGTGCTTGTGTACTGAGAACGACCTGTAAAGTAATCTATTTTACAGCAATGCTGTCACGTTCAGACCAGTTAGTGTGATGTCACAGAGAGTGAACCAGTCAGTTAGTGTACTTTCAAAGTCACACCAGTTTAGGAACTCTTATCTTGTGAGCAACCTGTCTGACTGTGGTCTGGCAAAATGGGACCATTTTAGACATCCATGTGCAGTCACACTGAGGACAGTCCTTGTGACCGTGTTGCCACAGTCATTCAGTCGTCACGCTTTTGGAGTGAGATCAGCCTGTCAATCAAACAGTCCGATGACATCATGAAACCAGTTAGACCATATGTTGGTGTAGTAAAACAATGTATTTCCCCATTTCGCTCAACAGCTCAGGAGCACCAATCATCACACCAGAAATCAGCAGGTCATCCTCTTTACATCCTCTATAATGCAGAGTTCAGAGTGTAACACCAGCTTTTTCTGGCCTTTTCTCTCCTCTCTGTACAGCAGGAGGGAAGCTTCGTTTATGAAGTAAAGACAATGGTTGGATGAATCAGGCAGTTAAATGGCTGCATCAGGTTTCTCTGATGTACACTTAGTGTTAGGCTTTGAGGGTGAATGTCGTGAACGCTTTAATCAGGATTTGAGTCAGCATTACAAGTTCACTGAATGGTAATAAAGGAAGAACGCTGCTGAAGTTACTGCAATACATTCAGAATTGATTTATTTGATATATTATTATTTATAATTGGATATAAGTCTGATCATTGCTCATTCATTGGTCATAGGTGTACGTGTGTGTGTTGTGCGTGTGTGTGTGTGTGTGTGTGTGTGTGTGTTTTCATACAGGAGTCATGTGAATTCTGTAATGATATGCTGTGTGTGTGTGTGTGTTTGCATGCAGAGCTACTGTGAGTTAGGTTATCATGTGTTGCCTTATGGCAATGGCTAATCATGTGGTGATGGTCATAAACAGACTGGCATATCTCATCTCTGTAAACACATGCACGCACGCACCCACACACGCTCACACATGCTCGCATATATACACACAGACACGCGCGCACACACACACACACACAACCTTTAGAGAAGTCAGAGGCTGGCTAACACCCTGTGGATCACGCAGGCCGACATGCACGGACTGGATGAACCTACCTGCGTGACGTCATAATGAACACTCATCATCCGTCCCATAATAACACAAAAAAGGGCTGGGCGTTTTGCGTATGCGACGGATCTGGCATTCCTCCTGACATCACTCATCTTTCCACAGCCTCGTCCTCTCTCACGCTGTAATACTCTCGTCTGGTGTCATCTGTTATGAACCAATACATAAGACTGAAGTTAGCGGAAGAGATCCGAACACTCAGATGATGCTCTGCAGAGCCGCTTAAAACAGAACTATTGAATTCCTTCATTGCATAGGTCTTGAAATACATTATTGAGTCCGTCTTTACTCTAGTTTTTAAGCTCAACATCATAAATACTATCAGATTTGGTCACATCATGAAAATTGTATGTTGTTTGAAAAATAAGGACAGTACGAGGACCCTGTGCTTTTTAATCATAGATTAGAAATGTATTTACATCGAAACGGTGCCAATTTACAATGACGTTATACTGTTGCACCTTACTATGTATAATTTTGAGTTGTAAGTCGCTCTGAATAAGAGCATGTGCAAAATGCCTATAATGTAATGTAATTACATAATAAAAAAACATTCTATTTTATTTTAGTCACACAGTAACTAAAAGAATGAAGCCCTTAGTGAAATATGGCTATATAATCCACAGGTACTTTAAGCAGTTGTCAGTAAGTTCAGTTTCTCCACCTGTGAACTGGTTGTATCTGCTGGTTCTTGCATGTAGTTCCTGCGCCTTTGAATTTAACGTCCTGTATATCAGAGGTATTGTATTTTTTAAGAGAAAACATCCAGCAGGATTTTCCGTGGTGTCGGTGCACCTGTCAGACGGAGTGCTATTCTCAGACTCTGCGCTCTGCAGTCTCCGCGCTGCCATTCTGGGGCTGTGCACCCTTGAGTGTAGGTGTTGCTGCTCTCAGCCTGCAAGCTTTTTAGTCTTGAGACTGCTTTTTCTCAGGCTGTTCAGACTATATGATGAATGCACTACAAAATATAAAATGTTAGCAAGGAATATGATAGGGACCCTGAGTGTATAGATCGGTTAGAAATCCTTCTGAGGTGAAAGGAAGCATTTAAGGGAAGGTTTTCTGTAATGTTGATACTAAGAAGCGCAATGCTGAGAGTTGTCATGTACTCACCGTATATTGTGTGTTTGTTAATGGTACCCATTTTTGACAAATGAAACTTTATGTGCGGTTCAGACATAGCGAAACGCTAATTATAATATCAACTTGCACAGTGCTCATGGGGTGGTGACGTGTTTGAGTGGGGAGATATTAATTGCAGACACATGTGGAGTGTGTAGGGGCCGAAGTGTGTGACCTCCCTGACGTCAAGGCTGAGCGGAGCGCTCGGGCTGGTGTGGGGGGGGGGGTGTGGGGGCCAGCTGCACCGTCCCATCAAACAGCCATGGACACCGCTGACACATCCCCGCCTGTCAGCGCGCCAAGGATCGAATTATTTCCACTCATCACACACCCGCCCCCCCCTCCAAAAAAGCTTGTCCCAACAGAGGAGCTGACCGCCTAAACATCCCAGCTCAGACCGCAGTGCTGTCGGATAAAACGGGTCCCCTGGAAACATAAACTTTCTGGCAGTGTGGCTCCGCCCTACAAATCCAAACACCTCCCTCCTAGTTTGACCGCCACACCTTCTAACCGAGCGTAGGCCTCAATCCATGCCTGGCCTCGATGCCTGCTTCAACAGTACTGTTATATGAGGAGGTGGCCTGTATTAGAAACGTACGGAAAGGAGATAAGTCGTGTTTGTGTAGGGAGGGAAGGTTGACTCCACAGTCCAGGTTTGGCACCCCTCAAAGAAGGAGCTTGCATGCGGCGCGGAGCTCGGCAGTGTGTCAGGTCAGCGTGTTTGAGCGGGCCTTGCCGTCTGCAGAGAGGCCCCTGGCAGAGGTGCGGAATATCACGCCCTCGTCTCAAAGCCCCTCCGCTCCGCGTCCTGTCCACGCACGTTTACGAGGCTGCGTTTATTTTGCTCGAACTCTTGGAGACGGTGACATAACAGAAGCCCTCACCAGGCACCGTTTCAGAGCGGGACCGTCCCTCACGTACGTGGTGTGTTTTAGCTCAGACAGCATGCCTGGGTGAAGCAGGAATCCTTCAGCCAGCAAAGCAAACAGAGCCCACAGTGTGGTGAGAAGCTGAGTAGCAAGGCTGTGAGAATGTCAGGCGAAGAGTTAAACGTCCTCTGTCTCTCTGAGGATTGGGCACTACCCCCCAGGCATCAACTTCACAAACGGATGAGTCATCGAACGTATGACATTCAACTTTTCAATCACCATTCGCTCTATACAGTCGTCACTGTAACTGTTGTTTAAAACATGAATCATTCGATTCGCTAGTAATAATATTTTGTGTTTTCGCAGTAATTTGTCTTGCTCCAACTGTTGTGTGAACCTCTGGTCATGTCAGGAATCACCTTAATCTTAGTATAAATTCTACACAAAAAAATTAAGTTTAAGTTGATTTTAAAGGCTGGTGAAAGTCTCAAAAAATAGCAAATTCAAGAAATTGCCTTATTTTAACCATTGCACAAACAAGACAATATAAATGAAGGCATATAAAACTGAATCACAGATTGTGGTGAAATATCCAAGATATTTGATATTTACATTCTTAATAATGAATATTAGTCTCAATTACCATGGCTCTGTAATAGTTATTACTTTAGCCTCAGGAATTATAAAAGCACAAACATTTGTTATGATAGGTTGTGCATGCACATTGTATATCTGGCCAGTTTTTGATTTTTCAAGATACTGATTTGAACTTTAATGATACTTATTTATTTTCCCTGGTATTTTCCACTGTTTTGATGAATAGTTTATGGCTCAGGACACCATGTACATTCACAGAGGTAAAGTCATTGTACATGCTGGAGTATCCTGTCCTGCCGATTTTTGGCTGATAAGACTGTACCTTTGCTTTGTCATTGTTTAACACCCAAGAAGTATTACATTATGTGGGAAAGATATTATGAAACTCACTGGCACTTGCATGCATAAATAGAGCAGTCTGACAATTGTATCTGATAACTGCTGATATGAGATAAAAATGATATTTGGCGTAGTTTGGACAAGATGTACTAATTTCACCTGCAAGACACAAATCTTCGCGAGAATGAACTGAGTTGGTCATACTGTATCACCAGGTGATATTTATCCATTTTTGGATAAATCTAATTTAATGAATAAAGTTTGGATTGAATGAATCACCCTTCCTTAGATAGTAGGGATGCGAAACAGCTGATTTCGGCATCGTTCTGTAGTGCTATGTATTGTTACGTGCAAGTGCTGTATGGCCTTACAGTAACGCAGCTGAAGTGAGTTATTATCACATGCTTTCCCATGGTCCTTTGCGGCAGGACAAATACAGACCACAGGAAACCGCAACCACGCTGGCTGCCATGCTACGTACTGAAAAAATCTGAGGCGTGTTTACAGGGTAAATATTTGTACACATTTCGTCCGATAGAGGCTGGTGTATTCAACAGAAATGGGGGCCGGTGGTGGGTGGAGCTTAAAGTCTCCCCATTTCACATTCAGTGTGTACCATTCAGCATGGCTCGGGACCAAGAAACAGAGGAAGCAAATAGTTTGTCTTTAAATTGGCAGCTGATGGGTGTCCATTACTCAAATTGGCAAGCAGGTTTGGGATTATTATCAAATAAAAGGAAGTTCTTCAGCAGTCACTGCCTTCCACATAACTCCTGTAGATTAGACCATATATATATAGTTGCTTAGTTGAAAAGTTCCTGGAGCAATGAAAGAGCTTTGGTTTCAATTTGGCAGCTCCCCCGTTTCTTTAATTTGGCAAACAAGCCACGACAACGTCCCACAGGTGAGATGATAAAAAGGCTGCTGTGTTTTGGCAAAGGGAGTTGGCATACGGGGAACTGCTAGAAAGCTTTGTTTTTTCATATGAGGTGTTTTCATCTGCCCTCAGATCAGGGAGGTAACTCTAGACCTGACCGGGATCACTGGACGGAATCGGAGACCTCCATATATGGTTACCGTTATAGGTCATTGCAGATGGCAAGTGAGGCCAAGTGTATACAGGAAGCAGAGACAATAGCCACACTGCTCCAAATCAGACCAAAAACATGTTTACTCTTGTTTGGTTTAACATCTAGTTGTCATAACCTTTTTTTTGCCTTTTTTAAATGTATGCAGCCTTTTGAAAACACTGCCCAACTTCCTCAGCCAGTCATAGCAGTTACTTTTTCTCTTCATATCAACTATTATTCCTCCCTCAGTACCACAGTCATTGTATGACATTAAATTACATTCCAGATATTTTGCTGATTCTTTTATCCAAAGCAACTCATAGTTGATTTGACTAGGCGGGGGCCAGTCTCTCGTGAGAGCAGTGTGGGGTTAAGGGCCCAACAGCTGCACTGATTTTATTGTTGCTACACTGGGGTTCCCAGTCGAGCACATAAGCCATACACAGATATGCATCTCACTGAATGCGCAAGATGCATACAGCACACAGTAAATTAGTCTTTTAGCTGATGCATTTATCCAAAGCGATTTATAGTTGATTGGGCTAACCAAGGGCCAATCCCCCCTGGGAGCAATGTGGGGTTAAGGGCCTTGCTCATGGGCCCAACAGCAATGGTGTTCTTGCTGTGGCTGGACTGGGACTTGAACCACCAACCTCTGGGGTCACTGTATTTGAGCTTAAGAGAGGGGAATTGAACCACATTTACACTAACAAGAGAAATGATCTGAAATGCTTTAGTCACATCTGTGTATCTTTATTGTTTTCAGTTTAAAGTTTGGACTTTAAAAAAAAAAACAAGGTGAATGTTTCCGTTAATGATAAACAGGTACCAGCAAAGGAATGTAGTGAATGCTTTGAAGACACCTACTGCCATTTTCCGAACTGAGAGCTGAGTGGTTTAATATGCAGTCGTGTTTGTTTTCTGCTGGCTCCGCTCCTGCGAGAGGAAGTCCGTGTCAGATTTTCGCTCTGCCCTGCCATAAAGCAGACTCTGAAAGCTGGAAGCGTGCACCTCAGTAAGTATTTGAATTATGCCATTGACGTCAGCACAGTCATAAAGCAGACAGCTGCCCCTCCCTGAAGTATTCCCTGCCAAAGAACTGGATGCTGTACTGCAGATGCATTCACACAGGCGGGGGAGGGAAGAAAAAGCAGCCTATTTTGTTTTGATACTTTGAAAGATTAAGCCCCCCTGTCTAAACTGTGTGAGAAACAGTGTGAAACTTTGTTTATGCAAAAAAAAAATGAGATTGCTTTGTAGAGCATGGGTTTCGGTTCCTAATTTGTAATTGAGAAAAAAAAGCACAGACTTCACCTTTGTGATATTTTGCCGTGGCCAAAGAAAACTATGGGCTGTTTGGATCCGCCTTGTGTCCCTCAATGCTTTCTGTTCAAGAAAGCAGATGAAAAACAATACTTTCCTGTTTGTGATTTGTAGTGCTGACGTGCGGCATTTAATGGAGTCATCATGGTATTAGCAATTATTATCTGCTGGTAGAGAAGCCCCCCTCTAGAACAATGAACAAAAGGTGGAGTAAGAGACTGCAGAGTGTGAGCATGTTGGAGCGCTCTGTGCATGTAGTGATAGCGCATATACCAGGCATCAGCTGACCCGCCAGCGTTTCCACGGCACTCCCGCTGCATGACCGTCTCCATTCTTTCTGCAACTGGCAGACGCACCCCTCCCAACCGCCGCCACACCCCCATACCCCCACCCCCCCGCTATCATCTGTGGTGGTCCTTGTGGATTTTATTGCTCTGTTTAAATGTGGTTTCTTTGAATCTGGAAAATTTATGTTTTTAGTCTGCCTCAGTGATAACTCGTAAAGCTGAAAGCCAGCTGTCTTATATTTGACCTGGCATGCGAATGGAGCCTGGCTTACGTAAACCAGGTGGTATCAGGCCGTGGACCTCTACTACCCCCTCAGATAAACTGGTAACTATTAAATAATCCAATTCTTCAACTGGACTAGCAATGTTGCAATTTCTGGGGGAAAAAGTAACTCAAGCTGCCATCCCTCACCACCACCACTGCTATGCTAACTCAGTCTATGTAATTTCTTTGCTGCCAGTATTGGAAAATGCAGTTAATTTGTATATAAAGCTTTCCAATCTGTGCTAATAGGTTTGTTTGGGGGCAACTGCAAGTCACTTCAACAATCCTGCCATTGAGTTTGGTCAGGGCACTGGCCCAGGGGCAGGCGGTTCAGGTTAGGTGAAACAACAAAGCCATTTCTGTGCAGGGCGGCGTGTGGCCCCCTCGGACCGTGCTGATAAATGATGTCAGTGTTATCGCCAAGAATTTTCTGTTATTCAGACTTTTTCGCAGGGCCTCTGGAAGGCTTTGAGTGAAAGCGCGGGTAATGAGCAGTGTGAAAAAGGCCCTCTCTTCCTCTGCGGCCCCTGGCGCTCTTCACGTAATCCTGCCTCCGGGCGTGCCAAACACACTCCATCACCCCGCCAGGGCCATCTACGTTTCGCACCATCACCTCACCTCAGCATACACCCAAACGGCGTTTTCCCTGTTCATCATACACATTCGTTCTGGGGGCAGAGCAGCTGTTTTGCGCAGTCATGGGACTACGAGGAGGGAGGCGGCAGTGTGACATTGCTGGGCCCGAGCTCCAGCCGGGCAGCAGTTCGCAGGCTTCACAGAGGCCAGTTTGTGTGCATCCCTGTCCATTCACACTGTAGGTTCTTATACAGCTCATGCATGCAGAGTACATCACTTTGACCATGCCTGAATCTTACAGAGCAGCTGGGACATCCTGGCCAACATGACAAGAGCGTCCTTCCAGTTTTCACTTAACAACAGGATCTGCATCTATTTTGAGTGCAAAATAATTTTTATGGAAAATGGCAAGTATAATTTTTACATTAACTGAAGATATTTTTCTTTGATTCATTGGCACAGTGGATACAGTGACATGTCATGTGACCCAGAGCTACAGTTGTGGACTTTTGATTAAAACATACATTAAGTGGTTTTGAAGTAAAGCCACACCTGCAAACATTTTTTTTCCCCTGTGGTGGCATTTTTTGACAGTATTCTCTGTAAACAAAGCATTGATCTGCTCTCATACTGTTGGATTGATGAAAATATGAGCTTTGTGGTTGAAAACAAATGTGGTGTGAAATTACCATTGAAGGCTGGACTTCAGTAGAAATTAACATATGGGCCACTGGTTTATTTTTCACTGTAATGAGAGAAAATAAAAGATAAACATGTCATGTTACATTATCATTTTTTTCACAATGCATTCATGATAAAATAATAGCTTTCATTCATAAATAACCACCAACCATTACACCTCAAAAGGGCAAGATGTTCTTGCATTTGGTTCTTTATTTATCTTCTCTAAAGATCTAAAGGTCACAGTGACTCAGTTGTTTAACTTCACTTTTTTGGTTCATAATTGTTTTTTGGGTACTTTTTCTCATGATTCGTCATGATTCTACAGTATTCAGTTTACAGTATTCTTGGTCATCTGCCCCCAACCCCCCAAACCCTGCCAAATCCCCTCATCACTTTCCATGGATGCAGCAAGCTTCAAAACGGGCTGATTTATAAGAAATGGGCCGCTCCTATATTCGAAGCTGCTTGGGCAAGAGCTCTGTTTTTTCTGCAATTCCCAGCTTGGAAAAAGGAATACTGAACAGCCAACAGCGAATGTTTCCTCACGGGGCTCCTTTCGCAACACCCGCTGTGGCAAAATGCGAATGTTTGCTCATTCACAACGAAACTGAACAATCCTTCCTGAGTGGGAAGTTGATTAAGTCTCTGGAGGTCCTCTGCTGCGCAGCTGTCACCACAAGACGAGCCGCAGGCCCCATCCTCCACCTCCCCCCCCCCCCCAAAACCCTCCTCACACCTGTTCACTGATTCCCCTCAGAACGAACCAGAGAGTGTCATGAGAGGACACAGAATGGGTCTTATCATAGCAACGGGCACCTTATCAGGCCCACAGAAAGCATGGCTGTAGCCTATTATAATGACCCACTGTAGGTTGCCGTTCGTGTTGTTTGTGGTGCCTGGTGACACTGGCGTTGTCCCATAAGACCCTCACGGTCTCCTCATGCCCGAACGGGCCGTCTCTGCGTCGGGCCTCGATGGCACAGAATAGGCGACCCTTCGCTCTCTGGTAGAATACTTGTGAAATTATTTCCTGGCCAGACCCATCTGTGCAAAGGTGCCAGGGACCACATCTTCGGCTGCCATGTGCGGAGGACTGTGGAAAACCCCTTCTTACGTGCGTGCGGTGTCACAGCTGACTGGCCTATTCATTTCTCTCTTAAAATGCAGACGCTGTGATGTCAATGACGAGCACAGGTTGGGCATAAACTTTGTTTTGTGGGGGGGGGCAATAACGCAAACCAAACCACCCGTTTGTGAAGATGGTTTGCGGCCGTAACCGAAACGCTCATGTCAAGCCTGGATCTGCTCCCTGTGATTATGGAAATGGGTAGCTGTCAGCACTAGGGATATTCTATGTGGCCTTTCAACCTTTCAGCTAAAATGTCATCGTAAACATGTTGCAGCTTTTAAGCAGGTTTTGACATCTCTCGCTGGCTTTTGCTGGATTTGCAGGAACAGAAATTTGACTGGTCTGTGTCATGCCTGTCTTTTATCTGGTAGTTTAGGCCTGTAGGTAAGGCCTGCTGTAGAAGTTCAGAAGCCCATTCTCAGTGAGGGAGTGCAATAGGGCAGTGGTATAGGGCAGGGCCTGCCCTGGATGTTTTTGTGCTTGCCCTTCCTAAGGAATCCATTCCAGGGTTTAGGATGGCTCCGGCCGGGTCTGAAGGGAAGGATTTGATTTACTTGGCAAACAGACAAGGGCCCAACTGGTCGGCGGGGGAATAAAGTTGTCCTCTCATGTTGGGAGCGCAAACAGAGCCCTCCTTTGATCGGGGGGTGATCAGAGCAGGGATCGCATTCAGCGCTGCAGTGTGAGGCCGTCTGTCTCTGGCCGCTTTTCATGCGGCGGTGCGAAGGTTAGGAGGGCCCCGCCGAGCCGTTCCCCCCGAAACGAGAAACATGCCGAGGCTGTCCGTCTCCGCTGACCCGTCGGGCCCCCTGCAGATCAGCCTCCGAGCCCCCCGGCAGCAGAGTGAGTACATCCAGCAGGCCGCTGGCCCTGAGGAGCTCCGCGCACAGGGGGCTTATGGGATAGGTGCTGCACTCTGAAGAAAAACTTTGCTCCCACTGCATGGAGGCACATGTTTTTTGTTGTATTTTTTTTTTTATATATCATTTTCAGATGCAAGAGGGAGAGGGAGGGAGGGTGGGGGAAGGCGGCGAATGAGCAAGAGCAGGCCCCTCCCACTAGTTTCCTCAGTGAGGGCCCCATTGACATCACAGCTGACAAAAGCCAGTAGGCAGGCTTGCCAAGCCTGGGGGGGGAGGGGGGGGGGGCGGGGGAAGGGGAAGGGGGGTAAAAACAGTGAGGCGTGAGCCGCTGCGCCTGCAGACTGAATGAAAGTGATACCTTGTGCCCATGATGAAGGAGCACGGCGCGGTGCTCTGCAGTGTAGCGCTCGGACACCCCGGAGACCGTCCTCAGAACTGCATGGAGCCGCTCAGCCCTGAACTCCTGTCCATGTGTCTGTTTGCAGAGGACTCCTACCAGAAGCTAGCCATGGAGACCATGGAGGAGCTGGACTGGTGCTTAGATCAGCTGGAAACTATACAGACCTACCGCTCAGTCAGCGACATGGCCTCCAACAAGGTAAGACCTCTCAGAAATAACCACAGGGTTTTATGATATCGATGGCACGCGTTTTTAAAGCAGCGGTAGGAAACATGACGAGGCGTTCCTATGGCCGTGAGCGCGTACATCGGTCCGTCTGCACAGTGGCATTCTCCCTGTGGCGAGGCAGTAGCGTTCAGCGGGTACGTCCACTCTCGTGTAAGTCTATCCTGTGTAGCGGCTCAGAAGAGAACGGTTACAGACTCGGATGTTGTTGCATTTGCAGAATGTTTTGTGTTTTGTGCAGTAGTGCTTGAATTAGTGGCATTCCATGTTGTGATATCTGTTTGAGATAGCTATGGGAAATGACTATTGCACCTTTTCTCAGGAACGGACATGTCATACCAGAGGTATATCAGAATGTTTTTGACAAATGACGCGTGTGCAATGACCCTGTACATGCAAGTTCAGATTAAGCTTTTGTGTAAGTGAACTTTTTGCCTGACAGAACTAGCTGGAAAATAATTTAATGTTTGCGTTATACGGAGTACATATTTGTAAGCATATTCAAAAATGCCACATCTTGACACAAACAAAAATTAATTGCAGCATTATTGGGTTTTGAAAACAGTATTTTTTTTTTGTACCGTTTCTTAACGGGCTATTGTTAAACAAAAAAGCGAGTTGTGGGACGGAATTAAGGGGTCTGTTCCGAGCAGGGTCAGAGCTCAGTACACACACACAGACCGGGCCGGCAGGGCTGGACATGGGGAAACTGGGAAAACAGCGGTGGACTTTCCTGTTCCCTGCTGGAGCTCAGGCACCAGGCAAGAACCCTGTAAACTCCAGACAGAGGAGAAGGCCAGTTGCAGCTGTTTAAAGTGTGACTCAAGTTTCCTGTCTCCTTCCTGATCCCCGCTTCACCAGACTACAATGGCCCCAAGTAAAGGGGGCAAGACTAACGGCCCTGTTTTTTTGTAATTACTGACGTCAGTGGGAGAAACAAAGGAGACAAGAACTTTTTGGACTCACAGCTGCATGATTGACAAGCGCTGTTGTTTGCATGGGTAGTTTTCCTTCACTAAATTTGACTTTGTCAACGCGCATTCTGTATTGTGTGCCTGGCAAACGTAACTCTTTTTGTGCTGGAACAATGTCCCTCTGGAGTTGTTATCTTGATGTGTAGTGCTGGATTTACCAGCTCTTTTGGGAGATAAGAAAGTCAGTTAATTGTGGAACTGCTCGTCAGTACGATTTTCAGTGCTCCACATATAATGCCATAGGTTAGCATATCACCTTACTGACCCAGTTGTCATTGACACCAAATGACACCATTTTTAACAGATTTATGTAACTTAACTTTGGAGATTAAGATCTTTTGTGGACACCAGATACAGCATGTTTGAATCATCAGCATGGTTCTTTTGTTCGCGTGTGTGTCGAAGGGTTTGAGTATGACTGTTGACGGTCAAGAGCAGATGCCTCACTCATTTCAGAATGAAGTTATTATGCTAACCGTGCAAAAACACTTACACTGCCCAACAACATTGTTAAAGTGTTTACGAGCAATCCGTGTGCCTGTATCAGTGACTAGAAGTTTAGATTTTACACTCACCTGAAATATTCATTAGCAAACAAAAACACATTATATACTAAAATACGAGTATGAATAGATTTGTAACATTTCTTATATTCTAGAAAATATATGTTTGTAATATATTTAGCAGCACAACACAAATACATCTCCAAACACTTTGCTTAACCTTTTCAACCCATAGAGTTCAAAATATTAATTTCTGCGATTAAAAATATGACTCATCTAAAGAATAACGGGCATCTATTTTATATATAATCTATATGTTTCTGTTTTTATTTGCCATAAATATGGTAGTATTGTTTCTGATTTATGCATCCATGTGACTCCTGTGAATGTTGGTGTAAACGTTTTAAAGGAGGCAAGCAAGCAACTTTATTTGTACAGTGCGAAGCAGTAAAACTTCCACTTGAAGTGTACTGACGCAAATGCTAAGAGGAGGTAATTTAAAGCAATGTACTGGATTTTCATTGTCTGGGTTTTTTCGTACTGGTTTTTCATTGTCTGGCTCTCTTAAAGAGTGCTTTTTAAATACATGCAGGAAATGTTCGTTTTCTTGTTTCAGCATGTTGAGTGGGGTAGGTGTGTGGAGAGATGAGGGAAGGAGGGGTTGTGTCGTTTTCTCCCTGTCTGGGGCACATATTTGCTGCCCAGTGTTTTCCCCTGGCTCGGTTCTAGTCTGGTTCTGACCAGAAGGGCCATGGAAACAGTCGTCTGTTCCCGTTTCCAAGCACGGTCGTCCAAATTCACAGAACTATTCCCTCAGAAAACCTTGGCCAATATACTTAGAATCATGATATTTTTACATCACCTTTTGTTTATAGTGCTAACATGTCAACTATGAAATGTATTAGGTTATTGAGCACGTAGCTGAATTGGGTGACACTAGAACTGAACCCTTTACCTGTGCATGAGTGCATAGCAGAACTCACCTGGGAGCATAGAGGGGGCTGGGCATCGCCTTTAAATAACCAATGAGGTTAGAGACTTCAGCCAGAGGGGCGGGACCAGGGCAAGAGGGAGTTAACAGCCGGAGCAGTTTAGTCAAAGTGCATTGCACCAGTGGCTTAGTTTCCCAACTTCCTAACGTCACAGAGTCACAGATCGTCACACGAGAGCAGCTGCTTCTCAGTCCGTTTCAGCAGAGACTCTTAAACCTGACCGCTTGCAAATAAAATGGGAGCCTGTTGCTTTGAGAAGAAGGACAAAAAGCTGGGGAAAGCTAATTACTGGAAGCAGGTGAGAAATAGTTACTTTAACCAGTTTATTTATTACTCTTGTAAGTCTGTCAGACTCATTCAGTGTAATTTAGATCTGAGAATAACTGCTTTTATTGTGCCGCGTCCATCATTGTGAAATTATGAATTCAGATTTTTGTGCCATATCAAGTACAGCAGTGTACACCAAATAGTACATAGTTTGAGAGCCACAGCTGCTTTTTGAAAGCCTTATTCATCCATAATCACTAATTAAGAAGGTATTTTATGAAAATTGTTTTATTTTTGGTTCGGCCACTGGAAGCACTTTTGGTTATGCAGTATGCAGCTTTACTTTTTTTGACTTTATTTAACGTGCCTGGAGTTTAAGTAAATGGCAGTGTGTAGAATTATTGATAGATGCTGCACTACAGTGAATACTATATTGACGTACCGGTGAATTATGGTTATGAGTCAAAAATATTCGGGTAACAAGACAGTTTATATATGTGTTTGCTGCTCAAATGTAATCAAGACTTGTAGTAAATGTATGTCAAGAATAGCGTTTATTAAAAGAAAATAAAAGCTCAGTGGGCATCCCCAGTGTTGACAGTGACAAATTCAGTGAACAAAAATGACTGCCGCATAATATTTTAAGAAGGTGTTATAAGGGCGGAGGGGGAGAGAAGTGTTCTGCAGAAAAAAAACATCATAAAATTGTCTTGTTTTTATTTCCGCGATCTCAAGACAAACATGAACTGTCCCAACAAGCAGCATCTATTTCTTAGGAAATGGCCCGTGAGGAGGTTGCTTTCCATGCACTGGTGCCAAGCTATGCAGCAGCCCTCTGGAGTACAAAATAAAACCGATTATTCTGCTTCATGACGTCAAAAAACTTTTTACAGCAGAATTTGAATAGTCAAAAATATCTTAAAGAAGAATTGGCCGCATGTCATTACGTTCCATTTAGCATTCTCACACTTATTTTCTATTCACTTATTAAGACAGACATTCCCTTCAGCTGTCTTGGAATCCTGAAATCTCAGGATTATTCCTTGAAACCTTTGTATTAACTGTTACATGGTCATTGTATATCTTTATGAGTCAAATATGGCATCTTATTAGTTTTAAATGTCATTTAAAATTTTGTAGGGGCATTACAGTTTAGTTTATTTACATTTCTAGAAAGTCGAGTGTGTTGTAACCTGTGCACTGGCGATGGCTAAATGTCATTGTAAGGGAAAACGTTGGAGTGTGTTGTGTAATATGGCCAGGACGCACATTCCTCATTCTCGATTGCACCATATGGTGATGCGGCATCTACGCACTAGACTGCTGGGGAAAAACTGAAGGAGCTCTGACTCATTTAGAGGAAGCGGTGCTCATAGCTACTGTGTTCAATATGTGTTTGTTTCTGTGGCACCTAATTATCTACCTACCTGTCTTAAGTACCCCCCCAATACACACACAGCACTGAGTTACTTATGAGATGTATTCACAGTCATTTACGCTTGCAGTTTTCTGTGGTTTTCCAGTGAAAAGGAGCCACCAGTGTGAGAGCTTCTTGTGAATTCCGACCAGACTCATTCTTAAGAATGAAATACTTAAATATACACAGTGGAGTTTATTCATAAAACACTTACTATAATATCGCACCACATGGAGAGTGAGCCTGTCACTTCTTGTCTGTTTCTTATGTTTGAACTAAAAGCTCTGGCTTGATTAGTTGATAAGAAGTCAGCCTGGAGAATGTGTGGTGGATTTTCGGCTGAATGAATTGCTCCCACTAGTGGCAGTAAATGCAACTGCCATTTGGAAGTCATGCAATCTAGTGCAGTGTCTTTGCAGATCTATGTAAACGGATGTTTACAATACGATGCAGTGTGTATGTAAAGCTATGTGAACAGATATTTACAATGCGATGCAGTGTGTATGTAGATCTGTGTAAACATATTTTTCAGACATTTCATACTGTGTTGTTTTAGAATTAAAGTTGTTTAATTTAATTTAAGTAGAATTAAGTTGTTTAGGACTCTAATTATTTTAGGCCAGATTTTTTTAAATGCATCCCATTTTTCAGTATCATAATTTTTGCTTCCTTTCCACATGCTTTGAAGCTCTTCTGCGAGGGATCTCTTTTCCTGCTAGATAATCAAATAAGAAATATGTTTGCCTGAGTTTCTTAATGAGTGAGCGAGAGGCTAAAAGCCATCCACTGGCTGCAAGGCTGGTCTGGCTGTGAATAAATGGTGGGTTTGCAGAATGAAATAGCACGACCATTCACCTTCTCTGGGCTGCCTGCCGCGAGCCCATTAATGTCACATCAGACCAGCGGTACTCGCCGGCAGACAGATTCCCCCTGCAGCCACCGCCACTCAGTGCCCTGTTTTCAGGGTCCACTCAAAAGCCTCCATTTCAGAACCTGCAAATGTCATCTGTGAATGTTTGCTTTATACAAGGAAAAGAAATCACCTCGATAAGTCCTACGAATTTTATTGCGTCCCGGTTGAAATTAGAACATCCGATGCATGTGAATATTGAGAAGGTGCGGTCAGAGTGGTGAGAGTTAAAGGGGGTAACGTCTCCCAGGGTGAGATGCACAGTGCCATACAGCATGCTAAAGCACGTCCCCCAGGCACCCTCAAGCGAGCTCCGCACAGCTCCATCATTCAGGGTGATTCCTCCGCTCTTGTGTTTTTTTTTTTTTTTAAGGCACCGTTATATAAAGAGGTCTTTCCGCAGCAAAAGGATAATCCCACATCTTTTCACGGGAGCCTTGATCTGCCGCTCAACATTCCACACACGTACTCCCTCGCATCTAAAGCTCATCGGAAGTTTCGCTGCAGCTCCACGGAAGCTGCGCTCCAGAAAAGACTGGAAGAAAAGAGCTTCCACTGATAAATATTGGGCTAGTTCTTTAGTAACATTGCTTTGTGAGCAGTCTCCTGGATATGAGATTTAACAGAGGCTAAATTGTTTGAAAGATCGATTTATAACTTTTGCTATTAAAACAAAATCCTAGCTTGAAAAATTGTAAATCAGCTGGGAACCCCAGTCATCCAGGGTTCTTTTGATACCTGACACAAGGTCAAATCATTGATTTTTACGCGACTGTCTAGACATGAAGATTAATTAGTGCATTGGCAGGACCAGCTGGGGAGAAATTGACATGTACTGCTTGTAAAATGATTTTCAGTCAGTCTTTTTGTTTGAGTAATGGCTGTTTTGCACTGATCGCTGGTGTGTTTTGAGGGGAAACCTCACAGAAACAGCACCGGTGGGTCATGTGATGCTGTTGCCATGGCGTTTCGGTGTTCATATAATCGGTGGTACACAGACTTGGGTTCTCTACCAGTGGAGAGATGTGGTGATGTCATCGAAAATGGTGAGGGATGCAATTATCTTCAGCTGTATGCTGGGGAAAAATAGCCCAGTCTGCCCAGATAAACAGACTACGTCTGCTATAATTGCCCTGCAAGACAGCTAATGAACAGACATGGACTCCAGCTCTTATCCTGAAAGCAATGTCAAGATACAGTGAGAGGGAGAGAGAGAAAAAGACAAGTATCCACATTCTAACCCAGCCATTTCTATTTCTATTTTGGGAACCCACCAGGAATCCACCTCCAAACAATACTGTCCTTATGGTGCCTGAAAAACATAAAAACAAATACTGCTCATAACACGAGGATTATATGATTATTAAATAAATCTTCATACTGAAAAAACTGACTTATCTTAGTTACTGTGGAAGCATTTACACTCACAAAATACAGTGTGTCGATTGAATTGTAAATATGACTAATAAGATGAGAGCATGTTGTGGTTGAGAAATATAAATGAAAATAGCAGGAGAGCGCGCGTCTGTGGCGTGGCTGAGGGCTGAGATGAGAGTGCCGCAGTGCTGGGGGCATCTGGAATCAGCGCTGCATATCTAAGTAGGGGGCTCCCTCCATTTTCTGTCAGATCATGTGTGCTGTGCTGAGCTGAGCTGAGCGTGTTGCTGGGGCTGGCGGAGCAGAGAGGGAAGACAGGACTGCGGCGCACTGAGCCGTGGAGCGAGACTAATCCAGCCCAAGGAAGCCCCCTCTCAGCCAGCTGAGCGCAGCAGAGCAACATCTTTCTCTTTTTCCTCTCCTCTGCCGGACCGTCAGCCATTACAGCCCCTTTGTTTTTCGGTCCTGCTCCCAGCCTGCCTGAAACGGGGGGTCTTCCCCGGACGCGTCCCCGGCCCCTTTGGTGCAGTCCTGTGTCGGCCCCCGCCGTCGCTCCGACCTGCTGCGGAGATGGAGAGAGAGAGGCAGCCGTCAGCTGATAAGGAGAGCGCACTCCTCTCCGTGCTCGGAAGCCTTCTGACGCGTTAATTGCCCGGGAGAGGACAGGAGAAGGGGATTTTGTAAACCCGGGAATTCCATCAACAACGTCCCCTCACTGTCGCGGAAAAGGAGCGCTTTTCTCGCTTTTTTTTTTTTACTGAAACAGGGTCCAAAATGCCTGAGGCGAACTACCTGCTCTCTGTGTCTTGGGGCTACATTAAGGTGTGTACGGTGTTTGGAGTCTTTCAGTGGAGTGGTGTGCTGGTATTTTGACTGGGTCTTGGTGCCATAAGGCTGTTGTCTGTACAGTAAGGGCTTGGGGCTGTCAGCTGTGTGGATGGACGCTGTTCACTGTATCTGTGTGCTGCTGGAACTCCATCTTGAACTCGCTACGTTGCTGGAGCGCAGACAACCACTGTTTTTCGGATCCTCCGAAGCGATCATGCAGATTTCTCATTCCCAATCGTACCTGATTTTCCAACCAGTATCATACTGCGTGCCTCTCTCCGGGATGCACCCCGTAACATAACCTCCATTTTGAACAAAATGCGTAATGCGTTTATTTATTTAATTAATAATTAATGATGACCTGCATATTAGTTTGAATCAGATGCATATCAAATTGAGCTATGTGTTTCATTTCACAACAAGTCACTTTCACTTCAGTTTCTTCTCGGATAATGAAGATATAATTTGCACCATTTCAACCCATTTTTGTCTGAGCCTAATAATATGGGTGAAACTGTAGCTGGTATGAATGATCATAATAGGAGTTTGTGGTTCATGTTTTTAGCTGTTTTTTGTGTTTTCTGGTACCTCTCCATGGCATGGATCATGTGTGCTTATACAAGTCTCTCTTTCTTGTGTTTTCCAGTTCAAAAGAATGTTGAACCGGGAGCTGACGCACCTGTCGGAGATGAGTCGATCTGGCAACCAGGTGTCCGAGTTCATCTCCAACACCTTCCTGGGTAATTACACCTTTGGGCTCAGACACACAGGCAGACACACAAGCACCACATCAAAAACACCTGGGAAAATCACTGCGACTCGAAGCTCGGCGCTCGTTAGAACGCTGAAAATTGAGCACTAATTTACCATGCAGTCCATTTGCTGCACGTAATGGGAACTGGGTCATGAAATCTTGTGTATACTGGCAAGGTAATCAAAAATGACATACTTTTTCTTGATACCTTCCCATACCATTCAATTTGGGTATCGAATTTTGAAGCGTTTCCATTGGCAGTTATCCATATCCATGTGAGAAACCATATTATCAATGCTATCAAAACAAAAATAAAAATGGATGCATGTTAAGTCCTTTTCAGCTAGCAACAGCAGTTCTGTTCCTGACGCTCACTTCACACTAATATCTTATGAGCAAGATGTATGAGGATGCTGTAATTTAATGTAAATAGATGAGGAAGGTACCAGTGGAATGTTTGTATGGATATTGAGCTGCAGGTTATTTGTGATTCCCCTGGTTGTGCTGAGGAGCAATCAAAAAAACATGCTCAGTTTCAGGGTGGTCAAGATTCCCCAGGGAGTAAATTCATCTCTCTCCCACTGAAGAGGCCGTGCGCACTTAGTGCCGCTCGCTGTCGGCCCATTGATTGGCGTTTGGCGGTGCTGCGATTTACAGCCCTGTCTGATGGATATCCATGCACGCCGTTTAGTGCAGTTGGCTCAGATTCGAGCAGGAAACACGGCGTGGAGCCGGGCCGAGCCAGCGGCTGCGGTCGTGACTCCCTGTACGGGACCATACAGTGAGATCATCCATTGCGCCGGTTTCAGGCAATCCAGTCTGAGCTGGTTTGGAGGAGACTCGGGCCCGGCGCAGAGCGGGCTCCGCAGCGCGTTCAGGGCGGGGTTGGGGGGGTGGCGCGGCGGGTAGAGGTGGGAGACCTGATTCATTAAACAGCAGAGGTGCGGTGGTGCCCGTCGCGCAAAGCCAAGTGGCAGACTCCATGACTCATACCCAATTAAGGACAGGCAACGGTGACATCTCGGCTACTTCCCTGTGCCCCTGAGACGGCCGCACGCGACGGTGACAGATGGGTGTCTGCGCCCCCCACCCCACCCCACCCCTCCCCAGCGCACGAATAAGCAGGGGGGGAGGCCGACTGCGTGCAGAGGTAGCGCAGAGCCGAGAGGAAACCCTCTGGGGTCGGCTTTGGTTTCCTCCTCACTACCAAAAGACTGATTGACTTTTATTTATCCAGTAGGATCCCCCCCCCCACCCCCCCCACCCCCTGCAACCATCAATCCTCCGTTTACTTTTGATGTCATTCTGCGGCAGGAAGTAAATTACACAAATCCTTTTATCTGTTTAAAAAATGTTTCATCTGGGCAGCCTGATTTATAACCGTAATTGTTTTATATGTCGCAGTGCATAGAGAGTGTACTTTCATGTGGCGGTGTAACTCACATGAGGTGGCATGTGTCGCTGGCATTCACTTGTGTTCTTAAATTACGGAAATGTTTCAACACTTTACACATTTTGGAGGAAATTGCAAAAAAAGGTGCTAAAAAAAAGATGCACAGAAGATGCATTAGTGTGTGCAAGGGCAGGAGGGAGACCGAGAGAATGAAGGAGACAGTGATGGAGAAAGAGAGAACTGATGGAGAGTGAGAGAGACCTTCAATAGGTTCAATAGGTTGAGGGAGAGTGAAAGAGACGCTCAGCTTTGTAACGTGTATGTGGAGTGTGTCAGAACCCTACCTGCAGTGGAAAGGAGATCCTGCAGTCCCCACTGTGCAGCCCCAGTGATTGATCACACTATATTTGAGGAGGCAGGAAGCATTTCCCTGTATTGTTTTTATTACTCACAAGATGGGAGGGCCGACTCACCCTCCAGAGCCACATGTATTATCCATTAGAAATGTATAATGCGTCCGTCACTGCCAGCCTTCCAGGATGCTGCAGGAGGCGGGGGTGAAAGGGTGTGGGGGGGGGGAAGCCCTCCGCCAGAATGCGCTTGTGACTTTGCATGCAGGAGAGCACCTAGATTGTTACTTCGACAATTGCTAACGAATAATGGGCTCTTTCCATCACCCTGTCCGAGACACTGCAGCGATACAAGCTATTACCATTTCAGTTTTATCATCACCCGCATTCAATTAAGCGGAGGCAAAGAGAAGAGCCTCATTATGTGAATTATGCTGGTGATAATTGAATAACTCTCAAAGGAGGGAGGATAAAAGTGGACAGCTTAACTAGAGCTTGAGGAATGGATGGTTCACTGGAGGCCAGCCCATCTAGGAGACACTATCTCTCTGTCTGTCTCCTCCACGGCTGCAGCATGGAGGCCTGAGTCACCGTGCACTCCTCCCTCTCAGATATGCGCTGCAGACGCCGTTTCCTTTTTAATGAGACGATGCAGAGCTCAACGTGATTTCCAGCGGTCAGATGTCAGATCTAGCAGAGCAAATGAGGAACCCATTGTTCTAGAGGGATAGACTGATGGCGTTTGGAATAAAAAAAACAGTGGGGGGACTCCCTCACTGTCGGGATCTGAATAAAAAGCCGCTCTTTCCCCTGTCGGCCTGTGCAGGTGTCGGGTGATAGCCGGCTCTCCCGCACCTGGGGCTTCTCTTCAGGCGAAGAGCTATTGACGTCACTTAGGGGAACCGGAGATGCGAAATCAGATTTTTTTTTAAACAAAAGGTCTTTGTTTCGTGCTGCAGAACCATGACAAGGAGGAGGTTGAACTCCCCAGCGCAATGCGGCTTAGAAATGAGCTTTTCCGTATCTTCTCCATTGACTCTCAGAGCCAATTTACAGAGGAAAGGGGGCTTTTATTCTGAAATAGGAATAACCAGGTTAACATTGTAACCAGGATAACAAAGCAGGAAATAAATTTTCCTGTGATCATTCTCCAGTAATAACTCAAGGCATGCTCCTATTTACTGCAAGTGATGTAAGACTGTATAATCATATAATTTCTTAGTAAGGCTTGCTTTTGTTCTTTGGCAACAATGGTGAAACGTCTTCCTGAAGCGCTCCTTTCCTCATTTCCGCAGACAAGCAGAACGAGGTGGAGATCCCATCGCCCACGCCCAAGGCGCGCGAGAAGAAGAAAAAGCAGCAGCTGATGACCCAGATCAGCGGGGTCAAGAAGGTGTCCCACGGACCCAGCATATCCAACTGCAGCATCGCCCGCTTTGGGGTCAAGACCGACAAGGAGGACCTGCTCTCCAAGGTATTGGGGTACCCCACTGCCATACCGCCAGACCTCCTGAACCAGAGTCTATTATTCATATTCAACAGCTCACGTCACACATTCTAATCTATATCCAAATGTATATTTATTGAATGAAAATGTAGAATTTTCTTGCTTTATTGAGGACAATATTTAGCAGTAACACTTGCCTGTACAGTCTCTGTAAAGGATAGATGTTTTGAGTGGTGTAAAAACTGGTTGCCTGATTCTGTCAACACCTAGCACCCACTAACTGCCTCCGTTATCTGCAGGAACTGGAAGACCTCAACAAGTGGGGCCTCAACATCTTCACGGTGTCTGAGTACTCCTACAACAGGCCACTCACCTGCATCATGTACGCCATCTTCCAGGTCAGTTTCGCTACCAGCATCCCTCTCCATTCTCCTCCTCAATGCCACGTTATTACCTGCTGTGGTGCATCTCTGCGGACGGGTTTCTGATGAGTCTCACGTAATCTTGCAGGAGAGAGACCTGCTGAAGACGTTTAAGATCCCGGCCGACACCTTCGTGACGTACATGATGACTTTGGAAGACCACTACCACTCGGACGTGGCCTACCACAACAGCCTCCACGCCGCCGACGTTGCCCAGTCCACCCATATCCTCCTCTCCACCCCCGCTCTGGATGTAAGTCTTTCCACATGTGATGCTCTCTCAATCCCTCACATCAATGGCTGTAACAGTGATGAAAACGTAATTGGATACTTTCTTTGTTTTCGGTTTTAATTTGCTTGACAAATCCATTTTATGGCCCAAATCTGTTCTGGAGCAAAAGCATTCTGAATGCAGTTTGGTTCTTCCAGACCGCTGCATGCCCTGTACCCCTGCTGAGCTGCACATTGTTTTAATTACAGTCTACATTTGCCATGCAAGTTCTGCCATGGGCTGGAGACATGCCACTGGGGAATAGACTAGGATCAGTTGTTCTCTGAGGCTGTTTGCTCATGTGAAACTGAGAGCGCCTCCCTCTCTTCCTCAACTCAGGCTGTCTTCTCCGACCTGGAGATCCTCGCCGCCATTTTCGCCGCTGCCATCCATGATGTGGACCACCCTGGAGTGTCCAATCAGTTCCTCATCAACACTAGTAAGTGTCCTCCCCCTCATTACACTCCTCTTCTCCCAGGAATAGTCAATAGACCGCAGCTGTACTTTCTCAGCTTTTTTACCCTCACTGTGGATGGGCTGTGTCAGTTTCTCACCAGTACCCTGTTTGTCCGCAGACTCGGAGCTAGCCCTCATGTACAACGACGAGTCGGTGCTGGAGAACCACCACCTAGCCGTCGGCTTCAAACTGCTGCAGGAGGAGCACTGCGATATCTTCCAGAACCTGAGCAAAAAGCAGCGCCAGTCCCTCCGCAAGATGGTCATCGACATGGTGAGCATCCCCGTCCTCTCACCCTTCCCATAGCAGTCCTGTTCTTGATATACACACGATACCATCTGATCCTGTTTTAGGGCTGAGGAATTCATGCACATCCTTTAACCTCCCGCAGGTACTAGCGACTGACATGTCCAAACACATGAGCTTATTGGCCGACCTGAAGACTATGGTAGAGACCAAGAAGGTGACAAGTTCCGGAGTGCTGCTTCTGGACAACTACACAGACAGGATACAGGTACGGTCCCACCCTTGCATTGCAATCTGCCACTGAATCCAAATTTAATGGCATCACATCTGTGTGGAACTCATTCTTCTAACAAATGTCGTCCGTGGTGTGGAGTTTATGAAGTTAATTAATGTTCAATGGAAAGTGAATTCCAGGATTGTTAAGGGAAAGAGGTCGCAGAATTGTTTTTCCCCCTGTTCCCTGTGCTTACTCTACTCTCTCCGTTGCCTTGTCGCCAGGTTCTCCGTAACATGGTGCACTGCGCAGACCTGAGCAACCCCACCAAATCCCTGGAACTGTACCGGCAGTGGACCGACCGCATCATGGACGAGTTCTTCCACCAGGGCGACCGAGAGAGGGAGCGGGGCATGGAGATCAGCCCCATGTGTGATAAGCACACAGCCTCCGTGGAGAAGTCTCAGGTGAGAACCCCTTCCTTAAGACATTTAGAGATCAGTCGTTTGATAGGCACGATGTCTGTACTTTGTGGTGTACGCAGTCTTTACGACTGGCCAAAGCTGTGTCTGACAGTGCGGTGGCGTTTTTCCTGCAGGTGGGCTTCATCGACTACATCGTTCACCCTCTGTGGGAGACGTGGGCAGACCTGGTGCACCCCGATGCTCAGGACATCCTGGACACTCTGGAGGACAACAGGAACTGGTACCAGAGCATGATCCCCCAGAGCCCGTCTCCGCCCTTCTACGACCACGACAAGGACAACCAGGGAGGTGGGGACAAGTTTCAGTTCGAGTTGACCCTGGAGGAGGAGGACTCCGAGGGCACGGAGAAAGAGGAGCACAGCCAGGGGGAGGACAGCCTCGGGGAGGCCCGCTCTCCGCTGGACTACTCCGACAGCCAGGACATCGAGGAACCCATGGAGCCCACGCACATCAAGATCGTCACGCAAGACGCGTCGCCCGTGGACACATAGGCCCACCCGCCGCAGCCATGGCGGGTTTGGCGTTTCGCAGATTGCTTTTGGAGGAGAAATCCTGCAATCGTGCTTTTGAGAGGCCCTGGGGGCTGACTTTGGGCCGCGGGAGTTGCGCGTTCCCCCCCCCCCCGCACTTGATTTTGGAGCCGGATGTGGACAGTTTCAGCGGAGCGTTGAAGGAGCTCTCAGGAAAATGCTGCAGACACATGGACCTAATACAGGCCACACTGAGAAATGAAGGAACGGGGCCAGCCAGGAGTATTTACTGGATAAGCATGGAGGCACTGACACTACTGAGAGATTTTTGTACCAAGTGACTTTTTTAAAGGGGATGTCATTGGGTAAAATATGAACTACTGATAAACAGGTATTTATACAGAAGATCTGTTTACTTTTTTCTGTAACATTTGTCTAAAGACTTTGTGTGCCTTTTTTACAATTGTCTTTTTAAGGTTTTTTATTTATTGAACACACTTTAGTATATGTCAAATGTTTCTTTCTTCTTAAAAATGGAAAGCTCATGAGCAAAGTTATTTTGTATCTCAAACGAGGTTAGAACGCATAGTCTTCCTTAAGTGATGTTGGGCAATAGCAGAGCTAGTGAAACTACTGGCCTCGTGGACAAACATCCCCCAAAAGAGATACATCCTACCACCTCAACATCTGTCACTCATTTCACATGAAGTTTTTAGTCTCTGTCAGATATCTGTGTATGTGTATATTTAATTTGGTCAACGCACCGAAACACACATATACACACATACACACACATACACCTGTATCCTATGAAAAAGAATATGGGATCCCATTCCCAAACATATTTCAATAACCTACGCAACATTCTCTCCTCATCACCATTCAACGAGCTCCTCGTAAAAAAAAAAAGACTCAAATCCTGATAGTGTAGAAGCACAGGTGATAAAAGCACTTTAACAGTATAAAAGCTGCATCAGCCAAAGAAAACTAGCGAAATCTGTTAGCATTTGAACAAAATGAGCATTAAGACTGTTTCCAGTTCAAAGACAAGCCGCTTCGTATTAGCGGTAAAATAAGTCTCTTTATCTACCAGCCTCCCATCCTCTCGCAACCACTGTCAGAGAAGCGTTAATTTTTACACCCATCAGCGTAAAACAGTTCAATGTTTGTAACTGATGTTGACAAAAAGTCTCTGCTACATGACTCTGCATGTTCTTTTTGACGGTGGGATACTGTAAACCAGTCTTTCCTCTTCCTCAGAAACAGGAAGATAGAGCAAACTGCACTTTTGTCAATTGACGTCACCCAAGCGCACTATCTCTAACAGAATATTGTGGCAGCCCTCTTGGGGTTACGCTATCAGGATTTGATTCCGCGAAGCTGTCCATAAGCTTGCATAGATATGTTACAAAACTAAACCCAGCGAGACACATTTCCAAATAAGGCTTTTTAGTACAGAATTCAGTTTCATTCAAATTCACTGATATTGTCATCCGCAAACAAACCAAACATACTGTTCAGACAACTGTTCATAAATGGGTCAAGCTCCATTTTAATTTTGTTTTGGTTTTTTGTTCTCTGTCCCATGACTGGTTTTCATGGAGTTGTTTTATCAGTGTAACAATTCTTCCATTTGTTATGATATTGTATTGTCATACTCAGAGGTACTTAAAATACAGTATTGTCAACCCCCCCCCAGACTGGTGTGTGTTGAGACCTATGACCACATGTAGAGAGCACCAACATGAATGAATGGCCCTATGGCCATACTGTCTGTGTGTGTGTGTTCGTGTGTGTGTGTGTGTGTATGTGTGTGCGAGAGAGAGAAAGTGTGTCACATGCCTGGAGAAGAGAACTCTTTAACCCACAGTCCCTCTTTCTACCTTGCACCTGAGCTCGAGTTTATCCTTTGCTGTTTATAACAGTGTATTTATTACTTTGACCTGTAAATAAAACAAATGCGCATTGTAAATTTATTTTAATTTATATGCACTTGCATCACCTGAATGGGGTGATGTTAATGTGTAGAAGGCTCTGGGTTTGAGTCTTTTTATTCAGTAATATATTGTTTTGTTTTTATATAAATATATATATATATACTTATATATGAATATCGCACATTTGAGTGCCCTGAACAGTAGCTGTAAGAGACATACTCAACCCATGGGTGAAGGAGAGGCTGATGAATCTGTGGAGAAAACGGCCAGCAATAGAAGCTTGAAAACTGCATAAAAAAATCTCTATAATGCGTGTAGTGCCTGAAGCGTATCTATACAGCATTTTGAATGCAGATTGCTGATAAAGTTTCAGATAACTGGTTCTCGCAAAGCAGAAAATAATGGAAACCAACAGACACCTGACTCCATGAAAAAAAATCACTCTATGTTAATTAGATAAAGGGAGATATTGGTGGCATGTTACAATTTCTCTAAACACCAACATGAATCGGTATGAATTACAAAATGTGATCTTATGTAATTATTGTGCTAATGTGAACTATTTTCTGATCGAACTTGTTAGCAGTTTTGAAATTCAAATTGTCAGTATAACATTGTAATCTATGTTAAAGCTTTTGGTTCACATTGTGTCCAAATGGTTAGCCAGAATTAGCACTATCTGCATGACCAATGGGTTTGTATGTCTGTCTAATACTGCATTGTTCCAGGTGGTTATTCGTTTCACACAATGTATGGTATAGTATTGTATATTGTGTTCAATAAAATCCTAAATACTTTTTCTATGAAGTGATTAAAAACAAAAGCATGAATATATATTTGGTCTCTGTTGTTTTTATGGTGTATTTGTGTGAGCATAAATATCGGTTATTTGGAGTTTACAATAACTAAAGTTATTCCGAAATAACTAGACGATGGCATTTTTTAGACGTTTCTTGGGTACTCCAGTGCTCTGTTTAGACTCATTTTCAGAGTCCGATAAACAGAATGGACAGTCTTCTGATCAAGCTCAAAACACATTTTCCGCTACCTTTGTAGGCATGTAGCAGATGCTGATACAATTAACATTTTCAGACAGTATCCCTTTCTACACCTGAAGATGTACCAAAGCAATTAAGATGAAGTATTTTGCTTATTGGAACAACACTGCTCTACCTGAGAACCAAACCTGCAATAATAAGGCCACCTACGTAACCACTGTACTCTATGGCCATTTCCTACACAGTTTGACAGAAGGGGAGTCTGGTTCGTATTCCCAAACCAGTTTTAACTGCATTCAGCTTGTTTGGCTGGCTTTTGCTTTGTATTTGTTTCCTAACCATGTCATCCAGTTTAATTATTTTGAAAGTTTTGCTGGAATGTAAGCAGGAAACCATGAGATCGCTCTGCAGTGCCCAGCTGCTCCCTACTGTCACTCTCCCATGACCTCACACCATTTCAGTCATAAACCGGACTGAACAGATCGCTGACCCGTGTGTCAAAGATGATGGAGACTGACATGGTTTAGCTGGCCCACTGAAATAGGGAGACTTTTGGACAGAAATGTTTTCTAATAAGGCTAAAAATACTCCCAAAATTGCTCCCGCTTTAGAAGGTGGCTGGTTCATCTGCCAGTTCATAAAAGAACCCATTTCTAGTTCCTCATGGGACAAGCTATGGGCTCCCAAACAGAAGATATTCTACAGAAAGATATAAACAGCAGGAGAGGAAATACTGAGGAAGGGTGAAGGTTTTCCTGTCAGCACTGATCTCAACAGCCCACATTCCAGTTCACCTTTTAACCTTACAACTCATCCTGTTACTTTCTCAGGAACCATCTGATTTTAATATTTGATTCTTATGTTACTATATTTGTATACAATACAATAGCCAGTATATATACATATACAATATATACTGTATAATAATAATGATGTGTTCTATATATATTCTATATATTATATAAATATAATACAAACAATGATGTGCACATGGATTTAACACAATATTTTATTGTGATCATAGAAGTAACTGACACGAGAGGTCACCTACTTCAGAGGAGAGCTGGGAATAAATCCTGTTTATATTCGTGACTATGAGTGCCACGGTTGACAGCTCCTCCCTGCAAGTCGACTTTGTTTAATAAAACACAGATTGACGTCAATGCCACGAAAAAAGGGCCCAAATTAGCCCGTTCTTGGAACGATAATGTGTAAACCATAAATACGTGGATGGGGGCTCTTTCCACTTTAGTATCAAAGAGACAGTAATCTCACC
The DNA here is from genome assembly GCA_022829145.1 of Albula goreensis. NCBI lineage: Eukaryota > Metazoa > Chordata > Actinopteri > Albuliformes > Albulidae > Albula > Albula goreensis. Next base: position 32,931,721 of record CM040753.1, read on the forward strand.
ATGTAGATCAAACTCAGCCATTTGCCTGCACTTAATGGGGCATTCTAATTATTGGTGGAAAAAAATACATGCTGCTTGACAGTAGCAAGCACATTCAACAAACCTCCTGAGGTTGTGAGAAAAGACAACGGGTCATTTTAGGTTGCTAAGCAACCGAGCTTGGTTACGAAATGTCAGCGCCAGGCCGATGCATCGGAACTCAAAATACTGCTCGCTGTATTTCAGCACGCCTGGTACTCTTTGCTGTACAGCAACCAACCTCAGGAACTGTTTTCTCCACGCTGCGAATAATGACTTTGACGTTTTTGCCCAGAACGTTGAATGTCCACTTCAGCACTGGAATGCTTCATCTCTGGTTTACGGTTCACCGCTCGGAGGGGTCAAAGTAGCATATGGTAGCCTCAGGGAAATGTGGCTGATGAAAGAGAAACATGAAGCCCCATCCATTCCTCCAGAGAGACTATTAGCCTTGCAAATTTAAGCTGTAAATCAGCGGTATGATCTAAGGCTGTTTCTATTTTCAGCCCTCTGGCCAATTAGGAGAGGAGGACAGAGAGGTTAAGGGGCCAGGGGCCTGCCCTACTGCTCTACCGAACTGATGTCCCCTTGACAGAAAACAGCGGACAACAGTGAATTGGATTAAGCTTCGATGACATTATTATACAGTAAACAAGTCTGAATGCAGTGAAAGCGAAGCATACAGAGGAATTATCTTCATGTGACATTCTATGAATGAACGATGCTATGAGCTGCTCTCGCAAACCTACACATATCAGCAATTGTGCTAACATTAGTAGACTATGGAAATATCCAGATGCCTGTATAAGCATCGAAACCGTTTCAAAAACATACATTTTGGTCTTTCTTTTCCTGAGTCATGACACCAAGATGGACAGCAGTACATTGTAGATATAGGGTATTTTTTTATACAATATAACTAATAAAATAAATAACACACTGTTTTCAGCTCCATAGGATGTGTCGTGATCACAGTTGGTCAGGAGAAATGATTTAATTTCTTTTGTGATTTGTGACATTTGTGAAATTTAAACTAGCCACCCAAATTACAAAAAAGTAGACTTGTGAATTAATGGAGCCCGTGGTTTTCCTATACAGTACAGTACACGTAAATATATCTCAGTCTTTGAAGTTATGCCTGTTTATTATTAACCATACACGCATGAAAATAGGAGCTACTGAGACTGATAGAAGTTTAAGGGGAGGGGTTCATCTTGGCGAATGATATAAAGTGTCTGCAAGAGAAAAGATGGACTTACGAAAAACGACTTACGAAAGACCTTCAGGAACCAATTATTTTCGCAAGCTGAGGACACCCTGTACATGTTGCTACAGGAAGTGGTCTGCACGTCGCATCATTGTGACTGGAATGCACTTACCATCTTTCTTCTGCCATTGTCACAAACATCATTGTATCTCTTCAGAATATTTCTAGTATTCTGAAGACATTTTAAGCATAAATATAGCTGGTTGCAAAGTCAGAGACTTCCATTCATGTTTGATTGAGGCTTTACGGGGACTTCTCATGGGCTAATCAAATCGTCAACCAGAAGGAACAGGGCTGTTGTACTCAAAATGAAAGGACACTCCTCAAAGTCAGAACATAAATGTACATCCCCCATTTTAGTGTGAGCTATCTCTTTAACTTCACACTGACCAACATAGATTGTGAATAACAAACAGAACTGACTCATGAACACAGACAGTATTACTGTGATATGAGATGCTATTGTGCACTCTTGGCACGCTCAAAAATGTGAAGTCCCCAAAGTATTCTGGGGTTCCCCGGATTAACTGACATAAACACCCATGTGTTTCCATTCACCACGTGGACAGCACAGAAAAGGGTAGCGTGAATTCCACTTTTGGGCATGGGAGAGGAGAACATGGTGTGCCCTGGTTGGTACAATGACCAATTCAATAGTGATTCCTGTTAGAAAATTTCCACAGTCGTTGAGATCATGGCTTCACGGGATAACCTGCTTCAAACCATAGTGTCGTGCACCCGTCGTGTATCGTGTCCAGCAGGTTCCTGTAGCACAGAGCGAGCATTCTTATGCTGCGAGGGTCGCTCTAACACACTGCTCCCCTGTTCCTGCAGACGGAACCTGGCTCTCCAGTTCAAACAGAAATTCGTTTTCAGTTGCTGTCTATTTCAGGTCATAGACACGTCGCCTGCTTTATGTCCGTCTGAGCGGTGGTGTAGCAGTCTGCACGAACCATGCAAAGGCCAATTATTTTCTAGGAATCCGATGGCTATTTTCATGAATTTTAACTGTATTAGTTCCCAAGAACTACAGTTTCTCATGAAAGCTGTTTTTAGCACACCCAAATGTTGTTTTCTCTCTGACCTTGCAGTTGCTTTTTGTCATGCTTATTCATAATACAAAATGGCAATCCTAGATATGCGCCTTTTAATTCAGGAATGCGTTTGTTGTTCATTCAGAGCCAGTTCTCATTGGAAAACAGTGCAATGGTGGTTGACCTGTCAACAAGGACACAGCAGGAAAACCTCCTGTGGGGGATTCTGCTCTTCCAATGAAACACTCAAATGATTGCTGACATTTAGATCGAGAGTGTGCCTGGCCTCCATTGACACAGTTCCGCAGTCGGCCAATCCTCTTCCAGCCCTGCCTGCTACACCAGAGGACCTGCAGATGACATGATGTCACACCCACAGATTACAACATTAAAGAGGGACTAAGGGAGCATTTAATTTAGGTCTAGATTGTCAAACTGATACTTGCTACCACATTTTCCTTTACTAGTTTATAAATAAAATATTTCACGCACAGGCCTATTTAAAATATAATTCTAAGTCAAACGTCAACACGTTATCTTTCGTCTTTGTTACTGAACTGAATGTGGTAAGGAGTTAAATCCTGTTTCTACCTGCATAGGCCAATGTGTCTATTCAGGATACTGCTGAGTGCGTGTTGGCATGACAACAGCTGGACTGCTCTGAGCTTCATTTTTACATACCTCTAAGGAATACCCAATCTTATTTTGACAGACATAGAATCATTACCGTAGAAGTATTTAGAAATATTTGAGGTATTCCAATGATACGGGGTTGGGATTAAACTTGTCGATTGTTCATTAAGTATGTGTGCATTAATATGTGGTATTTACTGACAGAATACAATTAATTTAAAATTTGTTTGGTTAAATTATTATAATCGTTTATGTATTCAGCAAAAACACAAATAGCATCACTAGTAGACTACCTTTAATGCTCATACACATAATAACATAAATATAGACTCCTCTTCGGGAATTGGGACGTTAGCCAACAGGAATATAGCGTGATTCAAAAGATAAATTGGTAGCACAGGCGGGTAACAGACTTTGGTGGGGTGGGCGTTAAGTGTGGTTGTTCAAGAAATGTGTTTTGTTAGGGTTTTACACCTTGATTATTGCACAGGCGAAAGTAAATTATTTCCTTATTCAAAACCTATGCACTATTACGCTACACTTCAAGCTTCAACAGGAGATAGTTAACTATGGACCTTAAGGTTCAGGGAGCAGATGGAACGACAGCAGCGTATTCCGCTTGACCGCTTCCAGTCTTTAGTATTCCGCCCTTGTCACCTGGTTACTCTACAGCACAACGCCCCATTCCAATTAAGACGAAATTAGGCTTTTTGTTTTATGCAGATGATGTTATACCTACTTATGGTTGTTAAATTGATTTATGTTACTAGACTACAATGAATGCCCGCAATATTGCACGACTATATATCCATAATAACCTCTTAAATTGTCTTGTTTTTCCATGTGCATCTGCAGAAGTTCCACATTGTCTCCAGTTTCTAATCTCTTCGTTCTTCCCCCTGTGAGAATGCAGTGAATGCAGCCGCGCTGGTACCGTCGCTGAACTTCACATGCATTTTGTGCTGCGCACTCGTGACAAGTTTAACAACGTGAGTATCGATCCGCAGCACTGTCCGAAGCCAGCAAACAGCAAAGCCGAATTGATTGTAATACACTCGATTATCACACCTTTAATTGTGAACTTTGAAAGAAGAAGGCTTGACTTGAGAATCGAGGTGACTATTCATTTGTTTTCCTTTGCTATGAAAGGGTGTAACTGTCGGGCGCTTCCTTGTTGACATTACACAAGGTGGCTTGGTGCAGGGAAGAAGTTTATGGTTTCTTGGCTGTCGAGGAACATGCACTCTCAAAACAGTATATATTGAGGGATAAACGATGGGAAAATATTGGGGAAAAATGTGCAGAAGACGGATAATATTGATGATATGCTATAATCAGGTTTCCCGTGTTACGTTGAACGCCCACAGAGGGGTTGGTGTTACACAATATATTTTGGCTAGCTATCTTGCTAGCAAGCTAGCAACATTCATTAACTCATCGTTGGCTACATCCCATTTTTCCTTCAGAATAAATTGTTTCTCGTTCCGCTGCCCATTTCCTGTCAGACATGAGTCGTGTTGATAATTTTCTCGCTCTCTTGAGAGTTTTTACAGCAACGCTGTTTTATCTGGCTTGTTTGGAAGCGATAAAACTCGCCTTCTCAATTGGGTTTAGTATTTTATTTCGAGAATGTGTCTGTGAACTTGTGAAACTGCCTGTTAATGTTATTCATTTTGTCTTTGCACCCCACTCAGACTGTTATTAAATTTGCATGGAATCTACATTGAAATATGAATGGTAATTAAAAAGACTTTGGAGACAACTGTCTGTGAGAAAAAAAGTAGGTGCATTATTATCACGAAAGCAATTCATCCCTGAAGTGGGACAGCGTATTCCTTTTTTATTTCATTTTTACTGTTTTCTAGTATGACTTCGGAGAGAAAAAACATTCTCGCGATTTCAGCGTTTGTTGAATAGTGAATTACTGTTTCTTAGATGTGGTATAGGGAGGTCAAAAAGGAAAGAGGATACTTCAGACATGGTCATTTAGACCATTACTGGTAATTGAAATCACTGCGTGTTCGTGTGATAGCATATGTGACATCTTAACTATTCAACATTTATCACTTTTCCGTCATTGACAGCTAAAATACTCCGTGAAGGTGACTCCTTAAGCATATCAAAGTGAACTGAAGTGTAAGGCCATTTTCTTGTATACAACATTGGAGCATATCCAAAAATATGTAAGGAACGCTTCCGTAGTGAGTTAAGTGTGCACAAAACAATTTGTAATTTGACATCATAAAATGTTGTACACAGAGTAATTTCCCTTGTTGCTCTGCAGCTAGTAATTGTTTAAATACAATGGGGGATACAAAATCGTGTTGTATAATGTTCATATGACATCCTTATTGAAAACCATGCAGTCAAAAAGTGAAATACAGTGGTTACAGGTGACATCATAGTTTGTTTTTGGGCAGCATGCAACAAATATTGTGTGTTACTCTACTTGTACTATAGTTTAAATTTAATTTAAAATATACAGTAAATCCCCCATTACCACAGTGTGAACAGGCCTGCATTACTTCCTTCGCCCTACCATACTACACGGCATACATTGCAGTACTTATATTTTTGATTTATAAAGTCAGTCAGCAATACTTAACTGTGCTGCACACCCCTGAATTTACTATGCAGGGCCCTCCTGCAGTACTTTACATAATATAGCTCTTGAAAAGGCTGTAGTAAAACTTTTTGCCACACTGCACCCAGCTTAGTTCATCTACCTTCCTGTCATCCATGTTCCATTCTTTGCTACCTATAATACCTGTTTGCTATGAGCTAACAAATGTACAGCCTATGCCTTCAATAAAAATTTAAATACATTTCCTTCTACAATAGAGCACTGATTACTGCATAGCTTTTATTTAGCTATGGTAAATGTGTTCTGATCCAGTAATAGACCTTTATTAAGTTTTTGTTGAAGTTCTGCCATCTCTGATACCATAAGTGCAGTTACCTCTGACTGGCATAACAGCTGTTTCCACTGTATAGTGATAGCAATAATATGTGCATTGCGTTATCTGTATTGAAGTGCCTTCCCACAATGTTTGGTTTCTCTAGAAAGCAGTGCAATCAAACAGGCAGAGTAGGATCTGATTAAGGCCAAGGCTATTGCATGCATTGCCGCGACCCGAGCATTTCTGAAGAATTAAAAGAACCATTGAGATAAAGCTAGCTGATAAACCGTTCTTGTGTTCTAGTAATGATGACTCATTATTTATTGTTCTGACGTTAAACCCTCAAAACCTAATACACTTTTATCAACTTCGAAGTACTTTATCAGCTTCAAGTACCATTAGACGGAATACGTTGAATACAGTAGTACATGAAAAGCCGAATTCTGACTGTACTGTGCCTGTTGCCAGGTACCATATGGGTTGGTTGAACCCATCGGTACCATAGCGGGCATAGTGTACACGTACATCGTAGTCTTTGTTAAGAGGGAATCGTGTTTGAACTCTAGCCCTGCAAGTCGCACTGTTTTTAAAGGTTTTTAAAGAGATGGTTATGAATCTGTGCTCACAGTACAACTCATAACTGCATAACATAAACCAGCGGAGCATAGCAGTGATGTAAGAGCTGGGCCAGTCGCGGGAATTGTGTGGGATTACTGTACAGCGGAGAGCGAAGCGAGAGCTGCCTGGGGTTGGCGGGTTGCCTCGTGACTCACCCCGGACTCAGGGGAAGGCCTGCTCCCCGGCTGTGTTGACCTAACAGCATGCGCTTTCTGAGTGCGTGTTATGTGCGGGTATGGTGCCAGGTGCCTGCTTTCTGGAAAACCGAAGAGGGGAATCTCAGTACAGTTTTTAACTGAGCTGTAACGGCAGGGAAAACCCAGGCAGGAAATAAGCTCCAAAAAGTCCACTTAAGTGTCAGCATATTAGATTCAAGAAACGTGGTGTTAGTAGTGCGTTGGGGAATGTCGCGAAAAAGAATAAATTTTACCCTGTCCATATGAGTCACATGGTAAAAATATTTTAAGGTTTAAAAACTCATAAAAAGGTTATCAACTCAAGATACATGAGTGTATTATCTCCCTGTGTATGTCTGAGACCAAAATTGGGAAATGAAGAATTTATGCCCTAAACATGTTTCTGAATATAAAAAATATATCACCCATGTGTCTCTTAAAGATTTGAATGTGTCATTGTCTGGACGAAAAGGGGTCGTTTTTCATCTTCAGTCTAGAAAGCGGAAATTGATTTAACACTTTTATAGAGGCATGTCTTAGATTTAGTTATTTGATAAGGCGATGATTGGACAAGAGTCTGATTCATTCCAGCAATTAACGCTGATAAAACTATCAGTGTGTGGTATTCTCCCCAGCCTTCAAGCTGTGTGCTGTGTGCTCAGTGTGTGAGAGCGCTCATACAGGAGGCTCAATCAGGATCTTAGCACATCTCTCCGTAATCTTCCATGTCAACCTTTAATTCCTGAATAAACAAGAAGTTCATTAAGAGCAACTTATATATTCTGTCTTACATGTCTTTTTATGGCTTTTTGTATTTGCCTTTGGGATAACTTTGTTCCAGACTGCTTCCCACGTCAACAGCTTTACGCCTTAGACACGCACACCGCTGAATGTCTAAAGAAGGCAAAGCCCGCTGCGCTCAAGTGCAGTTTCCTGTTTGGGCTTCCGACCAGCGGCGTCACCACACCCTATTTACTGGGGCACATGCTGTTGTTGTGCCCCAGTAAATGATCATGAAAAATAACTCGTTTTTAAAAATGTATCGTAAATTGCAAGCATGAGGATGTAGGCACTGGGGGCCTGGGCCACGGTAGTGGTAAAATTCTAGCAACATCCCTGGCTCCAACCTTTGGCTTTCAGGTCCAGAGTCGGGCATGTTAGCAACTGCTCAACACTCAATCTCTAATCAATGTGTTCCATTACACATGCCCAAATCTAGGCATCGTGAACCTCTTTTACATAGCAGGCCCTGAGTCCAGAAAGTATGTTTAACGGAAGGAAGAAAGTGAGGGTTAAAAAAGGATCTGGCTCCATCCAGTGCAGAAGAAAGGTGCAAGGCTATTTCCTTGGCCTTGTCTGATTGGGAGTTTAATGTGGATGAAAAGATTTTGGCACCTCCCTGATGGGGCCTGGCAGCCCGCCCCTGGCACGGCACCATGGGAAGTAAGAGCCCTGGCCAGCGCACGCCCACATGAGGGAACCCAGCAACTGGCGAAACCTTATTACACAACCTTGACATCAGCTACAAGCGGTTGATGCAGAGTCATGAGTTTCCCTCGGAAAGCTGTTCCCCTTGAAATAGAATGATTTCACCATCCCTACATAATTAAAACAAGGCCGAACATCAGCGAAGCAGTGTTTGGAAGAAGGCGCATTCAGCATGGAAGGTTTAACATGATTAAAAACCGGGTTTTACATTAGGCTGAACGAGAATCATGTGACAGTGCCATTAATGAAAAACAGATTGTGTAACACACGATGAATTAGATCCCAATGATCAAATTTAAATGTCACACATTCATACGACTATTTCTTTCATTAAGGCACTGTCTGTTCTGGAGTGGAATCCATCGGGGGGGCGCAGAACGGGACACGGGGAGTAGGTCATGGTTCAACACCCCTGATCTTTACATTCGGTTCTCGGTTTCATTGGTTAAAACGTCGGGCCCACGTAGATTTCATGCTTCATCGGTTCATCGGTACGCCTCAAAGGACTTGAGTTACAACAGTTCTCTGTTTAGTTTAGCGCAGTACATACGCTGTAAAATACTAAGTAAACCCCTAAGAGGTTTCTGAGTGTCACTGTGTACAGAGTGGGTAAGTCCCATGCATTGAATGTCGACGGGACGTGTGTGGGTTGTGAGTGTGATGGGGGGGTATTGGAACACTCCCCCTCGTTTCTTAACCTGCTGTGCAGCTGTTATCCTTTTGACGTCACGAAGCGTAAACAGCAAACACCTCTCATGTCTCGGATTTACCCCTTCTGCTGGCAATTTATGTAAAACGCTCTGAGCTCATGGGAGAGCTGTAAAGCGCTGGGCTTTTTAAATGTAAGCGGACTGTGCTCAGTCCTGTGGAGTGCTTGATTAGTTTAAGGCATGCCTATATGGACTGAGGAATCGCACACTGACAATGCTGACACCACTGTGATGTAATGGGTCATGTGACTGTGGAATGGGTGGGCTTGGGCAGGTCTTGGTGTGGTGGGCTTAGAGTCTCTCAGCTAAACAGAGGACTGTTGTAGCAGGACCCTAAGGCAATGTGGGACTCAACAGCAACTCTTTCACCATGTGATGTAGTTTTACTTTCACTGATTTGTATTCTTAATTGTAAAATATATTTGAAATATCAAGCAGAAATGGTCCAATTTAATACCTAAAGCCTTTGATTTAACCAGCAGAACTTTAGGTTTTGTGGTGTCCTGTAAGAACCACATGTTCTGTGAGTTGTTGGTTTTAAAATGAGTCTTTTCTCCGCATTGCTGTGATTCATTAAGTGCTTTTTGAAGGCTAATTCCAGCAGTGTTCCTCTGGCGCAGGCCTGTGTTTTAAAGAGTGTGGTTGCACAGTCACACATTGTTAAAATAAGTCATAAATTGCTTTTCATTGTTGGTTCTAGTCAATTTACCTTAAAGAAAATTTTTATCGCAAGTTGATATTTGTGACCAGATTTCAGAAGGAAAAAATAAGATCAAATTCTAGTTGCCTTGGAAGTTCAGGTACTCCTTGACAATGTTGATATTTTACTGTACACCTTTCTGTTTCTGATATAGGAAGACAATGTTGATATTGTACTGTACACATTTCTGTTCCTAATATAGGAAGAAAGACAGAGTAAAGAAGTAGTGAGGTAGACTATGACTGTATTCCAATGTAGGTTGAATGCTTGTTTTTTAGTTTCCCATCCTGGGGAATCCTTGTTTTACCCAGGCAGGTGTAAGATGCTGATGACTCTGAGGGGGATTCCATTCCGTGTCTCTGCCGTCAGTGATGAGAACGAGCTCACTCCCTTCCCACGTGTAGCCTATCCTACAGTTCCATCAGAAGCTGTCACATCACTGCACCATCCAGACTTGCGCTCGTGATATCAATGGCGACCTAGGGGCGGAAGAATTGTGAGGTGCGTTCCGCATTGATCGCTAATATTCCCCGTCTTCATTCAAGTCCTCTTGATCACAGGAGCAAAATACATCAAAAAAACACGACTGGAGTGGGGAAGGGGACGCGCTAAAATTCGTTACAATAGAATGCTGCAGAGAGCTTTGGGTAGGGGACTCAGTCTCACCCTCATTGTTTTGGTTAACTTGGTAGCCTAGCCTCTTCGTGTCGTTAAGTGGATTGTGGGTACTTCAGCTCCTGTCTCTGGCTTGCACCCCCAGGGGTGTAGCTAGAAATTCTGAGCCCTGTACACAGGCAGGCTCTGAGGGCCCCTCCACAACCTATAAAAATATTCCCAGATTTTCGTGGGCCCCTTCAAACCCTTGGGCCCTGTATACTTACTACCCTTTTCCCCCTAGTGCTACGCCTTTTTGCACACCTTACTGATCCAGTTACCAAGGTAGGAGCAAACATGTACCTGCCCTGCCTTTCGGGGGGGTGTCTCTACAAACCAGGGGAGATAAAGCTGCAGCGTCTTTACTGAGATGTGACCACAGCCCGTACTGGCGGGCCGATGGGCAGCTGTTCAGTAGGTGGCTCAGAAACATAAGTAACGGGGTAATGTCACTTGAACAGGAAGCTCCATCCACATCACCACTGCTGCGTGGTTCTTCCGGCCGTGCTCATATCGGGTCCCCTCCATATGTTTATTTAAGGATCCCTGCGACGTATTTCTATTTGAGTTTCAGCAGCGCACTGTGGGGGTGCCGGTGGCCGTGTATGCACTACTGAGACAGCAGCCAGAGAGACGAGAACGCTCTCTTTTAGAATCGTGTGGGAGAGCCGGGGCTTCTGGGAAAAAAAAAAGACCATGAGGTGTCAGCTGGGTAATTCATCAAGTAATTGATGCATGAATATGTATTGGCTGCTGAAACACATTTTCCATAATTAGCAAGAAGAGGAGCTTGGTGACTATCAGCAGAATATACCAGCTGCTTACCTTAATACCTCTGCATCCTTCGTTCTTATGATGAGTTGCCAGAGTAGGGGAGGCACTGTGTTGGCAGAGTTTGATGCGTCACCGGAGTGAGTAGGAGCGCCCTACATTCGCTGTGCCGGTGATTCCACCGGGTATTGCTTAACATCCCGAAAACTTCACCGGCAAGCCCGAAAAATGACTAAGAAGAGCGATCGGGATCATCGTGTTCGACCGAGCGAAAACCGCATCCGGCATCGGATGCAGTGACAGAACGCGATGGCCGCTCTTGAGTTTACAGATGTCAAAAGATCTGAGATCTCCGTGTCACCATTGCAGAAGTATGACTGCGGTTCTGTGACGTCCGTTACTCCTGAAGAGATACAGATCTTTTGTTGTCGGAGGCTTGCAGCTTGCTCCTGCTGATGAAATTTCACTGCTGTGAATCTACCTGTGTATGTTATGTTCCTGATTTTATTCTTCAAATGAGGAAGTGAGTTTTGAAATATTTGGGTTACCAGATATACCGATATTCCAGTTACGTCCAAATCTACTGCCTTTTACTGCCCAATTTTCAAATGACATTACAATCAGATGTCTTTGTGCCATTTACTGTAGGTCTCTGTGTTCCGATATCTCATTTCTTGTTTTGAGGTTCTGTTTTTGGATCTGAAAGATGATGAACTTCAATAAAGCACAGTTAAGCCACAGTCTCATCATGGCAAAGGTCTGGGTGATCTAAGCCGTCGTGGCTGTTATGTTCATTATTCAGTGTTAGGGTATGACTTGGACGGATCCCATAACCTTTTGTTGTGAAGAGTGAAATTCTAACCATGGAGAGGCCCCCGGTTTGGCATTGTGTTGTGTGAGTCTGGTACAGGTATGGGAAGCAGCTCAAATGCTTCCCAGAATACCCTGAAGTGTGAGGGTTCCAGTAAACCCTTTTGACCCTGGATAGTTACCACATCGTTTCTGTAATAGCTGGAGTGTCGTCTCTTCCAATTTTCCAGGCCTGGTCGTCTCAGCTGGATGACTGGAAGAAAAATATGGCTCAGAGTTCTCGCATCTCCACAGCAGACGAACATGGGCTGACCTCGCTGGTATCTGAAGTAGGCGAAACCGCGGCCGGGGTTGAAACCGCGGCTGGTCGAGTACATGCCGCTCACGGTCTGATTAGTCGGCCCCGCCCGCTCCACCCCACCCTCTGCAGCGTCCCTCTCCACACGTTTGCCTGTCGCGCTGGGCTGAATGTGTGCGGGCTGGAATGCGGGAGTTGGGGGGCGGGGGTGGGGGGGGACTTGTGGAACTCCCTAGGGGTGACGAAGGATGCTGATTACGGAGTCTGTATGTGACTCATCATTTCAATCAAAACAGCATTCCTCCAGGGCGATGAGAGCGATAAGGTCTGGCTGGCGGGCCCTGGGCCTACGTGCCGGACGGGGCGACACGCTCAGACTTGCTCATGCCTGCTCACTTAGTCTCTATTACTCCATTAGTCAAAAGCGCTTTTTTAGCGGCTTTTCTGGTGATTACCGATTACTTCCCCCCCTCCAGTCTTTTGCCCGTGAGCTTTGGTATGTCTGCCTTTGTGGGCCAAACCTTCTACAAGCACACAGGATCTTGACCTCAACAGGGGTCAGAGGGAAGCATGAGTGGAAAGAACAGAACTTCTCTAGTCAATCACTGGAGACATTGACAATCAGAGGTTTCCTAAGAATGGTGGCGAGAAGCAGAACTTTTAAAAGGGGGTCCACCATAACAATGAGATCATTGAAAAGGTTAACATCCTTTCGAGTGTTTGAAAAATTTTGTGCAATATGGTTGTTGTTCATTGCTATGTGGGCCCATAAGAAATTTGCCACTCATTCTGGAGCAACATTTTAGGTGCTTTATTTCCCGAACTTCATTATCCAAAGGGAATTTTACCGTTTATATTTTTTAGCATTTGTGTTGCCTGACATTTCCTGGAACGGTTGTCGTTCAACAGCAGGTCCCCGCCAGGTACGGGAAACCTGCTGCCCCGTGATCTGAGAGCCCGCGCCACTACGCCACACTGCTGCCGTCCTGGCACGCGGTCGCAGGCCTGCTGTGGCAGCGGTATGTCAGAAACTGCAGACCCGCTCAGGCTCGCGTCCAGGCTGTCAGGGTGCGGACATACGGTTGTTCCTGCTCTGTCGTTGTTGATAGCGGAGTGTGAGGCCTTGCGATGCCTCAGCCCTGTCAGCTCCGACGTGTCCGCGCGTTTGTGCCAGTCTTTACGCGGCTGGCATGGGGAGATATGAAGATGAGAGACTTTGCTCCGTGCTTCTGGAGTGAGCTGCCCCATGTCCGGGGTCAGTCACAATTCATCTGAGTCTATCCAAAACACCACTGTACAGCTCTTATAATAAGCATGGCTAAACTGTACCTATTGTGCTGTTCCTGCTGTAGTGTGGTATAGTGGCGTGGGAAAAGGCAACAAGGAAGTAAAAGGTGGAACTTTGCTGCTGTTCTCTTAAGCAAGAAGCTGAATGTGAATCACCATAGTAAAGCGTTCTCTTGTATAAATGGAGAAGGACATATACAAGGTTCCGTTATAAGGACCAAGTACTAAAGTAAATATTGCAGATAACAAATGTTTGTCAAGTGTTCTCAGCTAGAACTATATATACTATCTGGTGAATCACATTTGAATGCAGTTTTGCGGTATTCGGTTTTGTCCCACATGCAGGAAAGAAATAGTACGGTAAAAAAAGGAGCGTGGGGATTACAGTTTTAAGCCGTTGCCTTTTGTTGAGCACAGAACAATTTCAATGCCTCTTTGTCTGCAAAAGAAAAGCATCAAAATGCGCCCCCTACTGGATATTTGTAATAGTAACGAGAAAGTAGGTCAGACCCTTCCTTGTTTTTGCAGTCTTCTACAGCTGAGATCGTCATCGAAAGGATAAACAATGATACATGTAATTGGCCAACAAATTTAACAAAGCACTTTACCTTGTGACGTTAATACCTTTTGATTTTGTATGTGTCAATGGTAATACAATAAAGCCATTTGGGGGAAAAAAAACAATAGTCCTTGAGTGGAAATTAATAGTAAGGCAGGTGTCACAGGGTGATTAATGTTGCATATATTTTTTTCCAATAAGATTTATCATAAATGTAAAGAAATGTTTTCTCACTGTATTCAGAGAGGGTTTGTGTTGTGAATACATGTTTTTGTGCTGGCTGCCCTCTAATGGAGTGATGCACCATTTGCTGTAGCAACACCCGTAAAGGGAGGGATGTCGTCAGCAGGGTTGTCCTTGTCTCGTTGCACGCCGGCGAGACATCCGCATGAGCGACACGCACGTGGCGTATTCCCCCGGGTCGTGCCTGAGCATGCTCAGACTGCGACTGAGCTGCGAAACGCACAGCTCTCATTGCATGCTCCCCTGGAGAGCGCATACTTGTCTGCGCAGCCCTGGATTAATGGCAGAGATTTTAAAGATAAGCACAGCTTGTGCGTATAGTGAACTTTCCTGACTGCTCGCTCATTCACATAACATAGCAGATACATTTTAAAAAAAAGGTTGATGAATGTAGTCAGCGAGATTAGTGTGTGTTTCCTTATGTTTATCACAACACAGGATAAAAAGAATATAAAAATCTCATTGCAACTTTAATATGATGACATCTGCAGTATATTATCTGCGTTTATGTTCTTCATTTATTATCATATCTTTTTTTATGATGTGTATCGGCTGTGTTGACTACTGTTTGCAAATTAAATTGCCCCTCGAGGACAATAAAGACAATCAAATCCAATCCAAGATAATTCTTTATTTGTAATAGTTTTGATCATAGTGATACCGGTCAGTGAATATGAAGAAGTAAAATAGGAAGAGTAACTCTGGTTATGTCATTGGTATTCTCAGCTTCTCAGGGGTGAGGTGAAGATATGCTACAGGATAAACATACAATAGAAATTTTCAGTACAATGGAAATGTTTCTATGAAAGCAATAAAGCAATATGCAAACAATAGCAGTGAACCATTTAAACTTGCTTTGTGAACTCCAGTGTTACTTATCACTTGTCCACAGTGGTAAATATAATATTTTAGTGTTTTGAGTAATGGACCAGGTTTTCTAAAGAGAGTAAAAATAGCCTGGATATGTTTTACAGTTGTTTCTTGAATGGGTATGCTTGATTGTTATCCATTGTGTAAGCTAGCCTGGAGCCAGAAGAGCTTAAAAAAGCCGTTTACACAGGTAATTGACAGAGCATTCATTGGCAGTGAGCTGAAACTGTCTGCACTGGATGTTTTTGGTCTCAGATTTAATGTAAGAGCTCTGTGGAGTGCGGTTTGTGTGCGCTGAGTGTGACCTTCGCAGAGCTGAGCGTCTTTTGCGTGTTTTTATGATTCCAGAAATTCCCGAAAACCCATGATTCAGTAGCGTAAGGGTGTGCATTACCTGTTGCGGGAGATATTTCAGTTTGCCCAGACTTGCTGAAGGGACCGTGCCCTTCTCCAATGACAGACAGCTGGAGATTTAATGTCAATTTGTTTGGAGTGCTTTGTGAAAATTTACCACAAGGGGGCAGTCTTGTTCTTAATCTTGAGATATGTATTTCCCATAGAACTGCAGTCATTCTACAGGTTACGCACAGACATGGCTAATGTGATGTGCAGGTTATATATCAAACTTATAACATTTGTACCTTTGTTTGGACAAAATTTTGTTTGTTATTTATAAATTGGAATTTGGGTATCGGTTTTGACCTTTTCCGTTAGTGTTTGTGAATTATAGCGTTAAAATGAACATCATGTTTATATCTCACAGACTGAATTACGTTGGTGTGTACCTGCTCAGTCCATAACTATCCTGACAGAAGAGTCTGTAAGGCATTATATACATAGTATAGTACTCAGCCTTTTCGACACTTACATTTTAATTTGTAGATAAACATATTACGCTGCGTTTTAATAAGTTAACACCAACCATGCCATGGAAAGTGTCCTGCTGACAATTTTTTTCTTGATTGGTATTAATGGTTTTTATTGGCCTGAGACTGGACATTAATCAGTTTCAGTTATATTTTAATTCAGTAAGAAATTAAATTAGGACTGAAGAGATGAGTGAAGTGAGTACTATTTCCCTTAAACTGATGTGAGAGCATTTGGTCAAGGTGGCAATGGAAAATATGGAAGGATAACTAAAATGTTATGCACGTTTTATTTTTTATGGGGGATCTTGTTGCAATTTACTTAGTTACCCAAAGGTTAACACAAAATTGTACTATCTCTTAGTAGGCTCATAAAACAATTTGTTTGAGTGGAAGAACATAAAATTTTTAGCAGACTTTGAGTGCCCTTGGAAACATAGGGACCTCTGGGTTTTGAAGGACGTTATGCAAAATGGCATGAGGTGGAAATTAAAAGAAATTATGTCAATACAAGTGACTGCTTTGAATTATACCTGAAATAAGTTTACAAGGTTTTGGTTATATGGTTTTGTCACACTGGACTGGTACAGTTCAGGAGAGTGGCCAGGAGAGGGCGCTGTTTCCTCACTGCACAGGTCACACACTGGGTCATTAAACCATTTCTGCTCACTCTGAAGGGAATGTCACTGTATATCCCTCTCCATAGCTGCCTCCCCTTCCCTGGGGTCAATTAGCTGGCATAGGGATGAATAATGAATGAGTCAGGCCAGTGGAGGAGTGGTGAGGAGGAAATGATTTGAACACTATAGCCAGCGGGAGGCCAGATCCCCCTGCTCAGGTACCCAGTTAGCAGGCCCAGAGCCAGCAGGTGGGAGGGAACAGGCGACTGGAGGATCGTCCTGTCTGTGGGGGACTTGGTGACCCCTGGGGAGGGGCACCGAGGTGGGAAAAGTCAACCTGGGGGAGACACGGGGGAGAAGACAGAGCAATGCAGGCATAAATGATTAGCAATGCTAGTCAAACTTCATGCACATTGTAGCTTTAGTCGATGCCAGATTTACCAGTGCCGTTTATGAAGGTGAAGATACGGGCAATTCAAAAAGGTTATTTGAGAGAAAAAAATTCATGGGAGAATGTCGGATTACAAAATGTATTTTAGAGCAGTTATATTAGAATAAATGTATGTTGTTTCCCATGTATTTGAGCATAAAGTATAGCCCGTTATTTGTGTTAGTTTTGGTTTTTTTTGTTCATCTTCTTCTAGTGTGCCAGTATCTCTGAAGCTGACTGTATATTAGGAAGCTGTATTTCGTTATAGAATGAGCGCCTTTATTAAAATCGATGTTTCATCAGCTCACCTGCAGACTGCACAGCTCGGTGGAAGGGTGTTATGTCCTCAGTGAACGGCGAATGAAAGACCAGACTCGCCTGGCTCGATGTGCTACACAAAACATTCCCAGCCAGCCTGAATTGAGTGCGCTGTGTTCAGTGAATAAAAACAGTGCCCAAGTCTCAGGCTTTTGAATTCGCGTTAGGCTCGCCTTTTGTGAAGCCTCTTCTCCTAGCTTCCCGTCTAATTAAATTAGCTGAATGATACGTTTCTGTGTCGGACTAGGGGTCCCCATATACAGGAAGAGTTTTAGCATGTGAGTCTGTCCTTTGGACGTACTCACTTGGCGAATTGGTCTTTCTTTATAAAAAAAATAAGTATTTAAGTAAGTAAAGTAGTAAGTAAGTAAGGAAGAAAGTAAACAGTTAAGTGCAAACATGTAAAAAGCATGTTTGGACCATTTTAAAATGAACAAAGTAAACACTCGGGCACATGCTAATGGCGATGTCATAGTGTGAGTTTGTACATATTACGAGTGTAAACATTTTATGCGCTGTTTGGTTTCATCGTGTGGTCAGTTTCTTTGATCGTATCCTCGGAGATAGGAGCGCATCGTATCCTATCTCAATCTGAGCTGCGACTGTGAGTAGCATGTGCGTTGGTCAGAAAGTCAATAAAATTGATTATATTTCTATCTATAAGTGCACCAGGGTCAGTTTGGGGTTACAAGGTCAGATATATACACAAACCATGTGAGATCTCACAACAATTGTCTGGTACTCCCTCCCCCTCCCTTCCCCCTTTCCCCCTCCTCCTCCTCCCATCCTCCCATCTCTGAGCTCCTTTTCCTGTTTCGTTCGCCCCGCTCCAGTTTCTCTGTTCCCTTCTGTTCCTTTGAATTCTGAGTCAGTCCCTACGCCATCGCTGGGACCTCACTACTCAAGCGAGCAGCAGGCATTGCAGCACTTTAATACTATCTGATTAGCCAATCAGAGGTGTGCAGTAGTGCAGAGGTTACAGAAGATGGCCAATGGAACGCACGCTTCTCTTTGACAAACGGTATACATCAAAGAAAAGTCATATTGTATACATTGGTGTCACATGTTAGTCTGCAAACCCATACAGTAGGGCCCTAGGGAGGGTTTAAGGCTGGGTTGGAGTCCACATACACTTCCTATTCTCCTTCCTACAGTTCCCTTCTCCCTTCCCTGTTCAGCTTGTTCCCTTATTCACCCCTTCTTCATCTTCCACTCCCATTCCCTTCTCTGCATTCCCTTCTGCCTTTCCCTAGTTCCCTTCTCCATTTCCCCATGCTCCCTTCTCTCCATCCCCTTCTCTCTGTTCCCTAAAAAACTTCTCTTTCCCCCTGGTATTCTCCTGCTGTCCCATCCCGGATGCAGGATGTTAGGGGTTACAGCATATTCTGCCGTAATTGGCCTCATCCGCTGTGTCTCAGGAGAAGGTGTCTTCCCGCCGTCTCTCTCTGCGTGTCTCAGGCGCGCAGATAGCAGGTCAGTCAGTCAAGGAGAAGCAGGAACAGAGTAACCTTCAGAAGCAGAAGCAGGCCTGCCTCCTACCACATCACTATTCTCTCCAGGTTCTGAGAAGCTTCCTTTGTGTGTGAGTGTGTGTGTGTGTGTGTGTGTGTGTGTGTGAGTGCGCGCCTGTGCGCTTTGAGAGGAAACAGAGGCTCGTTTTTTCCCTCTGCTGTTATTTCTCTGTCTCTGCTTGCAGGTCCCTGCGATCACCAGCTCTCCTTCGTGCACTCTGTCCGTCTGTCTGTCCGTCCGTCCGCCTGCCTGTCTGTCTGTTTGGATCGCCCGTCTCACCCCACTCCATGGAGAGCTCTGTAAATGGCTGAGGAGCTGTGTACCGGCTGGTTCCGCATCGTTGCAGGTAAGAGAACCTTGTCTATCTCGATCCTAAGTAGAACTTCCCCGTACCCTGCGTCCGTCTGTCCGTCCGTGTCAATGTCGCGGCGACGTGGAGCTCATTTAGGGGCTTCATTAAGGCAGCGCTATAGAAGAGTAACGTTTCTCATGCTGGAATGTGACTGGCCCAATACGCGAGGACCTGTTTTGCTGTCGAAACGGGAATAAGCCACCCGATGAGGCATCAAGTATGTGCTGCGTTAGAAATGGGTCAAATGAAAAATCAGTCTGTGAACACGATTTTCTGCAGTATCTCAAATGCTGCAGTAGGGCAGCATGAGAGTTCTCTGCCTGGTAAAAAAAAAATAAGACCTCTCCAGTTTCTCTTCCCCCCTCTCTCCCACTCTTTCTCTCTCTCTCCCTCCCTCCCTCCCTCTCTCGCTCTCTTTCTGTCTCATGCTCGCTGTCTTGGTCTGTTTCTCTCTGTCTTCCAGGCTCATGTTTTCTGATTGTCCCCCCTCAGCTAGCCAGGAACCATACTGAGTCAAAGTGAGAGATGTACATTTGTGCTGATTCACAAGAGAAGATTGTGAATCTTATCATATTGAATTTCCCATTCATTGCTATAATGGCAAAAAATGACCCTGTACACAATTTGAACAGAGAAGTGTGAATGTATGTAGATTAAAAATTGTTTTTGCAAGGTCTGGTCTATGCATGTTTCTGTCAAGAATGGTGCACTACACCGGTATTTCAGTAAACAGACGACATGCATGTTTTTCAACATGTCTCCTACTCTGAGAATGAGCGATTTATGTGACTTTGAGCGCAGCTCCACCTGCTGGCCATTATTGACGGTGCACAGTCTCCACCTCAGCCCTGCCCACACATACAGTAAATATACATGTAGATACTGGATTTGTTTGTTAGTCGCTCACCCTGAAAGAATCAAGATTGCTTATCCCAATCACTAAAACTGAAATAATAGCCAATAATCCCTTGAAATCCATTGAACCTGTCCAAGGTCTGCAGAGCTTTGACTCTGTGACTGTCAGATACATTTGCCCCCTTTTGCCTCACTAACGTGCAACAGATGTGTCTGTCATGGGGGATCAGTGGAGAACATTTCGTTTTTTCACCGTACCCCTTTTCATTGAAAAGATAAATCAGTAGCCAGACTCTAAGCTGTTTTTACAGGGATCTGAGATTTCTTTCTTCTTTCAGAAGTCTCCCCTGCCCTGAAATATGAACAACCTACATAGTCTGCTCCTCCAAGCCGTCCACTTTCAGTATAAAATATAAAAACCTTTTACGCGAAGTCGGCTTTTCCCACGAAGCGCTGCTGAGAGAGATTCCATCGATAGACTAGATAGTTTGAGAAGGGCTAATCCGCGCGGGCATCTTGGGAAGTGTACGGAAGAGGTGAAAACCGCGTCCGTTTGATCCGGTGAACTCAGCGTGAATCGACAGAGTCCCGCTGGGTCATTTTACCGCTCTGTAAAATGTGAGTCTGATCTCTACAGCCTCCTGCGCCAAGAACTCACTTATTTTACTGGTTTATTTTATTTGCGGTTCGTTTCTTTCACTTCCTGCTCATTGTTTTATCACTGAGTAGAAGCCTCAAGGATAAGGGAAGAGTGTATCTTGTCTGAGTAGATTATCTTCGACAAAACTTGCACCAATTTACATTATGTTAATGAACACAAGCAAATAAATGAACCAAATTACCTTAAAGTACTTAAAAAGCATTAGTGGTCATACTAAAGAGGAAAATCTATTAATATATTGATTTAGTAAGTTCTTGCCCTTGAAAATTTGTCAAGGGAATACATAACTCAACCAGTCTGTGAACTGATTCATTAAGAAAGTGCAGATGAGCCTAAAATAGGTTACTGCTTAATGCAAATATGAAATACAGTATCAAAGTGGGTTATTAAATGTACATCACAATCAGTAATGAATTAATAAAGGGATGCTGTAGCCTAACCCGAACTGGTTCATTCATTAATGAGGTTAGTTTATGGAGTGGTTAATGTGTAACTTAGCTAATGTAAGATGTGGTTTACTTATTTTAAAGCATGTCCCATAGTGTTAGTATGTGAGCAACAGTTTATCATGTTTGAAATCATTCAAATTTTTTTTTTTTAAAAAAGCGTTTGTTGAAAATGGTGTTTGATTGTCAGTCAGTATCCCTGGTCTAAATGCCATTTGTACACATGAGCGACATTCCTCCAGTTAACATAGTCAGTTAGGATTTATTTATACAGAGAATTTCACAAACTGTTGCTGCAGTATATTTTACAGTATACCCCGACCTTAACCCTGACAAAGGCAAGCTTACAGTGAGGATGTGAAAGAAAACCCCCAATGTGAAACAGATAGTAGGAGACGTCAGGAGGAACCAGATTATCCCCCACTACAAGAGCTGTTCCCATGTGACCAGCATATCAGGGCCTGGATTTCATGATGGCATTTTGTTTATGTTCCCAGTAGATCTGGCTCCACCCCCCTGAGTGACTGGGTTTGACTGTGCGCCCGGATCCCAGTAGTGAACATGTTGTGACAAGGTGTGTTCACTGTGGCAGGCCTGCACCCTCCTCACTGTGGAATAATATTCTGTAATGTTCGGGATTGGTCCCTCTGTACCGTTGCTGTAGACTCTGAGTACATCTTGTCTGGTCATCCGTCCGTTAACTCTGTGATGTAAGTGTCCAGAGCTCGACTGATTCTGCGTGCCCTACGTATGAAGGAGACGGCGATAAGGTGCTTTGGAGAGAAGCATGATGACAAACACAGGAACACATGGGGAGAGATAGGGGATTACCGTCTGAATGTACCCAGTTCTTACTTTTTCCTAGGCTACAGTATCTCCGTGGTGAGATGTGCCTTTTGCAGAGTTTCAGTTTTGCGCTTGTGCAGGGTCCCCACTGATTCTGCGAGGGGTAGAGGATCTGCCTACGCGTGAGAACATTCTGTGGCTGCTGCTAAAAAACGTCACCTAGTGTCCCTGGTGCAGGAATAGCACAAAGTGCTAATAAGCAGTGCAGCTCTCAGATTTATTGTGTCTGTGGCCTCAGTCTTAGGTCAGCAGCGCGCTCGCACACGCGCGGGCCCGGCTGAGATTAGCACCAACGCTGCCCGCCCGCGAGTTTCCCCGCCGTGTCATGCTTTATCGTGCGTAGCATTAGCAGGCTGTTCCCCGACTGCAATCTTAACCAAGCCTCTATTTATAAGGTAAACCAAAGGGCGGTTAGCATAGCTGAGAAACAAGAAAAACAGGAGAAATTAGGATTTTGAAGCATTTAAAAGCAATGAAAATTTATGACATTGAAAATGAAGAAGGAACATTGAAGATTCTGCATTATTTTTAGGTCACATTTAAGCAAATTTTTGACATTGACCATGTTAACTCCTTTGTACAAAAGGTCAGAACCCATAGAAAATGTATGCAGGCACTTAAAGGCCAAGAAAGTTCTGTGCACTTGAAGACCATGGGATAACATGGATCATCAGGTTTTGCACAAACTTGTGGAGTCCATGTCATCTCCAGTGCACCTGTCATTAAAGTATTAAAACATTAAACGGGCTCATACTAAAAACTATGACATTCTGAAATTCATGTATATTTTTTCCCTCAAATTGTTAATACAACATTTATTATGAAAAATGTTGTATTCAATTATAAAAGATTGCAAAATAGAAGCACTTCCACTCATGGTGTCAGACTTTCAGACCCCACTGTAATTATTATATATTTCCCAGAAATATAGATATATTTATTTCCCAGAAATGATATATTTCCCAGAAAGGGTTTCAGATCAGTTTCATGAGGAGTTTAGAGTGTAATCTCTCTTTCCTCCGGCTACATGTGTCTGATATTTGTACATCCAGATTGGTAGTTGCTGTGGGTCGTGGGCTACCAGAAGCTCCATGTTAATTTTGTGTGTATAATCACAACTGATCCCAGACCTGTGTTTAGCGCTCCATGAGAATCTCCGCTTCCAAGGACTGCAGCCGTGCAGCTTTTTACCAGAAAACGCTGCCGGCTTTAGCAACCGCACTTCCAACACCAAGATGAAGCTTAGGGAATTAGGAATTATATTTAGCAAATCCCCTCCATTCAGTTCTGTAAATCTGGGCTCCGCTACAGCAGGGCCGCTAACAGAAGGCACCTTGCCTGGCTGCTGGTGGTGGGCGGGGCCTTGCCGCGGGGGGTGGGGAGGGAGGGAGGGGGATGGGGAGGGGCTGGGGGCGGGGCGGAGACTGGGCCAGGAAAGGGGGATTCTCACATGGACCCTAAGCATGACTGAGTGTGGAGAATGGATTCCGCCCGCCGAGGCAGCGCAGGCCTGGCTCAGGTTAAACTATGACTGAGGCGTGTCTGCTCTGGGGCGAGGGTGATATCGCTGCCCCGGCTATCGCACTCTCCTGCCATCCAGGTTTAGGAGGGAGCAGACACAAGATGGAGGACAAACTTACAATGAGGATTATTCTCTGTTCAAACTGTGCACTGGGAACACCTGAGAGAAAAATCATTTTAAAAAAATGTTAGACTGAAGTGTTGCAAATTAATTGTCACCATGCTTTTATTTTACAGTTAAGAATTGACCTGATACAAATATTCACAGAGGGAGAAAAAATAATTAATCGAGAGGGGAAAATGGATTTCAAGCTGGCTTGCTTTTTTTAATTTATGACATTAAATTACTAGAGTTTTTAAAATTGAAACAAGAATGTTTTCCATATAAATCATGGTCTTCTTATTGCTCTTTCTCAAGACTTTAACATGTCTACCCCGATATTTAAGGCAGAGGAGATTATGTCTGTCTGTGTGTCTGTGTAAATGGCTTTTGTGTCCCTGAGTTCTCAGTGATATGAGTGACAGCTTCCGTTGTCACTGTCTCTGCCCAGGGACAGAAAAAAAACGTCTCTCTTTGTCAGAGCCCCATTAGTGGCTATCCCCAGCCCCTGGCTCTCAGCCACTTCCTCAAGCATAAATAAACTGTAGGACTCTCTCTCCCTTTCTCTCTCCTTCTCTTTATGAGTGATTCTCTCTCTTTCCACCTTCCTCCGTCTCCGTCTCTGCATGTGTCCGCGTTCACGTCTCCCTCTCTGTCACCCTCTCGTCCGCTCTCGCCTGCCAGGCGCGGAACAGCTGTAGGGACTCCTCCCTTTGTTGGGCAGGTTGCGGTAATAATTGTTGCTGTGACGTCAGCGCGATTGATTTTTATCCCAAGTGGCAGTGGGGAGAGGCAGGGGAGAGCACGCTCGCAGCTACCGGAGCTTTGGGCAGAGTGAAAAACACACCCAGGAAAAAAAGGAAAAAACAAAAACAGCAAAAAACAAAAAAAAAAACAGTGGAGTCACCACACCAGCCTTCAGCCCAGCCCCTCCTATGCATCCTCTCAGTGCTTGAGCCAGGAAGAGGGCGGTGAGGAGGGGGGGGGGGGGTTCCATTTAAAAACACAGAGATTACAGGCAGGACAGGCAACACCACCCTGCCCATGAAAACATCTCTCTCTTTGAAAAGGCTCTGTGTGTGTTCCCCAGTAGCTCTGCCTTTACTGCAGCTCTGTAATTAAATAGCCAAAGAGCAAATAATTAATCTCATTCAGCTCTCTAGCAGAATCTTGCCCAGTACAGCAGCCCCAGGTATGCATGGAGCACAGAGGGTATGTGTGTGTGTGTGTGCGTGTGTGTGTGTGTGTATGTACAGGGCACTGCTCTGGTATTCTCAGGGGATATAGTGTCAGGAGATGCAGGCTAGCTGCCATGTGACACGGCAGAGGGCTGCAGGGATTGGCTGAGCAGGGACATGACATCAGCAAGCCTCCCTCCCTCTCTCATTCTCTCTCTCTCTCTCTCTCCCTCACTCACTCTCTCCTCTCTCTCTCTGCCTGCCCGTTCTCTTTTTAATTTGCTTTTTTTTTTCCTCCCCTCGTCTCAGCATCCTCCTGCGATCGCGTACGCTAGCGCTGCAGCAGCACCCATGGACTAAACACCGGCGCCGTCCAGCTCGGGCCAGGCCAAAACAGCAGGGGCTCCCTGTCCCAGAATCCGGACCCTGGGAGGCGGGGGGGGGGGGTTCTACTCAGCGAGGCACCGCCGTGTTTCAGCAGCTGGTCACCAGGGTTTTGTTTCCCCTGCTATCGTTTCAGGCTCGTTGGAGATTGAGGAATGCAAATCTGCAATCATGATGGAAGGTAAGCGTTTTTTCCTCCCTTCTCTCGTTCCATCCCTGCTCATCCGCCGGCGTGCGCGGCGGGCTCTTAATGTCATTGGCGCTCCGGCGGCAACCGCGGCGCGCGCATTCCTGCGACTCGCATGTCATTCTCCCAAACGGAGAGCACCATGAAATGTCCTTAATGTGAAAATACAGTGGCAGAACGAACCGCCAGTTCTTCCTGCCGTAAAGGATTACGAGGATTTATTGTGCTCTGGGGCTTATGTCCCAGCTGGCTCATTGTGTTATTCTCCCCTTCCAGGGTGAACACTGTATGGGCTGTAGTTGTGGTGCGGTCGCATCCCGAAGCCATTTTCCAGTGGTGTATGTGTGTACATGTTTACACTTACAGATATATCTGAAATGCCATCCGGGGTGAAATGGATGATGGGTACTTCCCCGTTGTGACCTTAGGTGGCTTCACAGACGTTCAAATGAAATGACTCTGCAGTGAGACTCTACAACTTCTAATTGTGCATCTCACTGTGGGCTATCCATATTAGCACGTAACTGGATGTGTGATTTTTTCCCCGGACGATTAAGACGGATGAGCACTTTTACTTCATACATGGTGGTGTCATGTGTCTGCGTTTGTAAATTATTTACTTGGGTTTTCTTTGTTCCTTATGAAGGTTTTGTTCTTTTCATGAGGTTATCCTTCCATTGCTGTGACTGCCGTCCGAATGCTACTGAATTGCAGTTGCATGAATAATTTGGTTATTCAGCCCTAGTTAGCCCGGTCTATTTTACAGGCCAAACTACAAGCCACAGATTTCAGAATATTCACACTCATGTCCAAATGTGATGCCTTAAAAATGATTCCTGCTTTTTGTCGTTTGCTGACAGCAGGCCTTCAGCCTGCTATTTCTGTTTGCCTTTGACGTGAAAGTTGACTCATATCAGAAGAGAAACTGATGTAATTCTCTTGGCGATAGTAAAATCACATTTACAGAATACAAATTCTTGCTCCTTTTTACTGAATGATTTCTGACATTTTTCATGATTTTCATTGTCAGCATGTTTAGAATGGTCAGATAACAATTTCTTATCTCTGCACTAAACACCACCAGTAGATACCAGAAATGAAAATATATGTATTATGCCCTGTTACAGGATATACGGTGTGGAGGAAGTAACGGTGTGGTTATATGTAAGTGCAGCGTTCCCCGTGCTCTGTGACTCTGTAGACTGGAGGCATGTCCATCCAGGCGTGACACACTGTACACTGCGCTTGTGTCACGACGAGGTCTTAGATAACCGGCCCAAGTGACAGCCACAGCGTCCGGAAATAGTGTCTGACAAAGCAAAGAGGGGAAGCGCTATTAACATCAAAACAGCGGCTTAGCGAGGCTCTCCCATGCGTGGATTACCGCTAGGTGTAAAATTGGACGTTAATCTCGTCGCTCTGTGCTTTTTAAAGTCCGCCGTGGTTTACCTGGGTACCGAATGGCCTGGGGTTAGAAAGCAGTGCACTGCACTTGCCCGCAGGACAGTGAGCTGGGGCGATTTTGTTTTTCACCATTATTTTTTTATAATCTGAGACTGTTTTTACTGATGCCGTTATGGCATACAGTCCTAGGCCTAATTACATCCATGTGAGGTGAAGTTGGGGCATTCAGTTGGGTGGCCCCTTTTCTAGAAATAGGAGACCGCTTGATTTCATTGCAGTGGGCTGGATAGGCCCCAACCCTTGCTTTAAAAAAAAAAAAATCTCCAGTTTCCTACTCTGTTCCACCCAAATCTTTAGGCTTCCTCTGTTTTCAGCACGTTCTCCGGCTTGTGGGCATAATCGCAGTTGCCAGGCCTGCAACCTGCAGTATCCCATAGATGATTAAAGATGGAAAACAGGGCTCTTGATCCAGGTAAACTGAACCGCGTGTTAATAAATATTAATGGCCGGGATGGGAAAAATCCTTCATCCAAGTGGTTGCGTTGCGAGCCTCTCTAATGACTCTTGTCATGAATGTAATGAATAGTGTATGCTATGTGTCCCTAAGCAACCCTAATTCAGTATGGTTTTCTATAGGATATATTATGCAGTTTGATGAATCTGCTCATCCTCTGAGCTCTGATAATCAGGGCCTTATATTTTATTTTGTTTTAGGTATGTAACTTAATTGTGTAGAGCAAGAAATTGATTACCAAACAGCGTTGCTAATAATTGTAACAGGATATGAGTTCAGTGACCAAAACACAATGGGCACGGCTGTGTCAGAGAGGAAGTTCTGAGCATAGCGTGACCAGGTGGGGTCAGTCAGGGTCTCTGTGCGCGTCAGTGACACTCACAGTGCTGGGGATTTATGGTAACTGTGTTCTGCCGCACTCGGAAGGAGGAGGGCACACAGGGAACTCTGGGTGTTGCGAAGACTGATGCGCTTTGCCGTGATGAGACAGTGAGTTGACGGAGAACCAAGATGAACTTTCCGGAAACAAAGCGGGCCGGGACGGTCTTTGTGTGTCTGGAAGTGAACGCCATCCAAATGAATTGGCTTGTGTTTTCGCCCGGGCTGGCTCCCTTTCTTCCTCGCCCTGTGTGGCCAGGACAGCGGGGCGACAGCGCGTTCGCACCTCGTCACTTTCCATCAGGCGTTTCCGTGGAAGCCTCACGATTTTTCGGCGTTCTCCAGCCCCCCAAAAACAGCCTTACGCAACGATCCGCACCAGATATGACAAACAGCATTTAATGAGCGCTGTTGCGTAATTAAATAGCGGGAGGACACAATTTTTCCTTTGAAGAGGTTATGAAAACCTTATTTCATCAAAGGAGCACAATGAGGCAGCGAGCTTTTGTTTCTAGAATGTTCCTGTGTCTCAGAAGTGTTCAAGAAGCAATTTGTTCAATTGCAATTAGAATTTAAATTATACACACAGAGCCAAATGAATATGTATTTAATATTCATAAGCAAGCCATTATTTCAAAAGGGTCTCCATGCACACAATTTGGCTCTTTATTCATTTTTAATTAATACCTATGATATTAGATGCCAATATCCATGGTGGCTTCCAGTTCCCAAAATAAAAAAAGACAAGACACAGAATACTGATCAAAACGGAATTGACAGTGTTTAATAGTTTAAACCAATGTTTTTACTTTGGAAATAAAACAATTTTTTTTTCTGTAGTTAAATTGTAATGAAACTAAAAGTACAACTATTTCTATAACATTGGCTTTGTGAAATCGTGGCCTTGTGAGGTAATCATATTATAGTCTTATTGTGTTTTGATCTAGACATGGCTTTTGATTAGTCAGCACCTCAGGTGCTTTTTGACACTTTGAATAAGTGCAATTAATCAAAGTTTGTTTTCCATTTTCATAATACAAGTCTTTGTTGAGGCAAAGATAGTGCTGTTGTTCACAAAAGAATGACGTTTCGGTTCTAATGTGCTGTGCCTATACTGACATTTCAGTTCCTGGACCTGTAAAAGTTTATTAATTTCCTGATGCCAGACAGCCAGGATTGGCCAAGCCCCAGTTTTTTGACTGAGATGTGTGGCTTTCAGTGTTGCTCTAGGTATTCGAGAGGACAGTAGAATTAGCTTGTCCATGGTGCTGAAGGTCAATGAGTGGGGATGAAGAGTAGTCTTCCAAAATATCCCACAACTGAGCTCAGTATCCAATAGGGCTGTCTGTTTTCCCCAGAATACCTTTCATTGGTTGGCTGAGTGAACCGTTCAAAAGTCAGTGATATCCAAACTTTCTATTTACACATTATTAGCAAGTGAAAGCAGCTTGTACAGTGTTTAGAATGACTGAGTTTGCTGCGTGTTTTATCAACTTTATTCAGAAATTCACTGATAGGAAACAGCTGGGAGCCAAAACTGTTGGTAATGGGTTTTATTATTCACTCATCTAAACTGAATGAAAGGAAAGTGAAAGAAAAAACAGAAAACGTGGCACATTGTTTGCTCCAAGCAATCTTTTATAGATACAACGTGCAACATGGTTGTGTTGAAAGGTATAAAATGGAAAGACAGAAGTCTTACACTGACTACAATATCAATGGTAAATCCAAGACGATGACCTCAAGCGTAAAGATGTTTTGTTCGCAACACAGTATTTGATGAAACAGTAAAATAGTGTCACTTGTCAAATGTTCAATTATCTCCTACACGGGTTGAATAGCACTTGGCAGATGCACAAGTGGCAGAACTGCATAGCTAGGAGAATATCTCCACAGTGGCTGGGATTGGTTCTGCCTACGAAGGGCCAGCCACAATACGTACATCCAGCACTGGTGTTTACACATTCTAAAGGTGGCTTCGACCTTCAAAGTATTCGTATTTTCTACAAATTATCAGCCCTAGTGTATTGGTCTCGGCTCTGAGCACCACAGGTGGGCCATGCAGGTATAAGTAGGCTGCTTGTACGCTTGCTGTGTGTGTGTGTGCGTATGTGTGTGTGTGTGTGTGTGTCTGGGAGCCTGGGCTGGAGGTCCAGCAGCGTGGCCTTCCTCAGGGGGCAGATTAAAGCTCACACTGAGCGCGTGACTTGGATTAGCAGGTTCTTGTCTCCATGTGGATGAGGTTTTCACGTGCCCCGCAGAAAAAGGGCCCTGATTATACAGTTTGGTCTGTGCGTATGGCGACTGGCGGGGCAGCGCGAGGTCAAGCAGGCCCATGGTAACCGGGCGCAGGCAGAGGGAGGGCATGACCTCAGTGCACAGCAGCGCCCGCCCGCAGCTCAGTCGCAGCTCTCGGTTCTGGAACCCCAGCCTCCGGGGCCATCAAATGGAGGGGTTTAAATCAGACGGGGGCCCGTGGGGTATCTGGATCCATGTCACAGGATGTTGATTTTTCATCTCGGCCCTAACTGCTACCCTGTGGCTGCCAGTCCCTGTATCGCCTGCAGCCCTACTACCATTGCCAGACTGTGTTTTCCGCCATTATCTCCCATATCCAGTTGTGCTGACTTTAAATGTATACCTGGTAGTCCAGATACAGTGGAGTCCAGTACCTGGAAATCCTCATCGCTGATCCCCAACAACCTGGTCGAGCCAGGGGTTCCATAGATGTTACCTCAGCTGTGCTACTTCCTGTTTATAGGAGCACAGGGTCCGTCAGGCAGTTGGATTCATTTTGGTCATGTTTTATTCATCTCTTCCATTACTAATTTATGTGCCTATTTATGGTGGGCACAGTTTACTGTGCAATGTTTAAGGCTGCTGTCCAAGACATAAGGCTGGCATTCTCAGCTCAGCACAAACCCAATCTGCCGGGCGACATGTTGTGCCGTAATGCTCTTGTGCTTTTAAGTTAGCTTAAAGCAGGCCTTCCTTTGAAGCATGAGTTCAAAGTTTGTGTGTGTGACTATCCCCTACCTCAGGTTTAAATGCGCGTCAGTGAAGTGTGGAGTTTGTCAGGGATACAGCGCTGAGGTCGGGGGGTCAGTGGAGTCTCCTGAGTCACTTTGTGTTGAATTAAGATGGAACTTCCTGTCAATGGAGCAGGCCTGCAACAAACGTCAGTCAGTTTGGAGAATACGTATTCATTCTTGGGCCAAATACTGAATGTTTTTTGCACTAATTACAAATCCCCCTCAAAAATGTGTCAAAATAACAGTCAACGGTCTTTACTGTTCATTTCAGAAAAAGGAAATGAGCTATTGCAGGCAAAGTGGCTGGAACCATTTGCCCCAGTTAATTTTCATTGCATCTTTAGTGATGTTACGCATCAGGTTTCACATCATTATTATTTGTCATTGGGGGTTTTTATTAAGGTCACGCAATGTTAAACAGCCTTGCCTACCCACAGCACCTGTGCCCTCTCTGCAGCTGCACTGTATGAGTTATTAACAGTCCCACACACGCACACACAAACACATATTACTAATATCTAAAATGTATGGGGGAGGAAGCATCATCACTATAACGGTTTTGTCTTTATAACTGCAAATTATGAAACTATGCAGTGACATGAGGTAGGGGTACAAATTACTATTGTGCAAAAATAACAATAAAAAAAGCAGTTGTTTTGTGGTAACCGGACTTTTTAAATTCTTAGTAATATTATTGAGAATTACTTTCCGATTTGAATAGATCATGTCTGTGCTGTGGTGGCACTGACTATATTTATCAGATAAAAGGTCAGTAGCATTGGTATGAGTCAGTTGCAGCATGAATTAAGCCATTCAGTTGGTATTTTAAATATTTAAAAGTTCCAAATGCTACCATTCATGATTTAGGATATGAGATACAAACTCTTTTATTCAAACAGTAAGTAAATAATGAAATCTGTAAACAGTATCTTCTGGACATCTTTCCTGTAATGTGATAGTTTTTGTAAAATTAGTTATTGTAAAAACAGCTACTTACTTACAGATGTAAAAATGGTGAAAAGGAAATCAGAGCAATACAAAAATATGCTAACTGCTCTGGCTTGAGCGTCATTGTATGACATGTTTAAACAATTAGCATGTACATCAAAAAAATCAAACAGCGCTATTCCACTGGCCACATTTAAAAATGCATTAGACTCTTTTCTTGAATTACAACATGACTGTCAACCCTTTCAATGATTGATCCTGTAAGCTAAATCATTGACTTTAGTTAGTTATCTGCATTAGATCCAAGGGTTACAAGTGTACATAATCAAACAGATCTTTGAAAGAAGTTCTATGGGCATACATAAAATCAACAAAACTGGTCGATGTAGTATCCTGAGATACTTAAATATGCAATGGCATTTTATATGTTGTGAATGGAGGTAATTTTTGAAAGCAGAGATAGACAGATCTCAAGTTTGTAGTCTTGATTTTATGGTTTAGAAAGGCACAATAAATATTTGATGCTTAATATGGCTTGAATTGTGTCATACAGAAGTAAAGAAACATACTAAACAATGTCTGAATTTCTGGTCATGTAGGAGCCTTCAAAATTTGGAAGAAAGCAAAGCAGTAAATTAATAACTAAATGTGACAAACAATCAGTGTGACAAAAAAAGCACAGAGACATTCTTAATTAAAGAAACACCGTCAAAACATATCTACATTTAAGGCTATTACATTGTCTGTTACACTTAGACCCCTACTTACGAAGACTCGACTTACGAAATAATTTTCAGGGGTTAAAAAAAAGAAAGTAATTTACGATTCACACCGCGCACCAATGGCAAATGTGCGCTCCGGCTATCCCTAAATTGTGAAATTTACGCTTGTAAAATTTAAACTAACCTCCCAAACCAGAGAAAAAAAAATTAGACTCATGAATTAATGGAGAGTGTGGTTTTCCTATACAGTACTGTACAGTATATGTTAATATATAGTCTTTGAATTTATTCTTGTTTATATTGACCATACGTACATGAAAATAGGAGCTACTGAGACTGATAGAAGTTTAAGGGAAGAGGTTCATCTTGGTGAATGATATAAAGTGTCTGCAAGAGAAAAGATGGACTTATGAGAGAAAAAAAAACACGTACGAAAGACCTTCAGGAACCAATTATTGTCGTAAATTGGGGACTCCCTATATACTCAGTACATTTTATATCCAAGAGTATCAAACAGTAACATAACACTCTAGCCACAAAATTTTAATTCTTATAGCTTAATATGTACATTTACACATTTAAACACCTGGTCAAAGCAGAACACACAAGTCACTATAAAAATGGTTTATGAAAAAAATGGAGATATACCGATTTATCAGAGTCAACACTGATTGTATTTTTCATTTCGGAAACTTACAAGAGGGTGATCCAGGATGTAGTGCTTTAAGTAACAAATACGTATAAGAGAATAGTAACAGTACATTCTACATAAGACCTACAATAAATGCTCAGAGGCCAGAGATTGTTGAATAAAGGTGCAGTGTATGGATGTACGCTTTCAGTCTGCAGGGAAAGATGGTGATGCAGCTACGGTTACTAGCAAGATGCTCAGAGGAGAGGGTTTGACCAGAATGGGAAGCTGAGCAGAGGGTGCAGGGCAGAGCGGTCTGGGGGAAAAAAGTAGAATTCATCATTAAAATTTAAGCACAATGTTCGCAGATGCGCATTATCGGGGCAGCCTATAGCCTAGTGGCTAAGGTACATGACTGGGACCCCTGAGGTTGACAGTTCAAGTCCCAGTCCAGCCACAGTAAGAACACCATTGATGTTGGGCCCCTGAGCAAGGCCCTTAACCCCACATTGCTCCCAGGGGAGATTGGCCCTTGGTTTGTCTAATCAACTGTAAGTCGCTTTGGATAAAAGCATCAGCTAAATGACAGTAAAACAATGTTATCGATTATAATTATTCCATGATCGATCAGAGAATATATTCTAATCCAATAACATAATAATTTAATGATTAAAATATGATATTTGATTATCACCTTATCAAGAAAACTGCTTTATGTTAACAGTTAGACATTTGTATTACAATATCAGTTATAGTACTTTTAAAATTATAATTGTATTGCAGAAGTTGTTATATTATTTTTATCAGTTGCCTCAATGCTGAAAGAGTATGACTTTTAATGACTATGTTATGTATTTTGTGTTTGCATACTATATATATTTTCATATGCAGCGTTGAACACTGCACATGGTGAGTTACAGTTTGTGTTAGAGACTCAGATATTGGGATTTTTCTGATCAGAAATAGTCAAGAGTGTGATGATAAGGATAAAGCTAAGGTCAGAGGAGAAAGTAAAAATTCTTTGAGTGGTACTGATAAAGATTAGCTGTTTCCATGGGCACATGGCTGAGTCTATAGTAATCCGTTTTGGGTTGTCTGCAGGTATATCTCTGGAATACACTGTTGCCACGAATTTCTGTACGGAAGGTTCAACAGGGCCAGACCCCTGGAGAGCCAATCAGATAGCGTCTCTGCCAGGCTGGCAAAAGCAGCCGCCGTTCTGCCAGGCCGAAGCAAAACCGAAGTCTCTTCAGGAGAGAAAACAGATTCAGGGATTTGTGAGGATTGTGCAATGGATGTAGCATGATAAATGGAGAGAGATAAGGGCCAGGCTGGCTACCTTCAGATGGATTGTTGTGTCTATAACAGAAGATGGAGCCGGTGTGTGTGTGTGTGTGTGTGTGTGTGTGTGTGTGTGTGTGTGTGTGTGTGTGTGTGTGTGTGTGTGTGTGTGTGTGTGTGTGTGTAGAAAAGGTAAAGATCGCGATTGCTTTAAGTGTGCAGTGGATAGCAATGTCCCAAGAAGCCCTCAACCACTGCATGTACTTCCCAAATCTGTGTGTCCATCTAAATCCCTGTATATCATCTAAGTCTTAACTTAGATTCAGTTTGGAGTGGAGTACTCAAAAGCAAGTCCATACCACCTCCTGTAGCCAGCTTTGTTTGAGGGGCCGTTGGATTAGAAAGTATTTACTCTTATTCTTGTCCTTGTTTGATAGTTCATGGGAGGTAAAAAAAAAAATAAAAAAATCACACTGACTGATGTTTAGCACTTCTGACATGGTGCTCTTTCCTCTGGTCTCTCAGGAGCTGATATCAATATCAGACGAAGAAAAAAGGCAGTATTTTGATGGAACCCAATCCAACGGCATGACCCAAGAGCTCGCTGAGGTGCGCTCTTTATTTCAGAGCCGTTAGCACGTTTGTAATTTATCATATCTCTGTGGAGTTTCAGGATAATGCCAGGGAACCATTTTCAAAATAAAAGCGTTTTTTTTTCTCAGTCGTACCTGTCAAAAGAGCCGCTTGCTTTGAGAAAGGGGAACGATGACTGAGCCTGGCAGAACAGCACCTAATATGGGGAGCTTTGCCGTTCATTTCTCCTGTGTGACGGGTGACTCATTCCCAGATTGGATTTCGTTAGATGACCTTAAACCACACTGGAAAATAGAGAATCCATTGATTTGAAGAATAGAATGTTGGAATCAGCGAAATCAGAATAAGGCCATTTGTTGCTGCTCTCCTTACAGAACGTTGGCTGAATCCCGTGGCTTGATTTGTATTTGTTACAGTTAGCGCGTGTACATGTTCTCATTGTGCTGCGTCGCACGGTAATGATAGCTTGGAACATAACTGTGGAAAACTGAGGTAGTGTTGAGTCTCACTGTCTCGCCAGTGACAGCTGAGACCTAGGGGGACATCCAATCCAACTGGTGATGCCATACGCATAAGGTTGAGTGATTTGTTTAATAGCGACAAATATTTGTAAGGATAAATGCAGCATTATATATTAATATTCAAGTAAATCACTCAACTTTACGCTCATGAACATTTAAATGTTGAAAAAATACGACTGTTGCTTAAAATGAAAGTTAAGGACAAAGCAGCAGCGTACTTCTATTCTGTGTTTTTGTCTTTATCGTACCTCAAGGTCAGCAGTTAGCAGTTTCTGTCCAGAGATTTTATTTCAGTCCTAAAGACTGACTTGATGGACTGTGGATCTTCTGATAAGCGCTCGGACATCTATTCGCTTCATCAACCAAACGCACAATGCTCTTATGAAAGACATCCCGTATCACACAGCTGAACATCTGACCGAAAGAAGCTAAACCCGAATGCTGTGTTCTGAACAGAAGAATATTTTACAGTGTTCTACTCGTACTGTACTATGTACAATATTCATATCAAGGCATGCAATATCTATCTTTACCAGCAGAACAGATAGAGGAGGTGATAGTTCATAAAATAGTGTTGCATTGTGCTGTGGTTGTGTGG
Organism: Albula goreensis; assembly: GCA_022829145.1. NCBI lineage: Eukaryota > Metazoa > Chordata > Actinopteri > Albuliformes > Albulidae > Albula > Albula goreensis. The sequence continues at coordinate 32,967,656 of CM040753.1, forward strand.
GCTTCAGTAATATGAGGTTTGTGAACGGAGAATGTGGTGTTTCTTGTTTTTATTAAGTCAAATTTACATACCTGTAATCCAAACAAGTTGCCTGTTCAAAATGTCACCACTGCTCAAGTTGTTTGCCTCCTCTCTCAATTTAGTGCAGCAATAATTGGAAAGTTTAGTGGAGTTAACTCAAAAGCAGCTTAGCTATCCATGCAACACCGTATTTTGGTTGTGGAATTTAATTTTTATTGTAAAAATTCCCTTTAAGCTTTCTACCAGGAGAGAGTTAAATGTAGGCATAATGCAACTGCTAGAGGAGAAGATTCATATTTACACAGCATGAAGGACCATTCACATTATTCTCATATATGAATATAAATGCATGTTAATTAAAACATATTTCTGATTCATTGAAACAGATAAGCCCCCATTCATTCTCTTTTCCACTTGCATGACCTGAGAGGACAGCATTTTGTCATTAACCTGTGACAAAAGTTTGTATTGGATGCTCTTGGAGGAAGGTGCAACTGCACATCAGTGCATTTTGTCTGTGCGAATGCTGAATTGGTACATCTTAGAAGCTTGCCACATTTCTCGATAAATAAGTCAACGAAGATCTGGTGTATGTAGAAGGTGAATGCTTGTCTTTCCAAGTGAAAGCTTTTGAGACAATTGGAGGATAGAGACTCTGTGGTTAATGGCTTTGTGAAGTTGGCAAGTAGTGGCAAGTAAATAAAGTATAAATAATATAAATATATTGTGTGTGTGTTTAATCCAGTTTATACCCATTTATCAGAAATAGGATTTTATTGAAAGCTTTACAGTATTATGAAAATGGTATAGTACAATGATTTGAATTAAAAAAAAACTGAGTATTTTAACTGGGAGAGGAAACATTCTGATTTCCTAGTCATTTCCTCTGTGCTCTGACACATATTCTTTCATATATTACAGATCTGAAGCAGTTACCTCTTAGTGTTGTTACTGACCAGTCAAGGGCATTGGCTTTTCAGCTAGTTCTGTAAACTTGTATGTTACCAGTCTCTGCTTCCATTTTATGAGAGTCAGATAGACTGGAGTTGGCTTCTTGATGTTATTAATGTCCCTGTATCACCTACAATAGTGCAAACAAGTTTTATTATCAGTTTTATACTGAAAGACACATGGTCTGAGATCAGTTTTCTCAGCATGGCCGTATTTCATTGTGTCCCGCGTCCGGCTGCTGCGGACCTTGAGCTGCTGCAGATCGCCAGCTTCAACGCCCCAAACGGTATGTCAGGCTTCATCTTCTGTGATTGGCTGTCTGACACAGAAAGCACATTCAGTGTGGCGTTTTGGCAGATCCTGGAGGGAGTTTTCACCCCGGTGTCAAACATCAAAAATTCCGTAAAATCAGGCTCTTCAGTCACAATCTATTAAGAGGGGCAGTCACACACATTCGCTGACACTGGATATTTTACAGGAGATATTAACGAAGCGAGCCTGAGAGACGCAGCTGTCTGCTCTTTTGCGCACTTCATTCATTACAAACCTGTTGCAGTTTCCGACTGTAATAAAGCATTATTCACCGTGCAAGACATCTGTCTCGCCTGTCAGAAACATGGCAGATCGATATAGACCCTGCCTGTTCTTTTGGTATTAACCAGCAGCGTCTATCTGCCTGCCGGGTGTAAATCACAAGCTCGTTGATGTGCTAGCGCAGGTGAATTCACTAGATAAGGCATTGTGGCTAGGGATAAAATAATGAATTCAACCAAAGTGAATTTCAATGAAGGATAGCCACAGTAGAATTGGCCGAAATTGAAAGTGCTTCATTTATTACTCTTCCGATGCTTCAGTAAAGCTCATACTTCAGAGGTCCGCCAGCTGCCTCGGCGTGTTAGTTACTTGCACAGCAGGTACTTTAATGTCCTATATCTATTATGTTATAACACCATCATGTTTTACTGCAGTGATTCAAGTAAAACTGCCCTGCCCACCTGCTCCACGGTTGCCATATCTGAAATGTTTCAAACTTTTATTACTTGTCTTTTTTTTTCGCTCAATTTTAAATTCCTATTCATAATTCCATTCCCCTGCCACTGCTGCTGTGTTCTCCACACTGCAGTTTATGAGGCGGTATTAAAAGACAGGAACATATTGCAGGCACTTGATTGAATACAGGGATTTGTTATTGACCATTGATGAGCCTGGTAATGCTCTAAAGACCGCAGCCCTCCTCCTTGGGCAGTGTTATGGACAGTTATGTACTGCGACTCCAGGCCATGGTAGGCCCTGGCCCTGGCATGGTCAGACTTCGGTATGGACCTTCACTGCTACCACCTTTTCTCTCAGGACTAAGGAGGGCAGGAGAGTTGAGGAGAAAAAAGGAGCATCACCTTGGAGGGATGAAAAGTATTATTTATCATAACCTATCATAACGCTCCTTTCTAACACTTACCACAGTGTGGCCCCACCTACCCACCGTCCCCAAAAACCCTGACCTTTACCCTACAGATTACTGCAAAGCTACTCTACACGTGCACATTTTATCTGGTATCTAGCACTCACCCCTTGGTTAGATAAGTATAAGTTGATCTTAACGTCAGAGTGATAAACTAGGTATGTTTCTACAAGCAAAGATAGTCCTTGTCACAGATACAGGCAGACGGCAAAAGAGGTACAGTGTGAAATGTTTCAGTCTCGGGTCACGATGTGCTCCTTAGGAGAGAAGACCTTGGCTTCCCCCTGCGACGGCCAGCCAGTATCGCTGACTCTGCAGAAGTGTGTTTCTCACATGCATTAGCATTAGCATCAGCATCATGTCAGGGCCCCTGCACGGGATAGACTTGTTTGTGTTTTACGGAGCAGGTATAGCGGACCACGAGGGCCATAACTCTCCGCCGCCCACAGAGCTTGTAAATTATCGGAACAGAGGTGCATTCTGATTCTGATCACGTTTCCAGCTCTGTGTCGTGGAAATTAGTAGACCAAGGAGCCATTAGCGCAGGGATGGTAAACATCATGGTGGGGAGCCCGGGGTGTTAGCACGGTGACTGAAGGGATATTTCAGGATAAGCACTCCATTCTCTCCTGACACAAAACTTGATTGCTTGCAAATGATCCATCTGTGTGTGGAACAGTGAACGGGCCACTGAGCCCATTTCTGCCTCAGCCACTTAGCAGAGTGGAGCAAAGAGAAGGAACATTCCTATAGGCTGAGTGCTCCGAGGATGCTAACACGTTCACGTGCTAACGAGATTCCTGGGAACCGTCAACTCACCTGTGGCTTAGAGGAATCCGTGCAGGGCAAGTGTCGAGCGATCGAACACGCTTCCCTCTGTTTCTGAGCAGGCCTCACTGCAGTCCGCTGTGTTTAATTGGCGGAGGGGTGCGGCCGTCGTGGTTTAGCCCCGATCGTGGGTGTATTTCAGCATTTTATCAGGCCCTCGAACAGACGCTGCGGTTTTTCCGTCTCATTAAAGCCGAACGGCACCATCAGTGGGCTGCGGTGGGGGAGGAATTCGTGCCTGTGAGAAACTCGAGCTCTGAGGTCAGTTTAACGGGCTTCCTTTCTGCGTTTCTCAACCGGCGTTTAACCAGCCTGTAATTGCTCTCTGGGTGACGGATACAGAGGCTGAGATTGCTGGATTAGAGAGCGATGGCGGGAGTGTAGGCACACGAATCCGCAAATATTCCGAGGCCAGAGCCTGCCAGAGTTGAAAGCAGACAGGAGTTGAAATAGCTTGGCGGTAAAACAGAAAAAATGGAGCCCTGCCTTGTTGACTCTTCTATTTTTACATAGCAAATCAACCTCTGATTCATACCAGCAGTTCTGCTAAATATCTGCGATAAAAGCGCCATTTCCTAATTATTTCTAAAATGTAATTTCTGAGTCTATAGAACTGGGTTCAGGCCTGGTTTCTAGTGCCTGGTGAATGATTCACACTGTTTCTTTTATATTTGGATGAAGGTTCCAAAGATGGGTGCCTCTGTAAAGCGCGCAGTTGGTCTTTGTACTCCTTGACCAATTAGACAGCTTTTTTTTGCAGTAACGGACAATGCTATTGGCTGAGCTGGAGCAAGGAAGAGGGCAGCTGTTGATAGGCAGGTTGGACATGAGCGCTGGGCTCCTTTTATGTGACAGCAGGCTGCAGCCTTCTCCCCTGCCTCTCGCTAGAGAGGAGCCATGTGGATCGTCCAAGCTGCATGCTGGACTTATCCTGGCCCACCACGCTATGAACGCTACGTGTCTCGCAGACTCACAGTTTTTTCCCCTTCTCAGATTTTAAATGTGTTTGGATGCGTAATCATGGTGTTCATTGATAATGTGCTCAAACTGTAATGTTTACAAGTGATGGAGTTATCGGCTTTATTTCGAAACATGATATATCGAATTCTGGCTGTGATTCATTTTCAGGGTCACGGGGTCAGCTTAGAGAGGTGAGACTGTGAGGTCAATGAATGAATACAAAGGGCAGAGCAAGTGGCATGGCTTTTGAGTTCATGGTAGAATTGGTTGAATTCTGTTCTGCTGTATAGATTCTTTGTGAATGAACCTCTCTAAAGTGTATTTGAATTTGAGAGGAGTAGTAAGCTTCATCTCAGATATTTTGTTTATATGTCTCTGTTCCTATTTTCTGCTTAGAAATATGTGTGTTTGTGTGTGTGTAGTGTGGAACGTTGTCTTCTCTGATGTTATGGTAAACTACGATGGGCTTCTCTGCAGAGATGAACTAATGACGCATGGGATGCGGTTTGCCCTGGCGCAGATCCTACTTTTGGATATGTGAGGTTATTGAATGGGGACTTTTTTTAAGTCGTGCTTGCATTCCCATGCAGTATAGTAAACATGAATATTTTCAATTTCCATGAAATGCATTCACTGCTGTTGTAATTATATAAATTCTGAAGTGATTTGTAGCCAGATTCATTGAGGGATATAAAAAGACTTCTGCAGAAAGGAATGCAGAATGTTTCCCTGAAGCAAAGACAAAACATGCCTGTAAAATCCTGCGATGCTGTCATTGTTTTATCACATTGCAGCACAGTTTCGTCAGTATCTTAAAGCCCTTCATGTTAACTAGCTTTTGCGTAATACCCACATGTGATTGGAGTTCAGCCTTCTAACTTCTTTCTGTGGATGCCCACAGGATAGATTTCAAAGACAGTTGATGGCATATTGTTGTCACATAGACATTTGCAATGAGCATTGTCACTGTTATCGTACGTGATACTTTTTCAACACCCCTTACACATGCCTTTTAAAACCGGCTTTGTCTTGCTGTGAGAAAGTAATGGAAAATTCCACTATGAGATAATTTTTTTCATTAACACCTCTGTGGCTTCTGAATGGAGGTCTTTGGTGGGGCCTAAATTTTTTTGCTTGCCTGTCTTTCTGACTGGAAAGGTGTACCTACCAGGCCTTTTCGCCATTCTAAACAAGGGCAGTAATTCAACCGCAATGCATGATGGGAAAACAAATTAGGAGGCCACAGTAATAACAAATCACTCCCACACTTATCCCTGTGGGAAAGCAATGATCATGAATTTGTTTGTCAACAGCCACGCCATGAAAAGAGATACTTTATTTACCCTACCCAGCCATGTGGAAATCGCCTCCTCTAGACATGGCCTTGCAAGTGAACCAATCAGAGGTCTTTGTTCCAGGAATGTAACTCACTGTAAAGGGCGGCAGGTTGATCTTCACAAAGCATTTGGGGGCACACAGATTAGCGAAATGTTCACCCTATTTGTCGTTAGTTAACGTCGTCCTGTCGGGCTTGGCCCCCGTAATCCATCTCAGGCAGGTCTTAATACACTTTTTAGCTTACCTGTGTCTTTGTGTGTGCAAGTGTGTCCGTCTGTGCGTGTGTGTGCGTGTTTGTGTGTGAGTCTGTGTGTGAGAAAGACCCATTTCTAAGTGAATGGACCGTGACATCAGTTAATTACAGCTGCCAACAGAGAAAAATGTGTGTGTGTGATTATGTGTTTGAGTGCCATTGAATTTTGGATGTACCCACAACACTCATAAAAACTGTAATGCATATTTTCACATATTTTATGAGTCAGTGTCAAGAGGCTGAATCCACCTCAAGTTTAAAGCACTTGCTTTTGACAATGGAAAAAATGATAGATTGAGATGCTTGAAAAATGAAATGCCTGGCCAGCATCCAACGCAGGTTCGCATCAAGACAGCAAGGCAAGAAAATCCACAGTGAATGAGGAAGAGAGGAGACACCAAAATTAGGTCTGCGCCACCCCTGGTGTAATAGCTATGTTTCAACATGAGCCAATCGTTGAACATTAATCAGCAGATAAGTAATTGCGCTTCCTTGCTTCCCATGCTTTTCAGGGACTGTGTTATGGATTAGATTTCGGAGGAGATCTCTCTGTTTATCTGTCTTGCTGAAACTGTGCCAAATGCCTTCCCAAAATTAAATGGCTATAAAATATCGGATATTTATATGGAGACATAAAAATGAGAATTTCTGCCTTTCCTTCTCCCATGAGTTATTTTTCTCATCCCTTGACATGAGGATGTGGGTTAAATCCTCGAAAACAACATATGGGAATGCTGCAGTTCACAACCACGCCACCATGTTGCCCGACAATTTATCTACAAGTGCGGAAACGTGGGATCCTGCAGACTATTATAGAGCATGATCAGTCATACTGTACATAAGGGTATATTGTAATACATGAATCATTCTCAGTAACTAAATTACAATACCACCCTATAAGGCCAGCCTTGTTGATTACATTACATAATGTAATCATGTTTTGTGACACTGTATTCATCTGTGCTGCCGGTGGTAGCCGGCGGGCTGTCTGTGGTCATTAGCAGTGAGCAGGCACAGGCTCTCTCATTGATTGGCTCAGACTGGCAGAGTCACCGCTTTGGTGGCATGATGCCATAGCATAATGTTATAATAATACTCACATAAGTAGACTTGTAGGCTGGATGTCTTTGAGTTTGAATACAGTTGCTGTTATCTGAACCTTGTTAACCTCCTGTAGTGGAGTCTGGCACTTCTGCTGGCCACTGGCACCCTTTATCTCAGCCGGCCGTTGAAGTCATGCCTTTGTTTTAGTTTGAATATGTCAAGTCTTCACTTATTTGGAGCAGAGTCACTTGGTAAGGTCATCCGTTCTTGCTTTATGTATGTGTTTGAGCGTGTGTGTGTGTGTGTGTGCGCGTGTGTGTGTGTGTGCATGTACGCCTGTGTATGTGTGTGTCCACTTGCTTGTATACATGCGTATATGTGTGTAAATTAATGTCTGCCTGCACATTTGTGTTATGTGCCTTCTCATTTGTATGCATCCCTCGATTGTGTGTGGGTGCGTGCGTGCGTGCGTGTGTGTGTGTGTGTGTGTGTGTGTGTGTACGTGCAGGTTAAGATTCAGTCAGGGGGTGGGCTATACTCTAGTTGTCCTCTAGTTTCCAAAACACCTTTTGTTTGCTAGTGGTTCATTGTCTTTCAGAGACGGAACCGATTCTTTCTCTGCCTCACTTTCATGGTGCTTTATGTCATTAGCTGAAGGGGAAATTGTAAAATTTGTGGTTCAAGTTGTGCTTTCATTCAAGAAACAAACAGAGCACTAAATTCGGTAAAATATATAGCAATACATCAGCATATTGTCTGTAATAAAACCACAACAAGCTGATGATCACCAAAAGCAGCCGACACTTTGCAGTTTATACTGTTTGTCTTGGTTTCAGTGCATTTCCATATATGCTTTGCTGCATAGTTTCCACTATCATACAGTGAAGAGATAGAGAATCTGAATGTGCTCCTTCTTCTAATGTTGGTTTTGTTCAGGTATCTCAGTCTCCGTCCTAATCCCATTTATCCAGTGGAGTACCAGAAATCACATTAGACTGCTTCCAGATGACAGGAGAGCTAATTGAGATGGATGACACTCGTTCCGTGCGGCTGCATTCTGTGCGTTTATGTGTCTGCATTCAAAGAGTACGCATTTGTGTGTGTCTGCATGTTAGAGAGAGAGAGAGAGATGTGTGAAAGTGAAAGTCTCTCCACCTGACTTTCTGCCTCCTCCTCTGGCCTCCTCCAGCTGTAGGAGGATGAGTCATTCTCACTGTGGAGCCATTTTAAACCTCCACACTCCTCTGTAAGCTGCCACGCTTACGGAGGAGTGAGGCTAGCTCCCTCACCATAGTGTATGTGTAACGGCATGGACAGGTAGTCCAGAGTAAGGCCAGACATGAGCAGGACGTGGTTTAAACCCAGTACACATCACTGTGAGAATCTTTCTGATGGCGCCTCCTCCATGAGCCAGCAATGTTTTTGCGGTGCATGATGGAGCGAGCTCAGATTCCCTATTGAGCCTCATTACCACTGAGAGTCCAGAGCACAGGGGAAAAGTGCCATTGTTTAGCACAAAGCAAGTCAAAGAGATGGAGTGGGCTTCCACTGGGGGCCAGCAGGATTTTTAAGCTGTTTTCGTGAATGTTTCAGAACACACCTGCTGATATCCTCAGTCACAGCAGGGAAACATTAGCTCAATCATACGCGGAGAGAAACGTACACAAATCCTCCTTCACCAGTGAGGTCTTTGTGTATGATTGCTGAAGAAATTTATAGAATATTAAAAAAAATCAGAAATAATATCTTAAAATTCAATGATATATAGTGTTTCAAATTCTCCATAATTGATGCTTTATGGTCACAGTTGTTGGTATTACTACGGTTAGCTTATAGCTACCCATGTTAAGTTGAAAGAAAGCCTCTGTTTGCGCTGTTGATATCTGTTGATAAAACACAATTTTATAGAATCCTTGCTGCTGATCAGCTGTGTTTACATTGCTGCGTCTGCACAGCATCTTGGTTGCCATAGCAACTAGAAAAACATTTTTGTGTGCGTCATGTGACCAATGCAGCAACTTCCTGAGTGCACCTAAATGGAACTGTGGAGATAAGTGACACTACATAATTAGCTTTATATATTTCTGGCAACATGGTTTGTGGTTAAAGTTGTGTAAGATATAGTTTTGACCAAACCTTATTTTTTAATCATAAAAAAGACAGCTCCTGAACCATTTTGAAGAATGGGTCCTCATTATTTATCAGACATATACAGTACATGTCAGAAAATAAATTGGCTGGCACTACATTTACTCTGCAATAAATTAACTCAGTGATATGAATTTTCATTCTGTGTGGCAAAAGAAAAGCAGAAATTGAATGTTGAAATTTTGGCCATGTCTATATGCTGTTGGCAGTTGTGTTAGCCTTGTCTCTGTGCTGTTAGCAGTTGTGTTTGCCCTGTATGTGTGCTGTTCTCTGTTGTGTTAGCCTTGTCTGTGTTGTTTGCAGTTGTGTTAGCCTTGTCTGTGTTGTTTGCAGTTGTGTTAGCCTTGTCTGTGTTGGTGGCAGTTGTGTTAGCTTGTCTGTGTTGTTGGCAGCAGTGTTAGCCTTGTCTGTGTTGGTGGCAGCTGTGTTAGCCTTGTCTGTGTTGGTGGCAGTTGTGTTAGCCTTGTCTCTGTGCTGTTAGCAGTTGTGTTTGCACTGTATTTGTGCTGTTCTCTGTTGTGTTAGCCTTGTCTGTGTTGGTTGCAGTTGTGTTAGCTTTGTCTGCGTTGGTGGCAGTTGTGTTAGCCTTGTCTGTGTTTTTGGCAGTTGTGTTAGCCTTGTCTGTGTTGTTGGCAGTTGTGTTTGCCCTGTATGTGTTGTTTGCAGTTGTGTTAGCCTTGTCTGTGTTGTTGGCAGTTGTGTTAGCCTTGTCTGTGTTGTTGGCAGCTGTGTTAGCCTTGTCTGTGTTGTTGGCAGTTGTTTTAGCCTTGTCTGTGTAGGTGGCAGTTGTGTTAGCCTTGTCTGTGTAGGTGGCAGTTGTGTTAGCCTTGTCTCTGTTGTTGGCAGCTGTGTTATTGTACAGTTGGCAAATAGTCACCTGGAAGAAGAATAATCAGAAGAGAGACAGAGGAATCCCAGTGTCTAGCAAACAGTCAGTTCAGTGTTGACACAAACATTTTCCTTTTTTTTCCCCCTCCCACCACCATCGACATTGAAACGCTGTCTCTTTCTCCATCTTTATCCTGTGAGCAGAAGTGATGTCCCTCTACTCTTATTCCCTGAAGTTTCGTGTGGTTTGCTCTAATGAGATTACTCTGTCTTTATGAGCAGTCACTAATTATGTTACCACTTCCGTTAGCGTTCATAAGGAAGCTATTAAGCAATTAAATCACAGAGACATAGCCTGCGTGTTTCATGTCCAATAATTAGACTTTCATTAAAGAGATTTGAATTTGTTTTGAATTCTCTGCCAGACAATTGAATTTCGACTGGCTCTGTTGAGTACAGCACAATCCTTATTATGTTACTGCATGCATGGTCTATCTCAGTTATAAATGCGTATGATCATGTACTTGGTCCACTCTAATAATATGTATGTCTGTTTTACATTAATGCAAACAAGTCAGGAACTCACTGTAGCAAATTAAGTGGAGGGAGTTAAATATCACAGTTAATACAATGTAATGTTGGGTTGAATATTTTTGTGTCCTTGTATTTAAACCATACAACCAGTATGTATCGTGGGAAAGAAATGGTTTCTTATTTATATCAGGTTTAAGTGGAGATTATTTTGAAGGTGAAAGAGTAAAAGTTACCGTAGTTTGATCTGGCCCCTTAGATAACAATAACCTATACAGGATACGAGTATAGTATTTTTAATGGCTAAAGTTGTTTAGATGAATTGTCATCTTAAAAACAATGGAGATACCTGCTTGACGCACTGCTCAGACCTGATATAAGTGCGTGTGCGCAGAGGGAAGCCCCTCTAAAGCTAGCCTTGAAGATTTGAAGGCTGCGTTGCAGCTCTTTTAATCTCTGTGCTCCCCATGTCCTCTTGGCTTGACTCCCTCAGCGCGAGGTGTAGAAGTACGGCACGTCGCATGCTTTCCATGTGTCACCTGTTCCGCAGATCAGGACACGTGAGGTGGCCTTTAGCCAGGGATTAGAGCCTCTGTCACGGCTTCAGGTGGCACTGCAACCCCCCTCGGCTGACTGACAGCGGAGCAGCAGCCAGGAACCCCCTCCGCCGAGAGGGATTACAGGACCTCCTTCCCCGCCAGCGTCACCACTCGCAGGGGCGGTGGGGAAGTGTTTTTTTTTTTTTTTGCCAAGGGCAGGTTTAGAGGCGGCCTCTCCATCCCCAGGTGTGTCTGGATCGATTTCTCATTTTCGTTCCAGTTCGATCGCTCCAGGGACGGCCCGTCTTGGTGCCCATCGCACTGTGGCCCTGCCGCGTGCCCTAGCAGCTGTCCCTGTCTGCTCGGGGCTCTCTCCTCCGCTCGCCGCTTTCTTCCCATGCCGGATTTGAAGTGGCTGGTGATGAAACTAGCAGAAACCGTGATGGCGAGGGTAATGAGACCTGTCACTTGTTTGAAAAAGGAAGGTCACAAGCTTAATCTCTCCATGTGACAGAGACGTCTGCTCACCGAACTGCAGCTGTAGCAACAACAGCAGCAATAATAAATAAACAGAAATGGGGACGCGTATCATCTTCATAAACAATAACATGATTAGCAACTAGGAAACTGCTTACAGGACACAGTCAGACGTAAATTAAATTAGAGGATGAATGAATTTAAATGAGAGGTAGAGCTAGTATCAACTATCATATCATTCGCAGGTAACTGTAGCAGTACAAAAACAGAGCCTCATACTTAGCTGTGAGGGCTCACAGAGATGGATGTATATTTCTCAAGACACCCCAGAGAGGCCTTTTAATTTAGTACAAGTATATTTGCCAGTTAGTCAGCTGTCTCTGTGAGTTTTGTTGAAATTTAATTGATTTTGATGGTGTTTGTGAGGCTCAGTCGTTAAAAGTGAAATACATGCCCGCCATAAATAACATCAGTCCATGCCAGAAACGATAACGTTGCTTTCAAGGACCCTCCGACACTTCAAACACTAAATTTGTTGTGCTAGCAGTACCTGTGTAACTGCGACTGAATAAAACATTAAACGTTGACCTTTGATGCTTTGGTTGTAGATCATGGACCTGGGACAGGTTCAGTCAGTCTGGCTTTTCATCTCTCTCACAGAACTGCCGCCAGCATTTGACTGAACTGTCCTGAATCTGTATTTTTGCCTTGGGCGGAGATGCGATGGTGACATTTATCCCCCCTCTATCCTGTAGGATTGAAAAAGCGTACCAGGAAGGCCTTCGGGATACGGAAGAAAGAGAAGGATACCGATTCTACGTAAGTTCATGCCATAATGTCAGAAAACTGACAAATGCCAGAACGTACTCTCTGTCTGTCTGTCTTTCTATCCATCCATCTCTCTGTTTCTGCATACATCATGCATCGTATACTACAGGGTACAATAGTCTCTGCGCTATTCTCCATTCCGTATGGTCTGGATTTTAGATACCCATAACACACAAAGTACATGAAGAAGAAAAATCTGACTTGAGATGGCTTCTCATATTGTAAACATTTTTTTATTTATTTAATTTTATTTTGATTTATTCACTTGAGGCTTGAACAGGCTTGCTAGAAATTCACTGGAAAATCCTCAATAGCTGTCCCAAGGTTTTGGTTTTCTCTTCCGTCCTCTTGAGCCATAAATTCAATAATGATTAGTTGCAAATGTCCAAACTTGGGATTTTGCCAGTTTTCGATACAGTTAAGCAGAGACAGTTGATCTTTTTTGACTGTCTTTCCCATAGCTCTGTAACTGTTTATCATGCTGTCACTGCTCATAGCTGTGATACATTCTCCGATCCAGAGCGTGAATGGGATCCCAATCTGGGGGATGGGTGATGGTTGGTTGCCGTGGGGATGTGAAGTTTGTGTCATTGCTCGGTACAGCTACAGGTGCTCCTGTCAGCCTCTCTGCTCAGGAGAACACTCGTGTCCGTAACTAGCTCACCGCTGAAGTGGGCTGTGAAGATCCTGATTGCGTCTCTCTCTATGTGTTTCAGGGGATCGCCGGACAGGGATGGGAGTGTAAGTACACCTCAACGTGTGCTGTGCAGTACAACGCTTGTCAACTAGGTCGCTAATTTTGTTTGTGAGGGCCCTATAGTCTCTTAAAACCTAGCCACACATTTTTGGAAAGTCCTCCTGGGACTTTTTTTGGATGACTGAAAATGACTGATTTTTCAAGCTGAAATGTGTTTCCTCGTCACTATGTACTAATTTTCCAGATCTGCATTAAGTAATGTCCTCGTGTCAATAATTGAGCTCTCTGTGTTAGTGGCTAATTGCTTGGATAACCACATTATGTTTTCATTTTCTGTGTTTACGGCCCTTCACCTGCCAGGAACCTCAAGAGATTGAATCGGTATTAAAATGGTTTTGAAACAACAATCAGTAGATGGCATGTAAACTAGTATTTTAAAACACCTGTAGGCTTTCCCTTCACTCCTTAGCCATATTTTGTCTTAAGGCAACCCTCGGTAGAGTTCATGTCAGTTACCCCAGCTGTACACTGCACTGTTCGATGAACATGATAACTTTTCCTTTGTAGTCACAGAAAAAAACTAACGGGGCACCGAATGGATTCTACGGAGAGATCGACTGGGATCGATATGTAAGCAGTCTCTCCCTTTTCCTTCTTATAAACGTCTTACAGTGCTAGTACTGTGTTAAATACATGTACAGTCCAACCATCGGTTCTACCACATGGGATATAACATGTGCAACCCTCAGAACAGTCATAGCTGTGTGTTCAGTAAACCGTTGTCATGGTCACCAGATCCGTCTCGAAACTGAAGTTTATTTTAAACCTAAAATGAAATATAATTTCAGTACTTAGGGCTTGATGAGAAGGTATTTGATCACCAGTCTGTTTTAATTTGTAATATAAATGCAGGTTATTCTCAAGCAAATGTGCATGTATGAACAGATTTCAGGCAGATATTCGTATTACATAACTCCTCTTCCTGTTTCAGAACTCCCCCGAGGTGGACGACGAAGGATACAGTCTCAGGCCAGATGAGGAAGATGAAGATATCCTTTTCAGGCTGACTTAAAAAAAAAAACGGCACCACACTGATGTCAAGCTATCCTTACTCATTTTGCAGCTTTTAGCCTTTTTAAAAAGGCATTTTAGCGACCTCATGAACAGCAAACCTGATCGGTAAGTGATCCTTGCTATTGGGTTGGAGAGGCCTGTTTTTCTAGGCCCTTCGCTAAAGTGGTAGCGAGCTGAGGAGTAAGGCTGAAACTACCGCAATCCCTGGTGACAGTAAACAGTCAGAGTCCCGGAGTAGGGTGGGAAAAGCTTGTGGGATTCCGGAATGTCTTCCCAAATGCGGTTCACCCAGGAAGAGGGAGCCATGTGGGCCGCAGTGTTGCTAAGTAACGCCTTTAGGTTTCACTAAAAAAGGGACCATCATTCTCCTTAACCAAGATCCACCCGCCCCTAAATCCAAGGCTCGCTTTTTCTCATCCAGCGAGTCTGAGGAAGAGGAGGACCACCGGAAGAGGTTCAAGATCAAGATCAAACCCTTACCTGCAGACAACGCAAACTGTACAGAACCCTCAGTAGATGAGCTAAAAGCTTCCATAGGCAACATAGCACTGTCTCCCTCTCCACTGGTGAGTTCTCCTTTACCTCAGCATGCCATCTTTCACTCCCCCATACATAAGCCATATATGTGCCCAAGCTTTTACTTATCTGGTCTCATGGTGATTTGTACCACTTGTGATGTGACATTGTTTACTATCATGGTTCTACGAACACTGACGTGTCATTTACCTCAGCCCTGTATGTCACACCTTCCACTCATAACAGGTGACCCTCGGTCGAGGTAAGCAGAGTCTTGAGCTCTGCTTTTCTTTAAAGCAGGGATGGCTTAAGTGTATTTCCATTTCCACACAATGCATTTTAACCAGAAGCAGACATCTTTCTTAAACACTCCCATTCCTGAAGTCCGTTTAGGCTTTTTCAAGGCACAATGTGGTCTCTCAGCCACTCCCGGTGTAGAAGGTGTCCGTTGACTGATGCAGCTGTTGGTGGGTTACCCTCAGCCTGCAGGATAGGAGTTGTAGGTCTGTAGTTTTAGCCAAGCTTCACAGACTTAGAGGAAGTAGAGGCCCTGTCTAAGACATATGGTGTCCTCCACCCTACCTTCTGTTTGGAAACCGAACGATAGCCAGAGCCAAGCTTAGTTGGGATAAGAAGCATGCCTTTAAAGATATTTCAACAAGAGGGATGTGTGGAAAATGCATTACAGCGCAGAGCAAGTGAGACTGTGAATTCTCTTGGGCTGGTTCCTACTGAAGCGTGTTCCACAGCTGTGGAAGAAAGCCCAAATGGCCTACATACAAAGCGGTGCGTGCGGTCACGTGACCCGGCCTTCCTGGAGGAAGGGGAGTTCTTCATGACCCAGGCATCATCTGCGTCTCAGACCGTTACTGTGCGCCACAGGACGGACCCATCCTGCCTGTCCTACTTACACACCTGCAGCCCTCCCGTCCCCACGGACTCGGCAGCCATGTTGTGTCGGGAACGAGGCTGCGAGAGCGATTGTCTCGGTGCTCCTCTCTGTGGCCTCCAGGCTCTGCTGTGTCCCAGAATACATGCCGAGGACACAAAAATTACAGTCTTTCTGCATGGGTTGGATGAAGCTTGGGTCAGTTTATTTACTAAACATTCAATTTGCAATAAATAATAACATTGAAACTCAAAATCTGTTTTGCAAGGGAGTCCGAGGCAAAGTACCAGTACACAAAACTTTACATGTAACAACAACATTAGAAACAGACCAATTTAAACATTACGAAATCTGACACCAAATACATCAGGCTGCCAAGCAAGTACATTCAGTGTCCAAGTATTATTTGATTATTTTTTTCAATACAGGAGTCAAATTAAGATGATCTCAGATAACCATAAAAGTAAACAATCCCTGCTGGTACCACAGCTAGCCCCTCCCAATGCCTGCTGTTACCACACCTGACAGTAACCAATTCCTGCTGTTACCACAGCTAGCCCCTCCCAATGCCTGCTGTTACCACACCTGACAGTAACCAATTCCTGCTGTTACCACAGCTAGCCCCTCTGAATGCCTGCTGTTACCACACCTGACAGTAACCAATTCCTGCTGTTCCCACAGCTAGCCCCTCTGAATGCCTGCTGTTACCACACCTGACAGTAACCGATTCCTGCTGTTACCACAGCTAGCCCCTCCCAATCTCTGCTGGTACCACAGCTAGCCCCTCCCAATCTCTGCTGGTACCACAGCTAGCCCCTCCCAATCTCTGCTGGTACCATAGCTAGCCCCTCCCAATCCCTGCTGGTACCACAGCTAGCCCCTCCCAATCCCTGCTGGTACCACAGCTAGCCCCTCCCAATCCCTGCTGATACCACAGCTAGCCCCTCCCAATCCCTGCTGGTACCACAGCTAGCCCCTCTCAATTCCTGCTGTTCTTATACTTGACAGTAACCAATCACTGCTGTTTTCACACCTAACAGTAACCAATCCCTGCTGTTAGTACAGCTGGTCCCTCCCAGTCCCCGTTGTTATTACACCTGGCTGTGTCCAGTCCCTTCTGTTCCCACCAAGCCGCCCCTCCCCTGCCCTGGTAACAGTTGGCACTGCCCACTCCCACAGACTCTTTGTCTCCACAGAGAAAGCCAGCCATTATTTTAACTGGCATTTATATTTTATTAATACTGGATGCAAAGATTAATCCCTGTTTAACACACACTTGTGGGAAGCATCCTCACACATGAGAGACCAGTCACATGAATTATTTAGCATCCTTCAAACAATTATCCTCAGCCCCAAGATGTTTTTCTTCACTGTGATTCATTTGTTTTAATTCAGTTTTAAATCACTGAATTTAGCATTCAGTGGCATCATACGGTTATTAAATATTTAAGTTTCCAGAGACACACAGGACTTTCTTTTTGCCAGACAGTTCTGAAGTTTTCAATAATATGAATAAATAGGCATTGTTTTTATGATAAAGATGATAGCATCGCTATTTACAGTAATTAAATGAGATATGCTGTAGTGAGAATGAGTAGGTTGGAAAGCTCTGGGCTACAGTAGAGGCACATTTAGCTCCACACATTTGCTTTCTGGTCTGTACAGAATTGTCATTATCCCCTAATCCGTGAATGAGAGCTTTAAGTTTTGTACAGGTTACCTTCTCCATGGCAATTGCCACATCCATTAAGTAAAAAACCCCAATACTGTCAAGTGTCGTAACTTCTGGCATTTCGCTCATGAATTAAACATTAGTCACATGTCTGCCCTACTCCATGGCAACATGTTCTTATGGGCAGTAACCATGGTGATGGATTGACCATGAAATCTGTTTGGAGGAATGGGAGCGGGTGAAAGGTTAACAGGCTTCTAAACTGAACAACAGAGGGCCTTTCCTCCCTCCCTCTCGTTCTCTCTCTCCTATTCTCCCCGACTCCGAGACTCCGTCTTCCTCAGTGCTGGGAATACAAAGCAGAGGCAGTAAAGAACATGTCCTACCTAGTGAAAGGCATCGACTGCCTTCTCAATAGCAGAATACCTATCCTCAGGTAGATACCGTGTAAACGATTAAAGGAAGCTCTGTTACAATTGCATAAAAGTTGTGGTTGGTTACGTTTCTTCTACTCTTCTTTTACCACATTCAGACTTATAATATATTAAATGGTCACAATAACATGTACCAAGATAACTGAAAACAGATACAAGGCTTATAACACAGAGTAATATGAAGTCTATGTATGAAGTAACCTCTATAGGATAGGGTGGATAGATCATACAGAAGTGTGATGAATGTGAGGTGGCAGGGGATATTTTAGTAAATGTTAACCTGTTCAGATCAGTACACTGATGCAGTGGTACCTGGTCTGTAGAATATAATGGATAGTATGTCTTTTCCCTGCCTGCTCATTGCGTCTAATACTGTGCCGATTTCTGTGCAAAGAACAGTATCCTTGTGGGAGACAGCCATGAGGTATTTACCCATTCCCACCCCTTCATGTCCAGTAAAAAGCTGAAAGCTTGGGGTACCGTTTTTAAGTCTTTGGTGTGACTCGAATGGGAATTCGATCCACAGATTGAAGAGTTAGCATCTGCGGCTACGCTAATCTCAGCGGCTGATTCCATGCACAGAATAGGCGGGTTTGTTCCCACAGGCACATCTGTTCTTGTCATTTGCCATGGAGTGTTTAAGTGCACATGACCAGCGGAATACCCAGTCAGATTACGGATATGTTACAGTTATCAGTGTGTTCTCAAAATGCTATGGCAGTTTGGGAATTATTTGTTTTCAAAAATATTATCTTGAAGTTACCGCCTTTTTCATGACTGGCCGATAACTCAGAACATTTTAAGATGTTACCGTACATTCAGTTTATGAGTAACTGACTATTTTATGCTGTGCTGGTTCTGCATTTTAGAAAAGGTACAAAATTAACTTAAATTAACGTATGTCCATTCTGTCCTTTCCTGGCACCGTGGATTTTCCCTTAGTTATTATCCCTTTTGTCATTTTTGCATTTTGCATTTTTGACTGTTACCATTGCCATCCTCCACAGCATGTTCCACCTCAATTTTCATCTCTGATTCTCAGATTGGCACCAGCTACTTCAGCACTATGACCAATTGCACTGAATTCTCCAACCACATTACTTATACTATTTTACCTCATTAGCCTCCCACAGTGGATCCATTAGTTGTCATTTTTGCTGAAACTTTTATAATTTAATCACTTTTATCATTATCTTCAATCCCGTGTTAACCGTTTTTTTGCAGTTCTCTGATGTTTAGTTATAACTGGTCAGTCTTTTATTTGTGTAACGTTAGCAAATGTGCTTGAGGATACCCCAGTTGTGTTGTGTTGTGCTGGGCTGGGGGTGTCAGTGTCCCAGTGTGCATTGCGAAAAGCTCACACCCGCATTTCCAGTGTCACAGGTGCACCGTAGAATAACCACTCTTTCCATCTCATTCACCCTAAACGGACAGGCTGGTTTCCTAAGCTAACTTAGCATCTGCTCTCTCTCTCTCCCCCCTGCTCTGATAACGGCCTCTGTAGAGGAGTAGTCCGGTAAGCCCGTTCTTTCGTCTCTGCTGCCTGATTCCCCCTCTGGTGCATGGCAGAGGTGTGCATGCCTTCACTGCAGCGTACCCTATGTCACCTCCACGTGTGTGTCTGGAAATACATGGCGGGTGGATGTGTGACGCTAAGCCTTGCTGGGATCTATGGGTATCGCTCTGGACATAAGCGTGATTGAAATCATTCACAGAATCAAAAATCCTTCATCATTTGCATCACAAGGATCCTTCACATCGCCTGTGCTTGAAGAAATTGTGAATTGTGAAAATGGGCTGCACCATTTTGTTTTTGGGCTAGTTATTCTTTGTGGAGAGATGTTTACAAGACTGATATCTTATGTGTATGTGATGGCATCGATATTTTTTTTTGAAGAATGAGAACTGGAGAAAGGCTGTATCTTCCAGGGTTGCATCCTCAGACAAGGATAAAAAAAAGTCTGGCCATCTCCTCACAGAATCACGGAAGAAGAGGCTTGGTCTAGACTTGCTCTTTGGGGAGAGGTTGATGCTCTCTGCAAGACTGTAATCTCACTTTCACAAGATTCATAGGCCTTTTACTTCTATAAACGAAAATCGCTGATGTGTCCACAACCCGGAACAGATTACACTTTAATTACAGCGTGTGTGTGTGTGTGTGCGTGTTTGTGTGTGCATGCTTGCTGATATTAATTTTATTTCTGCTGAGCAAAGTCTGCTTTAGAGCCCTTAAATCTTTTTTAATTGAGCGAGAAACAGTCGGATTCGTCTAATGCTCTCCTGTTGCTTTATAAATAGTCTGGATGAGAGTCTGTAACTGAGACGGTAAACCCTTCCCCTGGCGTGTCTGTTACAATGAGAATAGATTGCAGTAGTTAACCGGTGCCATATCTGTGCAATGCGTATTTCATGGGCTCTGCCAGACACGGCTTTGGAGTCTGAGCATTAAGGATGAAGCACTATGGTGCGACTCCAGCAAGTCAGCGCTGTCACATGGTGCTGTTACCCATGTGACCCATGTGGAGCTCTTGCTGGTCACTGTAACTGTGTGCATGGATACGCTCTTCAGGGCCCCCCGATTGCACACCCAATCTGCGGAGATTAGGCTCCTGGCAGGCGGTTGACATGGTTACATCACCCCCTGTATATCGCTCGCGATTCATTTCTTCGAAAAGGAGAACGCAGAGGGCCCGGAGTCCTCTGTTCTGGAGCTGATCCAGGGACAGCCACAGGGAGGAAAAAAACAGCAGCAGGAGGCAGGGCTGAAACAGGGAGTGAGGTTGTGGGTGATGCCAAACCACAGCAGGCTCGCTGATCCCTGTGAAAGAAACGTCCGGAATCATCGAACATTCTCAACTGTAAATTCACATATGTTGCCCCAAACACATTTCTCAGTCTGTGGTGACATTCCATATTTCTGTACGTAAAGAGGATCATTTTTGTATGGAATATTTAATGCTGCAGTCCAGACATTGATTGGCAGTACATATGTAGGGGGATTGACTCGATAGCTGCGCGCTTTATGGCCTTCGACGATGGCCAGGATCATGTTTCCGCGCCTTATCAATGGGGGTCCTTTACTCTAAAGTCCAGTTATTTCCTAATCGTGCCATGCACCACATCACGTCACGCTAACCCTCCTCACTCTTCTGTTTCTCTTTCCAGTGTGGGAAGTGTGGCACGGGGGGACACTTGAGGGACTCTGTGGGGCTTTGGAAGTGGTGACTGTGTGCTTGAAGTTTAAAGTCTGTTTACTGATTTGTCACTTTCTGACCAGGTGTCTCTTCTCTCTTCCTTTTTGCTGGTCACAGAGACGTAGCCCGGTAAGTTGCGGCTGTGATAACTACTAACACGAAACACCTCTCCATGTGCTTGTTAGCGCCGCTGTGGAGGGTAAGGCAATAGGGGGAGATCAAGGAGACGATGGGACGTTTCTAATTAGCATACCGGGGCGTCTCAGATGTTCCCCTTAGTGTCCCCTTTCAAGCCCTGCTAGGGGTAGCTTTCGGTTCTTCGATCTCTCACTCTTGCCTTGGCCCCTGGAGCTGACTGAACAGGCCTGTCTATCCCAGCACTGTGCGTCACACATTAAAGATCTAGAGCTCATTTACATTGGCAAACCTTGGCTACTTGGCTTTCGTGAGATCAGCCTCAATAATCAGCATTTTCTGTCACGTTTACACTGCCGTGGGGACGTTTCAGGTGCTTGATGGTGGGGCCATTTCGCTGAGGCATGCATACGCAGCATAGCCGCCCGTCCTGGCACACAGAAATGAGTTCATAGCTGTATATGTATGTTATCATGGTACCAACATAAAACGGATACTTCAAACTACTGGAGTGCTAATGCTGCAATGTATACATGTGCAGTCAAAGACATCTACAGAGAAACATTTACTGAATTCTGTTAAAACAGTTCTGCACCTGATGCCTCGGTTATTGCTGGGGTCAGCAGCGCCCCCGACCTCTGACCCTACAAACTGTGTACCATCACATAATCTCTAGGCACAGTGGGCGAGAGATTTTGTTTAGACTACGTCTGCACAGGGATTGGATATATTTCACAGGTCATTTGTATGCGTGTCATGGAATGGGTCGTCCCGAATATAGATCCGTCCATTTGCATTACAAAAAAACTGATTTAACAAGATTACATCTAGAATATATATTAGCCAATATTTGCTATGTAAAGGAGCTCCTAGACTAGCACACCACTGTGATCCCCGTATCAGACAGCAGGCACCCCGATTCTGATAAAGAGCATCGTGCTCCACTCTGCAGAGACGGACGGGTGTCTGTCAGCCCTGGCGATAAACCTCAACGCTGCCACTGGATCCGTTAAACCCAGTGTACCTGCGGTAATCTGTTCAGATTCGGCTGGATAGTTAGTCAGTATCTGTATGTGGGATGCAGCTTCACTGCTGCAGTAGTGCTGTGTATTATCGTGCTTGGTGTCACTCCTGTATACATGTTGAGCCCTGTAGCCCTTCACATAGTGTGGGTTGGTACCGTACAGTGCATGTAAGTGAACTGGATTCTCTGTCTTTGTTCGCTGTGAATTTAATCAAAACCGCATAGGTAAATGCATTAGGGGGAATATTTATGTATGTAAGAGAGGAGCTTTGCATTAGTCATCCTCCAGACCAGCTGCCGTTCCTGTATATACACTAATCACAGCCGAAAGCTAGGACATTGGCTGCAATTCATCATGTGACCTTAAGCATTGGACAGGCTCTTATTAGGCAGTGCAGCGCTTTTGAAATAGGCGGTCCGTGATTCATAGCCTGGGTCATAGTTTGAATTACCGAATCACGAATTCCTGCTAAACACTGACTTACTTTGACTTTCATATACAGGATAATGTGCCTTAGATCCTTTAGTTTGTTTTTAAACTCTTTCTAATTTACAATATGTCTGATTTAATTACAGGGTCTAATGAAGAGAAATGTATCCAGTAAGTATCTAGTAAGGTTGTGTTGTAAACATTGCTGCTAATTTATTGACTATGAATACCTGATTCTGACTTAAATACAGCAAAAACAATAATTGCTTCATAATCTTTGTGAGAAATGTAAGGAATAATATCTTGTTAACAGTTTTTACAGGACACTTAAATTAGACGTTTTTTGTATGAAGTATTTTCATACTGTGTTTAATGAATGGTGTTACTGCTTTAATGAAGAGGAATAAGAAGTGCTGTGACTCTTCTCCCAGGCGAAGAGATTGCAAGGCCGAGACGCTCCACGCCCACCCCCGCCCCCGCCCCTGCCCCGGCTCCTCCCAGGTGAGCGCTTTAACCATTTCCTCTGCTCGCTCACCATGTCCCTGCACAGCGACTTTCAATGAGCTGACGTCACATTAAAACGTCTCGGTTGTCAGCGTTGTCCAATCAAGCGTGGTATTACTGTTTCAATCTCAAATGAGCACATCTTTCATTGAAAAAGTCAATATAAAGTCAGTGTTAGCAAGGCTCCGCTCATTTAATTCATTGGATACTCGTGTAGGTAAATATCATTGGTCTGGTCACATCCAAAGAGTATCCATACCAAATAGCATTCACAGTTTCAATAAAGATGTTTGTGAGAGTTGACATGTGTAAGAGTTGGGATAGCGTGGTGGCGGTTGACTTGGGATTTTCAAAGCTGGCCGTAATAGTTGTCCTTTATGGGCATTCCTGTCGTACCCGCTGTGGTTGGACTGCTCAGGAGTCAGGCGTGGTAGTCCACAGCTTTAGCGACATGTCCAGTGCGTTTGAAGCGTCCTGGGCGCTGTGATCGGGAACTGAAGCACATATGGTGAGAGCATCTGGTGCCGAAGGGAAGGAGAGCACACGGATGAATGAAACTAACTAAAAGCAGCGCGAATTTATGAAATTGGGAGTGACCGTGACTGATCTGGGGTCAGTGTGTTTTGGGTGTGTTATGCATGCATTGCTCTTCTCACCCCTTTTGCACGCTCTTCCCCTCGCAGTAAGACGAGTCCTGTACCAGAGGATGCAACTGCCTTATTCGGCCCGCCCCTGGAGACAGCCTTTGAAGCACAGAAAACAGAAGGTATCGTGCTCAAAGCAGGCTGTGCCAGCAGATGAAATGGGGCGTGTGTGTGTGTGTGTGTGTGAGTGTTAGGAGAAAGAGAGAGAGGGAGAAAGGGAGAGTGAGTCCTGTGTATGTATTGCTCTATTTGTGTGCTTGCTAATGTAAAAATGTTCGTGTTTGTGCTGCATGTGCTGTGTGTATTTTTATACCATGCGTAAATTTATGTGTGCATCTGAGCGTGTACTCTTTCAGTATGGACGGGGGGATTTGTTCTCTCAAATAGATCACAACTGTGATCCTCTGGGCTCGTGCTCATTCTCTGAAATACCACAAAATAGCTATGGGGAAGCTACCTGTTGGGCACCGGGCTGGTGTGAGCATACCCATTTGATCCAGCTGGCCTGCACACATGGGGGCAGTACACAGAGGCGTAGTGAAAGGGCCCTGCAGCCGTACCTAGGCCAGGCCGGTGGTGACGGGGGGAGGGAGGAAACGGTTTCAGCTACCCGCAGACGGAGCATGGCGTCAGAATGGGGAGACCCCACTTACACTGACTACCTTTACTCTCACCTCCCACCTGGGGCCTGTCTGTGAACACAGGGGCGCTGGGGTGTTTTTTCCTCCGGTGCCTTCCACCCCCCCACCCCCCCAGCTCGCTGAGGTGTGCTTAACGCTGCCGTTGTGCTGTGTTCCTCTCCCATTCAGCGGTTGTAGACGAGCCGGAAGTGTGGGGTGTGCCTGTATCAGAGTCACACCCTGACTCTCCTTTGGCAAGGGCCTATCCCACAGGAAGTAAGTCTCCGCTCTCATGGCATTTCGTCTAATCTGCGCTAATCTGCACGGATGTACCCCCCCCCCCCCCCGGTGATCTCAGTTCATGCATTCCCCCAGGGAATGGACATGCTGTGAACATGCGCGCCATTAACTCTCAGTAACACGCTCTTTTATTAACCATTACTTTGGCACCAGCCTTCATTCTTTCCAGGGTGAATTAATGTCTCCTACTTTAGCTTACCAGCTCCACGCCTCGCCTCTCTCTCCCTGCTCTCCTCCTCCTCCTCCTCCCCCCCATCGTGTCTCTCATTGACCCTGCCTTGGCCCTTTGGGATTGTACCGGGCTGATCTGGTGTGGGCGCTAAGCTAGTTACCCAGGCGTGGCTTTCTGATTGGGCGAGCTTTCATACCCATGCTAATGTCCTTGCAGCGCCGCCTCCGCTTCCGCCCAAGAATGTCCCGGCCACACCCCCTCCCTGCGGCTCCCCCGACTCCACCGGTAAGCAGCGCCCCTCATGTCATCGCTCTGGCATGGCGAGTGTGAGTGCACACAAATGTTTTCCGGTGTTTTCTACCATCTTCTCACCCCATGTCTCCCTAAAAAACACCCTAGCGGCCTCACAAGACGACGGGGACAACCAGCCCCCCTCCGGTCCCCAAGACGGCTCTTCCGAGGGCGGCAGGAAGACGTCCATCGTAGACTTAGACAACATCTTCGGCCCGGCGCCAACCCCCAGGCCAGGGGAGGAGTCCGTGGAGA
Source organism: Albula goreensis (assembly GCA_022829145.1). Taxonomy (NCBI): domain Eukaryota; kingdom Metazoa; phylum Chordata; class Actinopteri; order Albuliformes; family Albulidae; genus Albula; species Albula goreensis. The sequence continues at coordinate 32,992,712 of CM040753.1, forward strand.
ACAAATGGGTCAGCTTCTCCGACGAGTCCCCCGAGAGGCCACCCCCTCCGCAGGACCCCGCCCCAGCCCCGCCCCTACCGACCGTCCCACCCCCGGACTCGCCCCCCTGCGTTCCTCCTGGCCCGCCTCCAGAGGAGGCAGCGGACTCTCCCACCAGCCCTCCTCCTCCAGCAGAGACGTCCACGCGCACCGTCCCACCGCCCCTGGTCCTGAGCGAGGAGGACAAGAGAGGAGTCGAGTCATCAGCCCCGAGAGACGACCAGGCCGAGTCTTCAGCCTCACCCAAAGAGCTCACCCCTGGACCCCGCGCGACCCCTCCCCCGCCTCCCCCCCCCACATACAGGGCTATAGTCTCCTCCCCCGGACCCTGCTCAGCACCGGGCACTGGCAGTGGTGAGTTCCTGCTACAGCACCCTCTTACACTCAGCTCACAGTTCACACGCACTAATACACAGTTCTTTAACGTTCACATAAAACTGACGTGTGTTACTAGTATATCTCAGCACAATTTACATGTTAACTCGTACGCTAACATCTCATATTTACTTATCTGCATACTTCACATAATTAACTCTCTTCAAACAGTCACCCTGTATTTTTGTACTATTGTATATATATATATATTAATATTAATATTGTATTACTGGGACAGAAACAATGGTGTAACTGGTGTTGGACATTGAGGGGGTTGAGGTCTCCACCCATGTAGGGTGGTCCGCTGCATGCACCCGAAATCCCATCCCCATATATATATGTGTGTGTATGTATACGTGTGTGTGTATATTACAAAAAGCATTAACGGATTTAATAGTATTATTCAATAGTAGTGTAATTTGTTGTCAAGATCCTGGCAGCTTTCACACCCACCCCTCCTTTGCACTGTTGGACTAGTCCAAAATTGGACTATTTGACTAGCTAGCCTGTCAGATCACTCGTACACTACCTGGCTATTTATTATCACTCCGCTAAATCTAACCAATGGTATATTTCCACCATATCCACCAGTAACTCTGTATGGAATTATCACTGAAGTAGTTAGTAAATATTCAGTCCTATAACGCTAAAGCTCTTTATTTCTTCCAGCCCAGTTCTCTTGTTCACAAATGTCAATTTACATCATGATCTGACGTTATGAAAATTTAATACATAGCCAGCTAGTTTTTGAGTGGTCTTGCTGTCGGTATCATAGCCCAACCAAAAAAAAAATAACCGCCGGGGTTTAAAACGCTTTGGTCTCAAAGAACTATTGTATAATAATAATATAATATAATAATATAACTATACAAGAACTATTAAAAAAACTCCTTCTGTCTATTGTCTTTTTGTAGTGGTTCTATAAAGTTGTTGGTTAGACATTGCCTAGACTTTCCGCACTAGCTGTAATCAGTAATTTAGCTAATCTAGAGTGAGATTGGCTCACTGGGTGGTTCCTAAATTATTATTTGCTAACAATGAATAAATAAATTAATACATAGCATACAACCTGTTGGGAAGAGGTTTTTGCCTTTTTGGTGAACCAACAATTTAAAATTTAAAATTGCTGGTTGAGTGTCTTTGGCTTTTCTTCTGTCGTTGTTCTTTTCATTGCCAAGGCCTGCAATAGCAACTACTAGTTGAAAAGACGTGGGCAGATGACAGAACAACCAATTTATCATGTTTTTTTTCCGTTTGACAATTCGACATGATTATTATTTGGGGGAGGTGACAGTATCCCCCCCCCCCCACACACACACACCTTTGGACAGAAATAACACTTTTACAGGATTCTGCTTCATTTTAATGTTGCTCTACCAAACTGCAAACAAATACTCTTCATTTTAAATGGTGTAATGGTGATACAGTCGGTATCGCTTCGTTGTATCGCCGTAAAGCTTACAAATAGAAGTCCCAGACGTAAAATGCTTCCCCACTGTGTCACTAGCATCTTTGCAGATAATTCTGCTGTCTCATTTATTTTGCCCCTGCTGTCGCAGACAAACTTGATGTCTCATTGTATGACACAAATCAGATTTAGGGGGCTTTATCCCTCGATGATCCCAAGATGATGTGTCCAGTGGCCAGCCGAATCACCGGGCTGCCTAATCCCATGTCTGATCTCGTTGTGTGTCACCGTCTCTAAGGCCTGTGCGTCTGCAGTGAATTAAAGACACAAAACCCAATGCGCTGAGAATCTGACACTTACAGGGATCTTTCCGCAAAAGATTCAGCTCGTAATTTTATTAGCTTTTAAACGACGTTGTTAGGCGCGAGAGAAAATTATCGATGGACACTGACCTTAATTTGTTATTACTGGAGTAAGTCTGTGTGAAGGAGACCTTCGCAACAGATGGATAATAGGATGTGGAGTTTGGTTTAGCACAAAGGAGGTGTGACAGACGGATTCCAGTGTGAAAGCGCAGCTGGCAGACTGTGCTGATGCGACTCACGGCGCTGTGATAAGGGTGACACCGCCGGCCAATAGCGGCCCGGCGAGTGTGGGAAAGCGCGGCGCCAATGCAAACAGAGGATGCCTACCATGCATGGCGCCCCCAATGGCACTGTGGGTAACGCCCTCGGCTCGGTCGGTCATGTGGGCTGCAGGTGTGGCGGCAAGTCTTATGTGATTCTGTTCCACCGCAGGCTCCTCCTCCCCCGCACGTCCCGCTACACCGTTGTCTGGCAACAGCCCGACTCCACCCCCTCCCCCGCCTAGGCCACCCTCGAGACCCAAACTGCCACCTGGGAAACCAAGCATCGGGGAAGTGGTACGTGCATTTTTCGGAAATATTAATGAATCAATATTTATAAGAACATCAATCCATATGTACACAGGCCATACGCTTGCCTGCGTACAGCCTACAGAATATCCAGCACCAAGAGCATCAAGTCCAGAGTTGTACACTTCTTGTGCTGCTTATCCCGGTAAGCTATTTCAGGCATCGATATGAATGAATACTAATAGATATTTATGTAGGAATGTTAATGAATTAATGTCAAACTATCAATACACTCACTTAACCATCTGGGAGCAGGACTTATAGTGGCATAAATTACCACACCAGGGTGTGGAAGCTTGTTCAGGTCTTCAGACGGCGGCTCGGTAAAGTGTGATGTATTTGCTCCTTTCAGGGTAATTTATATTTGAACGCCAGTTTTAATCATGGCCACTTTAGCGATATTCACATTTCCTCAAAGCGAAAGCGAGCCCCAGGCTGACCTCCTTTGGTGTGATGTCGTTCCAGACGCGGCCGTTCAGTCCCCCCATCCACTCCTCCAGCCCCCCGCCCGTCATCGCCCCCCTGGCGCGCGCCGAGAGCACGTCCTCCATATCCTCCACCAACTCGCTGAGCGCCGCCACCACGCCCACCGTCGGTAAAGAGCTCTCCGTTTCTGTGTCAGGTCTGCACCGTCCTCCATCATCTCCAGCACACCGCCCCACTGTCAGCCTCTCCTGGCAGCCCTTTTCCATCACTCAGGCTAGCCAGGCACTCTCTCAATGCACGCATCATATGTAGTGACCAGGTATAACCAGCAGTTTGATTTGATTCACAGGGTGCAGGGTTACATTATCAGTTACATACTATATAGATTCAGTAGAAATTCTTATGCCTTCATCCAGGTCTGTGCCTTCCATTCTACATTTCCAATGACCTATCAGGCCAGCTATACTGCACAGTACCTCCCACTGGACCTGTGAATAATTTAGGCCACTCCTCTATGTTCTGAGTATTCACAACATGTTTGGAATCTAAAGATTGTACAATATTCTGTTCTGTTTTTTTCCCCAATGGACTGGCAGCGGTTGGTTTCCTGCCATGACAAACACATGGTGTTTAGGTAAATGTAATTTGTGGTTGCAAAGCGATGCTATCTCTATCCTGTTTTTGATGTAACCACGCCAGCCTCCAGCAGGTTTAAAGCAGCAGTAAACCTGGCATATGTATAGCATAATGATTTGAGTGCTGGGTTCATAACTCAGAAACATAGCTCAAGTTCAGTTCTCAGCTAGGGAGCTACTTTTGTACCATTGATCACGGTACCTGACCTCTTACTGTAATAAACATCCAGCTGTTTTACATCCGGGTAGATTGTATGTAAAATGTAAAGTGTAGGCTGAGTACGTTACTCTGGATAACACTGGATATACTACTCTGGACTATATACTAAATGCATCAATTGGAGAAATGAGTTACTTCACATTATAATGACAGAAGTACTTGATTCTTTCTACTCCCAGTTCTCTAGCACAGGGCCTCAGAAATAATCAAAAAATAATCTTTAGCACTCATCAGCGATCAAAACTCAAACCTTTTTAATTTCAGACTCACAATTTCTGTATGTACAGACGAGGCATAATTTTTAAATATCTGTCACATGTACGGTTATAAATTTTAGCTCTTGATCTCCTAGATTTCTAATTATTTACAATGATACATGCTTCTATTCAGTTTGATAGTTTTGATGGAAGTTCTTACCATATTTCGCCGTGCTAATCTTCCTTCAGGAAAATATCAGGCAGCTATCTGTACGAAAGTCTTTCTGAGGAGGTTAAACGCTCATTTTTCTGGAGGATGCACATCAATTTCAGCAGGCATTTTTCTCGTCTGGTCTCTTCACTTTTTCGTGTGATTTTGTTTTTTCTTTTGCTGTGCACATTTTTTATTCCGGTTTTTTGATCCATCTTCATTTTCTAAATGTGAGTCCTCTGACTGTCGCTGTTGTTGTTGTTCATCGCTTCCGGTCTCGGCCGTCTGTTGTGCTTGATTTTTGTGTTTGTTTCCTTCTCCTGGGGTTGATCTTTTTATCAATGATCTGAGAAGATGACGCTATTGTATGCAAACCTCCCACCTTTGAGAGGCGCTGTGAAATGCCCACAGGTATGGTATCTGCCCATCTGAGCGGCAGGGAACGTCGAGATTACACACAAGCCATTATGCCTGCAGAATCATTGCTACCCACAATGCATTCTGCTCTCACCGCATAGGTCAGGCCATCTATGCCATTTTTTGTTTCTGCCCTGACCTTTTCAGAAGTCAGTGAGCAGGATGGCAGCCATCACATGACCTTGGGATTTTCTGAGGAAACAAAGGCATTCATTACACTGATCTGAGAACCATGTGAGCATTTCCTATGAATAACTCGCTGGGGAGATCTCAACCAACGTGCATGTGTTCTTTTTTCCTTTTTACATTTTTCACTCCTTGGACACGCTATGGCAGAGAATCCTTTTCATATTCACTTTGAAAACGTGGGCGAGTTTTCCATCAATACCACCGGAGTGCCAGCGAACGAAAGTCGTTCCAAGGTCGGATGTCACAGATGGTTGATGCGGCATGACTCCTGTCCATCTCCTTAACATGCCTGTCATACGGTGCTGTTCAGGTTTCCCAGCAGCCCATGGCGGATTCTTCATCGGCACGCACAACGGCGGCTGTTCCGCCCACATCCCCATGACAACACCTCATATGATTCATGACTGTGTATTGATCACTGTCGAATATAACTGCCTTAAAGCATGATGTGTTAATGATTCTTCTGCTGTGTCTGAATATTTTTTTTTTTTTTTTTTGCGTGTGGCACATACGAGGCACATAAGCCAAATGAGAACTGCATGAAGCACTAAAATCCCATAGAGGTGTGAATTAGTCCCTCTCTCTCACGGAGCACTGCAGCGACACGAACCCACATGCTGTCCATCTCCTGGCCGGCATCATGTGACTCTCCCCTCCTCGGGCCCAGCCAACCCCCTCATCACCCTCTCCGTCATCTCCCAGAGAGCAGTGACCTCCTTCCGCCTCCCTCCTCACCCTCCCACAGCCGCCCCCTCTCCTCTCCTCTCCCTCCCACTCCTCACCTCCCTCCCTCCCTCCCTCCATCCTCCTCTCTCCTCCTCGCACATTACAGCGTGAGTCTGCCCGTCTCTGACGCTGCTCTTGCCTGCCCCCTGCTGGCCCTCGGCGTCATGCCACCGCACTCAGAACATCTGACCGTGACAGAAAAGAAAAGTCTCACTATCTGTCCCAACGAAGCAGTCTGAAACTGGAACCTGTAAGAGTGTCATTTAATTGGTTTTTATCAGGTATCCTCCCCAGCCCAACTAAAAGTGACATCGGCGGACATGCCTGTAAATGTGTAGCAACTGTGCTATTATGAAATAGTTTATAGCCTATTTAACACAACAGCACACCACAGAGCACCAGCAGCTCCTGCGCTGTGGGCGGTCTCAGACGTAGCCTGTACCCAGTCAGTGTGAGTAAACCCTCACACAGGGTGTGCTCTTTTCAACCTACTGCCTGTCACTGGACCCCGTTTGTACTCTAGGTCTGGGATCGGACCTATAGCTGATCCACCTCCCAGTCCGGCCCTGTCCTCCTCTCACACACACACACACACACACACACACACACACACACACACACACACACACATATGCTCCGGCACGCTCACCCTGCTCTTTAATGGCTTGCAGTGCCTTCTGTGTTCCCTCCCACGGTGACCTGTGATAGACCTGTCATGTGACTCACACTATTGTCCTTCTCTCTCCCTGCCCTCCCCTCCCCTCTCCCACTTAAATTCCCCCCTCCACACAGAGAATGACCAGCCTTCCCTGGTATGGTTTGACAGAGGAAAGTTTTATTTAACCTTTGAAGGTAAGTTGTGTCCAGAAATGTAGTACACACGTGATCCTCATCTCTTCAAACCTCCTTCCTCACCCTCCTCCTCCTCCTCTTCCTGTCCGTGCTCCCATTGGTCCCTTCCCATCCCAGCTCCTCCCACCTCACCTCCGCCTGTGTTGGGGCTCAGCCTTCGTTCGTCCTGTCATCACGGCTCTCGTCTCTCATGCAGCTCCAGCCTTTGGTTTCTTTAATCATCGTAGTCGACACATTTCACTAATCTCTCTTCTCTCTGGATTCAGTTTGATCTTTTTAATTTTGATCTTTTTCTTCAGATCCTCGCAGATTTTTGGCATTGGTTGCATGATCTGGTCCCACGCAGCTCTTTTCAAAACTTTTGTTTTTCGTTTTTGTAACCTTTACATTTCTTTCTTTTTTCTCTGTGTTGGTTGCTGGTTTCCAGCGCACCTGCTTTCTGACTGTAAAATTTTGATCGAAGCAACCCTTCTGACTTCCTGTGAAGACAAACTGCTTACTTTGTGATAATACTGGTGGTAATTTTATTTGACCATTGATCTTTCTCTTTCAGTTAAAAACCTCTAAATATGTAAACCTTCAACAGCAGTGTTGTTGTTATAAAGTATGAAAATGGTAAAGGCAGTTTACAGCGTAGCCATCATTGTAAATTGTGACATTACTGTGTCACTGATCTATGTTTATTGGAAGAATTAACCAATTAAAATTTAAATGGTGGAAGCTATGTTCAAGCAAACAGAGCTTTATCTGTAATGTACCTGAGCACACTGGCAATAATGCAGTCTTAAGACCATCAGTCACAGTTTAAAACATCTCCACACTATTATTATTATTATTATTATTATTATTATTATTATTATTATTATTATTATTGTTGTTGCACATTCATTGATTTATCAATGAATCTCATTCCGTATGCTACAGGTGAGAGACATTGCAGGAAATGAGCAGAACACTTTGCTGTGGTAATTGTTTGAGTCAGCAGAAAGGATAGTAGTATAAGGTAGCAGGATGGAGACAAATTTAGGACAGTGCATTTGGAGGGCGGATTAGCCAGCAAGGGTTGTGGGCATTCTCTCTCTCTCTCTCTCTCTCCTCCCTCTCTATCTCTCTGTCTCCCTCTCTCTCTGTCTCTCACTCTCTCCCTATCTCTCTCTGTCTCTCTCTCTCCCTATCTCTCTCTCTCTCCTTCTCTATCTCTCTCTCTCCCTCTCTCTCTCTCTCTCTCTCTCTCCTATCTCTCTCCCCCTCTCTCTCTCCCTATCTCTCTCTGTCTCCCTCTCTATCTCTCTGTCTTCCCCCTTCTCTCTCTCTCTCTCTCCCTCTCTCCCTCTCTCCCCCCTCTCTCTCTCTCTCCCTCTACCCCCCTTTCTCTCCCTCTCTCCCCCCCTCTCTCTCTCTCCTCTCTCTCTCTCTCCGTTGGTCCAGTGTGAGTAAGGCCATGCTGTCCTGTGCATCTTGCAGGCTGCTCGCGAGGGCCCAGCCCTCTCACAATGGGGGCCCAGGACACCCTGCCTGTAGCGGCCGCCTTCACCGAGACCGTGAACGCCTACTTCAAAGGAGCAGACCCCAGCAAGTACGCTCATCCCCCATTGATCCTGCTCCAAACTACAGCTCTCACACTGTGGACGGCCTCTGTCCACTTTTAGATTTGAGACGTTCCCTGCCATCGTCTCAGATCAACAATATAGCGTATATGGTTAAAAATGCCACATAGACAAGAATGCAAGATACTGCATAAACTTGAGGCAAGAGGGCAAAAGGAATTTTATGTACATCATTAAAATACCTATCTTTTTAAATTCCTGGCCTATGGTAGTAAGCAACATTATATGAAAATATTTCTGTCTTTGCCATTTAGTTAGAGAGTGTTATATATGTAGTGTCTCTTGTATAAATATTTTATGAAGGACAGTATGTCCCAGTCTTAACGTCATTAGGGTATGATATGAAGTTTAAATTCTTTTTAAGATTAACTGAAAAGTATTTTTTGATTTTTGCGGGGTACAGCGTGAATGTATTTGTTACATTTCTCCTTTTATGTGGGTAAGATCCTGAGAGACAATCCATCTCTTAGAGCCATGAGTACTACTGGTAGACAGCTGAAGCAGTGCAGTAGAGGTGTACTGACCCCAGACCACAGCAGCGAGACGGTCTGCTCGTGTGGGGGTCACCGGCTGCCGCGCCCCTCTCTGGCCGCGCCCGCTAACAGGCTGTGTCTGGCTGTCCCTCCCCAGGTGCGTGGTGAAGATCACGGGGGAGATGGTGCTTTCATTCCCCGCCGGGATCACCAGGCACTTTGCCAATAACCCCTCCCCGGCCATCCTCACATTCAGCATAACAAACTACAGCCGGCTGGAGCATGTGCTGCCTAACCCTCAGCTGCTGTGCTGGTAAAGAGACGAGACGCTAACGCTCACAGCACACACACACACACACACAGTGCACACACATGCACACATGCAAACGCTAGCATGTGCACAAACACACACGTACGCATACAAATGCTTAGGCGTACACACACAGACACCCAGTGCACACACATGCAAACGCTAGCATGTGCACAAACACACACGTACACATACAAATGGTTACGCATACACACACACACACACCCCAGTGCACACACATGCACACATGCATGTGCAAACACACGCATGTGCATACACACACACACACACCCAGTCCACACACATGCACACATGCAAACACTAGCATGTGCACAAACACACACACGTACGCATACAAATGCTTACGGGTACACACACAAACCAAACGCACATGCACGCACACATAGAAACACTAATGCGTGCTCACACACACACACACACGCATGCATACAAATACTAACGCATACACACACACAGAAACCTGTATCAACCTGACCTACAAACTGTGCGAATCTGGGCCTTCACTGTGAATTAACAACTTATTCTTCCAGCACATCACACCCAATGAAAAATATCTCATTAGAAGATAGCATCATTAATATCATCTCTTACTGATACCTTATCGGCTCAGCTAATGGCGTTCAAGCCTCATACATCCTGCCCTTCCCAAGAAGTACCAAACAGCAAATATACTAATATACCTTCTGTCCTGTTTTGACAAATATTTGTAATCACATTAAGCAAACAGTCATAATGTGCACTATTATATTCACAGACCACTTTAACATATATTCATGTTGCATATATTCAACCTTCTCATCTTTGATTTACTGATTTAAATCCGGTTATAGTGCATGTTAGCCCTGTTAGCCATGCTCAGGGAATGGTTTCCCCCACAGTGACAGCACGACGCAATCCAACGCCAATTCCAAGGAATTCTGGGTGAATATGCCAAACCTCATGGTCCACCTGAAGAAAGTCGCCGAGCAGAAACCCCAGGCAACGTACTACAACGTTGACATGCTGAAATATCAGGTGAGGGACTCGTGAATTCGTGCAGTAAGTCTTTTCCAGTTTGCTCGACGAAGGAGCCGTGGAATGCTATTGCTAATAGCAGAGTTCAAGAAATGCTTTGCATTCATCATTACAGTAGTAGTGATTTTCTGATATGATGCTTGTTAAATACTCTGGCTGGAGGTGGTCAGAGAGCAGTTTAGAATCTCTGTTCCAAATGATAACAGTACAGGCAAATTCAGGGAGGTTCTTTGATTCTGCAGGTATCTGCCCAGGGCATTCAGTCCACGCCACTGAACTTGGCGGTCAGTTGGCGGTGTGAACCCACGACCACTGATCTCAGAATAGACTACAAGTACAACGGGAGGCCATGACCACGCCCGTGGCTCTCCACAACGTCCAGTTCCTGGTCCCTGTGGACGGAGGAGTGACTAAACTCCAGGCTGTGCTTCCGCCAGCTGCTTGGTGAGTACTCGCTCCTGATTCGTTCATCACATTCACTTCAGCCAATCAAAGTCGGGCTGTTCTCTATCTGGCACAGTGATTGGTTTAAATGGGTAATGGTAGCATAGAAAAGCTCTACCCATTTCTTGTACCTCATGAATGATACTTGATCTCCTCCTCACTAGTGAATGCCAGCTCAAATAAACGTGCTCTGCACTATAAAGGATATGACACCGACATTAAAATGAGGAGCAGCTACTTACGTTTTTTTGATATCCACAAAGGAATGCAGAACAACAGAGAATCCTGTGGAAGATCCCTGACATTTCACAGAAGTCTGAAAATGGAGGTAAATTGTGTTCAGAACTTCACATTCATATTAATGTTTATATATGTTAATGTATGTTAAGTCTGACATTTGGAGCCTTCGTTTATGCAGAGGAACACGAAAACCTCAGCTAAGCACTAATGAAATGCAACTGTTTAGTCAAAACAGATACACTACAGTATCCCACATAGCTTTGATAATATGGTGTTCGCACAACGTCCAAATCACAAAAGGTCCCGTTTCACAGAACGTATCATGGACGTTAGCAACGCATACCTGTACAGTTCAATTTCTTTAGCATTGTCTGGTCATTTCAAACAAGACTGAGGTAGAAATCCACTCGTGCTTATGGGCCAACCAAGGTGCAGACACTGACATTGCTTGAGCCATATGTTTCTAGAGGGGGCGTTGAAGCAGGAGTTGGCAGGTTGTCATGGGCTGGCCGTAGTTTGTTGAAATGCCCGGTTTGCGTAGGCATGTGGGCGCTTACATCCTCCTCCCTCTCTCTGTGGCGGAGGTGTGGGGTCGCTGCTGGCCCGGTTCCAGCTGACGGAGGGTCCCAGTAAGCCCTCGGCCCTGGCGCTCCAGTTCACCAGTGAGGGCAGCACCCTGTCAGGCTGCGACATCCAGCTCGTGGGCGGCGGATACAGGTTCTCCCTCATCAAAAAGAGATTCGCTGCAGGTGAGTTCATTCAGCAATAGGGGACAGTGTGCAGTTCATATGACATGAAGAGATATGTAACAGCTACAGCTTACTGAATAGTCATGTGTAATAGTGTGATAAAGAATAATTAGTCTTGGTTTCCTCTCCATTTCAATTCTGTATACCGTTTTAAAGTGCAGTAACGTTCAAACTACTGAAAAGAGATCGAATCTTAAATTGTGAATGGCTGACTGTTTCTCCTCCCCGAATGCAATGAGACTAAATCAAACCGGATCAAGAATATCAAATTCATTGGTAAAATAATAAAATATTCATAACTCATGTGGAAGTATCACATTTCTGTCTGAGTCATCTATTGTATAGCCGTGGCATATTAGTATCCACCTGAATTTGTTTGTTTGTGTGTTTTGTAATTTTCAGGAAAATATATGGCTGACAATTGATCAGCACCACTGACAAGAGCAGTGAAGACCACCTCATTGGATTATGCGTGAAATGACATAGAAGGACACTTAAGATGGTCCAAACCTCAAAAGAAACACTGTTAACCCTTTAGATAATTGCATTAAGGCGAGTCGACCAACCCGGCAGTATTATATAATACACATGTAGAGTCGTGGAGAGTTTTAGGGTGTAATTACTGTATTTGTAATATCTATCATTTCAGGACATCTGTATCAGAGGAATTAAACACCTGGGTTTATTTTTGAAGTTAGGGACTGTTTTCTTCAAGCGTTAGGTATTGGCCAACCTTCACTGAGGCGATTGCACAGGTACACAGACGCTACCAGAACTAGCGATAAGGACGTACGCAGAGTTGTTTTGTGAGCTTTAAAGATTTTTTGAGAGAAGATGGACCGCATGATGGATGTCATCTAGTTGAATTCAGAAAAAACGTTTATGTTTTGAATTGGCCATGTAAGGGTTGTGCGTGTGCTACCATGGTGTGATTTCCACTAGCCGGCATTGCACCTGCAGGGTCTCCATCACATGTTAATGAATAGACAGAGACAATGATATTTATTTAGGCGATCTATGTCAGGTGGCAATTAAATGGCCTGCCTTTGAGTGCCCGTATATGTTCTCCGTCAAGAGAGGGAAGAGATTTTTGTGGATTTCATTGAATTGCCATTGAAACACAATTCAACGAAATCTCACCAACAGCTAAATATATCCTTGTATAGCAGACTTTATCAGAGATACCTAGCTAAGCTAACATTTTTTTACCCATGTGTAATATTGCACATAGTTCAAGTTGTACTGCTAGTGAACCAAACGCAACCGTGTCACAACCGTGTCACAACCGTGTCACTCTTGGCTCGCTAATATTATGTAACTTTGTGCTGATGGGATTGTGTTAGCTAGTCAGCAAGGTAGCTTCTGTATTTATCTGATAATGTTAACTACCAAAAAACTGAACTAAATAGCAAGCCGGTGATCACTTGTTATTTTGTAAATTCAGGTAGGGCACCAAGTGGGACCTACCTTATATGTTTGTTGAATTTGTTGTTTATGAATTTCAGTATTGTCCCTATGGAGGGCTGACTTCACATACAATAGACAGCACCAATATACATGTGTTTGGGCTGTAATTCTTTATTTGTTATCAAAATGTATAACACTTATGGTGTGATAAAATGTGGTAAAATGACAGTATGTATTTTGTGAAGATATTAAATAAATTCATTTCGCATAGACATCACACATGCTTCTGCGCAGTCGAAGCAGCTGTCTTAACTGTTGGGCTGAAATATGGCTGTTCAGAATACATATGGACTCTGGTCCGCTCTTATATTGAGGTCATCCCAAACTGCTCTGTTTCTTCACCCAGATTTTGGCCCTCATTTTTCTTGATGGCATCACCAACCAGATAATCTGGTTCTAAAAGGGTCAAAGGTGACAGATGGCCAAAAACATACGTCTCATTTCTCCTGTTCTGAAATTGTGAGTGTTGGGGCAGTTTTCCGGTTTTTCCACTCGCTATGTTAGATACAGGTTCTCTCCCAGCCCCCAAACTGAGCTAGGGTTCAAGGCCTGATTGTCTAGAGCACAAAGTCAGATTACGTCCTCAGGGACCTGGTGGTCCATTACTGTTCATCTCACCTGATCAAGAGATAGCGCTTGGAAACGAGCAGTAGTTTTCACGGCAAGGGCAAAGCCCGAACTTTAAAGAGACCCAAAGACGCATGGAATGTTTTGCCCCATAAAACGTTTCAAATTTAGCTCAGCTATAAAAACACCCCATTCATAAACCCAGACATGGCGGATCCAATGGAACATACTTTTTCCACTTGAAAACCAAACAAATATGACTCAATTTATGTTCATATACCCAACTTATACGGGTTACTCAAAGGCTTGGGCATGTAAAAACCACCAGGACAGGAATACTTCACTGCGTTTCATTGAGGAGCCATGGAATTACACCGAGAAATCGAGCAGAGGTGTACCACCTGAGAACAGTGCTGTCCACCAACTCTGCTAATTTCTCCTCAGATTTTTTCATAAAGTGGACAGCAGAGTAGAGGGGCAGCTTCGGTGATTATGTAATACTTTTCTAGTTGCAATATTTGAAGAAAACATTTTCCCTTAAAAAAAAAAATGTAAAAAGTGTATTTTTAAACTGGTACTATATATCCGGAAGGGGGTATGGTACGTATGTCGTTTCCTTGTATTGTCACATAGCCTTTCTGTTGTTCTTCAGACAGCAGTTGTTAGACTTCAGAGTTCATTACAGCATTATATTTTTTATTTATTGATAATAATGATTTGTTGTAAAAAAAAAAAAAAATGTGATTCTGTATATGATTAGAATTTCGACGGTACTATGAGTTAGGACCCTTATCAACGTTATAAATATTTTAATTCTTTTTGTTATCTGTGTAGGTGGGTAACCTGTGTACAGTATAATGCTAAGGTATAATTTTTTAATTTATTTCAGATATAATTTTTTTAACTCAAGTGTAATAAAAAAAATTTGAGCTATATATGGGTGGGGGTTAAAGAGGATATTTACTTGGGTAAATCATGCTTCGTAAAGCAGTGTTGCTGTACATACACCATGAATGGTCAGCTTCTGACATTCTACACGCTTTCTAATCACCTCAGTGTATTTGAACCAGATTCGTTGATTGCATATTATTCAACATTTAACGCATGAGCGGAAAAAAAAATGCTTGAATCCATGGCTTTATTTTGCATATGGTAACGGTCTCTGTGAGATGAAACAAAAAAAAAAAGTAAGGAATGAGGATAGATTACAAAAAAATGCTTTTATAATTTTGTGTGTTCTCCTGACTGTATTTTGAGTGAGTAAAGCCTGAATATTTTTAAATAAAGTTTTGTTTTGAGGAAAAAAAATAACACTGTGCTGATTTTAAATTTCCCGAATGTTCTATCTGTTTGCAAAGAGCAAATCGGGAGAGAGTAAGAGGGAATCCAGTTTATCCATGTACTAAATCAGTCTGTTTTGGGACCTTTCTTTGCTGCCCTGTACAAGACCACTACAGAGCATGGCAACTATGCCATTATAGCTTTAAGAAATTGATGTTTATTTTTCTTTTTTTTTTTTTTTTTCCAAAACCAATAAAAGTTGAATGCATATGAACTGTATGGAGGTCTGTTTTCATGGAAACAAACATGCCACATATAGCGTTATTCTGTTGACGGTGGTTTCATGACCGCAATATACAGGCAGAAATATTTTAGTTGAGATGCGTGGAAATCATTCAGTTTTCGTTTTTTGGTCACTGCAAATGGAATTCTCCAGATTCTTGCAGGTATTGTACGATGATTCATCAGTGCGCTCTTAGAAAAAAAGGTTCCTTAAGTATTCTTTGTATGTCCCCCTTGGGGGAATTCTTAAAGGGTCTTTTTAAATACTGGTAACTTTTCAGGGTTCTATGTAGAACCACATTCCTAGACTTCTGCGAAGAAGCCTTTAGAGAGATCTGCACATAAGGAGAACCCTTACGGGTTCCCCCAGGGGGCAAACAAAGAACCTTTAATGGTGCGAGAACCTTTTTTCTACAGGTGTAGATCACTGTATACTGTATTACTAGTAAAGTTTACAATTTACAGATTGTAAATTGGACTTTATTGAGCTGCAAAAGCAATACATACCTTTCCCCAGTCAAACAGGAATATACATATACATACAGATGCTTCTGTTTAAACTTTCAAAAAATGTGTTTGTGTGTGTATATATATATAATTTTTTTGATCTGTATATATATATACATTTTTGAAAGTTTAAACAGCAACATCTGTTTAATAGGGAAATTCTGAGTTTATTTAATAGTTACAGTAATCATGGTAATGTGCTGTATCAGGTAGACAGAGGTACATGGACTTTACTGTGCTCTTTTCAGTCATTCTAACCTGGTGTATCTACAGTACCTTAGCTGTGTTCTGCCCCATACACAGAGTGTTTGTCCCATTCCATAATTAGGGAGAAATAATATTTATTTGTTTTTTTTATAGTCATAAGACTATACTGTGGGACCAGGGGCAAGTCTTTTTTTTTACAGGGCAGTTTTCTGTTCTTAACAGTTCTTTTTAAATGGACTAGGACTCCATTTCTTTCAGTTGTATGCACACATACTCATACATATTTACTCACGGACTCAAAGATGTCTAATTTCATTATTGGGGCAATGGAATAAATGAATGAATATTTAGAGGCGTAAAGATCTCTATAATTTCTCACCCTCTCAGCTAAATGACACAAAAACTGATTCATTTTGCTGTTTATATTTTCCATTGATGTGTTTGAAATTATATGATTTTGGTATGAAATTACCACAGGTATTAATTTTTTTTCATTACTTAGTTCTCTGTCCCTGCATCTTTCACTTAGGAATTTCATTCCGTTTTAAATCAGTAGACTGGTATACATTCCTCATTTACTCATACAAAATTGGGCATTGAAACATTTTATGTACAATACAAACGTTAGTCATGTGACTACTGTAAATGTGCTTTTACATATGTTCACTTCCCTTTTGCCTGCTTTGATAATAATTACATACGGTTTTTCACAACTCTCTGCTTTCAAACCTTTTAAAAAGCACCTGCATTAGATTTTAAATAAGTATTGTAAAATTGTTTTGTTAGTTGCAATAAATTAACTGGGAGTTAGTGCATCATGCTTAGTTTAAAAGCCTTACAGGAAAATAAGTACAGTAACTGTATGATTTTGTTTCTAGACAATTTGTGGCACTTTTTTGCAGATCAGCTGCTGTTTATGAATGTGTAAGAAGGATCTATGAAGGAAAAAAAATCTTTATAAATATTATTCGCCTTATAGATTAGTGTAAGATGTTTGATCATTATACCCACTCTGTAAATATTCTGATCTCTTTTTTGTATAAATGTTATTTAATTTAGCAGTTTCAACATCTTATCCATTGCACAGGATAATGAATATGCAATTGTTTAATGTAAATGTAATGTACTTTTGGAAAAATACCATCCTACAGTTTTAAAAGTTACAGAATGGCCATGATGTAATACCTGTATAAGATGTTGGTTGATGTCAATTTTCTTGGAAATAAAGTGGGAAATATTACGATTTTCTCATTTTGTTCTTTGCTGTCTGTTAACTAGAGGTTCAGCTCCAAAGGATAGAACACACTGGTTTTCATAATATAAAAAATGAATGTTAATTTTCATTTAAATTGCAATACAGCACCAAGACCTGATTTTTATAGATTCAAACATGACATGTGAATAGTTAGGAACAAGACTGCTATCCTCACAGACCTCAATCTTCCTGTCCACTTCCTGAATCAATAGGAAGAAGGATGCTGGGAAACTGAGTCCAGTTATGTTTATCAATCCAGCAGTGCTGCTTAATTTGCAGTCAGGGAAAACTCAGTGAAATTACAGCAAAGCCACATCGAAACACACTGCACTTCATCACAAGGGTTGGGGTTCCTGTGTTACAGATGTCTTCCAATAACCTCCCACCTCCTGCAGGGGGCACTGTGACTCCACAAGCACTCTGGTTCTTGTCAACATACAATGTCCAACTTTATGTCAGCTTGTCCAGGAAATATTTCATGGCAGGCTATTTCCTTTAAGGGCACTGCTCCTTTCCTGAACAATTTCTTTGAAAATTGTGCTACTGTTGCAGTAGCTTTCCAGGCCCAATTGAACAACCTTTCATTGCTTCAACTTATATGGCATGTTCATGTGGTTTCGATGTTTTCAAAATGACATGATCGGTTCTCAAAATATTTTATCTCAAAGAACAAAATTAAATTAATTGTAATGATGATACACTGCTGATTAGCAGATGTAACAAATTACTTATTTAAATTCCTTTGTTTATATTATATAAACTTTGATTATAAATGATAGGGCTACTGAGATAGAGGTATCCTTGTTTTTATGGCTTGAAATTAAAAATCAAATAGTCATCAAATCGGATAGTTTGTCAAAATGAGTGTTTTTTAGGTTGATTATGTGGTCCAACATCCAAGTTCCTAATTTCACCTATCTTACCTTGTGATGGCAGGTATTCAAATAGAAGACAAATCATTGAATTCAATCACAGAATTTTGTATGAAAATACCGGACTATATGGTATAACATTTTCTGTTGTAACTTGACTGTCAAATGTGGACATGTTTCTTGAATGTAAATACAATATTCTTCCAAAAATGGCATATACCCATGTCTATTTTCTCAGCAACCATCACACATACAGAACGTGTCTCAGGGGGGGGAAGGTACATAACACATGACAGAGACAGAGATTTCGCAGCTTCATTTGTGATTATCTCAATGACGGTGCCTAAGCAGAAAAACCTGCCAAGCTTGCTTGTAAGAACTGTTGTCTTGGAACATATTGCCACATATTTTATGAATAGACATTTTGTATTTCAAGAACCTATGATGTTAACATATGCGAAATCCTCTCGTCTTAACATATCTGTTTCAACTTACCCAAATACATTTTATGTAGGTTAAACTTGATGACACAATTGATTGTTCCGTGTCAGCCATCTGAGCAGCAGAGTACTTTTCGATATTTAATATAGTATTTTATAATACTATATATATACCAGAGTATTTTATAATTTAATATTCTTGTATTAAAGCTAGCATGATGTGAATGAATATATGTAAGGCTGGATGTCGCTAATATAGACACAAAACATATTTACGGTTGCTAAAGTATTATGCTATAATTCTGCGGTTTTCAGTGTTGTGGTGGTGTTATATTTGTGGTTTCTTGCTCACAACTAATTAGACATTCATAAATTAGTGAAGGGTGAGTTTTCTTCCTTGCTCTTGCTGTATTACTGCAAATAAAGGGGACGAGGGTGCCACAAATTAAATATGGCATAAAAATGTATTTAAAAAATGCATGTAAACACAACCGGGATGTCAGAAAATCTATGAAAGATTGTAACTACACAGTGAACTTGCTTTTAAAATTTGTGTTTGAAGCAATGTCAATGTTTATTATGCAAGGCAAGCAAAATGTGCATGACATTAAAACATAGACTGTTTTTCAACTCAAAGCACACATAAAATTCAGCACAAATTGAGCAACTACAAGGAGTAATTGGGAGCCATGTTTCACTA
Organism: Albula goreensis; assembly: GCA_022829145.1. Taxonomy (NCBI): domain Eukaryota; kingdom Metazoa; phylum Chordata; class Actinopteri; order Albuliformes; family Albulidae; genus Albula; species Albula goreensis. The sequence goes on from CM040753.1 coordinate 33,011,777, forward strand.
CAAATATCTTGTGATGCAAACTAGTCAACAGAGTCCATTAAAAAGTGTATGGTAGACAATTAAAAACCCATTACACTTGTTAACTGTCATTATGCCCCAAATACAGTACTCAATAATATTTATTTATTATATTTTAATGTTTTTTTCCCAGCCTGTGTAGCAGTGCCATATATTCAACAGTGCCTGTTGAAAACTGATTATAAAAACTGATAATAAGCTGTTCATTCAATGCACACGTCTGATTATGACGAGATATTGTTTTTACAGTACGATGAGAGAACAGGTATGTGGAGGCGGTTAGGCGGTCAGGCGGTCAGCAAATGAAGGCCAGGTCTGTCTTTCTGCAGCCCACCTGACAGCACATGGTTGTCAGCAGCTGGTTCAGGTCCCGTCGAGATGGCTGGGTCCTGGAACTGGTGCTGAGAAGCTCAAAGCTGTCCTGCTCTTGGCTGCCCACACCTGCGCATCCATGATATGAGCCAATGATAATCGTTACAGTGTAAACAGCACAGAGGCACAATCGGTTCTGATTACAGACACATTTACTGTGCTTTGGACCAGTCTTGTAACACCTAAATCAACATCAGACCAGAAATATATTTGATAAGAAAAACAATATTGTCTGCAAATGTGTGCTTTTGGAAAAGGAAATAGTTCTGCCATTTATTATTGTATATGTTGGTCTGTTAAAATGGCTGAATAAGTGGTATTGGACCATTTAAATGGTGAGTATAGTCCTTTTGATGGACTTGTTTTATTTGAATTTCCAAAGTGAGTGGATCCAGCTGCAGGTCTGCTGCCTCTTGCTTGTTGTGGTAGTGAAGACTAATGACCATGGCAACAAGATAACTGTGTTTGGCTACTCGGTGAATCAAGTCTGGCACCAGTTATGAAACAGATAATCTGATAAGGGCATAATTCCACTGCCAGTGTTCCAACCTGGCCATGGGCCACAGTCTCAATACCCAGAGCTGCTTGTGTGTAGGAGAGGAGGCCTGCAATACGATACAGTAAGACTTGCCTTACTCCAACCACTTTCAACATCTCATTTTCATTTTATGGCTAAAAGAATTTTCTCAGCAATAAATACCCTGACGTGGATACTTCAGAGACAATTATCAGGCAATTTGGATAACCTGATTTATCATCAGAAATTGGACATTAGGAACTTTCTGTAATGTATATCTAAAAACATCTATCTTAGAAAGTTGTATTGAACTCTGTATTGGCGTAAGCGAAGAGATACGGACTGACCTGTGAGTGCTGGCCCACCGACAATCCTTCTCCACCTGGATCCGCCGCAGGTATAGACGATGGCGCGGATGAACTCGCGGCCGCAGAGCTTGATGGCGGTCGCCTCGCCCTGCGCCCGGGTGGACATGCACAGGGCGCACAGCGCCAGGATGGGCAGCAGTACCGTCTTCCTCATGGCGGACTCTGGGTCTCCCTATTGGCTCCTCTTTCTTGATCTGCACAGTGGTCTGTCAGTGTCCGCCCCATATATACGTGGCTGTCCCTCTTCCCTCCCCAGGCCATTGGTCCACTCCACCTCAGATTCTCCTGTCCCCCAAGCACTTGTTCATCCGGCCTAATTGCTTTAGGTTCCCACTCATCTTTATCTATGCCATCTCCTGATCCCCAAACCTAAAGCTAGCAATCTGCACTTTATAACCCTAAAAGTCAATTACATTTTAGGAAAGCCCATAGCCTCTTTAGATATGGGCCATCCAAACATTTTATGGCTTTATTGCTGTTTTTCTACCTTTAATGTAAGGCTAATCAGGTCACACATGCATCACACAAGCCCCAAGCTAAATGCTGCTATTTAAGTAGATTTATCATGCTCTCCGTAGACGGTTGCTCCAGATTTGGAATATACACTGTGTACCTCTTATGACATCCATTGTCCTGTTATCACTGGGTTTTTTTTTTAGTTTCACTCAGTATATCGAATGCTGTGTTTCTATGGTACATTTACTGTTGAAATCTGGGGATCCTGGGAAATAATGCTTGCTGTTATTCCCTTTTAAATATCAATAATTGTTGGGAATGTTGTTCCTGACTCCACCTAAACCTCATTTTATGACCTCCACTGGTCAAGGTGAACCTATTTTAATTGGAAAAACTGAATGAAGTGTGGCAGGTTACATGATATTTAAATTGTATTTACCCAAACATATATATATATGTGGTGTGTGTGTATATATGTATGGATAAATAATTACATTACATTGTTGTATATATATGTTAAATTGAGACCTTCTAAGAAACTTAAATGCCAAGATGTGAAGCTGATTGTTTGTTTGTTTGATTCAAGAAAATTTCAGCCACTTCCACATTTTCCTCCAAGGTTCCTTTCTAAGAATGTTGATAATTACAACCCTATACAAATGTCAAAGAAAATAATGTTTGACATGATGGGCCGATGTTTTCGCGAAATGCGCCTTGATGATTTTCTGTCATCGCGCTAATCTTGCAAAGTGTTCCATAATGAGTGTCATTTAGTGTCACTGCATTACCTCTCGTCAAGGGTCAGCCACAATCAGCGTTACCATGACTCCTGCCAGTGACTCATCAACAGCCAGGCAGTTTACACATATACTCTTTGACTATATCTTTATTCCAGCAATGTTTTTTTTCTCAACAGTTAACCCTCTGGGCACAACTTTCATCACTTTCTTCAAAACCATGTGTCATCACTTTCATCCTTGTAGAATATGGCAGTTTACTTTTTTTGCTTTCATTCAGCAGAAAAGGAAGCTAATTAACGTTACTTTCAGTAGTACTTAATTCGTCCTGTTATCCTAGCACTGACTGATGAAGAGTGATGATAATGGCACCAAATGAGATGACTCCCACTTGCGTTTCTGTCTTTGTGTTGTGCACAAGAGGTTAAAACAACAAGGTCAAAGCTGATACAGCGCTGCGGTAATCGCATTCTTCTTCCTGTCAGGACATATTCTGTCTGGCTCCTCTCTGACTGAGCAGACGGTACTGTCATGACAACGGCGAAACCGACATGGTAATTGTATCAACATTTTATTACAAATGCACGGCGCAGGTTTCCAAAACCCATGGCGGCTTTCTGACTTCTCAAAGGCGGCTTGTGAGAGTTGTCTTAATGACCTCTTCTAACATTTCCACCTGTGTGGGGAGAAAATTTCTCATTAATTTACAGGGACAAGTGAGATTCAGCACTCACAACTGCAGTCATCTTCACTTCGAGCTTAAAAAGGAAGGTATGAATGGGACCAGCTGTGGTAGATTTAGGTAGTAAAATTACATATGTATATTATGTAACAATCTTCAAAAACATTTTAAATCAATTTCACATTTTAAACATGTGCATGGGTGAAATGTGTACTCAATAAGCCAGCTGATTTTAGGTGTAATTGTATGAACAGTGTATCTTCACTGTATGTTTACATGTTTGTATGTGCTGTGCTTGTCTATGTCGTACCTGCGGGCCTTCTCCAACGCTTAGATTCTTCAGCTGGTAGACACTGACCTGACCGTTACAGTCCCCTACCAGAATACAGTCTGCGTCAGTTGCAAACAGAAGCGAAGTAAATTTTACCCCTGGGCCGGCCAAGCTGACGATGGTAGGATCCAGGCTGGTGAGAGAAGACATGCGTTCACTTTGAGCACTGGAGCTAATTTAAAAACATAGAAACTATGAGTAGGATTGGATTTCACCATTTAGATTTTTGGTCCATCTACTGAAATACACTTAGAATGTAATACACTAATCAAGGGTGTTTGTTTTATATCTTTGGGCTAAACTCAGAGGTTTTGTGATAAACTTTGGCATTATGGGATTATGATGTCATAATGGTGACGTGGGGTTGGTTTTTGTGGGGACCCTCACATGCAGGAGCTGAGGTCCCAGATCTCCACCCTGTCTTCGTTGACGGTGGCGAAGACGGTGGCCCACTTCGGGACCACACGGTGTCGAACACGGCCCTCTGGGTAGACGTGAACGTCAAAATGGGCTGCATCAGGTCCTGCCTCCACAGCTGGACCGTCCAGTCTGCCGAGCAGCTGAGGAAAACGTCCGGGCAGAAGGGCGACCACGTGACCCTGTACAGTGCCCCCTGGAGGAGAGACATGGGTACTGAAAGCCTTAGAGCAAGAATGCTGTTAGTCCAGCCGAATGAGAAAATGCCACTGGATTTATTCAATTCTTTAAAAGAAAAACAAATGTACAGAAAGGAATGGATGAATTGTCATATTAAGAAGAGTAAACCAGACTTACTTCATGCCCTCTGTATGTTTCCAGAAATTGGTCATTGTATGAACATGAGCATTTGTGAATGTAACCTTCTTCCGTGCCCGCCAGGTAGATTATTGTGTCCTGAAAGAGACCCAGTGAGGAGTGTGAAAACAGATGTGACACGGCATACCATTACGCCCTTGTAAATATTAGCTGCAGTTGAGTTACTGTCTGCATTTGAAAGAAAGCCCTCGCTGATCTGTGACTCCTCATGTGGAGACTTTAATGAGAGTGTCAGCGTCACGGCCTGGCGGCCGGTCCGACACCCACCGTGGAGTGGAAGTCGAAGCACAGTCCCGGTGCCTGTCGGGAGATCAGCACCTCCCCTTTCCCCTCCTTCTCCTCCGCTTTCCTGGATTTGTCCGTTCTTTTCAGCTTCATCATATCTGTGGAAAACAAACGCCCGGCTGCTTTTACGCGATACTGGTATTGACTTTGGTGTCTTTTAATATAAGGTTATGTAATGTGAAATTTCGCTAAATAGAGAGAGAGGGTTAACCGATGCACTCGAGGCCTTTTCTCAGGAACCATTTGCAGATCCTGCCGTCGGCCGCCACTGAGATGAGCGCCTCGCCCTTGTCCTCCCCCATCAGCGCCCTCTCCATGTTAATCCATTTCACCTGCCACACCGCACCCTTGTGCCTATGGCTGCAGTCTCTGGGGTGCAGAGACGGAGACAAATCACAAATCATACTCTTAACCAAAACCTCATTAACTTTAGGTTTCATTAGCCCATTAGCGTTAGCTGGCCAATTCCATAAAACTATTTATGGAGACAGAATGACACATCTAACTAGTATCAGAAATATGACTTACAGCACTATTTCCAGATAAATTGCAAGTGAGATGGTTCTTAATTTGTATGAAAATATATATTATATATATATTCAGACAATATGAGGACTACATTCTTATATCTTCCAATACATGAGATACATTTGATAACAGTTATAGCTGCTTTCATGTACTATGTCTGAAACATCAAAGCATAAACAATTATATATCTGTAATACATGATATGCAAACTGAATTATACCTGAATTATGTTTTATGTTTCATAGTTTAAAATGTTATTTGTTTTCATATTGGTTGTCTCAAAATGACAAACAGAATTTTTTGTGCTGTTCACACATTCTATTTCAATAGCATTTATAGAAGGCTGCACGATGAGAAAGACAGACGGGCATGAACCACTAGGAGCCGCCTGAACTGTACGGCCTTTCATGGAAATAGCGCCACCTGCTGTCCACGACTGGTGTTTTTCCTTTGCTCTGCACGCTGTAGGTGGCTACAGTCCCATCGTTCATCCCTACGGCCAGCTGGCTGGCGTTGATCGCAGAGAAGTCCAGCGCGGTCACGCCGTGCTTGCAACGGAAGATTCTCTCCGGCCACTGAGGTCAGAGGTCAATACATCTGTTAATACTCCAGGACGTTCAGTGTCTGCTCAAAGTTCAGACTGGTCTATACTTTGGTAAACGGGTGGAATAAGTCATTCACATCATTTTAAAATCAGTTACATGCCCATGTATAAAAACTGCACATTCATTTGAACCTTAATTTTTCATACCATTGGATTCTTCAGAGACCAACAACAGACTAGCCCGGGTTTCTGTTCAGTAAGATCAAACTCTCCATATCCTACAGCCAAAAGATCCTGGAAAAATAAAAACATACAGATTTGCAGTTAATACAAAAATTAAGACAAGTGGTTTCCACGTGAATATATAGGTATTTCGTCTGTTCAGACACACGTTGTAAGCCCAGCATTAAGTCACTTGGCGACTGGACGAAATAAGAACGAGTTTTCAACGAGAATAAAAGACATGGAGAGCCTTGAGGTGTATAAACCAAATGATAAATGCTGTTTGTTCTGAAACTGTTTTACATTAACAGCATAGGGGGACTAAAATGAACTGCTCTTGAACACTTCCATTCTTTATACTCTTCTTATTGGTATGTTTTTTTATTGCTAAGACTGTTAGTGAAAATGGGAGAGGGTACACTAAAATTGTAAATTACTTGCCCAACTTTATAAGTGTAACATTACAGAAACAACAAGAGATGATAACTGTGATTGCGTAGCCCTACGGGCTGCAGTTATATTTCTGGCATGCATGCTTGAAATCTGCACCAAAAAATTCTCAACGTCTGGCAGCTTGGGACTGCCTGCAGCCAATAAAAAAAATAATCACTCTGTAATGTGCCAACAATGAACTAGTGCTTTGTGTAAGCTATTTCTTTATTACAGTAGCGCAATTAGAGACAGCAACGTGCCGCCAAAGCACTAGCTTGACAGACGCATGTGTTGAGGAATGCACCGTTGAGCTTTGGCATGCGGAATGGTTTCATGATCCATACCGGGTTGCGCTTGTTCCAGGCCATGCTGGTGACCTGAAGGCCGGCGGTCTGAGCACAGCTGTAGGACCACAAGCGCTCCAGGGCGGGAGTGAGGGAGCCCTGCTCTTTCTCCGAGCTCCTGGACTCGTCCTCACGATACGGATCTGCACGACGTGACGACATTGCAAGCGGTTCAGAAGCAGTGACATCGTTTACGATTTCGTATTGTGAAAGAAACGCATATAAAGGATAGTTTGCGCTTCAATATTGTGTAAAATTCCCAGTGCTTCCTTTTCAAACTTTCGCTCCTTTCCTGTTTGGTAATTCCTAAATCTGAAATGCATCCACATCTGAAAATTCATCCAATCACTGTGATACTCTCCCCAAGTATTCAAATTTTCCACAGTCTGGCATGAATTTCCTCTGAAAACATGCAGCAAAAATGCTTTTTATTTTGCAATAGGGAAATATTTTGCTAACTGAAACTGTGAAAACTACTGGCCTGTTACCAATTTTGCTAATTACATGTGTTCCCATTAGATCCCCGGCCTCATTTGGCACTATCATCACAGGATTCAGTTATTCACAGTTTTGCAACCATTTAATTTCTCCTATCATTAAGAACTGTAGACAAAAAGGGCTGCTCTCAACCGTTACTCTGAAACACTACTCATAAAATCCACTCAGTAGCTCCCTAAATCTGTCTTGTTATGCAGAACCAAAAGGTTTAATTTTAAAAATTCAGAGCATAGAGTAAATAGTCACCTTCCAGGATGGGGAGTTGTCTGTAGGCTGCCTGTTTAGGCTGCAAGATGTTCTCCAGAATAATCCTCTCCATTACAAACAAGCTATTCTGAAACTTCTCAGACTGCAGGATCAGTCGAGGGTCCAGTTCATCGTCTTTTGACTCGGCAAAATCCTCTGCCTCCACATGTGAACTACAACTGCTTCCTGAAACGCAAAGATTCAAAGCGACACCTCGGTACCTGCAACCAGAACATGACAATCCTCTATTCATAACATGGAGAAATGACCGGTCACCTGTGCTTGTGCTACTCAAGATGGACGTGGTTCTCTCTGAGCCTCTGGGCGTGTCCTGCCTGGTCTCCGAGGCTGTCTCCAGGCAGCTTGGCTTGTCCTTCTCTGAGGACTTCGCCTCGCCTACCCCAACAGCGCAGAAACTGTCATACATGTCCCAGGTGGTCACCGTCATGCCTGGGTGAAATGCACTGCGCATTAGACGTATTCCAAACATGTGTGAGTAAACCATATATTACTGCAGGAAAATAATGTGAGATTATGCATTTTATCTGTTTTTTTTAATCTACCAGCCCAAGCAGGCCACACAAAAATGTAACCTACTGCCAAGAGGTCTGGAAATATGCCAGCAGGTAAATGGGAATGTCGAGTGTTTTCTTTTATAGTCACTTCTGATTAAACTTTATTAAATGATTGAATGTGCCAAAATGCAGTCAGCCTTAAAATGACATCTTGATGAATGCCAAAAAGCATCTTTCACAATTTGTGGTTGAGAAATGAGGCCCCAATCCCACACGCAATAAAACACATTTTAATGCGTTTTATCAAAGTTTCCTTTGATTCTATCATTCGGCGAAATACACCTGCCTGTCGCCTCAAAAACATTTCATACTTTTATCACTGATTTTCAGACAACTGAACGACTTTTAAGTAAATTTAAATTACAGATGATTTCATACTTTTTAAGGACCTGTGAGCACGCTGTAGTAATTGTAATTTTTAAAGTCTTTAAATAGTATTGAGAGTCAGGAAGGCCGATATGAATTATTACCAGCGTCTACCATGGTAATCTTCTCACTCTGGACCTCTTTAGTTTTCGAGGCTCCATTGAAAGTCTGCATCATCTGTTCTACGTATTTGTCATTCCCCATCCTGTTCTTGCACAGCTCTGTGTACAAATTGTTTTTCTCTCTGCAGATGAGAAGTGAATACATTTGAGAAGCTAACATGCGATACACATCCAAATACTTAATGCACAACCGAAAAGCACAGCAATTACAATTACAAAGGCGGTGGGATTAAGATAAACATTTACATCACATTTTTGATGAGGATCGTTTCCATGTCATACTTACTTCACTGCTGCAGCCTCCTCTGATTCTACAGACACAGAGACACCAGGTAAATCCAGTAACCAAATCGTCTCTGTTTCGCTCAAATACTTATCCACTGTGTCGGTCAGCATTTCTTCTGTGATCTTTTCTTTCACCTCCTCTCTTCTGACCTGTACATCTGTGTACGTAAACAGTTTATGAACTTCAGCCAGCATGCATTATTCACAAAAATGCTCCTTTGATTGAATATATTCCACCCTTCTCTCATCACTGTGTAGTGCTGATTCTATATTTAATCAACAAGGACACGGTATGATCTAAAGAAAATGCTTACCAGAGAGGCTACGGGAAATGATACGTTTGGAAGAAGGATCTTCTGTTTCATCGCTCATTGATCCCATTGTGGACTGGCTAGACCTTGACATTGTGCTGCTTCCAAAGACTGACCTTAAAGACATAGACCATCGGATACCATCAGTGAGCAGACAACGTAATAAAACCAATACAAAACAATACATGTTTCCCATCAGATCCGATCAAGCAGGTTGCAATACTTGGTAAAGGGTCCAGCAGAGCTTGCGTTGATAGTTTGGAATGTGGTAGAGAAGAGATCTGAGGCGGTAGCACTGGAACCGTCTTGTCCTGTGAGGATTTTGCTCTGTTTTGTCCTGCACCAGGATCTGGGAGGTAGAGCGGCTTAGGCGTGACATTCTTGCCACCGTCATCAAAAACCTATGGGTGTGAAAGTAGAACACATTCAAAAAAGTGCCTTATCATATGCTACTTAAGCACATTTTTACTATAATCATGATGAATTTGTGCATGTATGTATGTGTGTGTGTGTCTGTGTGTGTGTGTAAGGGGAGGTCATGTGGGAGGTGGGGGAGCGATCTTGCCAAAAGAGCCTCCTTTCTGCAGATGATAGAGGAGTAATAAATATAGAAGCAAAACATGGACCAGAATCTTGGAGTGATTTTAGATTTAGATTTGTGCTTTGGCTTCTCTGTGCTACCACATGAAATCAATTGGTCAGCTGCAATATTTAAATATTTCCAATGCAGTGAATATCAGACAAGCCACTTCTTTAGATTACAGACAGGGTTTGAACTTGTTTCCACTTTACTGCTGGATTTATAGGCTGATACCCGCAAATACAAAGCCCAATAACTAGTGAATAAAAGGTCGCTACAAAAGGGCACAGCTGTCGCTGCAAACCTTTTTATCAATGTACTTTTAAACAGTGATGTAGGTGTTATTTCAATTGGTATTGATGGTAATAAGCATTACCTGTATAACACGCTTCGTTATTTGGACTGAGCTTTTATCAAGAACTTTGCTGTCTCCGGTTAAGCTAAAACTTTTCTTGGTGACCGAAGCAGTAGCGCTCCTTGAGCTTTGGTTAACGCGGAGTATTCCCGATGTTGATACATTTGTCGCTCTGGAGGACCTGAAAGAAAGGGACTGGAGTTAGATGAAATGATAGACGAATATTATACAAGGGCTGACTTGTCACTGTACTGTTGGCTTGCAGGAGAGCACTCAATCTAAAAAATAACTAATCTGTGCGCCTGAAAAAATGAGTTATCCATTACGAATACAATTCTTGGCCATATAAGGGTAATGTAAATACTTTGCTTGCAAATGCACGTTAACGTTAGTCGAATGATCATTGTGGTTAGATAGCTTGACGTTACCTGGTAGGCTAGGTTGTACAAAGTAGCAGGCTAACTGCTTGTACGATACATATAACGTTGACCAGGATAGTTACATTGTATTTATGTAGTTATCGTTAGCAGAGTGACTTACGGCGTTACTTTAACTGTTGGCTTCTTCATTGTCGCCATGCTGATAATTTTTATATATATTCAGCACGCGAATTGACTGAGTTTATTTCAGGATAATTGCTGTACTCCGCTCTTTGAGTGACAGTTTTCAGGCTGCCCAAATTTTGTTTGAGGTTACTATAGCGATAGTCCACGCCCACAACAGCTGACTCGGTGTGAAATCAATCAATCAACGGTTGCGTTTTCTGACGTAATCCTATCGACCCCATGTGGCTCTGACGTCGTTCAGCACAGAGAATAAGACTCAGACAATTAAGCGAGGCATTTATTATTAGATATTAGATATTTAGAATGGGCTTGTATTTCGAGAGTGAATATTGTGAAACGTGAACGTTGTTTAATTCCGTAATTATTACACATCTTAATGTTTACAACTCAGTATTAACAAAGACGGGTATCTATGCAGATATTACCAGCTTAGATACTACATTACTTTCAGTCATAAGGGATTCTTTGCACTCGCCATTACCCATTCGGCATAAGTTTTGGGTTTCTAACTGTGTCTTTATACGGACGAAAATTCGACTCGAAATAAAACGTCCGACAGGCTTGAAAATCACAAGAGCAAAATTGCTGGCTACGTCTTGTAGCATGCAGTGACCAGAACCGGTCGCCAAAAATCGATGAAAGTTCAGCAGTATTATGCCGTAAAAATGAACACAGTTTTGAAGTAGTACTCGCATTACGTCACGTAATGTAGGGGGGAGTCCATCCGGGAGCTAGTGATGACCCGAATTATGACCCTTTTAGTGTAGCAAACATGGCGGAGGTAAGGAGAAAACTCAAAGCTAGCTATAAATACTCTTCATAGCTAAGAGATTTGCTTCATAACAATGGCGGTTTTATACTTCTTTCAGATGGCCAGGGTAGTCGAAAATGAAACGATTAATGCAAATAAATATATACCCGAATAAAAGGAGTCTGGGTAGTTTTATTTTAAATAAGTCATCCTGCTAGCTATTTGCAAACTTTATTTATATTAGCTATCTAGTCAGCTAGCTAAACTAAATTTGTCTTGGTCGCTAGCTTGCGTAATGCTTGTGTGATGTTAGCCAGTTTGCAAGCCGTCTAAATGTACATCCGATGCGTTTTATTTCCTTTTTTGCTATTTAAATGTTTGCACGATGCGTTTAACTTAAATATTATGTTGAGGATGAATGTATAGCTACCAGCGGACCTAGCCTGCTTATTTTCAGGCGCGCTTTTCTAGATGGCTAGCTCAAACTTCCAAGTTTTATTATTTACTAGGCCCACCTAGACAGCTAGCTAGCCGCAGAAAGGTGGTCATAGTACCCGTCTTAGTCGTTAAATAATTCGTTTCATTCGCACAAGTAGCCAGCTAAGTTTCCCTCAAATTTTAATTTTAAAGTCTTCGCAAGCCAACTGGACGGGACATTACTGAGTTAGCATGCCTAGCTTGCTAGCAACACTGTGGCGTAGGCAGCAATGCGCTACCTGCATATAGCGAGAATGTAACAAAGTGATTTTGTTGAAATTTTAACATTACCTAATTCATAAGTGGGCTGAAATATTTATTTCAAATGAAGTGAAAAGAAGGAATCATCCTGTATAACATTGAGCCACTGATCATAGTGGGGACAAATGACTTGAAGTTTCCGAGCTTGTCCATAATTTAAATGTGTTAACCAGGCATTATGCTGGCTGAAGTAAGTTATCATCAGTTAGTTCACATCGGTAATACTTTAATTATTATAAACAGAGCATTAGTACACCTCTCTCATCCTGATACTTGACTATTATTTAGCTTACTTGCTTGGGTTTTTGTTTTGTTTCGAGCAACGTAATAAGCCAGATGCACATACCAAACGTGTGATGTGTAGCTTGCGTAGTAATAATAGTAAACTACTCTGATTTCGCGTAATCTTTAAGTACACAGTAAGGTGTAATTGTTTGTTTTGTCTGACTTGCCTTTCTTTCTTACAGTCCTCCTATGGGAGTTCGAGCCCAGCAGGTAAATATATTTGATTTGCATATATGTTTTTTTTATATATATATACATTTTTGTGAATATAACAGTGTGATTTACTGAATTTTTTCGTTTTAAAGGAGATTCGGCTGGCTCAGATGACCATGAGTTTGACCCATCTGTTGAGATGCTCATTCATGACTACGATGATGAACGCACTCTAGAGGAAGAGGAAATGTTGGAGGGAGAGACAAACTTTAGCACAGAGATTGACGACCTCGCTCGAGTAAGTCAAACTTCCTCATTCAACTCAGCTTTGTACGCCAGGCAAAATAGGTAAATGGACCATTGCATCAAGTCATTAAGATAACTTGTAAGAGTAGATAAAGATGGCACGTTGAGTGACACGCTCTGGAATATGTCCTCTGTGGCCAGGGTTTTCCTAAAGTTGGTCGAGGGTATCCTCCATGGGCAAACCTCAGTTTTTAGACCATAACCAAACTATGATGAAACAAGGGAAAACATTTGTGCCATTTAGAATATGTTATGGAGCAGAATTTCACATTACACTGTATAATTTCCATTGATTGTGTCCAAGTCCAAATGTAAACATCTTGCCCTAAATGAACAACGACTTTTGTGTCACTCAAGTTGCAAGTACATCATTTGTTACAATACGATTGTCCATATGAATTGTCTAAGATGCATTGGAAATGGATGATGTAAATAAAATATTGGCTGTGAAACTGGAAATTTAGAACAAGGTAACTGATAATGCGCACAGTGGTCATATGACTCATCGGGAGAGAGTTGTAAACGTCCCCATTGAAATGGATTGCTAGTGTCCATTTGCCATGGAATGCACAAAAATCACTGAAGAGTAGGATATTAAAAGCAATTCTGACGTAATGTTTGTGTTTAAAAAGTACATAACATCGGCACTGTTGCGGGGTAAATGTAATTATCCTCTATATAGATTCAGTCAACTGCAAGATGTTGGATAGTTCAGAATAAACATTAATTTCTATGATTTTTACATTTCTGTTTCTTGGAAGTTCTTGATAGCCTGAGCACATAGCAAGTATTTGTTTTAAACAATATATTTAATGAAAGGTCAAGTTGATTGTAGCATAATTTGGCTAGATGCTGCAGTAGCAGTGAATCACATGTTGAAAGGAATGCTAGCCCAGTTGATGGCAAGAATGCTTGTGTCTTGCTACAGGAGGGGGAAATGCCCATTCAGGAGCTGTTGAGCATGTATGGCTATGGTGGTGGGGGTTCCCCCGAGGAGGAAGAGGATGAGGATGATGGTGAGATAGAAGATGAAGAAGAGGAGGAGGAGGAATATGTGGAAAATGATGAGAACAGCAGAAGTACAGGAGAACTGAAAAGGAATACGGTTTGTGTACATTCCACATGTGTTTACTGTTTGTGCATTCGCAACTGGAACTGTAGCTATGAAATGGATAGATTTAATAATATGATATTAAGTTGTTTAATATGTGCAAAAAATTACATATGGAAACTTATTTTAACGTATTTTAAAAGATAAATGTGAAATGTCCTTCAGGCAATTGGTAATGCATCATGCCGAGTGTGATTGAATGAAATGTGCTAAGATTTGCCATTATGTTGTCTGAAGTTTTTAATGTGCTGTTCGTATAGGATGAGAGAGTGAAGGACTCTTCTGGGCAAGAGGATGAGACACAGTCTTCTAACGACGACCAGACCCCATTCGTCCCTTCCCACGAAACCGCAGAGCTGATACGCCCACGACGGTGCAAGTACTTTGAAAGTACGCAGCTTCTGACCACATGATAACATGACAGGTCGACATGTGAATGCAGATGAATGACCGTTGGGTTAATAGCATTCATGAAGAAGTACTTCAGGAGTGAAACAGTCTTTCCTTATATGTGACTTAAGAAGGATCACTCGTGTTATCAGAATGTAGAACTGCAGGTGAATGGTTATGTGGCGCACCTGGTTCTTTTTAACAGGCGAACGTTCTCTTCACAGGTAATGATGCGGAAGAGGAGTCTGAGGAGGATGAAGATTATATACCATCTGAAGACTGGAAAAAGGTAAGCGTTACAGCAGTCAGATAAACTGCCCTTCTGGGAAGTCTGATCTGTTCAGTTATGCATTTCAAACATGTGATTCCAGATTTCGGAAAAATGTGTGCCAGACACTGTTAGCAATGGGATCCTAGCTGATCAAACAAATATTAAATATTTCAGAACTGTATTAAAATGCTGTACACAGGTCATGTTTAATATCCTTTTACAAGGAAAAGTTTTCTTGGTTTACCTCTTTGTTTTTCAACTTGCCACAGTCTAAAATATATTCAAATAGACAAATATAGTCTGTTTAAATTGACCAATTAAATTGGCAAAATAATCATTTTCAGAAAATGCATAGAAAAACAGTTTCTTACATTCAGAGATTGTCTGTCCCTTATAGCCTATAAGGAATCGGCTACTTCCGATGAATATTTTTAAGGGCCAAGGTCATGAACTCATTAAAATATTTAACAAGACAAAACTTGATGTTATGACCTTTGCAGATAGAAATTGCATTCATTTCTTGTTGTAATATCAACTGTTAAATCACTGAAAGTACTCATTTTTTGTGACCTTTCTTCTTTTGTTGACATAAAGTGCTGCCAGCAAATGTCTGTAGCATGGTATGTCTGTCAAAGAAGCATGTAATATACCAGAATGGAGTAAGCATATATGAAGTAATGACAATGTTGTTTTACATACTTATAATTTGAAAATAATTTTGTTTACTGCAGTCCATTTCAGAAATTGCTTTGAGGGAAGTCCTGCTGGTCATAATGTCTAACCTGATTTTCAGTTAACTTCGATCATGTATACCGGTCATAGTCCAGCAGTGGCCTGACTAACGGAAACATCTCTGTGATTTCTGCCTTTCAGGAGATCATGGTTGGCTCCATGTACCAGGCCGAAACCCCGTCAGGCCTCTGTAGGTACAAAGACAATGAGAAAGGTAAGGAAACACCCGTTCGATCAGCAAGTCGGCCAGCTGTGTATTTGCTAACGAATGCGCCAAAGTATCTGCCGCAGTGTTTTGTCTTAATAACCGGCCTTCCCTCGCTCTCCAATGCAGTGTATGAGAACGATGATCAGTTGTTGTGGAACCCTGAATTACTTCCTGAAGATGAAGTGGTGGAGTTTTTAACGGAAGCCTCAAAACGCACAGGCGAGGAAAAAGGAGTAGACGCCATTCCCGAGGGTTCTCACATCAAAGACAATGAGCAGGTACAGCTCAGACCAGCTCGCGCATCGACTTTCCCCAAAAGCCTAATTATCTGAGAAACGCTGTTTCTCAACCCGCAAATACGGACTCGTTCTAACTAAGTCTGCTTTACCGGCTTCAAACCAAGGCTTTCTGGCTTGAAGTAAACCAAAAACACTAACCATGACTGAAAAGGACAGTTGAATGTATGGATGGTTTTACATGCAAGTGTATTTATGATGTTAATTCATATGACATGCACCTCTCTTTCAGGCCCTTTATGAATTGGTGAAGTGTAATTTTGATACTGATGAAGCTTTAAGAAGACTAAGATTTAATGTAAAAGCAGCCAGAGGTAAGATCCACTTTGTCTACTATAATATAATAATGTACAGTGTGAAAGACATGAGGCATGCTGTTTTGAGATGTCAAAACATGAATTTTTGCATTAAAAATTGCAAGTCAGTGATTGGTCTGCTTTCTGAATATTAACCTATTTCTTTATCACAGAAGAACTGTCAGTTTGGACGGAGGATGAATGTAGAAATTTTGAACAAGGACTAAAAGCTTATGGAAAAGATTTTCATTTAATACAAGCAAACAAGGTGAGAGAATCCTAATTTATTTGTTCTTGGTCTTCTGGACTACATACAATAAAGTGCACTTGAAATGAAGTATACAGACTTAAGTGTTAAGTCAATATGATTTGTAAGGCAATAACATGACTTAATTTTTGTACATAATATGAGGGGTGTGCTAACCTGCTGACCTTATTTTTGTTAGTAGGGTCTGTTATTTATGATCATGCAACTGGATGCAGTTCAAGAAACACTAAAGTACTTAAAACTTATGTCATATTAGCAAGCCAGGAATAATGCTGTTTTGGGGCAGCCTATAGCCTAGTGGCTAAGGTACATGACTGGGACCCCTGAGGTTGGCAGTTCAAGTCCTAGACCATTGCTGTTGGGCCCTTGAGCAAGGCCCTTAACCCCACATTGCTTCCAGGGGAGATTGGCCTTGGTTAGTCTAATCAACTGTTAGTCGCTTTGGATAAAAGCATCAGCTAAATGACTGTGTAATGTTATATTATCAGTGCAACATCAGTTACATTTATTAGATTCATGTCAGGCAAGAGCCAAAAACCATTAAAATGGAAATACAATGTACATGCTGGATCATTCCATCCATAATAATTCACATGATGGTCATTGTTGAAAAATTGTCTGTAATTGATAGACCAACCATATTTTCTAACATGGCTTAGCACACCCCTAATGAATGTTTTTAATCAAATGTAAAAGTACCTGTGTCATTGATTCTGTGTTATGCATAAGTATTATTGTTCTTGTTATTATTATTATTGTTAATAAAATAGTTCACAAAAGTTATGTACCAGTTAATTTATTCAGTGATTATTTCTTTAATAATTGTGATGGTAATCTGAGTAAAATGTTTGTGTTCAGATGTTTATGAACTATATGCTGTCATGTTTCTCTGTGATGTGTGCAAATGATGTTGTGCAAATGATGTTTTTCTTCCTGTAGGTATTTATTTTGTGATAATATTAAATTTTTTCAGGTGAGAACTAGATCTGTAGGAGAATGTGTGGCCTTTTATTACATGTGGAAGAAATCTGAGCGTTATGATTTCTTTGCACAGCAAACCAGGCTTGGGAAAAGGAAATACAATCTACACCCAGGTGTGACGTAAGTGATTTTGTTGTAATGATAGCTTTCAAGGAAATAATAATCATAAAAACATGTTCTGGTTTTGTTTAGGGCCTTTCCTAGCATTTAAAACTATTGGTTTTGTGTTTTTCCCCCATACCGTACAAATTTAAAAGTGTTTAGTTTGGTTAAACCTGTTCGTAAATGTAAAATATTGTCTAACTTGATCTGAAACGTCTTTGATAAGACTTGGATTTAATATTTTTATTTACTTTTGCAACAGTTGTCATTCCATTTAAGTAACCAGTAACAGTTAAAATATTCCACTTTGTTGAAATGGAAAAAAAAGCTTGGAAATTAAGGTTTACTGCAGAATTGGTACTGATGCAATACAGATATAAATGTTGAAATGGTGATGATGAAAGTCCTTTTCTAGTGTATAAAGGCACTGGTGATTGGGCACTAAAGATGTTGAATAAAAATTAAGATAAACCTTGATTTTGGTAGCATGGGGTTTTCTAGACCTGACATTATGACATTCATAAACAGTCTCAATTTGGGGTTAATATTTAGTTTCAGCTGCACAATCGCAGTGATACTCATTCCTTCTTTGTTTCTATTTGAGCCGTGCTGCTAGTGTTGGCTGTAGGTAATAAGCAGGGTTGTGGTGGTCTGCTTTGCAGGGATTATATGGACCGGCTGCTGGATGAGACCGAGAGCGCGGCCTCCAGTCGGGCGGCCTCGCCCCCTCCCACCACCTCCAACAGCAGCACCAGCCACTCCGAGAGAGACGACAGCAGCAACCACAACGGTCAGTACCATAACCACAGCGGTCAGCGCCTTTACCCACCTCCCAGGGGATAACCCACATTTGTTTGACTTACTTCCTTCCTTCCTCAATCTGTTGAGATTGCTTTGACACTGTTACATAACTCATATCTTTTGGAAGAGCTTTTATCCTCTTGATATAATGCTATTTCAGAAATGGCTGCACATGCTGTCTATCATAAAATGCCCAGTATTCACATCACTTTTCAACAAAACTAATCAAAGGATAAGCTTTAATTAAATCAAGAGTACATAGTTGGTCCCCACAACCCACTGATAACCTGAGAACCAGTGTTAAGCAGTGATGATTCACTGAACTGACTAAATGGTAACAGGTTATCACTATTTACGTGGTCATTGGTTGGTAAATGATAGCTCATGTGTTGTGGAAGTGGATTGTAAGTGTGTTATCTGTGTGTTTATCACAGGTGTAGCTGGCCACAGTACCGGTGAAGCCCCTTCCTCCGCGGCAGAGGTCAAAAGCGAAGGGGCGCAGATGAACGGACCCTTCCGCACCCAGGAGGCCGCCGCCCCCGCCCCTGCCCCGAAAAGACACTAACGGCTGCGCCGACACAGAGGGGTCGGGCGACAGCAGAAAGGACTCCGAGGAGCCAGAGAACGGCGGCAAGCAGGAGGACTCAGGTTGCGAAAAGCCCGCAAAGAGGCGCAGGGCTGAGAACGACTCGCAGGGAGAGGCGGATCCCCCCAGCTCCAGCCGACCCGAGGACGAGTGAACCCCACACCCTACAGCGGGGCCCCCGGAGCCACACCCCACCAGGGTCCGCCAGCGGGACGGGAGGGCAGGCTGATTGTACTAAACACACGCCTACCATCCTCCACTTTTATATCCCAAAGTAATGCGTCTCAGAAAACACGCATTATGCGCTTTTGAGAGACCTGTCAAAATTTTAAAGAAATGTATTTCCTATTTGTATTACAAATGGTTGGTTCATATTTTTGTATGTGAAAGATATTTATATTTTTTATGAAAAGTATGATAGTAAAATACTCTTAAGCCATTCAACATGGGGCGATTGTGTGGTGGAGGCAGCGGGCCCTTCGTGAGAGAGGGATGCCGGAGCTTTACACGCACACAGTGTTGCACTTTTCTATTTTTCGTTTTGTATACGAGCGTAGTACTCCGGCTAACCAGTCAT
The DNA here is from genome assembly GCA_022829145.1 of Albula goreensis. Classification (NCBI taxonomy): domain Eukaryota; kingdom Metazoa; phylum Chordata; class Actinopteri; order Albuliformes; family Albulidae; genus Albula; species Albula goreensis. The sequence continues at coordinate 33,031,164 of CM040753.1, forward strand.
CAGAGCAAATAAGAAACTACGATTCCAGGAAGCCTTACAAGCACCCTCTGATCTTATAGGAAAAAAATGAGCCAATAGGGATCCCCGAGGCTTGTTTATGTGATGTTGACATCAGTGATGTCCTGTATATTACTGATAATGGGGCAGTTAAAATACAAAACCGTATTTTTCCAGAACTTTCTAGACCTTGACTTTCTTTCCTTTCTTTTTTTTTTTTTTTTTTTTTTTTTTTTAGAAAGAGCTTTATCGAGCTGTTTGTGAAGTTTGTATAGATTTCTCATCTTGTACAGTTCATATAATTGATTACCCTGGAGATGCAGAGATACTCAGTTGAGATCTGAATCTGTTGGCATTTTCTTATGTCTTACAATTTGGCATTTTTTTTTATGTTGCCCTGAAAAATGGACCTTACGTGCTGTCAGGTTTTAACATTCCGCAGTGGGTTAAGCAATGTTTTTTGTGTTTTGTTTTAGTTTTTTTTTTTTCTTCTTGGTTAAGTATGTGCATTGGACAAAACTGTTTGGCCATTTGTTTGCTGCATGGACTGCTAAAATAACTCCCAAGAAATATGTGGACATGGTTTGGTGCAAAACCTCTCATTGATCCTGAAGCAGTGTAGGTTCTGTGAAGTGAGAAACTGTCGTCCACTGACATTGCTGCTGTGTTACCAGCTCATGTGTGGTTGTTTATTGGTCGCCACTAGTCCCCGGGCCAGAAGTACCAGACATGTAACGCACTATGGCCTTGCGAGGCTCCCTCGTATTATGAAAACGCTGTTTCGACGAGTTAGTTTGTTGCCGTCTGGATGTATTTGAAATGGTGTCGGTATTTTGTACTGCTTTAACCTGCATTCACAGAACCTTTTCGTTTAATATGCAGTTTGTGTCAAGGCTTTAGTCTCTCTAATGTTGACCTATCATTTGGTTTCCCTCCAGTAAAAGGTTTTTTTTTCCCTTTTGCGAAAGCTGAAGCGTCATCTTTTCTCCCATCTGAATGTGATTACAAGTAGACCACAGATAATTTTAGTGATTGTGATCAGACTTACCTGAATAAATATTGATAGTAATTCATTATTTGTTAGTTGTGCATTTCCCTTAAGAATTTCCGTTGTCTTAAGTCTGTGGGGTACATCTGTAGGGTATATCTGTATATTGCCCGACATTATATGAATTCTGTTATTTTCGGTTTCTGTTTAGATTTAATTGTAAATGTTAGTTTCACTTGACAGCCAGCACATTTCACAAGTTTAAACCTTAGTCTAGGCTGTGTTGTTCTGCATCACATGTTTCATAATCAAATGTAACACTCAAACTAAAAGGTTTTTTAGTGTATGATACACCTAATATGGATGATAATTGGTTGAAACTGAATTGCCGTTTTAAAAAAATTCAGACATTTTATGAAAAATCTCAACTGTATCAAAGGTTTCGGAAATTTTAATATCCTGTTCCATATGAGAGCCACCGTAGGTTAGTTCAGTTCAGCATAGACCATATTTTCTGCAACTGTATCTAGAATTTTCAAGAATGTAACCAAACACTCTAACGTACTTATGTAGCATCATATATGTAAAGAAAAATGAGTTGTGATGCCAGACTGGTGAAAATTGTACAGAATAATAATAGATAAATGGGGATTAAGAGAACATTGAGGCTACTCTCTGCTCCACCCTAATGGACATGCTAATCGTTGCCTTTTGAAAGCACAGCCGTCTGACCATTACCTGTAATGGTTTGTTCAGATCGTTTCACAAAATGAAAGGCTTAAAACTCACTATTCTCAGATTTACATTTGCCCATAAATTTGAAGTGCACATTATGCAATAGGCTTGTATTTAACTAAATTATGGAGGAAAACGATTAAGCACCAATTTAATCATGGAATTTGGCAAAAGCTCTGTACAACACCATTATTTTAGTTTGCGCGTATTGGTCATGCTATTATGGCAGCGATGCTACTTTTCAACTTTCCCTTTACAAAAACAGGTTTTTTGTTTACACAGTTGATGCGTAAACAAAGAACCGTGACACTTGGCTCTGGCAGATTCTGATAATACTGTATGATAGGCCATTTTCAAATACCGATAAATTGACTGTCCTTGAATGTTCATTGTTTCTCCTTTCGTGCATCTACTTTAAAAATAGCCTTGAGTAAATATGACTGATAAGTATGGATTTTGACTTCATAGGACTATAAATAAGCATCTCAAGGCTAGACAATGTCAAAATCACTGTTGGAAAAATAACAAAGATACACTTATTGTTGAATGCACTGGTGTTCATGCAGCATAAACACCAGTCTGCTAAATTTTGTATGTTAAATGTACTAGGAATGGAATGATTCTGCTTAAAAACAACAAAACTGTAGGCCAAAATGTATATTACAGGTTTAAAAACAGCCTATCATCTGGAATGGAATGCAAGCAAATAGACAAAACAGAAGCGTTTCATAATAGTGGAACTGCAACGCATTAGTAAAATAGTTACTGAGGTATTTTAATGCAATACACACTCCGTTTTACATTCACAAACACATCATAGGGGGCTCACAATACAACTACTGTTAAGTATATCCTTTCAGGTTTTGATGTGATGCTTTCAGGAAATCCGTAACAAACAGCATATAAAAAGTCAAATTCCTCCTTACACTCAAATTATCTTCGATCCCATGGTGATCATCTTCTCACCTGGCCTTTCATATTTCTCATCACATTTTACATTTGATCAAACAGCCCTCACATTATTTCTGTTAATATTCCATTAACCTCCACAAAAAGGTCTATCAAAGTAACTTCCTAGATGAAAGTCCCTCATTAAGGCATTTCGGATGAAATAAAGACACATTGCAGTTATCGCTACAGTAAACATGAGAAAAATGCATGGCTGTAAACTGTTGAGTGACAGCACCAAATTATCCTGCATGTTTCTTCGCCAAGTAAAACAACCAAATGAACCAACACTGCATATATACAATGCTCAAAAACACAACGCAGTTATAATCAAACAATATTTAGATAGTTTCTTTAAAAAAAATTAAAAAAGCAGGTTACTGCATTTTCAAATAGTGTAGAAATTTGAATCTCACATTCTCATGTTTAGTTATTTACTGACAATCACACACTGATACTCACTGGCACTCATTCACTCATGAACTCTATATAATGTGTGTTACTACCTAATATTCACTCATTCACCTTAACACTGACATACAGGCATCCGGGAAACAATGCAGTACCCAGGATATCCTCAGCAATGCATTCAGTCCTACAGCCTCAAAAAAAAACCTTTGGTTTGCTTTATCTTTCTGTTCTACCAAATATACAAAATATAATAAATACATAAATATTAAAACAGTTCTGCCATACAAAAATACAGAACAGACCCTGGAAACCATCATACAGATATCTTCTTTAATTCTGACTCTTTCGAACTTTCACTTTGCTTAGCCGATTGATCTTCTGTGAGGGTGATGTAGGAGTACACCAGACTGCCAGCAATACTGCAGTGAGATGAAAAGAGGAAAAAGGCATTAGCTTCTCTTAGCATTAGCCTACTTCCTTGGTATTGAGCTCATTCAGTATGCGATACAGTGAGGTTTGCCGCTACATGCTTCACTCAATCCATTTATTTATTAAGAACGGTGTTGGGTCAGACACTGTAACCCAAGTGACACAATCACCAAAGCTTACTTAACTCTTGACAGATCCGTTGCTGGAGACCCATTTGTGCAAGCTCAGGTTGGCAGATCCAAAATGGCGGACACACACAGCTCACTGTCACTTACCCAACCCCCACCGCCCAGAGCCACGAACACCGCTGTGCATTCCTGCACTGTGCAAGTGCGTGTGTTCAAAATGGTAACCTTGTACATCATCTTAAAATTTGGACCCCTGCCACATTCTTCAAATATAACTTTCTGTACTGAATATTGTCGCTAGTTCAGTATAAGTCAAATTCATGTATGAACACTAATTCAGTTCCATTTTAAGACATTCACTTTTGCTCAATTATTCACTTTAAGTTAATCATATTCCATTTTGTTTGATATCATTAATGCCAAAGACATGTTGTGTACATACAGCTTGTTTGGCTGAAGTGCCAAACCAAAGTACCTCAATGAGCCTAAGGGGAAATTTCTCATCAGTAATTATCTTTATAGTCTCTTAAAGTTGATGGGGGGAAGCCTAGTTCCTCAGATGTAGGCCTGACCTGCTCTCACATGCCGCTCTTCCCCACTAGACAACCCTACGGCCGGCACAGCTAGCACTGGCACAGTCAATTTGATTTGATTCTGGACACGTATCTAATTTCACATTTAATGTACCGTTGCAATATCAAACATTTAAAGAATTTATAGACTATATATACTCTGGAATGTAGGTTTTTACATAGAGAAACTGCAACTACATGTACAGACTATACAAATATTTTCATTTGTGACCTCCTCATAACTCACTTTGGGCTTTAATTTTAGGTTTAAACATCGTAGCTGACCCGTTCAACATCAAATAGGTAAGGAATAAGGCTTCTTTCCAAAAGCATATAGATTTAATTTAGAGATAAGAATGCGGCAAGATACAATACAGTACTTGAAAGGTTACGAACCTGATGTTTAAACCAATGAAGTTTGTCCAGGTAAAAATGTAGTCACCACCAAACACCATCCCAATGTAAGTCACCAATATATTCTAGGCAGGGAGCAAAAAAAGGTCAAATTAGAATATATATAATAACACCATCAATGATATTACTGCCAGATAACCATGCTTAAAAGTACAGAACTTACTTTTATGCAGCCCACAATGGTTGTCGTAAGAGCAGAGTTGTACTGAGTACAAAGAACTGTGGAGTACATCAGAATAAACCTGCCAAAAGCAAAATACATAAACCACGTATACATGTATACAAATCACTCTGAAGACACCATGTTGAACGTCAATGGGAAACCCCTTAAGCATCTGGCAACCATTACCTTGCTGATGTCATTTCTCTCCTCATGTTTGGGACAACCATTTGCCAGGTTAAGGTCAAGTGTTTGCAGATTCAATTACACCACAGCTGGACTTGAACCAGATTTCAAACGCCACATGAATAACCTCAGTGAATGTGAAAAACCAACCCTTTGGCATATGACCAGTAAACCAAGAATAAACTCCCTTTTGTTATCGTTTGGGGTGCACGTCTTGCATTGGATCAGGAGACACATTATTTTAACAGACATAACCAGCTCACAGCTCTATGATAGAGTTTGTGAGATAAGTCCATTCTATTATGTCTTGGTTACTGGAGAGCGATTTCAGAAATTATCGGTGAAGAACAATATACGAATTAAAAATAGATAACCAGGTTATTTTTCTCCAAAAAACTGGTCTTCCTAAGACATGAGTCGAAGACATTGAATGTATGTACATTTATTCTGAGGTAAATGAAGTGTGAAAAGACAAAAATTCTCTTTAAAAACATGCATCTAATGATGACATCCTGTTACTCTGTACATTTTTTGCGATTTTAAAATACTGTTTTCTTTTTTGAGATTGTGTGCCAAATGAAAATACATTTTTAAAGGTTTGTCATCTATTTGCAAAACATGCCTCACCCAAAAGTCATTACATTTCCCAATTAGAATGAATACGTACCCCATAACGCAGGAGAGAATAAACTGGCTGACAAAGATGGCATCATACCACCCTTCGAACTCCAACGCCTGTGAAAAGAATTTAAATGTGTACTTCAGTGTCATTAAATGAGGAAATGGTTTACCACACCGATCACTTCACTGGCAGATCGTTATACATAACGATCTGCCTGTTAGGTTGCCAGAGTGGCAAACCACTCACAAACACATAAAACATTGCAAAGAGGTTTCTATTATTTATGTTTGTTAATAAATGAACATGTTGCATATAAAGTCTGCCCTGCCATGTTATTTCATATCAAAATGGCATATTCATCTACCTGTAAGATCAGATAACACTGTTCATTACAAATAAGACATGACGCTTCTCAAGGAAATCTATGAAAGGTTCATTTAATGTCCCTTGGCAAGGCTTAGCATAAACCCAGCCAAAATGTTGTGAGAACAGACAACTTGCACTCTACACTGAACTATTGAGTTCCAAATTCCTGTGTACTGTGAGGTGGTAGCCAAATCAAATGATGATTAGCTATGGAACAGATGGCCCACATACAGGTGTAAAACAACCTGGAAATTATTCCTTGCTGACAGATTGATGATTCGGGGAAGAAGATTTGGACATTCTTGCAACCTAGCCTGCGACACTGGAAAGGTAATCCAGCGAGTCCCAGAACTACAGCCTTACTTTCCCCCGCCAAACCATTCAGATGGTACGGCAAGCACGCGTGAGCTGACAGCGCAACCACTCAGTCAAGAATGTGTCATAAACACAGCAGCAAAAGAAAACAGGACATCGCTTGCACCGAGGGCAGGTGAGGAAGCACTGCTATCAATGACCTCTTCTTCAAAGTCCACAAAAATATCAACTCCTTACCATTTGGATATCTCCGGTGAAATGAGCAAGCAGCAGGGTTGGAAAGATCATGAATAAAGCGTTGTAATAGAGAAGGCCATACTTTCCCAGCTCCTAGGAATAAAGAATGCAACTAGAGTTCATGCAAGACAGTGCGTCATTCTCTCAAACCTAGAATACAATGGGCCATATTATCCACCTTCATTACATAGCATGCATGGGAAACTAAATAAAGACTACAGTGTCACCACCAACAACTGGAAATACAACATATTCCATTTTCATAATATATATTTCGTTGAATCTGAGGCATGGCTGAAAGACCTTGGCTTGTCTGTATCTACCTGTTCAGAATCTAAAGGTGGTGGTGGTGGTGGTGGAGGAGGGGGTTCTTTGTTCTTCCTTGCATTTTCTACTTGGGGGCATATTTCCTTTAGGAAATTGCCCTCCTCTTGTTGTGACAAGCCAGTTTGAATAGATATTAGAATGAGCAGAGCAGTCACAAGTTACAGCAGATCTTGTTCAGTCAGGGATAGAGACTGCAGGCTATAACCCATCAGCAGAATGTGAATAAAAGCCGCACCTTCTTTTTTTAACAATGGGCTTTCTTGTTATATGAAGTTCGCTAATGTTGTGTGTGGAGGTATGCAACATTATGGATGTTCCTGCTTGATCACACACATGCAAATCACATAATTTCAGTCCAAATATTCATTTCGGTTCCATGGTAAACGTAGTATAACGCAAAACAATTAATGAGGTTGAATGAAACGTGACACTTCTCTTACTTTGGAGTCGAGTTTCTGCTTCATGTAGGCCCCATTGGCTGCCGTCAAAATGTCATTCAGCAGAATGGATGCATATCCTTGCAGGTCAAAGGTCAAATCATCACTGAGGAGGGAAATGTCGTTTAATTAAAATGGACTGGTTGTTCCAGTCCTGAGCGAATTGGAATTACAAAGACAGAGGAATGAGACCAATTCAAACGTTTTGAAGAGACTGGAGACTAAAAGAATGCAAATAATGACGTTTCACAAAGCTGTGAGTGAAGGCGTATACAAAGAACACTGCTTATTCACAAAATGTCTCACTTTAACAACCTACCTTGCTGCTACAACAGCTCCAAGAATCATTGCAAATACTGTAAGCTTGACAGGGAGAGAGAATTTTTTCCTGAAAGGAAACAATTAAAAAGTACATTAAAGTTTTGTGTGCGGCTGAGCTTTAAGCCATATGTTTAGCCACCATGGGAACATGTTAAATTGAGGGAAACCTACTTCAACAGAAGTCCCTCGGCCACCATTGTAAAGAGAATGGAGAATCTCCTCAGAACAGTGAACATGGGTAAACTGGGAAAAGAGGAAGACATAAATGAGATTAGCTGCTTCCACGAGTCAGCCTTTTTCATATTTATGATGTTTTAGCTACACATTGCATGGACACATTTTAGTGCTCATGCAATTTCAGTGGTCAGTGAGCTACAAAACATGACACACTATACAATGGAAAATTGCATACTTTAGCCTTTTTGTTCCAAACAGTCCTGTTATTTGATTCCCTACATAAAGAAGAGGTAGAGGAAATGTCTGCAATGAAAGGGAAAACAACATTCAGGTGGACTTTCCAATGGTTTTGGTCAGGGGTGTTCAAACTTTATAGTTGCAGTTTACTTATGAAATAAAATATTCTCTATTCTATTGCAAGAAAACAAGTCTTACATTAACTTGCCTGGTTTATGTGTAAAAACAGAAAACTCTCTGCTGTCCAACTTTTGCTCTTGTCAAATGCCAGACTCAGTAGCTTACTTGAGACCCGTGGAAAAAATAACTAGCTAACATGAAATCCAAGATAGTACATTTCTTTACATGAAATAAAGACTTAGGATATAAAGCCTAATTAGCAAATGTTAAATAGCAACAACTTAAAAAAAAAATAGCTAGTACACCACACCATATTTTCTATTGACCTAGCTAAGAACCTGAACACTTCCAGCTACCCATAGAGAAGCAAAATGACCGTGCTCAAACCACAACGACGACCTCGCACAGTTTTTTTTGTAACGGGATGCAGCGTGTCTGCACCCATAAGGAAACATTGCAGGTTTAGTTCACTTTGATAGCCGCGCTACTCTCTGAGCAAAATTTATTTTTTATAAACAATTTGCCTAAATTTCCTAAATTTTTGCCTTAAAAGTCTAGGCGCTTCCACAAACCGCAACTGGCACAGCGGAATTCCATTCTCTGGAATTCCAGTGTCTTAAATGAATTCACATGTGAGAAAAACAAGTACAACCAGATTCTCAGGATAAACTTGTGCAGTAAAATAGAAACAAAAGAAAGGGCCTACTTGCACTTGAAATCTTAGCCTTATATGCATGAGGATGCCATAGGTAGCAGTGGCGCGTCCATTCAGTAAGTTTAAAATGGCTTTTTTAAATAGCTGAGATAATTGCAATGCCTTGGAGTCAACGACATCCTCCAGGGTGAAAACTGACTAGTTAATTTAGCGCACACGTGTAAGCATAAGTAATACAACCATTTAAACGGAAAAGGTACATTTCTAAACTTTACAACACGCCAACAAAAGAGCATAAAAGATGTAAAAGCTTACCTTGCTGGGTGTGTTTAGATCCAAATCGGGGAAGGTAATCACGTTGAGTACCTTTCCGAATCCCAGCACAAGCACGGTTGCCATCATCTGCACAATGGACACGAGATGCTAAAAACACCTTTCTTTAATTTATTAAGGAATTAAAACATCTTAATACGGAAATAAAGACTTACTTGACCTATCCCGACACATATTGACGATGGGAACCTGAAAGTGAATAGATAATTATAAAACATTCGCACAACTAGAATCACCAACAATCACACTTTTTATAATGTCCCAATGGACCAACTCTACCCAGTTGCGCATAATTCCGCAGAGCAAATGGTAAACCAGAAATGCAATTAACTCACAAGTGGATATTTACGTGAAGACACCCAATTCCAAAAAGTCACATAAAGTTACTCGTTCAAGCTCTATCCAAATTCCAAAGATTATCAATCAAAACACGCGAATTATTTATTGGAGATTATTTATGCAACTTTATACGCACACAATAATACTCCAATTTCTACAACCAATGATCTAAAACATAAACAACAACATCCAAGTACCAACTTAGAGCTCCCAACTAAGGACAGTTCCTTTCCGACAACTAAAATTAGTACTAGGTCATATACTCATGCAGACCACACCACCATCGACCACTTTACTTCCTGTACACTTGTCATTGACGAACTGAATAGCGTACGGAAATAACTGTTAAAATCTTAATATGTACAAGGTGCACTTAATTCAATGCCACATTGTAGGGAATCCAGTTTCATTAACAAAATTCGAGACATGCAATAGCCTGTCCGGTTATTTACCGAGTCAAACTTGGTCCAGCGTTTTAAAATATAACCTACCCTTAAATACTACTCAGCACAGCAGTTCACACTTGGCGATCACTCCCAGTACCTGTAATGTGTGAGGACGCTTTTGTTCACGACAACGATGAAAAACGAACTCAGAGCATAGAAACCCGCAGCCGACAGCTTCAGGAGTATAGCCAGTGTTTCAGTCGCCATCCCCCTTCATCGCTTTCCGTCTAAAACCAGAGACAGGCGAATCTCTTGTGTTGGCTTCATCCCGTTGCTACACTCTGACGTTTCCGAACTTCCGCCATGCGATGAATGTGCATGCAGATTGCGTACGAAGTGATGCGAAATGATTCCTAACACAACAGCCCCATCCTGCGGACATAATGTGCAATAGACTTCACATGTCAAGAAACCAAACAACGCACACAGCCGTTTATAAATATATATACTTTATTAGATACTAATGTGATATGTATCATCGCAATTTCAAATTCAACAAATTTACACTTTTCATTTGAAATAACTTGCATCATCTGCTTGATGTTCCACCTCCAGATTACAAACATTCTGCCGTGGGAATGCTGACAGCATGGTGTCTGTGAAGGGGGACACCAGGTTTTATTACGCCCTCAGAATCTCTGCCACTGCCCTCGGCTTCTGATACGCTAGTGCACTCTTTCACAGGGACTGGGATGTCTGAAGTCTCTGAGTGAATTTCAGCGTCACATGAGGGTAAAGGGGACTGGGCTGGTTTCGGTAGCGCAGAGCTCAGTCCGTCCTCGCCTGCATTGTTTTTATCTGCCGCTTGTATCACAGGCAACAGCGCTTGCCCAGAGCAGTCCTCTTCCTTAGTGCTGTTCTGTTTGCAAACAAACGGATTAATGTCCTTGTGATTCAGCGGTTTGGAAATGAATAAGAAGTCTGTCTTGTTTTCCCAGCCGGGTTTTGGCTTTTTGTGTGAAATGGTGTGTGATGGTGTCTGATGTTGATAACGGTTCGTTTTCCCTCTTGCCGGACCTGGCAACCCTCCAAAACAGGCCGGGGGACACGTAGTGGTGTCTGAACAGTGCTTGGGGTTCACTCCATTCAGCACACGGCCCCAGCCAATGGCAGAGGTGCTCTTCTGCCATGGCGCGGTCACAGGAACAGGAGGTCTCTTGATTACCGGGGCCGTCCTTGTGGTCAGAACTGATGGGTTGTGGCACTGTTTGGGGAATTTCTTCATATCAGCTGACTTGATAATGCTGGTGTAAGATGAATATTCCCGTAGTTTAACTTTGTGGAGGCCTAGCCTCTTCACGTTTGGGGCGGACTCTGGATGCACCTCAGGGTGGCTGTATCGCTCCTCCCACATCCTCTCCTTCACCCCTCTCACCAAGCGCTCTTCCTGTACGGACTGAGTGATCCGGATGATGGCGGAGTAGAGCTTGTGGCTTTTCCTGGCTCCTCCTGGCGCCTGGGTCTGACAGTGGGCCTGCCCAGAACCCGCAGAGTGAAAGCCAGGACCGCTGAAGGGCTTATGTTGATAGTCCGAGTGAAAGACCACAGGGTACGTCTCGCTGACGATCTGAAATCACAACGAAGATCCCTGTTAGGGTAATCTTAGGCTCATTTTCTACATAGCAAACACTATGGGCTGCAATCTTGTTTATGAAATGCTAATAACAGTATAAGCAAGTCACAGGTTTGGCCACAAATAAATTGACCTTAGACCGGTTCTACTCCGACTAATTGTCTTGCTTTTACAGACCTGCCTGTCTGACCTGCCCTTTATGGCTAGACTTGCAAAGCGAGACCAGAATGCACCATGGGAATTACAAATAATTATTATGACTTTGGAGCTCAACCACATATGCCTTATGATGCAATAGTAATAATGGATATCTGCCATTGGAAATGAATGTTGTCGTTCGTAAAACTAATAATCTTTCAACTACAAAACACGAGGAACAAGTATGATGAAAAAAATGTGCAACAAGAAATGTGACTGGACTCAAAAAGCATACATTACCGGAAGAGGCATGTAAACAGAGGGGGATCTGGGAGTGAGTATTTTCACGTTTTTTCTCTCTAGTTCATCAATAATGCTGAGAGGAACCGGATCTGATAAACCTTCCTGTACAGCGGGACTCTGTGCTTGTACAGGAGTATCTCTTTCAGGACTTTCTCCACTACTGTTGAGTACAAAAGAAATTAATTAACTTTGCCATTACACACTTTTTTTTATCCAAACAGCCTATACAATTGTATCTTTACAGTTTTGGTCAAAACATTATTTTCATGTGTTATTAGACCAAGACCAAGACTTAAATTTCAGTCTGTTACAGCATCACCACAATGTGTTTACCTTTTACAGTGTCCATTTGTACCAACCCGTACCACATTGCCACGCTGTAGTTGCTGGCCTACTAACTTTCCAACAGAGCCAGATAAACTGAAGTGACAGGAGCCTTCATCTACGAGAGTCCCAAAAACCAAGACATAGAACTGGAGAGTTAATAATTTATAATGCGATTTCAGAATGGTTTGTGGAGCAGACGTTTGAACGTCCTGCGTACCTGTGAACGCGCTGACAGGCAAGTGAGGTGCATTCTCTGCGGAGCTGGTGAGCCAGTGCGACGTGCTTGTGTAACCCAGGGCACTGCCAACCTGCGCCTGACTGTTCCTCTTGTTTAAAGCATTCAAGGTTGGCACCATCTCAAGCTAGTAACAGAGATACAAATGTTACTTTAATACTTAAATAGAGAAAATATTTGACGTAATCCAGTAAAAGTGCCTGCAAAGTATGTTGCATTATACAGAACTTCTATGGACATCTCTGAAACTATAACGTAACATGTATGTATAAGCACATATTTCTTGCATGGAATGCATACGCATTGGCGTGAAATTCTTATAACATTTTGTATATACAGTTACCCTTTTAGTTTTGATATTTTTTACAAGATTATTACAGGTGTAGCAAGGCGTAATTAATTCGTATAAACATACTGCATAGTGTTCTCCTTTTCCCTGAAAAATTCAATGATTTTGTGCTGGCTTCTGACTATTGAACCCAATGCACAGGAAACCTATTTTTACTGGATTATATCAAATATTATATTAAATATATTCCAGCATGTAAGAAAGTACAAGGTTACGCCAAAACTGCAGAAGTGAAATTATCGATGAAATTTCTATATTCGGACAGGGTTGTTGTGCAGCACCATTGTCCAAAAACAGGATGCAACTTGAAATGGAGTCGAGTTGTCTTAAAATACTTGTCTGTGGTTTTTACGTAGTTTGACACTGCACACTTTTACACACAGTTGTACTTCCTAAAACTTCTCTTTCACATTTAACAAGACAGAAACCACCTTCATGTGTGTGCTGGAAACAGGGTGATGGAGGAAGTACAAGCCGTCACATGGGCACCACGAAATCATATACGCTACAATCACCAAACACCTCAAAATACTTTACCAGCAACTCTATACTCTGCTTATGCAGTTGCAAGCTCCCCTGGAGCCCAGAGACAAAAGGGAAACCGAATCTGCTCTCCAGCGTCACGCTACGCAGGGATTACAGCCTCGCATAGAAGACGGCGGCGAGGATCCCCAGCCAATGGCCTACCGACATCACCCCCCAAGTCCGCAACCGACCAATGCAAACCGGCAGGCGGGCATGCGGCTCAGACACATACATGATTACCAGAAGAGGATTAAATATACGCATGAGAATTAATTATGCATTGATTCTTGTACCTCTCTAGACCACTTCAGTCTCTGGTGAGACCGATGTTTCGCAGACCTGAGGGATTGTCTCTTTTTTAACGTGACAATCATAAATCCCTCTTCGGTATCCTCGCTGTCTGTCGGAAAAAGCAACAGTCGATATTTAAATTGGGGCGCCTTTCTATTAGATGCAACAGTATGTTCATGACAGTTGAACAAATATATATTTAGTCTGATGGAAGTTTACAAATGTATCACTCATCCACTGTTCATAAATAACAGCAGTTCACCAGCCTGCTGATCCGCTTTGCACAGTAGCACTATCCCAAATGAAGGGTTATCAGTTATGTAAAAAAAGGTTGTAGAATCAGCAGAAGAAAAGACAGACAAACAGCAATGGCTGAAGGTCAGAGTCACCTTTCATTTCAGCTGTTTTCCATGCGAGGTCCTCCGGGCTGGTGAATGGTCCGACACTAACCTTTCTACTGGTCTCCTTGACCAATTGCCCTTTAGCGGCTGAACTTGGTGCCAGAGGTGTTGTAATTCTATATAACACATTATGACTCTGTCAAATACAGAAATTCTCTGTAGTTTCGCTTTTCAGTATGAATAATATTATGTCTCACCAAAGAGGCCTAATGGAAATTTATGGAAATCATATTTGTCAGCTATTGATTTTAGCACATTTATATTCACTCTTAAATATCAATAGATTCGTACGTGGAAGCCATTCATAGAGAATCCATTAGGAAGATAAGCTATTATTTCATAACTTTTCCCATATTGGTCATTTATGTTGAATTTTAACTCATAGCCTACTTATATATGCTACGGACTGCTCGTGTCACATAATACTAAGTTAACTCACTATCCTTTTTGCGTTGCAAATGTTTGTATTCATTTGCATCAGCTGTCTCAACGGTGTAGGTCTAGGTCTGTTAGGTCTACACAAAGCAGGTTAGTAGGCTAAATCAAACGACACCACAAAAAATTATCCAGGAACTGAGATTTATACTTACCGTTGCATGTCTGCCCCAGTCTTCACTGGCATAGTTATCCAAAACGTTTAACGTTGGAAATAAACTGGTTGTCATTTTTTTCCCCAATATCTCAAAAAAAAAAAAAAAAAAAATACTGGTTATTAAATATCCATACAGTCACAACTAAGATACATCTTTCAGTCTTTGTAAAAACATTCCAATGTGGTTAGTTACACAAAAGCAGTAGGCAATTATGGTTTATTTGCCAAAGTCTTAGCTATAGTTACCGTAACTTTGTCTACTAAATTCGTATGATTTGCACGTTAGTAGACTACTACTAGCTATCGATAGCAAGCGCAACCAGTCGCTGATATGCCTAGATCCATAAACCTATGACTCTATTTAACACAGAACCAAAACAAAGTTGCTCTCCAAGCTTCGCAGCAAACTGACACTGAATGTTATTTATCCACACGGCAAGACAATGTAACAGTGTAACAAACGCGTTATTTTATCAATCTACTTTGCCTTCCGATGCAAGTTAAACATGCATGCTATGTTGTGCCAACTGAGCCAGCCGAAGTTAAGGCGACATATTACCATAGCAACATCGCTGCGTCAGAAAACTGCTTGCTGGAAGCTGGATGAGAAAATAACGCCTCTGAACACAAAGTTTAACGGGGTTTGATTCTGACCAACATGGAAGCACATGTTGAACCCGCGTATTTGGACAGCTGAGTAAACCTCGGCTGCGTTCCAATACTCTAAAAATGGATCCAGTCATTGGAGGGAGGGGGGAGATGATGTAGTGGAGGATACATTTTTCGAGTATTGGAACGCAGCCGAGGTTTACTAAGATGTGGTACGTCATTTCAACATGTGCCTCTATGTTGGTCAGAATCAAATCCTGTTAAAGTCTGTGGTCAGAGGCGTTAATTCTGTTATAACTGTTATATTTTTATTTATGTTTGAATGTGATGAGGCTGATTGTTACTCTATAAAGATGGTCGATACACAGACCCCTAGTTGATGACGCTACTAATGGTATGACTAAAAGGGACTTCAGCAATTGCTTACCAAATGTTTGTGGCTGCATCCTGATGTAACGGCTGTAGTACTCTATATCTTTAAATGTCATTGCTCTTAAAGGCGAGTAGTATTCTCCCACTTTTGCCGTGTAGAATTCACTGCCCTGCTATAATCAATGAAAAAAGTAGGCTGAAAACCAAAGTTGTACGAGCGCCCCCTGGGGGCGGTACCGCCCCGTTGAGAAACACTACATTACACATTTGACTGTATTATTAAAGCCTGGCAGCATATGTTAAGGTTGTACATAACCTGTCGTAATGTCAAGCTCAGTCTTTCTCCGGGGATATAGGCTGACGATGTTGACCTATGTTGCAGTCCTGGCGCAACAACTTTTTTCTGCACTGAACAAGATATTTTGTGTAATAATTGATTACATTTACGATCGCAAACATTTTAATTTTTATTTTCGCCGTCAATAACCCGGTCCATAATATCGGTTCGTACGCGACACATCAGTAGGTTGTATAGGAAACGCGTGTACATCAGCGACCTCCCAAAGTTTTAGAAAAATGGGCTACTTAAAAAACTGTGGAGCGCTACTGACAAGCAGTGTCAGAGATTGCGTAAGTTGCAAAACTGTACTGCATACCTGCATCTCCACCCCTTCTCAACAAACTAGTTTAAATAGAAAGTCTGTAGACTTGAGTAGAGACTTTCAAGACTGAGTCCGACGAGTTTGATAGACTCTGGGAACAGGCGGATACTACAATGGCCGCATCTTTTGATGGAACAAGCGTGTCTTCACTGCATTTTAACGCAATATCTTTTGATTTGTCTGGATATGCACCTGACGGTGAGTGTCTCAAACCTCAAGCTTCCATTGCGGGTATTTATCAATAGATGTTTAGTGAATTAACATTTTGATGTAGTTGTTTACTTTGGTTTGTGTTCTCTGAGTTCGGTTCGATTTAGATGAAGTTTTATTACTATTATTTATTTTATTTTTTTTTTTTTTGGGGGGGGGGGATGGCAGGATGCAGAAATGTAAATTTTCAAGAGTTCTCGTTTCCACACAATTAGGGTTCCAATTCTATCCAGAAAAAAATACAATAGCTTGCGGTTAGTGCGACGGGAATGATGGAGGAATTGTTGTAGCATCTGAAAATTTCGTGTTGCAACCACGTTTTTCATCAGTCACGCTAACTCAATTCATCTCCACCTCCCCCCTTTTCTCCTTTGAGGAGGCACCTTAAATGTTAATTTCTTTCCAGTTCACTTCATCACCAGCAACACA
This sequence comes from Albula goreensis, assembly GCA_022829145.1. Classification (NCBI taxonomy): domain Eukaryota; kingdom Metazoa; phylum Chordata; class Actinopteri; order Albuliformes; family Albulidae; genus Albula; species Albula goreensis. The sequence continues at coordinate 33,048,080 of CM040753.1, forward strand.
GGGAACTTGATACATCTGCGGAGCCAATATATATTGTAAACGCAATCACAAAATCAGCAAGATAACAAGCTCATTGTAACACCATTTACGCAAGATAGCGGAAGGCTAAAATTTTAAAGGAAAGGCATTCAACTTTTGGAACTCCTTACAGACAGTCCAGGTCTTGTATGATCTTGTGGTATTTTACATCTTGGACTTGACCACAAATAGCATAAGTGGTAAGCATTTACTGATTTGTATGCTTAAGGCATTCTCTTTAGTGTATGTGCTAGGTTTCTCAACTAGATATAGCGTACATAGTTGTCCTGTCACTGAATACCAGGCTACTTAGTAGAATCATAGACCCACTGACAGGAGGGCAGGAAAAATGCATCTCACAACTTACAATGTTGATAAGAGCAAGTTTTTTCATCGTTGCACTCTCGGTCAGGTGCCGGGAAGCCCTAATAGTGGATGAAACAACTGTTCTCATGATCCCTCAATATTGTAGCGACCCACACAGAAGACATGCACGTTTCACCTTGTTTAATTGGTTAATGGTGGGAGGGATGCTTTAGTTGATGAGACGAAGGGGTTAGGGATAGATGTAGGTCGAGAGTCGGAGGGTTATTGCGACGTGACCCGTTCGAGAGCGGTTTTTCAGTTTTGATTGTAGTTTTGATTTCTGTCTTGGCTTCGTTTTCCATATCCTGCCCTTTTTTTTTTTTTTTTAGCTACGACTAGCAGCTCAGCTCTATAGCTCGCTCTGTCGTTTGGTTGGTTGGTTGGTCGGTCAGTCCACAAAAAAATCCCCACCCTTTTGCAGTCACAGTTTTCGCCCGAGGAGGCTGAAATGTGGCATGGAGGTCGTGTGTGTGGGTGTGTGTGTGTGATTCTGGTTATGCAAATTTGCTAAAATGGGCGTGGCAGTGGGAGTGGCTGCCAGCGTTGTACCCATCCGCCCATAATTTTTTTTCTCCTTGGATAGGCGAGATAAAAGGTACATCCGACACATATGGTACAAGTCTTTGGAAATGTAGCTTACTCACACTGTACTTGCAATTTTAATAAACAGTTCACTAGATAGGATAAAAAAGCAGTAACTAGCTGTCTAGGTATCAAATGATTCTCCGTCGTATGTCTACGCACACAAGAACACGATGGATAGCATACTCAGGCCACATACATAATATAGGGATGGCTACATGAAGTAATTTTCTGTGTATGAATTTACGTCAATGCAGCTTTTTTGCACCTCTTCTTCAAGGAATCCAATAATTCTCGATTGTATCATTACGTTAAAACCTCAGCCAACTGTGTCTCTCCTCATGTCTTGTTGAGCCAGGTTGAGCTAGCACCCCCAGAGGAGGAGTGTGTCAGGGAGAGAGAGGAGAGCAAGGAACAGGAGGACATAGATTACTTCACCCGCCCTGAGCCTTCTATGTCACATATATCTATACAGCAGTGAATTAATCACAGTGGAGTATACAATTTTTAAACGGTACTTTTTGGTATTTATCATGTTTCCTCTCTCTTAATCTTCCTTGATTTATCCTTGCTCATTACACGGCTTAAGTGTTTCTAGGGAGTGGCACGGTTGGTATACATATTCAGGGAGCGTGAAAATGGGTTGTGTAAAGCAGCCCAAAATGGAACAGGCTTGCTACTTCCACAGTCTGTTGATATCGCTTATAAGGAATGTATCGGTAGTGATGGTAAATCGAGTTTCAAAACCCATAGAGACATTTTTTTTAATTTCCCTTCAAAGCCTCATGATTTTATATTGCTTCCAGTGGGGAGTTAAAATGTTTTCATCTAGCAACATATTCTTCTGCGCCTTCACTTCTGAAAACCTGGTGAATTTGCGTGGGGTTTTCCACTCAAGTTAGCGACAGTAGGTTCCAAGTCCATGTCCCAAGACTGCTGTTCCCCTCACTGTCCAGTTGGCCAAACTGCTAGTCAATCTGCTTTGCGCCAATGACAACAAGTATGCAGCAGCCAATCCGCAACTCTGGAGGCGGGATCTGCGCGCCCCATGCTGAAAAGTTGTGAACGTACTAACTTCTTGACCGGAGATTTGAAGCCAAACCGAGATGGACCTGCCCTTGCCATTACATTTTGGAAAGACCATTACAGAGGATCCCACGACACCCTCTAATGTATGGCAACACAGGTTTACAGACTGGTTCCCCACTGGATTGTCAACAGAGTCCGAAGACATGACACTTCCACATGACAAACTCTGGGAACAGGGAGACATTGATGCAGGCGCATCTTTTGGTGGAACAGGCATGCCCTCGGTGCAGTTCACCTATGCACCTCGCGGTGAGTGTCGACAACTTACATTTTAGTTATTTATAAAGAAATTCTGAATGAATTAGTTTGTTGGCATTTGTACAACTATACTTTGGGTTAGCTGTTTATTTTTGTTTGTGCTTTCTGTGTTCGGTACGATTTACCTTCGGTTATTTATTTATTTATTTACTGATACACAGCTTTGCCTGTAGTTGGCGCTTTGACGTTTCTGATACTGCTGTAAAGGATAACCACAAAACAAGTAAAATAAACGGTCCCTTTGAAACTGCATTCCGCTTGACTACAAGTCATTACAATTTATTTATTTATTTTTTTTTTTTTTTTGGGGGCGATTTTGCATCTCGGTGTTTAGTTTGTGATTTGTGTGGTAGTTAGTGCGTGTGTGTGTGTGATTTCACTCTTGCAGACTGTGGTTGTGAAAAAGTAGAGGAATGTTCAAGACTACTTTTCACCCACGAGAGGAACACACGACAAAGGACACGCTGTTGCGCGATATGAATCTAGTGTCGCTGGTCGCTTATGCTCCCACCTAAGGTCCCCACATCACATCGTCTTCATCGTTGCCTGCCAAAAAAATGTGACCAGCATTTAAGTTTAAAGGGCCAGTCATGCGAAAAATGTCCGGGGCTGAAGTACTTTCACTTTAAATGGAAGAGTTAGCAAAGGTACGGTTATGCCATAAATCTAACTGTGCATATAACAACATAACAACTGTTGATACGGAAACAGATGATAGATGTTAATAGCGGGACACAGGTTGCTAAACTAGTTAGTAGTCTGTACGTGTAATCGGATCCAGAAATTCCAGGTCATTTTGGTGGTGCTGTAGTATCATATATCATCACAAATCACCATAGTCTGTGTAATGTAATACACAGACACATATGCTTCTATTACCAGCAGCAAACCGCAAGACTACTTTTGGTTTGACTCACATGCAGGAGCGAGGTTGAGCAGCTGTATGGAGGTTGCTAGCGCAGGGCCAGCCCAACTGATTTAAGCAAATGGTAATGGAGTAATGGCGTTGGAAACAATGGGAATGCTGCAAGGCTGATAAAGAGAGCGGCAGCCATTGGGTTTTAATAGTTTTGTTCAGGGCGTGCATAGATGGGGCATCAAACCAAACAGGAAAGCATTGGGAAAAAAGAGGTCTGAAATAATTATTGAAGCGTTAAGTATTATACAAAGTTTTTAACAGAAACGCCTGGCTTGGTCATTCACTTGGACTCGTTAGGAATACTTTTAAATTTAACAGCAGAACCTAATGACGGAAAAAATGTGCTTGAAAATAAACCTTATGTAAATCAAACGAACAGAAGAGCATACACTTGAAAAATGACAAACAGGCAGGTACCATCTTTGAGAGCAAAAGACAAATAGGTTTTTTTGCAGCTATGAGCCATTGATGCACAAGTGTATTTAAGTGTATGGCTAATTTAGCATTTCACAAACATTTACCACAATACGCTTTATAGTGAGCCCTGGCCTGAACCATCACAAAGGCAAGTCTGTGGTGACAGTGGCAAGGAAAACTCCCCATGTGCAGCAGATAGGAAGAAACCTTGGGAGGAACCAGGCTTGAGAGGGGGAGCCCATCCTCCTCTGACTGGCCAAGGGTATGATTTTGTGATGACCAACATGGTCAGTAAGTCAGTTGAAAAGTGTGGTCCTGTATAGGGTGCCAGACTGGGGTGCTGCCGTAGGTCAGACGACGTCAGTGGTGGAGACCGGGCAGCATTTGGGCAGAAGGCCGGATGGCAACGAGCTTGGACAGCAGCATGCTCGAAGACTCGGGGCAGAGCCTCGCCACGGACATGGAGAGACAGCACCAAATTCGACAGTTAGGAGAGCGCAGTGGGCAGCTGCAGCGACACAGATCTGGGGTTGTACAAGCTGGTGACACCGCCAGGAGCCTTCTATGGCTCCATAGCTACTGGGACTGAAACAGAGTGTCAATGTAGTCACGAGAGAGGCAAGAAACCTACCCACTCATCAAGAGCCCACCCAAAGTAAAGAAGGAATCACAGCTGTTGAGAAGTGACAGTAAGGAAAAGTTTCCACTCCAAAATACTCGTTGACTTCAGGCCTCTCCAACCCTGTGTTCCATGCTATAACTGATTATAAATCCGATCAAAAAGGTGCGTTTTTAGTCAATCCTTAAATATTGAGACCATATCTGAATGCTGTGATGACTCCCTTACAAATTTTGGTAGACTGATCTGCATAAATGGGGCTCTGTAGGAGTAGGCTCTACTACCTTTTTAACATGAGCATCAAAAGTTAAGAATGGGTCAAGAGTAAGCAATCACCAAATTGTGGAGAAAGAGAAGACAGTTTCTCCCTTAGTATTTTAGGACCTAAAACCAACATTTCAGTCTAATCTGAATTAAATAGAAGGAAATCAGAAAGCATACAGTGAAAAAAGTACAGGTCCTAGCGCAGATCCTTGAGGAATACCATATTTCACCTTTGAGTAGTCTGATAATTATTCATTTACATTACTGTCATTTAGCTGATGCTTTTATCCAAAGCGACTTACAGTTGATTAGACTAACCAAGGGCCAATCTCCCCTGGAAGCAATGTGGGGTTAAGGGCCTTGCTCAAGGACCCAACAGCAATGGTGTTCTTGCTGTGGCTGGACTGGGACTTGAACCGCCGATTGAAACCATTACATAGACGGGCGAGTGAAGGCCTTTTTTTTTTGGGAAGGGGTCAACTTATAGCCAGGCTACTCAAGACAAAATCTGGCCATGTCTGACCACAAAGCGTAGGGACAAGGTAGGAGGGAATGGGCATGGACAGGAGTTCAAAGATTTCTGGCCCAGAATGAAGTCCATGTTGTGGACCTTAGTTATTATTTTACCGACTTACTTTTCCATAATTGAATATCGATTGAGCTCTACTCACAACTTGACAGGTTATGTCAGATGGTTTTATTTCCCTGTTCTGTCGAAATTGAAATGGATTAGACAATGTAGGTACGTTGCCGACCGACAACTTGATTAGCTATAGCTAAATAAACTCTAATACACTAGTAACGGTCACATTGAGCTAAAAACTAATATTGACCGGGCTACGCTCTTTTAAGGAGATGGACCCGCTTGCGCGCAGGTTCACCCTATGCAGGGAATATACTGTAAGTACAAGAAGCGCAATTCACAGCTGTACAAAGGACTGATATATTGCGACCACCATTTAATTAAACAAAGCACAGAAGCAACAGTTAAAGTTCAAACAGCAACACAATACATAGCATTTTGTAGGCTAACTCTGTAATACCAAGTTCACGAACATGTGTAGTAGCACAGTCAGTAATACAATACTTCACTGCATACAATTCGATTGGTGATTTACACCGCAACTACCACATGAAAAGGAGATGACATGTATACAGAAAAATCATGTGCGCCTGGAAAACTCAGTGATGCAGTTGTATAGACTATGTAAACAAATAGTTACAGCCATTGATGTGCATGATTGCTGTTCGGTGCGACTTTATTAAAAATAAAAAACATTTGATCCCCGCGAGTCGGGGGAGGCTATGATGTCGTCTATCAAACGGAGAATAAAACTACTCACGTCCCTCTACAACTGTTACAGCTGAAATAGTCAGCGCATCGCCACTGAGAAAAATACATGTTGCTTTCATAGAAATCACATGATTTTGCATTGGTTAACTGAGTTACGATGTTTCCTTCACATATCATGCACGTCCGTGCCATCACTTCGTCAGTTGGTATAACATAAAAAATATTTGAAGGGGCTTTCAGTCAAATTTGTAGCACATCCGACATAGACAGTGATGCATTTCCGATCCAATTGGCTTGCTTTAAGGGTGCAGCCAACCCCTTCCTGCCTGCGTTGGAGCTCCTCGCTCCTTTCCCCTGGCCGGGGCAAATGCTCATGCTGCGCAGTGACGCGCAAGACATGTGACAGTATAGAAACGTGCTAGATGCAAAACAGTAGGCGCTGTAGCTGCCTTTACATCTGAGAAAGAGCAGTAAGAGGGCCTCCGCGACACCCACCAATGCACGGCGTGACATTTTTAGAGAGCTTGATCCCTACTGGATTGACGACAGAGTCCGGCATTACACTTCCAGTGCAGAAACTCTGGAAACAGGAGAATATTGAAACGGGCACATCATTTGATGGGACACGAATGTCTTCGGTGCATTTGACCACATTGCCGTTTGGTTTTTCTGCACATGCACCTGGCGGTGAGTGTCGCTAACTTCCATTGGGAGTTATTTGCGAGGAATTTATGAACGAATTAGTTTGATAGTGGTTGTACAAGCATATTTTGATGTAGTTATTTTCTTTTATTTGTGCTTCCTGAGTTCGGTGCTATGTCGATTTTTTTTTTTTTTTTTTTTTTTTTTTTTGCATTTCGGTGTTTATTTTCATGTGAATTGTATGGTAGCTAGTGCTCCGTTAAACATTTGATTTCAGTCTTGCACTCACGTCATATTTTCGTGTCACAATGAACTACGGTTGTGAAATGTAGAGAAATGTTCACGGCTGTTGTTCACAATACGAGGGAAATGTAAACACACTAAAAGTACAGGCTGCAGTGCGTTATGAATCATGGAACTATCACTTTAAAGTTGCATCACCGTGCGGGCCAGGCAGTGATTCAGTTTTGACTTTTGTTCTTGGATTGAGGTAATTCTCTGAGGTATTTAATTCATATATATATGTTTTTCCTTTGCAAACCGTTAGGCTATCCAGCTAATATTTCTACATGTAACATTTTCTTATTGTCATCGAATAGTAAACCACTTGTGAAATGGTTGGGCAGTATTATATATATACAGTATTTTTAATATATAAATCTGCAACTTATTTTAGCACAAAAAAATCTGGTTATGCATATAACAATATAGCTGAACAACTGCTGATACTGAAACAGATGACAGATGTTAGTTGGGGACACAGGTTGCAAGTATGTGTTAGAATCCATCAATAAAGACCTGGATATCCAATAAGGGAGTAAATTATCTTCTTACGTCATCTTAAGTCTTTTTGGTGGTGCTGTCGTGTCACAAGTGTCAAACTTAATGTTTATTTCCGATACTAGCAGCAAACCACAAGACTACTTTTGGTTTGACTGGTGGCTGACATGCATGAGTGAGGATGAACAGCTATATGGACGCTGACAATATAATTCAAACGATTTTAATTCCGTGAAACCATAGATGGGCGAATATAGGGCTTTTTTTGTTGGGAAGAGGTCAACCTATAGCCTGGCTACTCAGGTCAAAATCTGGTGAGATCACTGTTTCACGTAGAGCTAGATTTCAACATCTCATTTGACAGTTGGTCTGGTAACCAGGCTAGGTCAACTATATGACTCAGTCTCTATTCTCTGTGAGGAACCTCAAAGTATGAATCGAATCATTATTTAAAATCTTTTGAAAATTACACTCTAAATGCTTTCAGTTTTGATGCGCGTCTTTGAAAGTTCTTCAAAATACCACGGACAACAGTTGCCTTGGGGCAAATGGCTTCACGGATGTTTCTGATGAGTCAGGTGCGTTAAGCTGTTTCCTATTGTGCAACATGTTCAGTGTATAGTTTTTATTGTAGGCTTTTGAGAGCATTTGGAGTCTGCTATTAGTGCTGGTCAACATCAGGACCAGAGCTGTGACAGAGGAAGTAGTCGAAGTGTTCGGATTTTTCCGTCTTGCAAGTATGACTCGTAACTCCAAAGTTTAGGTTAAAAGCAATTAAATAAGAAAGCAAAAATGCATATACCGTATTAAACATACTGGGTAAAAGAAAGACAGCTCGATTACAAAAATGGTGTGGTATATGTTCAAGCTTTATACCCCAAACCTATCATAAAATGCTGACATAAAATGCAGACTCCTGTCCCTGATTGGGTATCAAGGATAGTTTTCTTGTTCTCTTCATTTCTCTATCTCATGGGAAAGGACAAAGATACTATACCTCGTACTATACTTTATCCCAATAACTCAAATGAACACAAATGTAGTCTTGGGTCCACACCCTTGTTCTCAGGGAACTGTGTCAGGAACAAAAGGTGTGAGGCAAAGAGATGATCATTCCAGAGAAAGCATTCTTTCCCTTTGATTTTAACCCCCCTTGATCATTATATTGCTTTGCTGGTATTTGGTGACCATCCAGGAAGACAGTACATTACACAGTCATTTAGCTGATGCTTTTATCCAAAGCGACTTACAGTTGATTAGACTAACCAAGGGCCAATCTCCCCTGGGAGCTATGTGGGGTTAAGGGCCTTGCTCAAGGGCCCAACAGCAATGGTGTTCTTGCTGTGGCTGGACTGGGACTTGAACCACCAACCTCAGGGGTCCCAGTCATGTACCTTTCTATAGGCTGCCCCAAGGTGAAGCAGGCATTGCATTTTTTCCTTACAGGAAGCCATTATGAAGCAGAGAAATGACAGCAAAGTAGTTAAGAGACGTAGCCCAAACCTTAGGCATGCCAAAATCAACTGTTTTGGAGCATCACTAAAATGAGAGAGATCACTGTCGGGTGTGGCAGGATAAGGAAAGCTGCTACAGTCAATGACTGAAAACACCTGTCCAACAGGTCAGAAATAGACAGGTGTGGGTATGTTGATGACTACTGTTGGGTGCAGCCTGTAGTCTAGTGGCTAAGGTAAATGACTGGGATCCCAGAGGTTGGTGGTTCAAGTCCTAGTCCAGCCACAGCAAGAACACCATTGCTGCTGGGCCCTTGAGCAAAGCCCTTAACCCCACATTGCTCCCAGGGAGGATTGGCCCTTGGTTAGCCTAATCAACTGTAAGTCGCTTTGGATAAAAGCATCAGCTAAATGATGATAATGTAATGTACTGTCCACAGAAGACTCCACAAGCAGAACAACAGAGGCGACATTTGGTAGACAAATCAAGCAAATATATGAAAATGTTTCTTGACTCAATAAGGGAATAAGGGAACAGTATATGTCAAAGAAAGCTGGAAGCTACTGAAAAATGGGAGCTACTGATCAAGAGGATTGTGGGATAGAAGGAGAAGAGTATGAGGTGCATTTAAAATTGAGAAAAAGTAGCAGTCATGAAGTGGGCAGCTTTCAATCAAGACTAATGTTGACTTTCTGACATTGCACAATAAATTAAGCTTCCCGCTGCTTCCCTGAGGTACATTATGAATTGTAAAGCTCTGACTCACCACTTGGTCTGCTTTCATACTGCCTGTCTGTGTCACGCAGAAAAGTGTCGAACGATACTCTTTGCGTTCTCAGGACTTCTTATGCTTTCTGTCCCAGATGCCCGTACGGAAATTGGGAAAAGGGTTTTTGTGTATTCTGCACCTTCAGCATGGAGTACATTGCAAAAAGACTTGAAACTCAAGTAATTAATTTCGTCACATGCTTTTAAATCCAAAATGAAAGAAATACAGACCGATTCCCTTGGGTGTCAATGTTTTTAAATTTACCTGGTTACAAAACTGACTCCTTTAAATTTCTCTTTTGAAATGAGAGTGCCCTGTGCTTGATTTTTAGGTCTTGTTAACTTTCGTGTTTTTGCCTGTAACTTTGTGATTTTATTTATTTATAATGCTGCCTGTCTTGGCCACGTCTCCCTTGAAAAAGAGATTTTTAATCTCTGTGGGACTTTTCCTGGTTAAATAAAGGTCAGATAGAAGTTGTGATTCAACATGTCTATTTTGAATGGAGCATGTGTGGTCAATGTACCTACTTTATAATGGCCTGTGGTTAAACCACAACTGCTGCTGGTGTTGGATGACAAGAACTGCAACTATTCGATTTGAAAACTGTGAAATGGTCTACCAATTCTGCTCCTCCGTTCTTGGAAAAACAGTCATTTTAGGCAGTGGGATAAAACGGTGTTCTTTATTTACAGAGTGTAGGCATTTCATTGTATTAACAAATGAATTGGCTCAAATGCTTTTCGTGTGAGTTTGTTTCACTAGCAGTGCCCGCTTATTAGAATGAAGAGGCAACACGATTTGAAATGTAAGACATTCATTTACAAATAATATACAGAAACTACAGAAGAATTATAGGGAAAGGTAACTGCTGTTGAGTGAAGTAGATATAATTGGTTTCCCACAGGTTCCTCTTGATATGAGATTGTTACGTTTGTCTGGTTGGTGGTTATTGACTGTCTTGAGGGTGCAGCTGGGACAATGTAAGCGTGGCTTGCTCCGTCTTGTGTGGAATGTCTGCATGTCCTTCAGCTTCATGCTGATGTTGAGAGAAACCATGGGTTGGTCCTCGCTGCCTTTTCTCTCTGGCTAAGGGCTTCCGGTTTTGATGTGTCATTGGAGCCACTTCTTGATACCCGGCTTATTTCGAACCTTCCATAAAGAGTGAAAGAGTTTAGCCTTCTTGTGAAGGTCAGTCCCGGCCTACTAGTCTATGTAAAGCTGAAAGCTCATCAAAAGGGTGAAGGATTGGCCTGGCTGGAGCTGGAAGACCTCACTACTCCAGTCCAATCCTGACTTTTGTTACCTGGTCAACGGTGCTTGAATCTGGTTTTACAAGATCTGCTTTTACACCGCAAGCAATTTTGTGCTGTACCACAAGCACACGTGGAAACATGCATAGTTCTTTACACAGCAGCAAAGCTACCAGTTTTCTCTGCTGAGTTTTCTCTCACAGCCTCTTGTGGATTTCATGCACTTTCAAGTAGATTGTCAGTTTTCAGTGAGAAAAGAGTTAAACCGCTGATCAAAGGGATATGAGCTCTTTCATAACACAGAAGGCACTACCATTAGAGAGCTATGACACCAAATAGCTCTGACCAGCTTATTCCCTTACCATCCCCGGCGAGGCTTGTCAGTTTGGCTTGCCAGTTTGGACCTCTGGCCATAGCTAATAAAGGGATTTGAACACCCAGATGACTGTTTTACTCTGGAGCCAGTCAGACGCCCCTGACCCAGTAGGGGGCGCACTTTCCCCAGAAACAAATATAGTTGCCATGGCAAAAAAAAGTGACAGAGCAGACAGTATTGAAAAGGTACTGTTCTATTTTGATATACTCTTAAAACATTTTACGCACAAAGTACTAATTTTGTCAAATACCCACAAAAATTGTCTCTCTAAATCTCGTCACCTAATGTCCCACTACTTCTGATTAGCTAACGATCCCTGTCGGTCTCCACCCGTTTTGATGCCCCAGGATGTCACTGCAAAGTAGAACTGGGTGTCACCTTGAAATACCCAGCTGTAACTTGTCTGCATCAAGAATTGTTTACAATGCTGAGCACCGTTGTCAAGTTTTTTATCCAAGCAACTGGCAAGACGGTGTTGTGGTTATCCACAAGGCCTGTGCGTTAGCAGAGTCAATGAATCATCGTAGCAGTCTAAACACAATTCTGATTCCTTTATCCTTGAGAAGCTGGGAAAAAGAAGTAGGCTTAAGGCTTACCTATTTGTTCCTCCTGGTACTTCAAATAATGGTTCTTGTCTCAAAGCAAATAAGATCATGAACGTTCTGTTTTGTCTTTTTGAAGATTGATTATTGAATGTTATTTATGGTTTTTAAACGTTATTTATGACTGGAACTGTAATTTTATCCTCAGAAAACATGACTTCAGACACTGGGCCTGGAATGTGCTTGCTGGTGCGTGGTTGCTTCTCCAGAATCTGGGCCATCCTCCAGCTCTGCTGCTGCTACTGCTGCTGCTCCTGCTGTCGTCACACCAGACCTGTGGAGCTCCGGCAAGGTAACCCCAACCACACTCTGGGCCTCCATTTTATTATCCCCAAAAACGAAAACATCTTTCTGTGCTCCTCACTGAGTTTCAACATCAATTTCCATCTGCAGACAGAATTGGAAGGTTTTAGAAGAATGTCCAGCTAGTTTTCTGTGCATGGAATCGTGTCTTAAATGAGCTCAGATAGTTGAAATGATGTTGGTGTTTTGGAACATCACAGCAAAAACATTAAGCAGATGTATTTTTGTGTGCCTGCGCTGGGTTTTAATGAATGCCGGCTTAGTCAGGTAAGGGAGCGAATTGGCAAAAATGCTTAGCACAATGGTCATGGCACTGAATCATGAAATAGGTGGTGCGGGTTCAAACGCTAGGATGAGCTGGTAACGTCAGAACAATTTGGGCGAGTGCGAGATATTACTAGTCCACTTGTCTCTGGCTCATCTCGTGCTTAAAACAGATGAAATTCCTAAATGAATTTTGAACTGGAAAAAACGTGCTAGTGCTCACTTCTGTGTTTTCTAAAAATGTGTTTTGAAATATTGCAATGGTTATAATTATTTTAATGGAACGTTCTGGGTCTTTTAATAGATTCTGAGATTGGTACTCCACTTCAGGAGACCTCGGGAGTTCTGTTCGGCCCTTCTGAAGGAGTCAGCCGAGTGGCACTCACCACCGTCCACTTCTTGATGTTACCTCAATGCATAGAATATGTATAGTAGTCCTAGGAAACACTGGCATGGAATTTATCTTGTTTGATAAATGAGACCCATTGTCTCCTATAGTCTGTAGGCCAGTCAGCTCCTAATTTCCTCGCATGTAGCTAAAGTTCATTTCCAGCTGGTGCTCTTTCTCTCACCCAGCATTGTCTGTAAGCTTGTCTGTTTTCCCACTGTCTTAATCCAGTGAAAAATACATGAATAGGACAGACTGAAAGTAAGTAGGAAAGACAATAAGAAAGCCACACTACTTTACAGTATATGAAGTGGCAGGCATTGGTTCAGTAAGTACTGTATTGAAAAAATTATCAGGGTGTTTTGTTACAAATGTGTTATATTTAATTTACTTTAGGAATCGCACACCTCCAGTTTGGTGTTTGAGAAATAATCATTGAGAAAAAAGAGAATACACATCGTCACTACAATAAGACTTTCTTGTGAACACTGATACTAATGAAAATTCAACTTCAGTTTAACCTAATCTGTGTATTTTAGCATTGACTACTTTTTGTAATATTTGTTGCACTTTACATTGCCATTTTTATGTCCTGTTTCTGTCATTGTCCCGTTATATCCTGTTGCTGTAGATGAATGGTCGCCACTAGCTACTTGCTTATTGGTTAAATGGCAGTTGGGTCACTGTTAAAGGGATGTTGTGGGCGGGGCGTAGCCTGCACTTTGCAGTTAGGGATTAGTGTTGTTTTGTTTGTAATTTACTTTTTTACGCTGTTTTGAATGATACGGGCAATTTGTGAAGCAATAGCTAACTTCGCTCTGCCAAATATTATGATGAAATGCCTATATTTATAACAGTCTTTTCTTAACTACAATACATATTTTAGGGTGAGTTCAGTCTATAGAACAAGGGGTAATAAATGGAAATTAATTAAGTGTGAGTTCTGCACTGATATAAGGAAGTATTGTTTTACACAAAGAGTTATCAGTACATGGAATAGGTTGCCAGGTCATGTTGAGGCAGACCCTTGCTGTGTTCAAGGCCAGTCAAGTCTTGGTTCAAGTCTTGGAAAATTTTTTAGTTGAAATAGCGAGCTTAGCTTTTCCGAATGGCCTGTTCTCGTCATGACATGTGCTTATGCTCTCTCAGGTGTTTTATAAAGTTATTTCAATTTAGAAAGAAAACTGGTAACCTGTAATTATCTTTGATATCATAGCATTTGGTTCTAAAGGGAAAAGCGAGAGTATTGAAAAATAGGTTGGTTTTTTGTTTTGTTTTACGCTGGATGTCCAAAAGAATGTTATTTAAGAATTTTCTGCATGAAAATATATTATTTGCACTAAATTCTTTGCACTGTCAATTATTGGATGCCATGAACCAAAGAGCACTGGAAAATGGATGAGATTTTTAGATTAATTGAAGCCGTTTGATTTTAAAGGGAATCGATGGGCAGGTTGCAATGAAACGCATTTAGACACTTTAGGAGCATTTGCAATTCAATCTGACTTAAGTGCCTTTGAGATTCTATTTTTAAATGAAAATAACACATTCCACTAACTATTTATAAATACAACATCTTTTTTGCTGAAAATTATGTTGAATTGACACATCTGTTTTGTTAAAATATCATATGTTCTTAAAGAGTCTAAGGCCTCTTATGCACTAAGCGCAACGCTTTGCTATATTCGGAACAACGCCATTGTCATTTCATCAGGTCCATGTTGTTTAAATAGCAAATGAACTTGCATGTTGGCCTTACGTTGAGCCAGGTGTGGTCGGGTGCATTGTTATTTTGAATGCAATTGAAACCAATGGTGCTTAGACCAACAAAAACGTGGCCTTAAGTCATGCCGCAATTGTTTCATTGTTATTTTAAGGGTACAATATTCAGTAATCAGACATCTGAACTCTTTTTCCATGACTTCTGGGCCTTACCATTACAAGACTGTGTTAGCGGAACAAAACATTACTCATCCCTCACCTGTCCCTCAGTGAAGAGAAATGTCACTGCAAATTGTACTTATCCTGTTAGGCTGTAATATACACCTGTCATCTCCCCACTGATGAGCTGGAGATCTCTGCTGTCCCTATGGGCTTTTGTTAGCAAGCATCCGGTGGTTAGTTTTAAACATGTTTCAGTCTGCTGTAAATTCAGTCGTACATGTGCTTACCTCAAGCCGAGTCTGACAGCTCCCGTTAACACCTGCCAGTCAAGAATAGGTCTCCTGCGGTCCTCCAGGGTGTGAAAATTGTGGAATGTAACTTTTTTTTTTTCAGGTTCTTTTTCCCTTTTTGGTGAAAGGAGTACTGTTTCAATCAAACTGTTTTGGCCTTTCATTCATGTTGTATGTATTGAGTTTTTTTTAAGGTTCTTCTGTCATGTAAATTCAACAATGTCAAAGAAATGTAGACTTTTTTTTAGCCATTTTTTAAGTCAAGTGGTCATTAAAAAGCCATGAGCATTCATTGTGAAAATGTGTATGTTTTTCTTATTTGAATTGTTTTCTGACATTGTTATTTTCGTTGTGTTATTTTCCTCTCTTTTTTGTTGTCTATGTTTTCTTTTTTTTATGTTGGAATTTCCATGCACTATGCAATTTGTACAAATCTAATTTTCAATAAAAATAACTTAAATATGCAAGGATTTTGTCCTTATTCTTACAGAAGTATCAGGTGTCAGCCACATAATCTGTCATACTTTTTTCTGAGGAAGCACTAAGCCATATGTATTACAGTCTTTAGCAATGAGCATAATTAAGATGAAGAGCGAGTGACATCAGAACCTGTCTGCTTGGAATCCTCTACTTTATCTGCTTGCCTGGCAGTCTTACTCAAATATGTGCATCTCGTTTCATTTTTCATCTTTAATAGAATTTTCGTTTTTGAGGTAAGGTACATTTTTTCGCAGTGGTCATGTGCGTATTTGAGACATGTGGATATGTGAAGGAGTGGACCTTCCCAATTGATTAAAGCATGGTTAATTGCTTAATTGATTGTTAATTAACCATGGTCAACGAAGATATGTAAATTGAACATACACAATTACAGGAGGTGTATTGATCTATAAGGAACAACCAACAGGGGGCCTGTCGGCTTCCACATTTCTCATTCGCTAATAATGAATAATCCTATCTTTTGCCTAAGTATACCTAAAGCAGTGCACATGGCTAAAATAAAATACATACTCATACCTCAGCCCTTTCTTATATTTTTGAAATTTTGAAAATTTTCAAAAATATAATGCCTAGCCAACATTGCTGTGGATCCAAAGGAGTCAGTGACAGGGAGAGCTAGAGGAGATAGACCAGCATTATTAGGAAGGTAGAAAACAAGTAGAGAAATGTTTGGTGCCCATCAGGTTGTCCAGCCAATCAAGTTTTGCAGCTGTCTTGAAGGGGAAGTGCAATGGTGTCTACCTGGGGCTGGTTTTAATGGACTGTGAGAAACAGGTGCCTGTATTGTGAACGACCCTGCACGTAGTTACCAAGGTGATGCTCTCTGTGAAGAGAAACTGGTCGTTGAGAGTTAGCATGGAGGTTCTTGCAGTGGGGGTGGAACAGGGTATTACAAGGGAAGCCTAATATTTGCATATACCAGATTCATTTCATTTTGCACCATTTTACTTTTTTTTTGCTTGTTTTTGTTTAATTCTAGCTTGCCTGATAGCCGTAATTCCCCATCAATTTGGTAGAATTTAGATAAACTACTATCATAATGAAATTCTTGACTCATCCCATACATAATAAACTGAACAGATAGGCGTATCTTCTCCTACTAATTATGAAAGCATCAGTGAGATAATGAATAATAAGCAAAGTTATTCAAGTCATGTAAGCCGTCTCATTTTATTCCATTCCCTATAATACAGTGCATCTAGTTTATATGGATGCTGATTTAGTGGTCCATGAGGTGTAATATACTCACAAGAGAGAATGAGTGATGTGGGTTAAGGCAGACTCTCGCATAGATGCCCCTATTTTCATGTATTAACAAACCGAATTAATGTCGGTAGTCTTAACAATTCAATGGAAGATTCACAGTACCTGTTCTGTGAATGCATCAAAAAAGGCTAAGAATGTGCCTTTAGCAGTTATGTGTTAGCATGCGAAGGTGTCCTGCCATGTCAGACATACGAACATACAAACATCAAGTCTGTCGCTTAATTGCCATCGAGGACATTTTACTCGTCACTATTGGTGGTATTTAGGAGTTGATCGACAGTAGCTCCCATGCAAGTGGGCATCTGAATTTCAATAAAGCTCCGGGCGTGTACGTTTTCTTAGAAATGAACCGTACGTTCACTTTATCGATCAACATCATCTTGCATGAAAGGAAGCCTTACTATGGGGTGACGACGAATGCGGTGATCACAATCTGTCTTCATATATTTGAATAGAAGGGCCCGTTCCTTTGTTAGCCTTCAGATGTATTTGCCACAGTTCTATGCGTAACAAAACTGATTTCAAAATGTTAGCTGTATCAATAACCTTTAGCTGGTTTACATTTAGATATCCAGTCGTACAGCTGAATGTAGCATCTGAAGAGATGAAAGAGACCCAGACTTTCTTGAGAAAGGTACTGATGCCTATAAATATGGACAGACGGGTCTGGCCGCTAGGGTACACAGCTACCAGTCTGACTCACAGTTTATATGATGAAGTAAACCAAGAGGAAGATTAGCTATAATGAGATGGAAAGTGTTATCTCATGACAACCAGGCAGACTTCAGGCTCTGAAATTCAGGTCAACAGACCACATTGCTTTAAACCTGTTCATTGATGTCTGTGGTGAAGTGTTCAAAAGCAGTAAATAACATCGGCAAAATGCCCTAAATTAGTTTCCTTCGGTAGAGAAAGCTTTCACATTCAAGCAGTCATAAGACCGATATGAAGTCATTAATATTCCATTTCAAGCATATATAGACAATTTCTACATTTCTGTGGTTTATCCATATAGTCTTTGTACTTTTCATTCTATTTTAAAGTTTGGCGTAAAATGCTAAGTTTATAAAGTATGATAGAGAAGATTAACAAAATATGAAGAAGATTAACAAACAATAACCTGTACATAGTACTTATTTCTTGAAGTACAGTCATATTGACTGAAAATCATTATTGTTTATGGGCCTTGAACCATAAATATTTATGTTCCGTCTACTCCTTTGGACAATATAGAGAAGATGATGAATGTGTAAGAAAGAATGAATCATTTTTGTGTTAATGTTTTCTTTATCTTAAATAGAACTGCATGCTGCTTGAACAGCTTCAACCACATCAAATCAAAGTTGACCTCTCCTCGGTGTGACTGTGTTTTTCCGAGCACAGGAAGCAGTGAGATAAGACAACTTCAAAGGGGTAACCTTTCCCATGTTTTCAAACCTCAGTTGCATCAGTGTATTTGGTTCAGTTTCTTTAGGATGATTATATATTGTCTATCTTCATTTTATATGATTTCTAACATTAAATAAATAATCAACAAGACGATTTGTATTCTCATTTAAAAATGAAAAATTGGAGGTATACATGTTTTATACACCAGTGACAGTCATAGTTCTCATTTTTGTTACATCATTCTTTTATTCATAAGTACATATTATTCTGAAAATGAATTGAATTCATATTTTAAAATTCAGGAACTTTAAGAAATGAAAGAAAAAGAATAGACAATGGCAATTGTAAGTTAAGATGAAACCATGATAAATTTGGCCCTGACCCAAAAAATTGTCATTGTTATAACATATTATAAACATGGAACAAGCACAAAAAAGCCATATGTGTTGAAATAGTGGGCTGTGTTTCTGTGTTATGAATTCATAACACGCTGGAAATTATAAGATACATTCTGCAAAAAACGGTAAGTCTCATACAAAACAGCACAATGGTAATACATATATTTAAATATTTAAAGGTTTTCTCTTAATCTCCTGCAGAATGTTAACAAATTGTTATTATAATTCATGATGTCTTATATATCAACCTTTCTGCCAAAGAACACCACACTGCACCTGGATGGCTTAGAAATATCAGCTTTATAACTATGTTTTCCGAGAGTTTTTGCGGTTCACATCCGTTCTCACTGTGGTCACCATTTTTCTGGGGTTTAAGGAGGTGTGAATTACACATTTACTGCAACTGAATGCAAACTTTCACAAAGGAAGACTTGCTCAATGTGCTGGCATTAAAAATGTCAACACGTCCTCAACACATATCGCTCAAGAAGAAATGGCTCTAACCTGAAACATTATCGTATGTGGTACTTGTAAATAAAACAGAATTCATTAGACAGAAAAAAGTATCAATTATTTGCTTTCAATTTGCATGAGCTCCTGGGAACTCCCCTACTAAGCTACGCTAATACTCCTCCACAGACCAGCTCGCTGCGCCTTCACAGTCTGGCTGGCAGTGTAGAGGAGCACATGGGATAAAGAGAAAAGTAAGTCTTCATTTCTCAACCTGTTTTTCTCTCTCTTTCTTCCTGCCTATGATAAAATGAACAATTCTGTCATAACTTCAATATAGCCATTTTAATAGCAGGAAAGTCAATCATTTATCATGCTTTTTTCCAGCGCTTAGCCTGTTTGTGTGGATTTTTGTGTGTGTGTGCGGTTAGTTGAATGTCATTTCTCCAGTGTTTCAGTCATACGTTCTTCATTGTAAGGTGGGACTTTACGGGGGATTTCCACAGGAATAAGCTGTCCGTACAGGCTTCGTTTTTGCACTGACTTTATCATGTGGATATATCCATTAACGCTTGTGATCCGCGCTAACAGAACGTAAGGGGAATGTGGCTGAACAGCTGCGGAGATTTCCAGCAGTTTCTCAGCGATGGAGTTGGCCAAAGGACTGAGGGAATAAAGGGAAGGCTTCCCTGCAGGGAGAATGTGGCAGCCCAGATGTGCGAACTACGGTCTGTGAGAACACGACCATTGGACTGTGGGAGAAAGAAAACTATTGAGGACACTGAGGAGGTAACAACTTTTAACCTTCGTGTTTCAAAACCTTACCTCCTGTACAATTTAGTTTAAATGGTTATAGCATGACAAGGCATGGAGAGTGGTAATTCACCACTGACTCCTTGTGACCAGGATGTCCCAGCAAAATGATAGTCAATCAGTTTTTTTATTATTGTGCTATTTATAAAAAGATGTGAAACAATGCTTTATTATGGACAAAGGGGTTTAAAACACAGAAGCAATGTTTGTGAAATTAAAGCAAACGGTCAGTTTTGCTTTACTCTCACATTTAAAAAAGGTGACAGTTGACACTATTAACTGCTGAAAACTTAAGTGAAAATAGGCTGAAAATGAAAAAAAAAAATGACAGCACCCCTCTGACAAATAAGGGGCCTTGTAAATAGGACACTTCAGTTTTATCATTATGCAGAAAGACCACAAATGTAGGTCAGAAGACAGAATGGGGTTTTAAGACTGAAAATGAAATGACTGAGAAGAGAGGACTGTTAATTAAGCAAGAAAATGATATATGCTAGTACTTGCGTGAGTGAAAATGGACCAGTAAAACTGAAGGGTGGTGGTACTGATTTTCTTTTTTTCTGATAACTTCACTGGCAGTTTTTTTCCATTCAGATAAGACCAGCGTTGCTTTTTATCTGCAAAAATCCATTGCATTGAATTAGTGGTGATAGCCTTGCAGTTCTGCAACATGTGCCATTTGAAGATAAGGAGAAGAAGAAGAGAGAGAGAGAGGGAGAGAGAGAGCATGGGGATTGTGACTGAGTTTGAATTTAAAAATAAAAGTAGATGCAATCTCTTTATACGTATTCATTTCACATGTATTGATCTCAGGAGGGTCTGAAATGAATAAGATGGATTTCTTACGAAAGGCATGGGAGACAATATTTATCTGCTTCCTCTACTGGAAAATTGGAGGTAAGTGGAATGTCATTTATCTCATCTCCTTTTCATTACATAATTCATTCAATGTGCTGGTACAAAAATGGTAATATCCGTAATATCATATGTAATAAAAATACTTCATGAGACGTTTACATAAATACAACTTGCAGTTGTTATTGCCTTCTTCCAGCATGACATGTGCAAAGCAGTTATTTAAGAAGTGATTCTGTCTGTAAGCCTGACTCAAACTTGTTTGTAAGAGACCCATTTATCATTGAATATACTCAGTGTTTTGGAGTAGGACATTTGTGTTCTTTCAAGGACATGAAAGTCTTACTGGCTTCTGTTATCATGCCATCTGTTTCCAGGAAAATTTCATTTGTGTAAATTTGAGGTTTTCCATTTCTATCCCCAAAAGACTTGTGTTGGGACCAAACCCAAGGCACCATGTCTCTTAAAGGATAGACTTTGTTTTACAACATCCATTTGATTTTTATGGAGTTATTTTATAAGTCCATTTGACTGGGTTCTGGATGTAGTCTTTGGAAATCAGGGAGACCAATATCAAAGATTTTCCAGGATTTATCCCAAAATAAAGAGACTATTGCATAGCTTTTGGAATCGACACGGTATACCAGTCTCTTGTTTATTTTTCCAACAAAGGTTGTCATTCACCAAGCCCAACCTATGAAGCTTGTAATGATGTCAAGTTTTTTTTTAAAAATGTTTGTAATATTTCATTTTTATGACAAGTTCAATAATTGCTTTATACATATAACAATCGAGACATTGAAAGATGTCCATTTTACAGCATTTGAGGCGTAAGGTTCTTCCATGATATCAGTACTGATGTAGTGTTTTAATAGTGTTACCTTTTAAAGTATTAAAGTGATCCAACATTAAACGTAGAATGAAGAACGCTCTATTGGTGAGAAGGCTGGGAGTATTTCAGAAAGTCAGTGGTTGCTGACGGGTGGTTTAATCCGTGTTCTTTGTGTCGCCCAGTCTCCATGACCGTCTTCTGTAAAGGAGTCCTCCAGGTGGAACCGGGCGCCGTGGTCCACATGGGATCGGAGCAGACCGTCCTCTGCCGCTCCTACGCGGAGCGCTGCGGCAGGCAGTTCAACATTTTGCTGAACCGCCAGCCTCAGGGCCCCCCGCAGGTCATCAACTGCTCCACGGTGCGGCTGCGCTTGGCTAACACGGCGCCCAGAGCCCAGCTGGTCTGCAGGGTGACCCAGGATGGGATGCAACACACCGTGTGCGGAATGGTCCTCCACTCAGGCTGTAAGCCGTAAACCGTAAAAACGGTGTCAACAGTAAAAAAACACGCTGGCAATACATGATAGCATGCTAACTAACCTTACGGTACAGCACGCCTGGCTTTGGCTTGTTATTATTTACAGGCATCCTTATAATGCTTTTACACAGAAAATGGCAACAAGGTAAATGGAAAGTTTATGTCTGAAAGCATTTAAACATTTTTTGTAGTGTCCGTTTTCAGAGTTTGCCAGCCAATCAATCATGATTCGACAAAATCTGACTTTAAGATGAATGTAAACGTGGATAGGTTAACCCCAGCTAAGGTTCTGTTTTGAAATCTCCTTGAAATACAAAAAGTCATGAAAATGAGGAAACTGAAAATGCGGGCCATTTTCTGAGGTCCTTTCGGAGTTTGCGTGTGCGGTTATATCAAAATCCATATCGTTTTCTTTAGAAACTTTGCTGACGAGCTAGAGAGACTGTACAGCTCGAGATGTTGTATTGGCTGAAGATGGTGAAAGATTACCTTTTAGAAAGGGAATTGCAACTGCAGGATGTGTCCTCCTACCTCCTCCCACTGGGGTGATGCACTAATGTATGGTGATTGATTATCTAGCTGCTAGGCTTTGCTTGCAAGCTCTGTGCTTGCCAAGTGTAGATGATTATTGCAGCGAATAGATAAGCAAAGCCATTTTTAAGATTTTTAATCAAGACAAGATACTTACGTCATCGCGGATGTGCTTGTCATCACGCGTGGGTTCAATTTCCTAATGATGGCCTTCATTTTTATTATTTATTTGTATTAAGAGGTTTTAAAACATACGTTTGGTTGGTTTTTCTCTGTGTATAAATTTAAATTCATTGATAACACCTCGCGAAGCCTGTTCGAGAGGCTTTCTTGTATATAAAATAGAGGAATATGTGTTGAGGTACAGAGACAGAAAGATCCACCTACATTTTAGTGGAACTATCTCTTTAAGAATCAACCAATAGCAACATAAGCTAAGTTATTGCATGAACCGACAGTGTTGATAAGAGTGCATCAGTCAGAAGTACTGATTGAGATTAAATTGGGAAAAGACAAGTAAAAATTAAATGAATTGAGTTCAGAACTATAATTGGTTGAATTAATTGAGCATAGAGCTATTTCGTCCTTATCAATCTGCTGGTAAGTGATGTAGTGGTTTATAGTGACATGCTGTCTGTCTCGATAGTTCCACCAGAGAAACCGGCTGGATTGAGATGTTTCACCCTGAAGAATTCTGCACACATCAGCTGCGTTTGGAAAAAGGGCGGGAAACACATTTACCCACCAGCTACACTGCAGCATTTCAGTTGTGAGCATATATCTGGTTGCAATTAAATGTGGCTTATTTTGGAACCCTGTCTTTGTTTCTGGCTTTGGTTGCGGTTGTTGGAATGTTCTTCTGTTTTACCAACAGCAAAAACGGGACACAATTCTTCCATCAAAGGGCCCACAATGGGAGCTTTCTCTATGTGCCACGGTCCTTGTTTGACGTGGGAGTGGAGTACGGCCTGAGTGTGAGAGCTCGGAACGACCTCGGAGAGACTGTCTCTGATATGATCCTGCTATCAATCAATAGTATAGGTGAATTCACACGTTTTGAATTTCTGCTCTCATTCCCGTCCTTGCTGTGTCTGTCCCAATTAATCCTTAAAGTTTTTCTTTGTCTTTGCTTTCCTTTTTCTCTTCAGTCATACCCAGCACCCCCAATCATTATGGTAGAGTCTGGTAACGTCTCCCAGACCGCCATATTGCGCTGGAACATCTCTGAATCATGGGAAATATGGAGGACCAAAGTAAGGCTGGGTGGGTCTGCAGGCCACACAGAATTCTGGGTAAGCCTAACAAAGAAGATGTATATTTTGTTGATTAAGACTTTATGAAATATTTGTTGTTAATCAAAATGACTGTGAATTAGAATGACTGTATAATACCTACAGGAATAGCTGTCTGCACGCTCAGTGAACCTCCTCCTCGCGGATGAAGCAGTAGTTCTGGGTGCAGTAATGAGTTCCAGGGTTCAAAATCAAATCCTAGTTCTGTTGACAACAGGCAATGCATATTGTGGTAATATGACATACCATCTTAAATTACCATTCTGAATAGGAAAAAATTAATAATATAGGGGGAAAATAAAATAAATAAACTAGAATGTTTTTTGTGTAGCTGACTGAATGTTGTGAAATTTATCAATGGTGTGTGTGTGCATGTATGGGTATATTTAAATACACACACACATATTCCCCTCCAAAAGAATAGTCATTTTATTGCATGTTCATGATATTTATATTTTAGATGGAAATGTGAAGCAAATGCACAGAATGTTACCCTTTTCTCCCAGCTATTTCTATGCACACACGTAACCATTACATGTGGTAAAATTAATTGCATGTGCGTAAATGGATAATTATGACATTAATACACCAATACTACATCTATGACCATTGACCAGTCACTGTCATCGGTAAGTACGAGGTGTGGCTATTAAATAACGAGACTGGCCTTGTGTAAGTCAAACCCCTGCTCTCATCTCAGCTCACTGTTCAGTGATCCCTTTGAGGACATGTCGGAGACCCTCGTCTACTTCTAGCGACGCGTAATGGCGAACTGAAGATGCAAGCAGATCGAAAATTTTAGGGTTGTTTACGCTTGCCCATTGGTCAACGTATAACACATGGTTCATGCATGTGCGTTGCGGTTCGATTCACATAAGCCCAGTCTCGTTATTGAATAGCCGCACCTCGAATGTATGCAGGGTTCTCAGCGAAATGATGCATACGGCCATTAGTCAGTGGGGTCAGGTCTGTGTGAGGTTTATGTGTTTGTGTTTTCAGGGAAATGAACTCAGTCAGGGTGTGGTCTTGTTGGAGGACCTCAAACCTCTGTCCCGGTATGAGGTCCAAATCAAAGCCTGCTCTATTGGAGAAAAGCCCAAATGCAGCCAATGGAGCCCACCTGTACAGTACACCAGCCCAGGAACAGGTACCTAGTTCCTTATTTGTGATTGGTTGGATAAATGCGGTTCATACGCATCAAATTGTGTGGAACACACATTTACCATATTTCTCTGTTGATCACATTTCTCATATTTCTCAACACTTTATTATACATGACATTTTCCCCTTCTTTCCAGCACCTTCTAGAAAGTTGGATGTCTGGCGAATTCTGAAAGGCATTCAGGAGGACAGAATGCGGACTGTGACAGTGCTATGGAAGGTAAAAAAAACAGCCTTTGGGTGTCACTGTCTAGCCTCAGACATTACCACCGAACGACATTATAACGTAATAGTTTTGCTCTCATCCTACCCCATAATTACCTCCCCCACATGACAGTCAAAACGTGTTCTCACTTAACTGTCATTGGTTTTGTAAACTGTCATTGAGGAAGTTGGTCAAGAGAAAGAAGACTAAAGAGCACACTCTAGTGGGCAAAAATAAAACGACTGGTAAATATGCATGGTGGTGATGAGAAATGGGGATTTTGACGCCACAAATGGATGGACTCTTAACAGTTGAATGAATCCGTGTTTCGCTGTTGAGAATAAGACTTTCTGATTGGTTCAAAGAAGTCTTGTGAGATGATTGACATCTCTCATGGTATCTCCATTCTCTGTGGGGTTCATGAAATTTTCTACCATCATGATAGAACAACCATAAAATACAAATACAGAACTAAACATGTTCAGACTGAAATCTGCATAAACTCAAACTACTCTTATTCTTACAGTGTTTATATGATTATGTTTAAAATCACCATTTGACTGACTTGTATGTGCAGATGTGTTTTGGAAATTTAAAAGAAATCGGTGACTTTTTAAACTTTTTACGCGTTCATTTCTGTGCCGCTCAGCCTCTTCCTGCCGACGACTTCAGAGGTGTGTTGCTGGGCTATGATCTTGAGTATCAGGAGCGAGGGCGGACGCAGGTGGTCACATACCCTGCCAATGCCACAGAGCGCACGCTCCGGGTGTCACCTGACGTGAGCAGAATCGCCGTCCGCGCCATCACGTCTGCGGGGACTTCCCCACCAGCTGAGCTACTCATCGCACAGACAGGTGACCGGGTTCATTGCTGATTTGTGACATAAAAAAAAAAAAGTTTCACCCTCCACTCAGCGCTGTGGTTTCTATCTAGTGGAGAAGATTC
Organism: Albula goreensis; assembly: GCA_022829145.1. NCBI lineage: Eukaryota > Metazoa > Chordata > Actinopteri > Albuliformes > Albulidae > Albula > Albula goreensis. The sequence continues at coordinate 33,074,024 of CM040753.1, forward strand.
TAGTAAAAAAAAAAACCTGCAAGATCTCTCATCTATCCCTCTGGGAGAAAGATGTGTATATTTTCTTGAAGCATTTGTGTTCACCAGCCTATTTTTCAGTTATGAGCGTTCTTATTCAGCAATGAGAACCCAAATTTCTTACAATAGAACATCTAGATCAGATGGACTAGTAACTCAAATGTCAACAGAAGAAGTGGGGTGCTATAGGACCTCTGCAAACACAGGGTGTTTTTTTCGGCAAAGCCCTGTGCGATCGATGCCTATGTATATGTGACTCACCCAGTAGGACTTCCTGCACCTTCTATGAGAGACGTGGTTGCCATGGGTGAGGGCAGCGTCCTGCTGACGTGGGACGCGTACCGCCATCGGGAGGAGGCGGCGTCGGGCTACGTCCTTCAGTGGCAGAGCCGCGCCCATGACATGCAGTGGAAGAGGCTGGCTGCTGAGAACTTCTCGACGCACATCGAAGGTTGGGCCTCAACCCTGCAAACTAGTCGTTATCAAATTTTGTTCCAGGGACCCCTGTGCATGCTGGGTTTTGTTTCTGCCCAGCACTTGACAAATTAAGATTCTCAAAAAAGTTCTATGCTACGTCCTAAAAGCGCACTACGCCCTATCTCTAGCTTTTTGAGTGCGTAGTACACAGTGTGGGTGATTTTTGTCATGCACTATGCCCTAGATGGTACAAGTATATACACTAACAATGGTGGTGATCTGAAGTGTGTGTTTACATGGGCATTGTTGTCCCAGAATGCAACACAAAACGGAAAGGGAGGAAAATTTCAAACAAAATGGAGGACGCAGAAGCATCACCATCAACACTGCTGACACGTTTCGGATAATAAAATACTATCGAGTGTGTTCACTCTTGTACTCTAACTAGTGAAAACACGCACTTTCTAGAATAGTACACAGTGAATATACAATAGCGTGGAGTATGTAGTGCACTTTTGGGACTCGGGGTCAAACTCTGTCCCAGGAGCCCCTTTGCATGCTGGGGTTTGTTTCTGCCAATCACTTGACAAATCAAGTACAATGCAAATAATAGTAATATGTTTATTATCACTTACATACACCATGACCATGTAGCCAATGCCTGTAACCACAGACAAACATTTTACATATTATAGATATAGATCCTCTTATCTGAGTTCCTGCACTGAACTGGCTGATTCTGACACATGTCAGAGTACAGGGGCTAAAGTGTAATGAAGATGCTGATTGGATGTTTTAGGTTTGGAGCCAGGGGTACGCTTTAACATATCCCTGTATGCAGTAGTTTCCATGGGTACATCCATCCCTGCCACTTGCCAAGCCTATTCAAGAGAAGAGAGTAAGTTCAAAACATTTTCATGACTGTTTTTTTTTTTTATAAACGGTGACTGAAACTTGCAGTCTTCATTTGTGTAAATGGTTAGCAAATAAACCAAAACCTCTCTCAGCCCTGTTTGTGACTAAATAATAAGTTAAAAAAAGAAAAGGTAATGAAGACAGGCTACATATTTTAGAATTAGAAAGCGCAATGGAGATGTGTAGTTAGACATAATCACTTCCCAAAAACAACCACAGCGCTGTTAGAAACCTGTTAATCATTTGTATAGCTGGTTCAAAAGCCTAAATATGAGAACAGTGGACTCCTATCCAGGCTTCAGTCATTCTGTGTATTGTTTTTTCACTTCTGTTTTGTAATACCAGTAAAGTGGTGGAATGTTCAGCTATAAAATATGAAATAATTTGTTCTTGTCATGATCTTAACATTTTATTAACTGTTTTTAATGACTCGTATAATGTTACAGGAGATGCATAGTCCCTCAAGCACACGTTGTTTGAGACTGGATCATGAATGTGGCCTAAATCCTAGACAAGACTAGCTAACCTTTGTGTGATTAAGTCAGAACATTTGTATACCATGTACACATTTGGCAAATGAAGAAGCAGACAGACCACAAGATGGTATTGTAATTTTCGCTACCACATGCAAAACTTGTGGACAGTGCTTCAAATCTCTTCATTCACTTACTGAGGTTTGTAATAATGCAATGTGCCTCAGGGCCGCTCTCCGGGCCCAAACCGTTGTTGCAGAAAATCGAGGCGACCCGCATTTTCATCGAGTGGGAGGAGCTTCGGTTGGACCAGCGGAGAGGTTTCATCAAAAGCTACACCATCTACATGAGAAAACATAGCACTGAACAACGACGTGAGTGTGAAAGCATGGGAAAGTGCATGTATGTGACTGTGGTGTTTCTGTGTGTTTATTGCGTGTGTGTGTGTGAGTGAGTAAGAGAGAGAGAGAGTGTGAGAGAGTGAACTTGCACAGTAAACCTGAATCTCTGAACCTTTACGTTTGCTACCTGTGCTTTATTGCACACCGCACAAACCCACAGACCAACGACAGGGTTTTTCACTTCTTACTGAAAATGTTCTGCCATTTCCAGTAACTCATTTCTAGTTCCCCTCTGAATCATCAGAATGAAAATCAAGCGCCGTGTCGCTAGGTGGCTCCTCTCCTATGGCGACACTTGTCACAGCGCCCTCTAGTGTATGAACAAGGCAAAAGAAAGCAACATGGTTGCAAAACAATGGCCACATAGCTAAATACTGGGTTTTATACATGTAAAAATATGGTTACGAACAGCCTCAAAAGTTGTGTTTCAGGTAAAGTCTGTAATGCATAACAGCTGTGGTTTCTTCAACGAGTATCAGAAATCTCCCGATCCATTTTTTTCTACACCACTGAAGGATGTATAGAGACATGCAAAAAGTAAATAGACACCCTTAGTTTTATCAAACACTGTTGGTGTCTGTTTACTTCCTGCATGTCTCTGTATTCCAGCGGAGCTTTTTCATGGGCAAAGAGTACCCTGGATAAATAGAACATATGTGCCACAGGTATCTATAACAACCAGGCCTGGCGACAGCGGCATGGTGCCTTTGACACCGCACAGGGCTGTGGCAAGTGAAACAGAAGCTAAATTTAATCATTTGCTGTGAGAACAACAGGAAGTAGAGGCAGAAACGGAAGATGTGTGGCTACATGTGCACGCTCGTGAAACTGAAAAAAGGAGTTACATGCTTTCAACATACCCTCTTCTCTAAGTCACTCTCTTGCCCGAGGCCCCATGTTGCTCTCACAAGCGTTACAGTGCTAACATGATGATAAAGTTCCACCGTGCCAGTGATAGACAATTACTGAATACTGAAACATGTACTGATCATCTTGAGTTTAAAACAGGCCCTTTCAGATTGAATTGATCACATTCATTCTGTTAGTCATCTTAGTGTAGTTCTAAATATTAGATGCGGAAGGAGAAAAAGTAAGCTCTCATTTTGCCTTACGTTTCTTTTCTGCTTGTGACTCATATTGAATGTAGTACTTTGGGAGCTGAAAGGGTTGACAAGACACACACACACACTTTTCTTTCGGTAGACTGAAGACCCATCTCTCCAGACTGCACTTCGCCTTACCAACCCTAACCCTCTTTAACTGCCCACCTATATATCATTTATTTGTTTTCGACATTGCAGTAGTGCGTTAGCTTGATGACAGTATTTTTTGGTAATGCTAAACATTGGGTCAGCTACTTTGCAATGCTTCTCTTTGCACATTACTTTGTAATGAACGTGCTTCACTGCGCCTTAGCTGAGATGCTACTACACCTTCATATTCCTGGTATAAAAATGATGTTCCCTACTGTGTGTGCAGGTCTGCATCAGATCATCTGCCCTGTGCCAAAAACGACATGCAGTTGAATGTAATGCAATGCCTGTCAGTTAGTAGCACGATGAAGATTAAGTGAGCAACTGAAAAAATGCTAAAGGTTCTTTGCCTTTGCTCTCCGTGTCTTCTTAGTCATGCGAGCGGGCTCTATGTCCAGGCAGATGTGGTTGGACGATCTGGATGATGCCTTTGACCTTCACATCTCCGCCTCCAACTCCGCTGGAGAGGGTCCTTTGGGAGAGGGGGTCTTCTGCCAGCTCCAAGGGTCCCCAAAAGGTCAGCAGCAACCCACATCTTCAGTCAGTTTATTTGTCTGTGGTCACCTTCATCCATTATGGCTCCACTCTGTCCACCTGTTTGTGTTCACCTTCATCCATTGTGGCTCCACTCTGTTCACCTGTTTGTGTTCACCTTCATCCATTATGGCTCCACTCTGTTCACCTGTTTGTGCTCACCTTCATCCATTATGGCTCCACTCTGTTCACCTATTTGTGTTCACCTTCCTCCATTATGGCTCCACTCTGTTCACCTGTTTGTGTTTACCTTCCTCCATTGTGGCTCCACTCTGTCCACCTGTTTGTGTTCTCCTTCATCCATTATGGCTCCACTCTGTTCACCTGTTTGTGTTCACCTTCATCCATTATGGCTCCACTCTGTCCACCTGTTTGTGTTCACCTTCCTCCATTATGGCTCCACTCTGTTCACCTGTTTGTTCACCTTCATCCATTATGGCTCCACTCTGTTCACCTGTTTGTGTTCACCTTCCTCCATTATGGCTCCACTCTGTCCACCTGTTTGTGTTCACCTTCATCCATTATGGCTCCACTCTGTTCACCTGTTTGTGTTCACCTTCCTCCATTATGGCTCCACTCTGTCCACCTGTTTGTGCTCACCTTCATCCATTATGGCTCCACTCTGTTCACCTGTTTGTGTTCACCTGTATCCATTCATACTTTCACACTACACCACAGATATCAAAGGTATGCTGATACAAGACCAGAGGGGAAATAAAATTAGCATTCAATGTTAAATGTTCTTTTTTTTAATCAGTGCAGTCTTATAAAATTGTAGCTTACTGAATGGAACGATCAGTTAATATGTTGCTCAGCACTGGATTAGTATATTGTCATTTAATTTTGAGTTTGTGGAAGCCGTGCCTTGTCACTCTGCTCCTGTAAATACCTGGTTTGTGTCAATAGTGCATTGCTGGTTGTAACAATGTTTCTCTAAACCCACTGTTCCCCAGATGGCTCAAGCACTCAGCTTGTCCTTGTGATCGTTGTCCCTCTGGTGTTTCTGGCTAACCTGATGTGGTGGGACTGTGTCCAGAGAAGGTAACCAATTAAAACAAAGCTTCTACATTTCTGACTGTTTCATTTGTGCCAATGGTCTGCTAACACCCACCAGCCCAGCCAATCAGGTGCCCACAGTCCCTTCGGGCATCCTCCTCCGGGTCATATCTGCGCAAACTCAGGGGCTACTTTGTAAATATGACTGGGCATTCCAAACAGAAGAGAAAAAGTGTGAAAAACAAAAAAAAACAATCTACTCGGGAGCTGGGTGGCACATCCTGTTAAATCACTGCTCTAGTCTGTGGGCGGGGCCAGCGGTGACTTTAGTCAACAGCCCTTTGGGGTGTAGCATTGTCAAATGAAAGGGGCTTGCTTTGCCATAAATATTAATATCCAACAGCAGAATATAAGTCTGCCTTAATGAGCTTCTCAGATATATACTAACTCATCATAAATCTGAAAATGGCATGTTGGGGGGTCTCTTGAATTGTGGGATAGATGGTGTGTCCATGTTTGCATGTAGCCGTGATTTCTCCCCCAAAAGACAAGCCAGCCAAACGTCTGAACACTGACGAGAAATAACAGAAATGATTTCGAGTGCTGTTGGGAGGTTTCAAATACAATGTTTGGTTTGATGAAACTGAGAATAAAAAAGGAGGGAGGGTTTTTTTTTTCGTTATGACATTGTTTTCACCTTTCAGGATTAAGAGGACATGCACAACTTTTGGACCTTACTGGTTGTTCGAGGAATTCCCCAACGTTGACAACAGCACCGCCACACAGCTCCTGCAGGTAAACGGCCTTGCTAAGCTAAGGAAGTGTGCGAAGATACGGATAACAGCTAACGTTCTCCCTCACCGAAAGGGAGGGCGCCCTTCAGCTGTGGTTGTGCAGTTGCTAACTAACAGTCAGCAGAAGCTGCTTCGCCTTGAAAACGTCATTTTAAGTGACGCTTGACATTATCGGAAGCAAGGGCCGCGGCAGTAATGCATGCCTTTGCTAAAGCAGCAGCATCGTATTGCTCTGCTCGTTGAGTTGACTGTTAATAGCTGACCACAAATTGCCGTTAGCTGGAAATATTGACTTCACTGATAGATGTGTTGAGAAGTTCTATCTTACTGATAGATCGCAATGTTTCAGCACGGAAGGCCATGACTCAGATGTTCTTGAGATACCCAATGCTCTGTTTTGTGTCCCATTTTATGTAGCATCTTTGGGTTATGCAAATGGAGAGAGATGCAGCATAAAAGCTTCTTTTCTAGAACTGGCTGCTTAGAAGCACGTTATTGCATTAGAATCACTACTGGCCGCTGAGTCTCGGCTTGAACTGATTTCAAATGCTCATACATCCATATATAGATAGAAAAGAGTGATTCTTTTATATTGTAGTGTATCATGTTTTGTAAGCTTGAATGATTGACTTGCACATATATTTTCTTGCATTGATGTGGTGTTTTTGTGTCTGATTTTAACATCAAACTTTGATGTCTTGTATTTTGCTGCCATCCTATTCAGCTGTCCCTCAAAAACCGGTTTTATCTCAAGGGAATACCTTCTTAAATGGAAGTTAATGAATAAAATATGAATAGTTTAGTGTTCAAAGCCTGCTGTGGTCATCTAAGCCGAGCTTTCTTTAAAAGCACGTGTCCGTAACACGTCCTTCTGTGATTTCTCCCTCAGGAGAAGGAGAGGAATAACTCGGACTCCTCCTGGCGGTCTGTGTATGAGGATCCCCCCATCACTCCAGTTGAGGATGTCCCCGCGGAGGGAACGGACTGGCACCCAGACACGCGAGTGGAGGAGAGGGCCGGCGTCGGAGCAGGAGGGACGCCATCACCCATGGAAGCGGAGATGGGCGCGATCCTGGAGGAGGAGCACGCATACAGACCGCAGATCGCCACTGCGGAGGACGTCGACTACACGGAGGAGGAGGATAATCCGTGGGGATTCCCGCCGCACCCGGGGGACGCCGTGATCCCGGAGGACGCGGCGTACAGCCCGCACACGTCCGGGCTCCTGAGAAACTGGCTGTGCGACGTAAACCAGGACAGTGGATGCCTCCATTTCAAAGGCCCGTCACAAACCCTCCTCGCAGTGAGGTCCTGGCAGACGGAAGGCCTGGCGGGGCCCAGCAACGGCCCGGAGGACCTCCACCTGGGGCAGACCCTGTTGCCGGACCATCTGCTCGGCTGCCTGAGGGGCGCCGTCACCGAACCTCCTCCCAGCACCTCATACTTCCCAGAGGGAATCATGCTGCACGTTGCTCAGAACAACGGCTGACGTTGTCATGACGTTGACATGAACGGAATAAGTTCACAACGTACAGATGCAGTAACGGCACAGCCATCCGTATGGATGCGTATCGGTTGTGGCATCCCTAGCAGCGATGGACAAACTTCGCCTTAACCGGGATGGCTTCCCGACACTTTATATATACATATACGTATCTCCAGCATTATCTCTTTTTTCTGATATGAAACACGTTGATTATGATGAGTGGATTGTAATGTTTGTTATACTGTATATCAGATTTTGCAGAAACTTTATTCATATTTAATCCAGATACCATATGGAACATGGTAAATTGTTGCCTTTTTATGGTACTTTTGTTTTCTTCATATATATATAATGAATTGGGTGCTAGGGGCCATTTGATTCCTTTCTGAGACTTGGCTTTAGCCTTCTGAATCTTTGTGCAAAATAGTGGGGCAGTCTGTAGTCTAGTGGCCATGACTGGGACCCTTGAGGTCGGTGGTTCAAGCCCCAGTCCAGCTACCGCAAGAACACCATTGCTGTTGGGCCCTTGAGCAAGGCCCCTAACCCCACATTGTTCCCAGGGGGGATTGGCCCTTGGTTAGCCTAATCAACTGTAAGTTGCTAATGACTATAATGTAATGTAATTATACACAACACTGGAATACATTTCAGTGCTCAAAAATCAAAAACAATAGCTCTTAGTCTGCAGTCTACACACACCAATCCATCTGCCCCCAGAGAGTTTTCATCATGAAGACTAATCTGAAGTAGATGTCATTACGACCTTGTTTGAACACGCTCATGTATTTACCTTACGGGTAAATGGTTAAACTCAACTTTACTGACATCAAATAAAGGACCTGAAAAACACTTACTGGAACTCGACACTTTGACTCGTGTCAAACTAGTTGTGTTGTGTTCAGAATGTTTACATCTGACAGCTGTCTAGAAAAAACTTCCCTGTCTGAATTAGTTGTGTTCCGAATGTTTACATCTAAGAACTGTCTAGAAAAAACTTCCCTGTCTGAATTAGACCTTTCTGAAGGGAATGATATTAATAGTAGCGCTATGACTCAGTGGTCCAAGACAGCGCATCTCTGTGTTTAGCCATGCGAGCTAACAGCGTGCCCTTTGGTAACACCTGCGCAGCAAAGCCGTTTTCTCTGCTTCCTGAGGAGCTCTTTTCACTTAACATTAGATGGAATTTGAAGTGCGAATTAAAATATTTTGACCGCTAAACAATTACAATTCAAGTTTTCAATTTGAGAAAATGTCAATGGGTCTGTTTTAGTAGCCGTCATAAAATTACCATGCATCTGAAATCGACTAAAATGTGTATTTCCTATGTATTATGTTCCATGTATGTGTTATCCAATATCAAGGGTAAATCAGTCTCTAAACCAGCTCAAACGTCAACAATTTGAAAGTGTTTTTCTAAATTTGAGTCAGATTATGCATATTAGGTGGAAGCTATACCTTATCAGTTCTAGACTATTCACTAATGTTGCATTGATAAGGAGAATCTGAGACCTTCACCTTTGAGGAAACATAACAGAAACACGGGTATCGCTTTCAAGGTATATAGGTCTGTTTTGCAGGTGGCAAGGAAATAATTTCATATCATATAAAAGTACATTCAAAACATGAATGCAGTTAATTTAAACTGGAAATGGATTTTGCACGTGTGCATGTCCTGCAGATGCGCAGGTGAAAATAATTAGTTAACACTGGGAAAATACCGCTCACTATTTTTATTTGAAAACGAGGCTTAAAATACAAATGGTTCGGTATTTTGCATACATCAGTGAAATGATGTTGTATGAATGTTAATGTAAATCTTTTATACCCTTCTCCGAAGATGTCACCACAGGTTAATGAACCCATTATTGTGAATTCCCAAACAGCTTCTGTTTTCTGGTTGGGTATTAATCAAGAATTTAAAAGAAATGAAATAGCCTATTTTTCAGTGAAGAACACAGCAATAACCACTGCGGATCTGGAAGTCCTTTCTGCAGTTTTCCTCTGAAGACAAAAGGTTCATGTTATAAAGGGAAAAGAAAGAGAAAGTAATTTGGGAATTTCCCTTCTAATTGGCAAAATTTTATGAATGACTTTCCACAGCCTACAATATAATATGAAGAATCGGCCATTTTTAAGAGCTTCATTTTATCCTAACAAAAAAGAAAATAGTATCACAGTTGCAACAGTAGACCCTTCTCTTAACTTGTCTTTGAATGTGTAATAACACCGTTCTAATCCAAATTGCCTTTACAATTCTTCAATTGCACTTGTATATATTTACGACCAACATGGTAAGAGAAGATAGGAATTGATGATTAATTGTAAATAATATGAATAATATGAAGATCAAACGTTATGTTCCTGTTTACCTCGGCGCAAGCGCCCTCAGAGGGGGAACTAAGAATGGATTAAATACTGAAATGTCATCAGCAGCGACTCACTTCCATTTCAGAAGAGCAAGCGCAGAACACGCGCTCATGTAGCCTAACCACAGAGGGGACACGCACCTACTGCCAGCAGTATCACGAAGGACTGTTTAAATATTATAATTAGGTTATTGTGCGAATATATAGGTCAATTTGAAACAATTCCTACCGTTAGCAATGACAACAAAATGGATCTCAGAAGTTTTGGACACTATTTCACAGGATAAGCTTGGTAAGTATAGCATCTTCACATTACACACTTGCGTATGGCGGTTGGGGCACACAAGTGTATTATATTACTATCTCTGAATTATCACTCTTTGCATTTGATAGTTACATTACGAATGTCAGAATAAGTATACCACGTACAATATCAGTATCGTTGGTTTTAATACAAGTTACTTTAATGATATTCCATTTTGTGTTTTCACGTAAATACAGACACAAAATTTTGTATTTTAATTCTAAACATTATAATTTGCTCCTCTGAGTCCTTCATTATTGCCTGATGGAGAGAGTACAACTTTCTAACTTTGATCATATGTTTGAAGGTACACACTGTGTGGTTTTCAAAAACAATTCTAGCGTCAGTATGGGTCGACCTAAAGCGATAGAGAGGACCGCACAAATGATCATGTAACCTACCCCCAACACATAAAGATTCTACGGAGTGAAATCGTAGGACCAATGCCTCCCCTTTGTGGAAGTCTGCCAATTTTTACATTGGTGACTCTGCTTTGTGGCATTCCAGCAGCTACAGGTGAGATACACACTATCTGCAGCTTTATGTTCCCTAATTTAATGTAGGAAATGTTTGAGGAAACGTGAAAAAAACGTGTTTGCTGAAGGACAATATTCCAGACTTGCCTGAACGATATATAGATGTACTTACTTAAGGTGTCTTTATTCTGTGAGCTCATAGGAGTATCCTTTTATCAACATAATTTAATCTCACTTGTCACTTCACCAAGTCACTATTTTGCCTCGTATAATTATGTCATTAGCGTAACTGGCAAAGAGCCAACTTATACCATTGCATAATAATTTTGTGATACTTTTATTATGATAATGCTGTGATAATAACATTTTTAGTTTACATCCCAACATTGTGAATTTTGTATCGTTTTTCAGGAGGAAATCCCTGTACTGCGTACTCTGATGTTGGTACTGTTGTCCAGTTGGGTGCAAGCTTCCATGTATACTGCATTTTTAACATGACTATCAAGGACCCTTGCACTGGCAAGAAGTCTATTCATATCAACAAAACGGAGATTGAGTCGCGCACTACCAGTGCGGACCCTGGCACTACAAAGTTATTTGCCAAAGTGGCAAATATTACTGGAAGCAGTGTCCTCGCCTGCAGGTGTATCACTGCTTCTAATAACCCAGATATCTGTGGAATCGATCTCAGCGCTGGGTGTAAGTATGGTTGTTCACAAATACGAATATTATCAGTTGTGATTGGACAAAAAGTAGGGCAATTAAAGAAGTATAGGAGGTCTGTTACCCTGACATTTCACCAAATGTGAGTTTTGGGCAGGGATCGTGAAAACCAGAGTATGGTTTGTGGACCATGAGGAAATGCGGGTGTGAAGAGCTAAATTTCGCACAGATGCAAGTCCTTCTCCTAAACTATTCAGGGTAGCATCTGACCAGGGTCTTTGCCAACGCATGCAGTGCGTGAGAATGTTATGTTCAGCCAAGCTCGTACGTTACACCGTTATGTGCGTCTGTTTGATCTGTCTTGGAGACGTGCGTGTTTAAGTGACTTGTGATCGTCTTTCAGACCCGCCCCTTCAACCTCAGAACCTGAAGTGCGTTCAGAAAGGGGAAAATGGAAATGTGACTTGCTCATGGGAAAAGGGAAGGGAGACCCGCCTCAGTACCTCATGGGAGCTGTGGTGAGTAAATCGGGAAAGGACGCGATCGGTGTCGCAGGCTCGCAGACAGCGGTCGCTTTTAAAGCATAAGTTGTGAGCTGTGTTGCGCAGCTCGTTACGGTTTGCTGCGGGTGTCACCGATAGCCTTTTTCGCTGCAAGGCCACTGCGCCGGGGTACGAGCTGCTCGCTGCCTTCGACAACTTGAGGCCGACTCATTTCGCATGCTCATTTTGCATGAGCAACTGTCCTGACTGCTGATTGCGTGACTATGTTCGTTTCAGGGTGAGGACAATCGCTCCTAATGGCGCAGTAGAGGTGAGGTCGATTCCAGGAAATGGTTCTGCAAATTTCTCCGTCTCCCAGCCACAGGCTCAGTACTTTGTGTGGATCAATGAGTCAAACAGTCTCGGCTCTGTGGTCTCCAAGCTCCTCAGCTTCTCACTCAGTGACATTGGTAAGCTGACTTAGTGGTCTAAAACAGATGAAGCATTTATCATATCAGTAGTTGACTAACTGGCGCTATATTCTACTGTATAAAACTGAAATATTTACGAAATTGGAATCTCTGGATGACCCTGCAAAGTCTAAAGGCATCAGCCTTATCGGTGTTAGCATCGATATTAGATGTAGATAAGACTAGGTTGCTTGTTGCTTACCCCAAACTCCTGTATCGCTTTCTGTTTACAGCCATGCCCTTGCCCCCAGTTATTAGAGAGTTGGAGTGCTCAGCTAGACGCTGCGCGCTCCACTGGGATCGTAGACAGGGCCCCCTGCTCATGCAGATCCGGCATCGGGAGACCCAGGGAAACTGGACCACCCGCCAGTTCACTGTAAGCACTTCCCGCCAAGCAGAAAAACAACCAAGACATGTCGTTCTCTCTAGTATTTTTAAAAATGTATTTCATTTTCAAGTTTTTTCGTGCAGCAGAGAAACCACCCTCTAATTTGGCATTGTTTTGTGCATGAATGTCCCAACAGAATATGAAGAGGGTTAGATTGTTGACCGTGTGTTTAGTGTCAGGTATTATCTGCCCTGTCTGTTGAAGATTTAAGGATCAATCCCATACCGAGTACATGGGAATGGTGTGCGTTGTATCTTTTCTTCAGTATTAGATAATAGACAAATCGGTGGGCGAAGTTTCAGCTGTAACCTGGCATCCTGTCCAGGTGCTGTCACTAAAACAAGCCCCAACCCCAAGAGCCGATGCTAGATATGCTAATACAGTGAGAAATCTTTACAAATCGCCGAATTCAGCTCTTGGTGTTACTCCAATTCGTCTACCTAGTGGTTTGGTATCACCCAGTTTGCGATGCCAAGCTTGTGGTCTGTGTTTGGTGCAATGTCCTACTTGAGTTTTCAATGTTTGGAAATGTGGTAAGCGTAGGGTATGCCTTCCTTATCATGCCAGATGCTCTTGGCGTACACTCTCAGCTTGAGGGAACCCCTCGCTAATTCTACTAAAACACTGAGGTTTTGTACTAGGTCCGTTACTTTAACCAGAACTCAGTGGTCTAGCTTGTATTTCAGCCTACTGCTGCTTGACTAGTAGACACAGACGCCTTCCTAAATGCTGAGTTGCAAAAGCAGAAGTCAGAGAGGGTTATCTTGATCTGGGCTACACTGACACACAAACCCTCGTGTTTAAGGTCAAAACCAACCGCAAGACCTCCTTGCAATTCAGAAGCAAAACGATTAAGATCAGGAGTATTTTAAGATCGCCATTCACCCTTGCCTACATTCATAGCCCAACCTTAGACAAGTCATGCTCTCCTGTAGATCTGGCTGCTTGTTTTTGATGTGGTGTGCGCTACTGTTCAACAAAGGGGAATGTTTATGTCCGGCAGGCTAATTCCAACAGCACCTGGGATATCACTGACCTGCAGCCTTTCACAGAGTATGAGGTACAGGCCAGATGCAAGCGAATTCCAGAGAGAGGCATATGGAGCGATTGGAGCGTTAGCCTCACCACCTGGACTGACGAAGAAGGTGACTCCACACTGTTTCTCTTCGACAGTTTACTGCTGTGACAGTCTAGACCGGATACACTTATAAAAAGAAGAACCAATAAATGAAGAACCTTGTATGAAATGATGGTTTACCTAAATCCTTGTGTGAGAGAAGATGCCCCCAGCTGACTTTGCACGCTTACATACCTTAAGTAGGATAAAAGAAAAGGTCTGGGAAAGTACTCAACTCAAAACCAAACCGATTGTGTGAGATTGATAGTTTCCTGTCTGCCTCTCAGGGCAGGGGTGTGTTTAGATTAGCATACTGTTGGTATGGTTGGAACTAATGAGACAAATCATCCGTAAGTACAAATTTGGACCAGGGTCATGGTTATCTGTTCTGTGAGATGTTTAATCAAGCTGCCATGACCTTCAGAGCTCCCCTACATCACAGCTCCAGTGCACATGGACTGTGGCCCAGCGAGTCTGTCTTCTGGGCTTGAAACATGTGCCGTAGTTGGTCACATCAAGCCGCCTCGTGCGTAGGCTTCTTGTGGGTAGAGAAAGAAATTCTCACCACGATGTGTAGGTGGTGATTGTAGGCAAAAAAGCCGTGTAGCAGTGTAAAGCAGACTTCATACGCTCAACTACGGACATGTTTGCTTTTGGAACTTCGCTCTGTAGTTTCTGAGTGAAGATGGATTTCGTTTATTCGGTTTCATTGCATTTACGTGTGACACTTTGAACAAGTGAGGCAGTGAGACTCTCAAAGTCACAAAACATAAAAAAGCAGCAAAAAAACAGTATAAAAGCAGTTGCATGAAAAAAGAGATGAAAGACAGCTTCAACTGTCAGCTGCACTAAAATCTTTGCACTCAAAGGTCATTCACGTCTTATGTGACACAAACAGTTAATTTCTAGGAACGTTAGTCATGGCTTAATTTAGATCTTAATGTCAGTTGAGCAATCAAGCAAGGAATATAGCAATGAGTGGACGTTATCAACATTATCTGCAGGTTGTCAGAACAATGAAACATCTGTCTCTTAGAAACTTTCACTCCACAACTGCTGTCATTTTTACTCCATGTGGTCCAACGACAGATGCTACAACACACTAAAATAACAGCGTTCATCTGTTTAATAACATTTAATAACATTTTAATAACCTGCTTTGTTGCAGTACCACTTAAGAAGTTGGATATATGGTACTCCAAAACGCTCTCCCAGTCACAGTCTGGATCGTTTAACATCTTCTGGAAGGCAAGTATTCCCATGGTTTTCTGAAGTTATTATATAGCACACTTCAGACCTTTTCTAAATTGTGTCTCACTGGTAAAACATGAGTTTTATGTGTAGATTTTAATGTAGTCTTGGTACGATGAGAATGTGAATGCTTAAATGAAATTCCAGATGAACTTCCCATCCAAACGATTCTTGGAATAAAACCTCATATTTACTGTGAAATGCGGAACCTTTGATAGACCCTTTGATCGGTGGTCACACCTTGGTTTGGCGGTTAATGCTTCCCTTAGCTAAAGTTCACATGGTCTCTCTGTGGCGATGAGTCAGGATTGCACATCC
Source organism: Albula goreensis (assembly GCA_022829145.1). Lineage (NCBI taxonomy): Eukaryota > Metazoa > Chordata > Actinopteri > Albuliformes > Albulidae > Albula > Albula goreensis. The sequence goes on from CM040753.1 coordinate 33,089,146, forward strand.
AGCCAGATAGGTGTGAATGTTCTTCAGGACCTTTGTGTTAGAGTGAAACTAAAGCTACTCAGGCAGAGTTTCATTTTACAATAAAACAGTGACACTCTTAGAAGAAAGGCATGCTAACATGCTAATGCTAGCTTGGACTAACCTCATTTGGACTAAAGACACGCACACATCCGTGAAAAAGGAGACTGTGAAGTACGCCTCATTTGAGTAGGTGTGGTAGGTGTGGTCTAGAAAACGTTTTTAGAATTCCCAATTTTCACTTTGTGTCCAGGCTTTTACATAAATACTGATTATGTTGCGGATGGCGATAGTCATAATTATCTTTATTATAAATTCTATGCAATGTATGGTTTCACAGGGACACTCTTGATTATATAATTCCTAAAAATGTTGCACTCTTCAAAACTGCTACAATTATTAAACTTTTACATGACCATAACATGCTACAAAGTGCATACCAGCTTAATTTTGTAGGTTTTGGAAATGTTTGTTCATGATGAAATCACGTTGATGTCGAATAATTTTCAAATATTTTCGTTCAAAATTTGCAGGAGCCAGGGAAGTCTGAGGCAGGAGGGAGGATTATGGGATACAAGCTGGAGGTTGATGATGAGCTGAAGGGCAACAACACACAGTACCTCAGTTACAGCAGTGCTTGCTGGGAAATCACCTGCACTCGCTGTACTGTCACACTCTCTGTCTACAACAGCAAAGGACACTCACCCCCGGCCAGTATGACCTTACCCCTTCTGGAAGGTAAACTCCCATTTTGACTCAGTTTTCTCCGTGCCCAGAGATGGCTGCCCTTAAAATAGTTAATATAGCGCTGCAGACTTCACACTTTTTTTTGTGCTGGGTACAGCTTTTGGACGTGAGAGGTGACACGCACAGCTAAGAATGTAACCGCTTCCCATCTGCTGCTTTTAAGAATAGCAAGAAATAAATATGCATTTTAATTAAAACATGGCCATCTGATTAGCTGTTATTTAGTCCATTATGGCAGCCGCATGAAAAAGAGTGCGACTCTCCTTCTGTTCTCTGTGACTCTCCCTAGACCCTGCCTTGGCCCCTCAGAATATCCGGTGGGAAAAGCATAGTGACAGCAGTATCGCCATCTCCTGGAGGCAACCCGCTACTGCAGAAGTTGTGAAAGGGTACCTGGTGGAGTGGTACCCAGCAAACAGGAAGCAGCAGGGGTTTATGTGGAAGAGGGTTCATCAGAAAATAACCGCTCATAACCAGCTCAAAACCGTCATCAGAGGTAAGTCCCCCCCGCTACATTCGGTCGAACGGAAACCTGACGCACGCAACGGCGTGAAATAACGCTTCTCTGTTGTGTCCCCTCCCACAGAGAACATCCAACCCACCGAATGCTACCAGGGTGGCGTGTATGCCCTATATGAGAGAAAAATAGGAAAGAAAAGTTTCACGGGCGTGTCCACGGTGGACGCAGGTCAGACAAGAGCTGTGTGTTCTGTGGCACAGTATATTCATTGCTTATTTAACCTTCCTTAGAACGCATTTATGATATATGTGTTGTATATCACTGATATGGAGTAAGAATGTGTTTTTGTGTATATAACTGTTCCTGTGTGTGTGTAGAAGGGTGGGGTGAGGGTTTAATTTGTTTGATGTTGTGTTTCTGCAGATATTAATTATCAATCGCAGTTTGTTTTTGTGCAGTGTTGTTATCCACTGTATGTGTGTTTGTGTGTCTGTGTGACTCGCGATGTCTTGTTGTAATGACGTATAATTTGATGCTGTGATACTGCGTAGGTGGTGTATGTTCGTAGGTGGATTTACAGTTCGGTTTTTGGGTGAAATGTACTTTCTACTGTAGATTGATGTGATTTATCATGTGAGATCATTTGCCTTGCGTAATTAGTAAATTAGTAAATTCTGGTGGTGAAGTGATACCGTGTGACACGTGTGTGCGGTTCTGTGTTATATTCAGTTCCGACCCAGGGCCCGATACTCACCACGGTAAAGGCGGAGGACGGCAGAGTGACCTTGACCTGGACAGCGATCCCGTGGGAACACCAGAGAGGCTGTCTAAAGAAATACACCATCTACCTTGAAAGGACAAGGGACAAGAACATTCAAATTTTTGGTAAGGGAACATTACTGGATATACCGGATTCCTCTTTTTAGGGAACAAAAATAATTTGGCTGGCACCCATAACATTGGTGTTCTGGAGAGGTACGACTGGCAAAAAAAACACAAAAGTTGTATTAGCACTGTTGCTTTTCTTTAGCACTGAGTGGATGTAATGGAGGTAAGGTATATTGAGTGTCTTTATAATTCATCACACAGTTAATAACTGTTTTACAAAAGGAAGAAATAGGCGCGCCCCAGTAGCTCATCCGGTAGAGTGCATGCAACATAAGGCCAGGCCTTATGGCAGCGGCCCAGGTTCGAATCCGGCCTGGGCCCTTTGCTGCATGTCCTCCCCTCTCTCTCTCTCTCTGCATTTCCTGTCTGCCTCTCTACTGTAACTGCCAATAAAAGTGGAAAAATCCCCCAAAAAAATCTTAAAAACAAAAGGAAGAAATAGACAGTAGGAAAAGAAAATAAGACTAGATTACTGTATAAGCAATAACAGTTGACAGCAAGCTGTGGCAGTACACTGCTTCATCGCCAATGTGTCTGGCAGAAAGTTCTTGCGCAGAACAAACAACAGAGTGCTAACAATGTGCCATGGCAAAATCACATTCATAAGATGTGGAAACAGTCCTTATTAACCAGTGTGCAGTCACACCTAAAAAAAAACTAAGTGTACCTGAAAATAAATTAGGCTATTTATGGATATATCACAAGCCCACTTGCTCGATGGGCCAAATCGGCGTGTGCCAGTTTTATTCCGCACGCTGCTCTTTCAGTTTCTGCTAGATGGTGCCAAATGTGTTTTTATCCTGAAGATAAGGCCAGTAGTACGAAATAATATTCTTACATTCTTCATAGAAAGTCCAGTTATTCTGCTGTCATCTCCAGCTTACGCTTATTTTCAAGAATTTGAATTTGAGTACTTGAAATTCTCAACCATTTGACTTGCAACACATGAGTGGTTTACAACATATAATGCAGAACATATATATATGTAACATTTGCAGGCCGGTACTGTAGATGTGGTGTTATGGCTTATGGTCAATCTATGTTTATCGATCTGCTGCTGACTGGAGTGAATGATTTGCATGCGAGTACGAGGCTTTGTTTTTTCTGAACGGGCACATCGAAAAGTTGTGCGCAAGGGTGTGTTTTCCAAGACAGACACAGCGGGCATCGTATTACTGTAGTTCCGATGATTACTTTTATGTATGACCCACACCCTCAAAGACGTTTCTTAACTTATGGGAAGTGCTGGCGGTAACTGTGTTGGAAAAAGACTGCCCAGCCCTCACAAAATGGAGAACTGCAAGCAGTGTAAGAGTCTGGCTGCTATCCCTACCGTAGCACAAAACGAAAGAGTGCTAACAGTGCACCCTCAAAGGGTAAAAAGTGATGTAGTTTGTGTGAAGAGTTTGCTACAGCGAAGACAGCAGAGACCAAAGACTGGGTTGTGTTCTAGGTCTGATGGCCCCGTATAAGACAAATCACAGCATTAGCCCTGACCTGCAGCCTGGAGAGAAGTACAACCTGTCTATGACCGGCTGGACGTCCGCAGGGGAGGGGCAGAGAAGCAGCACTTGGCCCTTCTTCTACCCACACCGTGAGTCTGCATCTGCTTTTAACAAGCCCGCCACCTGACACCCACCGCGCAAACCAAGCTAATCCACAGACATCTCCATTCATGAATGTAGAAACACAAAATAAAACACGGAAGAGTTGCAGATTCATTACTGTATCGCTTTAAATTGGTCTTCCTTGTGCATCTTTGAAATATCCTGCAGGAAACAAAGAAAAGTTTTCTCTCCTGATCGTTTGTGTCTGTATATCTTTGCAGAAGGCTCTAGTGCTTTTGCTGCTTTGCACAGCATAGCTCTCAAGTTTATTTCTGCTCTGTTCCAGAGGCGGACCAGCAGATTGCCCTTGTCCTGGCATTTGGAATTTGCACTTTCATCGTGTGTCTAGTGTTCATGAGTCTGTGCCACATCCCGTCAGTGCGGCAAAGGTAACAAACGCACTTCCTGTTTCCCGGTTAAAGGTGGTGTTTAAGCGTATGACACACTGAGCGAAAGGTGAAGCTATTGTGTGATCAAAGCAAATATACATATATAAGCATGGCGAGATAATCTCATAAGCAGATGAATAAATACTTGAGAACTGGATGAATAGAAGGTGACGGCACAGTGAGGTTGTGCTGGAAGGTTCCTTCGCAGCATGGGGAGGCCTCACTCTCGAACCAGGGGAGTGCGTTCTGACTGACCACTGCATGATCTATATCAGTGCCTCTGATTTCGGCAACACCTCTGTCAACGTACCAAAGCAAGGCGCAATAAAATGCTGTCTGCTTCACAACGAATGGCCGGGGTGGAACTGGAGGGCTGTATTTTCATTAAATAACTAAAAGGGAATATCATGTTTGTCTGTTTCGATAATGTTAAAAACGATTGAAATACCTAGAAGGTGAACGTCATGTTGCACTACCTACAGAGCTTTTAAAAAAGTACTTTAAAAGTGAGAGTAATTATTTCATCTTATGTCTGTCATGCTTTTAGGAAAAGAGATTAAATTTACTTTCCATTTCGGAAAAATATATGCAATATCTCCGTTAATTAAACAGGATAGGAAGAAACGCACACATTTATTTGTGTTTTATGAACATTTACTAATGTCCGATACTGTTTGAAAAACAGGGCATTAGTGAAGTACATGTGAAACACAAATGACCCTCCCAAGTCATGGGGGTTAGGGGCTTAGCCCCCCCACGATGTGGAAAAACCGGGTAACATTTTCGGCCCCCCCTTGGCAAGCAAAGTGAGCATGCGAGCGTAGTGGAGCGAAGCAAGCACCTCCAGTTGGGGGGTGGTGGGGGGGTTTTGCACTCTCTAATACAAAATCTACACCATCACTTTATTGTTCGTTGCTGGCCTCGCGAAAAATCGAAGCCGCGATGTGGGAGGGTCACCTGTAAATAATTGATATTAGTAGTACATTGCCGTTTTATTGTTGGTTGAAACTGAATGTTGATTCAATTTCTTCTCTCTTCAGAGTTTCCTCATGTTGCTTCTGCTTAATGCCTGATATTATTCCGGATCCAGCGAACAGCAAATGGGCAAAGGAGTGTGTTGGAGCCAAGGTGAACAGTACTGCCAGAATCTCGACATTCATTTTTCCCGCTGTGTTGTTTTCACTGTTCTCAATGCATTAAGCTTTTAAGTTTAGGCTTTAGAAGAGCCATTTTCTTTTTCAAATTGTATGGTGATCCATTTCGATTTAAAACGAAGCATCTTAGCGTACCCGGTGTGCCAACACTGCTGACTCTACAGTGGGTCAGTGTTGCCTCCTTCATAGAGGAAAATGACAGGCCTGAGAGAATTTTAGATTATTTTCAATGAGTTTCTTTGTAGCTTCTCTTATGAATCACTGGTGGATCGAGTTTGTTGAGGGATTTTTCTGCTGCTGTCCTTTCGCTAGGGTGAGGTGATCCTGGACCACCAGTTGTACCTTGGTGACTCCAGTCTGAGCGAGGAGCCACTTACGGTGGAGGTGCAGGAGTTTCAGAAGTCGTGGACTTCGCAGGATCCTTGCAGGATGTCGCCCCCTAGTGTGGACACTGATGACCTGCACCTCCTGCTCCAGCCCAGCCGGAGTCCTCAGGCGATTTCTCCTCTCTACCAGGGCCAGCTCACCTGCTCCTACATAAAGAGCTTCTCGCACGAGTCGGACAGCTCCGAGCAGACGCAGGAATCCAGGAGCACGGACGTGACCGTGGACTACATCTCCTCCCACGGGATGCTGGGCGATGGAGGCGACACGGCGGCTGAGGACGAGTGTCTGGAGGACTTCTTCCCCTGCCCACAGAGTCCCTTCCTGGATGCTCTGTTTCCATGTGGGGGGAAGCTGACTTTGGATGCGGTGAAGATAGACTGCAGTTTTCTGGACTGAATATGGACTTCCGTTCTGAGGACTTTGGCTCCTGTACACCGTGTCCTCAAACTCACAATGCAATTCCTTCAACGATCACACTCACTTATTCTGATGCATTACCTGCCTTCTCTTAGAAAAAAGCAACCCTGTCAGACTGTGAGGTTTCAAGTACAGGGAATAAACACTACAAAAAATAAGTACCGAAATTAGGGATGGGTGTGTGGGAAAAATTCGCTACACAAGTACACTTGGAATACGGGTGATCCACCTGCGCTGTGGAACAAATTGTAAGTACTGTTGTAATTATTGTTACTGATGTAACAATTCTTCAATGATGTAACACTTGCCAAATTAAATGTATTTTTCTTTACTGTAGCCTTTTTTGCAGACCAAAAAGTAAAAAGTAGAAATATTGCAATTTACTATACTGGATTTAAGATTAGGCTGTAACTGAGGCGTACAACTTTTCCATCTGTTTTTAATCAACAAAACTTTATGATAATACAGAAAGTACTATTCTCCAATATGTCTGCATGAAAAATATGTTAATATTGCATAAGGAATAATTATGATATTACAATAATGTCTATAATATCATTTTCAGTGACTTATCTACCAGCAATCCAATTGGGGATGAGGAATGTGTAAAATATATGCATAAAGTTAATACTCTGTGACTGAATGAAATGTTCTACTTTAAATATCTTGTGTGGATCAGAATTCAAATACTTGTTAATCATGAAATTAAAAGTGCTTGTTATTACATATGCAAATGAGTTTCATGTAACGCTTTTACATTTGGATGGCATCAGATTTTTCAGAATGTTTTTAAAATGTGTCCAAGGGTTCATATCAAATGGTATTCATAAAGGAAAAGGAATGCTAAGCGGGGGTTTGCTTCAAAAGTAACATTCTTCATCGAATAATAATCTGATATGCATATACTCGGTATGAAAAGCCATCAATAATAATCATACATAAGAAACCTGCTTGTTTATGTCTTACCCCAGACACAAGTTTGTGTCATAAGACTGAAGTGTGACACCAGAGATTTCACATTTAATGAGAATGTGAAGACAGCTACAGACGAGCGCGGTCAGAAACATGATTGGGAAGAGCTGGTAACTGTACAGCAAACCAGAGAAATGTAGCTGTACTTTCAAAAGGAACATTCTAGCAAATCTCTGTAATCCCAACATCAAAAACTTTTTGCTCAAACATCTTAACTCGTAATGTTTGCCTCCATATTACTCTCCGATAATTCCATTTTCATTATTTTTATTTGTGATGTTAGTATGTTAGCTTGAAATATCCGGCAAACTCTATTTCAAATGGAAGAAAAACGGACTAAAGGAGATGCAGCATATACTGGAGGATATTTGCTAGCATTGCGTTACATTTACCACAAAATGGCGCTAGTTCAAAGCAAGGCTGCCACACAACCTTCATTCTTAAGTTGAGTGTTCAACATTATAAGGGCAACCAGGTAATCTGAGGAAAGAACATTTTAAGGGGCTCCAGGCTCTACTAGTTTAATGATTAAAACCATGCTTTTGTTAAATGAATGTATACTTAATTTACTTGCTCACAGTTGTTATCCTAGTTTGACAATTACGCCCACATAAAATGCCATTTTGCTTTGACTAAGTAGAATATGGAAGCTCCTTTGCAAGAGTACATGACCAATGGTTGATCTCATCTCTTAGCAACCACTGACTGTGACATCACCACCCAGAGAAATGACTTCAGGCATGCATGTGTGTAATTTGCCCTTTTAAATCAAAGCGTGTGACCCTCGTCTCCAGCGCTGACATTTCTGCACCGGCAACGGCTGTTCAAGCACCCGAGGCAACGTTTCTCCTCACCAGGGCCATGAACTCCACTTCCATTCAGCGCTCCATATTACATATTATATACACACCTTTGGGTCAAGATTGAACTGTATGGGGGCCCACAAGTTTAGACGAAGCGTTTCTACTTATGGATGGATGTTTCAGTATAACGAAAAACAAAACTATTTTAAAAGGTGATACCTAGGTAAGGTTTAAGGCCAAATTTTAATGGGTTGTAGATAATTGGTAATAGTTTGGAACCTAAGTTTTCATATTATAATCGTATGATTCTAGACTATGATGAAATGTGTTCATGAGCCTATTTACTTTGTTCAAATTATGAATGAAATGGCAATCATTCCACACTACTCGCTGCCTTTGGCAGGGCACAAGTCAACACCTTTAAAGCAATTTATTACAACAGGGATGTTTGCAGAGAAGGGTTTTAAATCAAGAAACCCAAAATTTTCTGGACCCAACAGTTCTACAAAAGAAAGTCTGCATGTGCCGTGTGTGTCTGTACATCGCCAGCGACTTTCCAACACTAAAATACAAAGCTTTCGTATGCTTATGGTACGGTAAACCTGGTTATATCCTCTGGTGTTAGAATTTGACTGTTCAGTCCAATTGAGTTTGCCATATTAAACATGGACACGGGACTATTAGCAGGGTTAGAATTCACACATATCATAGCAACTGATTGTTCCACACAGAACAGATTTCTTTCAGAAAAATTATGCAGTAATGCTGCTGTAAAATTAATAGGAAAAGGTCACCGCTGTAGCAAATAACATGGGATGGCATTGGGAGGAGACCAAAGCCATTTATTCATAATTCATATATGCAGGCGTCTTAATTTCATGACTCAAAATCCTGACCCTCAACCCTACGTCCAAAAACCATACTTAAGTCCCCCGCGCTTGAAGGATAAAAATCGGGACGAAGCATGTCAAAAGTGGTCGCCACAGACAGGATCGCGTCTACGGCCCAAATTTTACGCCCTTTTCAGTAAAAGGACATTTTACCACTATGACCCAAAGACCACTTTATTAGAACCCTGGGTCTCTTGGAGTCAGTGACCATTTGGGGTCCACCAGACCACAAGGGAAATTTAAAAATACTACATGGAGGCCTCCACCTTTACAGACACCTTCAGAAATGTAAGTTCATCAAGAAATGTATTCAGTACTGTTAAAAAAAGACCAGGTCTCAGGTCTTCTGTCTTAAGTTTAAAACGTTTTAAAAAACACAGGCCAGCACAGACCTTAAAAAGGACCTGCGCCTCTAAACCTTATATAAAGCAGTAACTTTTAAATCCGTTAACTTTTTAATTCAACTTTTTTGGTAGAACTCGCCAACTGCGAAATCTCTAAACAGAGTGAAATTATAATTTGAAAGGGAAGCAAGCAAGCAACAGGAAACCATGAGCTAACTGTTACACACTCTCACACCTATATTTGGAAATGCATATTTTCAAGCAGCAATACAAAAGTATTCATGAAGAATGCATAATCTCTGAAAAAAATACTGTATGAAAACATCCCTGCTACCATGTTTCTAAATACAAAACCTCTACCAATAGGTTGCTTCAGAGTAGCAAGAAGTCCTTTTTTTCGTTTGTTTTTCGTTTTTCTTTTTTTTTTTTTTAAACAGATAATATTCAGTCCTCGGGTGTGAATGGTATGGATGACAGTCTTCCTTTTTATTATTAAGCTGAAGGATCCATAAGCATGCAAGCCTCGTAGAGGAGGGCCCGGAGGGGCTGAGGGTTCGGCTGGCGGCGGCTGCTTCTTCCCCTCAGGCCAAGGCTGGGAAGGCCTCTGGATCGTCCACGTTGGGGACCGACACTCCGCTAGGCTAAGAGCAGACAGAGACGACAACACGCAACACATGAACATCTGTACTACAATGCATGGTTTATAGATACAGGCGCTAGCTAGGGCAGCGGTTCCCAACGTCGGACCTGGAGACCCACGGCGTATGCTGGTTTTTATTCCAACCACAACTTCAACACCAGAATCGTAAACTGTTTATTGTTCATAGTTGTTCAAAGCTGCATTGTGTTGCTAAGCATAAGGGAAAAAAAAATAAAAATAAAAAAAATCAGGAGCTTAATCATGTGTTCATGACTTACCGCAAATTGATTCACCCCAGTCTATAATTTGATCAGGTATGAAAACTTTCTAAAACTCGTGTATTTGTTTGCAAGATCACAAACACAATGTGAATATAGGAGCTGTTCCTTCATGACGTGCATAGCTGTAATGGCAAATTATCTCTATAATCATAAAAGGCATTTATGAACAATTAAAAGCTTGTTAAGATTCTGGGGTTGCCGTTGTGGCCAGCATACACGGTGGGTCCGCAGGACTGACGCTGGGAAACGCTGAGCTAGGGCAATAAACAGGCTCCGCCCACCTACATTCTCCACCGCAGGCTTTTATTACTTGAAAAATAGCAGAAGGAGAGTTTAGCGGAGTTAATTTAGTTTCAAACGGTTGATTGTCACGTCCATTGTTTAGAAATAAAGGTATGCGCCGCATAATGTCTGTCGGGGGAACGTCCGACTGCATATACATCTGGTCCCATAAGGGTACAATAGAATTCAGAAATCCCGATCTGAGAATGGGACATAGCGACGCAACCTATTTAACCCATATGTTACCTTGTCAGATACATTAGCTGAAATACAGTACTATAACTGCATGTGTACAGTATCTTGGCTATTTAGTCAATCCAGGTACACTACAGTATCCTACGTAGCTTTGATAATATGGTGTTCGCACAACGTCCAAATCACAAAACGTCCTGCTTGACAGAACGTATCGAGGACGTTAAGCGACGGCATACCTGTACTTTGAATTTAATTGGTGAGCCTAGGGAATAAATGCTTTTGATGTCGTGATGTATGTACCCTATATCGGATATATACCATGATATCATTGTAAAGTGGTATACCCAGCCCCGGTGCTCTGCTTGCCGTCGTACCTTGTCAGATCTTCCCCCACGTGCCGGCCTGCTCCCGCCGCCGCCACCACCGCCGCCTCCACTGCCACCACGCCCTCCCCTGCCACCGCGGGGTCCCCCGCGTCCGCGCCCTGGGCGGCCCAGGTCTCCGAAGTTGATCTCCAGCTGGGACGTGATGTCGTTGGCCGGCTTCCGGAAGTGGTGCTCTCCGGCCGCGTCATCGCCAGGGGCCTACGGGGGGCGGGGAAGAGGAAACGCACGTCAGGGGCCTGCCTCCAGTCCAGCAGCCTCCACCAATCACAGGCTCAGCTTTTTATAAATCAGACCGCGCCCAGAGCTCAGAAACATTAACGTTGTCCGTTAAGCGAGTTTGGGTTTTAAGCATGCAGACTGCCAAGCCCGTTGGGTTCAGGGTTCTCCAACATTTTATGTAAGTGAGCCGCCAAAAAAGTTAATTCAATGCAAGTGAGAGCTCAGACAAGCCACAATATTATTATCATCAAGCAGAAGCGAGGATGTGTCACGTAGACAAGTAATATGAAACTTTTGATTGATTGCAGATTAAGATTCAGAAAATTCATGCTCAAACAGTACCATGCTCACAGAAAAACAGAAATCGCCAGTGGGCTGCAGAGCTGGAGATGCAGTGAAAGAGCAGTACGGGGCTTTAGAGTAAGATCCACCCCCCGGGAGAAGCATGACAGCGCTCTCGGAAAAACAGGCAATACAACCGAGACAGAAGTATGCAGGAATGTGAATGCAGTGCGGTTGCTTACGCAGACGGGAAGAATCTTTCCTGTGGCATAGCTTAAAACGGTGTGTGAGTGTCTCAGTGATTAAGTGGGTGTACAGAACAGAATACAAAAAGATGAAGTCATCAGTAGGCACCCGACACAGTATGCATGAGCAGCACAGTACTTAGTGACGCCACCGTTAGTGGACCCATGATGGAATACATGAAAGGGAATGCAAGCACCTTTTGGTAGACCGATGTCTCTGCGTCCGTCTCAGCAGTGTAGATTAGAGTACCGGCTGGTCTCTGTGTGTTTTTAGGGGGGAGGGGAGAAAGGCCATGAAAAGGATTTGGTTTAAAGTTACAAACTGATCAGTACATGTACATCACAACAAATCGCTAATCATTTTTAACTGTGATACCCAAGTCTCAAGTCAAATACCTCAGTAGACAAAAAAACAAGATACTCAATATTACGTGTTGGGATCTAGGGTTTCATTATCACATTGGTCTTAATGTTGGAGAACCCTGAAAATGTAACAACCTCAATATAAACCAACACCTGTGTGAAACATCACTTCAATCCATTAATTTATCAACGAGGCATGTCTTTTCCACACAAAATTAGGGGACAGTTTAAACAGATGCTTTGAGAAAAGGTCCGGGTCAAGTTTGAAAACGCAGTGATAACGATAGTCTCTGAAATGGCCGTTTTCGCACTTACATCGTCGCTCTTGGACTTGTGCAGAACGTATCCCTTTTTCCACTGGCTGTCGGCGCCTTCGTTGGCCTTGCGGATGTTGAACTCCACCTTCGCCCGCTCCTTGTCCTGCATGGCCTTCCATTCGTCCAGTGTCATCTCCTTGGGCCCTTCCTCTTTGACCTCCTCAACCTCATTCTCCCTGCAACGCAACGGAAAGGTAATCAGAATACATCGCATGGTGGCAATGTTACGCTGCCCACAAAACATGCGCCATCTTGCTAAAGGCGGGGATGGCACTGGAAGTGAGAAATCTGGTAGCTTCCGCTCACTTGTTCTCAGAATCGGCCGGGGGGTGCTCCTCTCCTTCGGCGGTCTCCTCGGTGACGTTGGACTGATCGAGCTCGCTGAAGGTCAAGAGAAAACAGGAAAAGTCACTCTTTCAGCAACGCATCAGTTCTGCATTGGCTGTTAAACATCAATTACCACACGGATTTCCATTGGCGGAACACCATAATGGTGGACATTCTCCAACAGTTGTTGGCACGCCGTTTGGAGTGTATCCTGACACGTATACCCCTTGCTATCAATCACTAGGGCTCTTTTTTTAATTTTCTTTATACCCAACAAACTGCAATACTGTAATCCACATGACGGTATACAGTTGCACAATACCATAGTTGCATTTTAACTGAACCGTTACATGAAAGAAAAAAGACGTTCAATTAAAACAAGATGTAATGACCTGGATACCAACACTATTCCAACCACCACCCTACTGTTGAACACAAATGACAGGTCCTTTGGACAGCCTGTTTGAACTTAATTTTCTTGTGCGACATTTCGTGAGGACAAAATGCAGCCAGGCAGGTAAACCTTATCATTCCACTAAAGCGTCTACCCTGCCCCTAAGCGTTACGTGCAATGGAAAGTGAATATTTATAACAAAAGCAAGGAATGCCAAGCATTCAGGACTTGAGAGCAGTGGTAGAGACGCAGCGCTCTGTAACCAACGGCCATGCACCGAATGTGTGCAAACTGCTGAAGGAGAGAGCGGTCTTTGGCAAAATGTTTTATTTGATTTTCCACCCTCCTGCAAAACATCTCATGACACGGGACAGCATGTTTCCTGACCAAGACTCAGTTTCTTGAGAATCTATATCCACAATCGAACATTCATAAAGGTACTAAACATATTTAACTACAATGAACCCAAATATCTACTAATCATTTTATTTTTGTTTGAAATATCATAAATCAAACTGCAAGACTAAATTATGATAACTATATGCTAGGCTAACGATGAGAACCATGTAAGACAAATCGCCCGACTCGCACCTGTGGCAGTACCATTAGCTGTGTTTTGATATGGTGTTTTGGTTTGATATTTTTGGTTCATGTCAGTGCTGTAAGTGTACATAAATGAACACGTATGAAGTGTATCTTAGACTGATGTGCGCGTCACTCACGTCAGCTCATCCTTGACGGTTCCCCAGTTGTGAGACCCGCTTCCTCCACGCTTTTCTTCGGCTTTCAGGCTGCTGGAACAAAAGCGAAACGTCACTTAGCTTTGGGATGCCAGCCTGAGACCGGACCGCTGGGTGGGCGGAGCGATGCTTTTCGGACATTCTGCTGGGGGGAGAGAGCACAGTGACGAATGACTTACGATCGGTCGCTTCCGCTGTGTCTGTCGGATTCGCGCTTTCCGCGGGAGTCGAACCCGTCTCCCCGGCCCATGCCCCGCCCGCGGCCGCCGCGACCCCACGGCCGCCACCGCGGCCTCTCATTGGCCTGTCTCCTGCGGACCTGGCGGAGTGGATAAATGAACAGAAAGAGTGAGCTGGAATTCCACACCTCTTACCACACAACCAACCTGTGAACTTCCAGACAAAGTTAATGTGCTCCTTTTTAAACAGTAACCGATTTTTTGACTGTTTCTTTCCCTTAACCACACACCACTGTGCAACACACTCACTACAATGCCAGTAAGACTACAAATGTGTACACTGGGACTGTGGTGCACTCATTTCCAAAATGAATTTACCTGGTAAAATGTGTATTTTAGTCCTGTGAAAAAGAAAAATGGTTTATCAAAAGCCAAAATGACTACTGAGTTTGAGATTCCCAACTCTGTTAACCAGCAGAGCTGACAGAGACCACCCCATGCAATACACAAAATCATTTTACTGTTGCTTCAGCAACAAAAGACAAAGATTGCTCCATAAACTAAGAGTTCTTTGCAACATTCAAATAACATTTGACTCCCTCTGTCCTTCCACACTGCAGGCTTCTTGTCCTGCCCAACCTGCCGGTCCAGTGACTCACTTCTCCACTGAGAACTCGCCGCCCTCGGGCTTCTCTTCACCGGGCTTGTCGGAGCGACGTTCGCGGGGAGGCCTCCTGTCCGGCCTCCTGTCGCCGGGGCGACCCTCGCCTGGGCCGCCCTGCTGCTGGGAGCCCTGCTGTGGGCCTTGCTGGTCAGGTTTCCTGCCCACCCTCCTGATACCTGAAAAAAAAATGCAAAGCTACACTTAAAACCTCCCCCACACACACACATATATACACAAAACAAACCAGCACACAAGCTGTTGCAAAGTTCCTTCATAATACGATCAACATGTGTGACCATGAAATTCAGTGAAGATTAAGTGAAAACTGGGGAGAGGCTTATTACAATTCTCCACCACACTTGCAGTAATGAAACATTTAATGACTTAGGGGTGTTCATTTCCAATGAGCATAAATGAAGATACTCATTACGCACAGTATAAATTATAGTATCTGGAGAGGACTGCAATAAGGCAGCAGGCATATGAGCTTTGATGTTGTGTATGTATTCGATGTAACGTGCAAATGCATAATAATGAGACTATGGAAGGGTTCGGTCAACCAATGAAACTGCTAGCTGCATTACGCTCTATCAATTTATTCTTTAAACTTTGCCGTGCGCTTTAACTTCATCGGACACATGTTTCTAGCAAAATGTGACAACAATGGCAACATAATATCTCCCCTCAAGGAGGGGGGTTGTGAAATCCCCTCCCCCATCAAAATAGACCTGAGTAAGCGTAAGATACCCCCCTTGCAGCTGCTAGCACGTTCGGGTGTGCACCTGTTTGGTTCTCTCACGCGTTACCAAATCCGAATTAAAATCCAAAACCGCTACAAACGCAATTCACTTCGAATAGTTTTGGCTCAACAACGTAGAGATTTATAGGAAAGCAAACTCCAAGTTTGCATTCTCAATCGGATATCTAGAATTATTGCTATTGAAGGCAGCTAGCGTTATGTTAAGACGCGTCTGAATTCTCATCCATTTGGCTCCCTGCCTAGCTTAGGTCAGTTATCTAGCTGCACACCACGCCTAGCAAATTAGTTCGAGCCACATTACATTAGCCAACTTTGCTAACTACTTTCCACAGTAGCTAGCGTTCATCTACCCGTGAACTTCTTCACGGGCACAGAATGCTCCAACTGCGCGATAGATTAATCTTAAATTGCCAGCCATGTTGTGCACACAATGAGGATCGTGTCTGAAACATGCTGACACCGCTGCCAATTTTAAAGATAGCAGGGTGCATGCAGTTCGAGAGTGTTGTGACAGTTCAACCAGCTAGCTAGCTCGTTAGCCAGCCCTCAAAATTCCACCACGCGGTTGGTCCCCACACCGATGGTGCAGCGTCAGGCCTTTTTCGGTGACCATCCATTTTCTGCTCCATTTTAAACGTTACAGCTCCAAGATCCAGACAGATCTTTCCGCTGCACATTCTACCCAGCACCAGTTTGCTACTCTGTTTTAACGCCGTGACGATTTAACAGCTAGCTACCATCTTGGCAGCTAGCTTCACTACATAAAACAGGGCCATTATAATTCTGGTCCCCGCTTGGCAAGTGCATGGGCTTGTTTTGTCAATCGTGTGGCGAATGAAAACCGATATTACAACCCGATTGCGATTATATCGATACCGAAAGACTGCCGTTAATAACTTAGGCGGTCACTCGACCTGGTTGACAATAGAGACTCTGTTGTTGACCTCATGGGGGGGTTTAGCTATGCAGTAAATACACTGCGAGAAAACACTGAGCACCAGCCCCATCGTGTTCTGGTGCATGCCCAACTTCAGTTTCTGGAAAACCACTTACCCTCCTTCTTCAGTGGGACTGGAGCCTGTGTTTCCTCTTTCTTGTCCAGAAGCGGGTTTTTTCTGTCCTTCTGCGACTCCTTCTTGGGCTGCTTGGCTGCCTGTGCAGCGGTCTTGGCGGCACCAGGAGCGCCTGCGTCCTTCTTCTTGTTCTCAGCCTCCTTTAACACCTCGAACGGGTCGGATTCATCATCAAATAGCTGGTCGAACCGATTGGTCACGACACAGCCGAAGCCTTCTTGCAGATGCCCGGGCATGATGGCGCCCCTTCAGCGGGATTCTCCTCCGATTCTACGAGGCTTGAAGCGCACAGCTTGCTAGATGCTGCCACAAGATGGCCGGGAAAGAGACCTCTTCTCTTCCGGCGTGATAGACATCCGGGACTTCAATTTCGGCGCCGTGTGGGGCGTGTAGTCTTATCGTCACGCTGGTCGCCAGGATGCAGTGTGAAGGTGCGCACCCCAAAAACTACTAGTTCCAACAGTGATGCGTCTGTTTCTATTCTTGAAAGGACCGTCTCTAATGAAGGAGACTGACAAGCAGTGTCATTGCGCTGCGTCGCGCAGCAGAGAACGCACCCCCTGTGTGCGTGCATGGCTGCATATGTCTGTTCTGTCGTTCACATACTTCATGAGATTTTAACATATGACTGGTTCATATTACTGGTTAGGAAGTTGGTGGCTGGGTAGTATGGCAGACGCTTTAACCTGAGGCGTCAGGGGAGTCAATAGTCCAACTAATGTTGGCTGGGGATGACTATTGGTGCGTGTTGTAATGTCAAAGCAAGTGGGCAGCAGAGTGCATTGATTGAATTCGAGTTTTTATCCTTTGTGGACCTCAGTGAACGGAATTACAATTTGAATTGGCCATTACATTACCAACACAAATACGTGTGACTTAAATTGTTGTGTCTCGATTAAACATTTGCCTTCGTCATAAAACATTGTTGCTCATATATAGTTTGATATATGGGGGGTGATTCCCAGGTAGGCACTGCTGTTGTACCGTTGAGCAAGGTACTTACCCCAAAATTGCATAAATTGATAGTGTGTAGACATGTAGGATAAGAAAAATTAAAAGGAATTTTTTTAAACAAATACACTATAGCGTACCTGAAGCTGCAAGCCCTCGCAGTCAGCCATCTGGGTATTACTTCAATGATTTACGTCCCCCACTGAGTTTTACACTAATGACTAATTGGGAGGCAAGTGATAACATGAATGTTTACCGTCACACAACACTAACACTGTTGATTATGTGTTAATGTTAATGTAGCAGAGATAGGCAAAGAGTAATTTGACACATTAGAGAAGGCTAATTCGTTAAATAGCTGAGGAACTACCCAAGGGAGGTAATTTTTAATCCTGTTGCTACCGTTAGTTACCAAATAGTTTTCTGTGATGAAATAAAATCCAATAATGAAGGCCAGTTAGAGGGAGACAGCGTGTTACAAAATATATTACATTAAAAAACGTCTTCTTTTTGGATGTGGCTATGCATATGGATATGATGGACCACAATGCTGGCTTCAGATAACCATGAAAAGTGCTTCTTGCTGTTTAAAAAAAAAAAAAAATTAAAAAAACAAAAAAAAAAAAACATAAAATGAAAATTTTATTTACATAGACAAGTGATTACCCTCCATAAGAAGGATAACGGTAGAGTGAAATGTGTTATTTCTGCTACATAATTAAGGCATTTGTATATTTACATGCATATATTTTAATATGTTGCAGAAACAGCAGATTTGGGTCCCACTCATTTTCAAACGTGCAAATGTCCTTTTTCAAACGTGAAATTGCTTATCATAACATTATAGCTTTCAAAATTAACAGTAGTTTGTGGGCTACTCATGGCAAGCAGCATTAGGGCAGGACCTAAATTTAATGTAGTAAATGCCCCGACAATGCCACAGTTTATACAACCCCTGCAAAAATTATGTAATAATGGAATCATCAACAAAAAAATCACAGTAAGTATTTTGTTGCTCCTCCTCAGGTTTTTATGACGGCCTGAATTCTTTGAGGCGTGGACTTCACTAATGAAAACAATATTCTCCATCAAGCTGGCTCCAACTTTCTCGAATAGCGGTTGACAGATCAGGTTTGCAAGATGGACCCTTGTCACGGACAGTTTTTTCTTATTTCCACCATAACTTTTCAGTGGAATTGAAATCTGTACTGCTTGCTGGCCATGTTATTGAGCTGATATGCCTTTCCTGAAGAAAAGCTTTAACACGCTTTGCTCTGTAGCAAGATGCATGACCGTCCTGAAAAATGACGTCATTGTAACCAAACCTATTTTATATGGATGGAATTAGAAAAGTGTCCAAAATTTCAATGTACACCTGTGCATCGACTGCTGAGATACTGACTGCCATCTCCCTGGTCCTTTACCTGACATGTAACCCCATATCATAAAAGAGTGGGGAAATTTTATTGTTTTCTAAAGGCAGTCATCTTTATAGGTTTCACTAGAACGGCACGAGATAAAAGTTACAGTATCATCTCCATGGCCAAAGCAGATTCGTGATTCATCACTGAATATAGCTTTCATCCAATCATCCACACTCCACGATTGCTTCTCTTTGGCTCACTGTAACCTTGTTTTCTTCTGTTTAGGCGTTAGTGCTGGTGTTCGTTTGTCTCTTCTGTAGGTAAATCCCATTTCATTCAGCCGATTTCTTACAGTTCTGTCAGAAACATTGACTCCTGTTTCCATGACCCATTTGTTTTTCAATTGTTTTGTTGTGCATTTTCTATTTTCAGAGCATATTGCTACGACTTTTCTATCTTGACGTTTTGGCGTCTTCCGTGGTCTAACCGTATGCGTTCCTTTTATAACCTTCCGATTTTGTTTATTCTTGCACCAAATTTTAGACACAGCTGACTGGGAACAACCAACACTGTTTGCCACACTCCGTGTTGGATTTCCCTCTTGAAGGAGTTTCATAATCCTTTCCATTGTTTCAACTGACAACTTTCTCGTTGGTGCCATGTTTCCTTTCAATTACCCAAGTCCAACAGCTCGTCAACGTCTGCAAGTATTCTCTTTTTTAACTGCAGTCTAATTTGCATTTTTAGACTTGCATCGGTGTTTGTTTTAGAAACGCAAATTACAAGGTTATTCCGTAATTTTTCCCCAACATTGAGCAATTCCATTGATCTTGGGAAAAATATGCCATTATTAAAATAATTTAATTTGAGTCATACGTCACGAAGCCAGAATGTTCTGCTATTAAACAAATAGTAGTCTATTGTTTTGTGTCATATCTGTCTGTGTTCATGTTGTTTATTCACTACGAAGTAAAAAAAGCTGGGTGACCATCCTCTAAGTGTGGTGATTCCATCATTTTTGCCAGAGGTTGTAGCTTACAACGTCACGTTGCGATGCAACGATGACAGACCGCACCGTCATTTATTACATCAAAGATGTAGTGTGAAGACTAGCGCTGAGTCCGTATATCTTCAGAGAAATGCCATCATACTAAGGGTCAGACAACAATACAGGGGTTTATACTGCGAGACATCTGCCACTGAGTACCGTAACAGGGAAGCGTACCTACAACTACTGTAAAAGATGAAAGTTTTGACAGCTGGGCACGAAACTTCCATAACCCGCTCGATTTGAACATTGCTTAAGCAAGACGGGCTGTGATTATTCCTTTTACGCCATCAATATAAAGACAGCTACCGGGGACAATCGGAGGTATTTCTTGTAATCATATTTTAAAACCATTTTTAAAAATGACATCTTCTGTGACCGAAGCGATGATTGAATCCTATGCACTAATGTTTTTCGTCATGTCAACGTTCTTCATTTATTTCTGCGCCATGATTTGGGCATTCTGCAACCCGAAACTCAGCAGCGTGGATGAAGATGATCAAATTAAAGAATCAAGTGAAACCCGCTCCACGCTTTGCAATGAAATTCCACTGGATCACATTAATATGACGCACTCTGAAAACCTGCAAGAAACAACTGACTGGAGAGCTAACATCACAGACGAAGCTTGCTTGAAATACTTCGACAGCCTCGTTAACCTACACCATACCGAATAAACCAGGCAATGGTGATTTGATCAACTACTGGTGTCCTACTTGAAATCAAACGATATGTCCTTCCTAAAACGGCAGAACTTCCTAAACAAAGCAAACTTTTGACTGACAGACCTCATACCCATGATAAGTATCTTAAGCAGTTTTAGCTCAATGCGAATAACCTATTGATAAAATGCTTATCATTTTCGCCCCTCTGTCGGTATCTTCGTCGTAGGCTACCATACTAATTCCGTGCTCTAAATACGTAATTCGTAGTAGAATTAATGTGTGATTTAAATGTTGGTGAGGGTTGCGAACTAATTTGTGATTGTGTTATCTTACATTACATGTTAGTGTATAATAAAAAAAAATATGGTAAACGTCCCCTTCTTTTCACCTCTATGCTGTTGGGAGCGAGGAAATCGGAGCTTGATAATTTGCAGAGAGTTGTGTAATTTTAGGAGCCAATGTCCTTACATCCTTCCGTTTCTCTGGGAAGTATTTTTAAATCCTTTCTATCGATCTTCTGCCATGTGATTCTGATCCAATGAAGAGTTTGTTACCCAGTGTCTTTCAGCGACCTTTTATTGATAAGGAAATTCCAAACAGTGTATCTGTTTAGCTAAAGTTGTGCGGCTTTTCTCTCAGACTAATTTCATCTTTAGGTAACAGCATAGCAAAATTTCTGTTTCCAAAAACTTCATGATGAAATTGGAACCGAGTGAGGATGCTCATCAATTTTTAACAGCTTGGCACCAACAGCAGGTTAAGCAGACTTTTACAGAGACATTAGCCCTCTGTATTCATCTGACGATAATTATTAAAGGACATTTACTTCACAGCTAGAGGAATACCAATAATTCCATGTGTAAACAGCCAACAGAACCGTTTTAGTTTGGGAACATTTAATAATGCAATGTAAAATATCTCAAAACCATTCTCTCATAATGAAAAACTCTAAAATACATCCAAATGACGGTCGTCCGAAATGTGTCTGTATCGGCGCGGAAGACGCAGTTAAAATGATCTGGGAAGTATCAAATTCGAAAAAGTCTTAAGCTGACCAATACCAGGATGCGCTCAAAGTCAAACAACGGCAGTCAAATGTTCTACTAATTTCTCTCTCTCCTTCAAACATCAAACTTTAATACCAGTGTCCATGAATCGGAGATCAAGCCCAGACACAATGAAAGCAGGCAGGGAACTGCAGTTGGACAACTTCCATTCAGAACACAGGGCCAGCGGGGTCCTCATTCAGGCACACTCGGAGACTGGACCAGGCCCAGGTCTCAAAGACAGCTTTCAAAACAACTCAACTGAATCAAACAGTCATAAGTTCAGCCATAGGGTTCGCTCTCAAGAAGGTAAGCACTCTGTTTCTCTTATATTTACAAGCTGCGACCAGCAGCTCTACAGCTTGCTCTGTTGGTCGGTCCACAAAAATTTCCGCAGTTTTCATCCTAGGAGGCTGAAATTTGGCACGGAGGTCAAGCGTGTGTGTGTGTGAAGGTGTGTGTTTCTGTTCGTGCCAATTGACTGAAAGGGGGTGTGGCAGTGAGAGTGGCCTGGTCACAGCTATTGCAAATTCACACTTGTTTCTAAACATTTAGGAGATGCTCTTGTCTAGAGTAAATTATAAAATCGCATAAAATTGTTCAGCAAACCAAGCATAGACGATACCAAATTATCAATGCCATAATCAACCACTGAAGTGACCCTTTCTATCTGTGATGTTTGGAGAGTTAGAGAAGATACAGGTAAGCATTTTGCTGTTGACCATGTGCACTCTCCAGAGCAGTTTTCACTGGAGTCCTGTTCATTCTTTGTGTTTGCTGCAGCCTACCGTCGTATGAGGCTGCAAGAGAGCTGCTCGCTCCAAACTTGCCCCACTGTCATCCCTGGGCTATAGATGACACATACTTTTAGGGACTGTAAGAGAGAGCTGTTGCCATGCAACAGTGTTTTACCATCTGACCATATGCTACCATTCTTAAGTCTAGCCTCCTTCCTGGGAAACTATGAATTTAATTATAAAATTAATAAAATTTTTGTGGCCTTCTTTAATAACTTCTGTGGTATTGTACGGGTGTAAGTGTAACCCGTTTAAGTGAGATAACTTTCTCACAGTGGCCATTGAGAGCCTTGTTCCTGTATTTCTTTAAATGCTTCTTGAAACCTTTGGTGGTTATGGTGAAACCATAACAGCTATAACAATATTGCATACTCTGGTAAGTTATTTTTACAGTGCAAAGCTGGATGCATGTCTTGCAGAGAACAATAGTTAATCCTGCAAAACAGAATCAAAATCCAGTAGAGTATCTCACTTATGGTTTCTGTAGTTTAACGTAAACATCCTTATCCTTCAGATATATAATGCATAACAATTCATATTTAGGTACAGATCGTATGGGAACATGTCAAAATTTGGTCTGATACAATAATCAAAAAGTATATTTTCTACTTAAAGGTATTATCACTGGCAACTGAAAGAGCGTCCTACTTTGGGAAGGTGAGTAACCGCGTAGATATTCTTCTGTTAGTAAAATGCTGGTGGCGGTCAGTTTAACAGACCTTATTTGTAATACGCCATAAGGTAGAGATCCTGTATATAGGTCAGGAACCTATCAGCCTGAGTGTCTCTTCGGGCTGCTTTTAAGTCGGGCCTCGCTGTAAATCTGAAGCTCTAAGGTCTCTGTGTGAAATCGTGTTTGTGTTAGCTCAGACACTGAGAGCACACAGAGTCCACAAATGGACTACTGTAGAACCGCCAGCAGGCTACGGACCGTTCTCTCATTTTTACGTGCAATCCGAAGATTCAGGGTATATCTTCGTGCAGATTCGCAAGGTAGTTCCATCGATTTGTAGAGCGCTGTAGAGAAAAATGTAGATGTTTAAAACATTTTTGTATCAACGAGAACCTATATGTTTCTATTGGTTTTACACATTATATGGCTCTGTACATCTTTTGTATAGCAGTAATTTTCTATTACTTGTTAAAGAAAGGCTCATTGTTTTTCCTAGGCATTCCCAGGTAACCAAGACAAATATTAACCAAAACGCACCTACACGCTTTGTCAAGTTTGGGGAAACTTTGTCTCCCCTGCTGAGCATGTCACCTGCTGGATCACCAGGTGAGGGCGGTGTGGAGTCACGGAGCCCGACTCCAGGAGGGCTGGCACAGAGCTGCCTGTCTCTGCACCCGTGTGCGTGGCGCCCCAGGGCCCGGTCTGCTGCCGTCACTGCTGGGCCTCTTCCGCCATGCGCCGGATCCTCTGCCTCCATCATCTCAATCGCCACCACCATCGTACTCAGTGCAGCTAACGCATTCAGGTCAGAGCGCAGTGGAGGCTAACGATGACAGCAGCATCCACCAGAAGAGCTGTCATGTTTGCAGTTCACTTCGCCCTGCACATCTTTCGATCTGAGTACATTGATGTACCTCTTCAGCTGTGAAAAGGGGGTGACACAATGAAATATACACATATTTTACTGTTGTTTTTAAATTATTCATAAGGAAACTCATGTCTGCTGTTTTAGTTATGGGAATACTACATCCTTTACATGACTGACAGTCAGAAGAACAATGAGGAGAGAGGGCCATTTATCATTATAATGACATCAGACTTTTAGAATTACATTACAGTTGTTTAGCCGATGCTGTTATCCAAAACAATGTAAAGTTGACTGGACTAAGGTGGAGCCAAATTCACCCCGAGCAGTGTGGGGCTAAGGGCCCAGCAGCTGCACTGATCTTATTGCGGCTACACTGGGGCTTGGACTAACAACCTCCCAGGTCCCAGTCTAGTACATTAGTCACCAGGTTATAAGACACTCCCCATAGCTACATGATTATTTTGCTTTTGTCAGTGTTAACGGCACTGAAGTTGAACCATTTCTAAAAAATAAAAACGAATATGTTCTACTCAAGACACTCTAGACTCTAGACTTTAAACTTACTTTGTCCCCATGTAACAATCGACATTATTTATTGTGACAGAATGATGACAAAGAAGGCCTCGTCCTTGTTTGGTTCAGCCTGTTGTGTATTATGTCTGAAAACCAATTCCTTGTGCAATAAACATCCTCATGTAAAACCACGGAATTTAAGGGTGGTCATGTTTCCCTGGGACAAAGGAACCTTTGTTTACAGTCGCTGGGAGACCTCGAAAGCTCCCCGATGATCAAGTAATTCAATTTTCGGGACAGACTAAAGTGCTCTGGAGCAGTGTGAGACTTGTTGAGCGCGCAGCTTACATTTCACCATTGAACTGACGGAACGCTGAAAAACAACAGCAGAATAATGAAAGTGCTGCTTTGGAAAAATACGTTCACTTAATGAAAGAGGCACAATGCCTGTTGCCTTTGGTGCAATGGATGTAGCTGATGTAGATGTTGATGACACCAGTACACCGGGCATTGTTTCTTGGTGGTGACCGCTGTTTGGGTCAATGCTGTTAGCAGTGACATCCTCTGGTCTAACCACACTGATGGAAGAGGGTTGTGATCAATTCCCTAACGGTGTGTGGCCTTGCCAGGGAGGTAAGCTTAAATGCAGCCTAGTTACAGACTAAAGCTGGCATACCCTAGTAGCTCATCCAGTAGCGCACATGCCCCATAAAGTCAAGGTCTTACTACAGCAGCGCAGGTTCAAATCCACCCTTGGCCCTTTGCTGTATGTCCTCCCCTGCACTTCCTGTCTGTCTCGCTACTATAACTGCCAAATAAACATGGAAAAATATTTAAAAAAGGACAAAACCAACAGGTCATTCCTGTTTTAAGTGAGCAAGGCTTCCATACATACTACAGCTCAGTTTATAAATTCACTGTATTTTCCTCTGTTGGAATGTTTAAAGGCGTGTTTATCTGTCAACGGTATTCACCTTTCTGTCTATGTAATTTTATGGGGTGTTAGCCATCGAATTGAGACAAAACTATGCACACCAATTAGCGAAACCAATTAGCATAAACTTTTTCTAGAACCTAAAAAACATGGACTGATGGAATTTCTCAGAGTTTAATAATAATTTATTTCAACAATGATTTAGTCAGTCATAAGTCTAGCATTATATTGTAGGTGTTTATTTTAAAGTGAGCTGCTCTGAGCATGTTACGTGCCGTTGTCGTTTGATGCGGTAGGAAAATTATGTGTTTTGTAGCAAGAGGGTCACAGGCCATAGGGCTTATCGGCTGGGGTGGTGCACTACTCAGCCCTGGGTCGGATTGTTTTCTGCAGGCAAAACTCTCCTCCTCCATCTCTGACATTACCTTGTGTGCTGTTTTCAAGCTCCAGCGATTTTTCATGGATCTGACATGTCTCGGTTAATATCCATCTGAAAGGTAAACAAAGAAAAAACATGAGCAGTGAAAAGACATTTGACAAATGCGGTGTCAGGGACCGCTGGTGTTTGAATAACGGCCTTGTCAAAAAAGAATCACGGCCGGAGAATGAAAAATAAAAAAAGAACAAGTGTTTGTGACTTTCATTTGGCAGGGGAAACAAATGGCCTTATACTCGAGACCTGTTCATCCACCCATTTAATACATCATATTCAGAATTTCGCTACGGTCAAATAATTGAAAATTGCATCCACTGTCTTCTTGTTCCACCTCTGTAGATTTTATTTGACATATGGGGTGGAACAGTTTTTACTCAAGAATTTAGACAGTGAATAAGTACAAAATGATAAGCCTGAAGGAGTTGACTGACCTGTTCTCAGTATGAATAGGTTCTGATGTCATTTCGGAAAAGTTTTATGTGTGCAGACAATCCAGTAGATGGCGCACTTTGAGCTACCATCCAGTGGATCTTCTTGTCTTAGCAATGCTCTTTTTTGGGTTTCATTCCTGAAGTAAAAGATACGTTATGACTATGTTGCTTACCACTTCAGACAAGATAATAATAGATAATGGTAGTCTTAGTTGTGTATAAGCCATGTATTTCTTTTAAGTTATTATATGCTAAGACATGATGTTGGTTTCTGTGGAATTTAGTGGTAATAAATTACACTGAGAGACCTTTAATCATGAGCTAGGTGTAAACTCAGATAGATGAATAAAATATGCATCTAATGAATATGAACATGCAATAAAGTTGTACAGTTTAAGGAGGTATAACTATTAAAACATTTGAATTAAGTAATTTGTTTCTTGACCAATTCAGACAATTGAAAAATACATTTAAAGCAATATTTTAGCATGAATTTATTCTATAATGACATACTTATTTATTCTATTATGATAGTATTTTATATTTTATTGCATTGTTGTTTTAATTATTTTGCATTACATATTTTTTTCAAAACAAAGCTAAGGATAGAGACAAGAATGACTCTGAGACAGAAAAGGGACAGTAACACAAAATGAAAGATCCAAGCTCAGCAATATAGGCTGTACAGGTTACATTGAGGAGGGTTAAAACCAGAGATCCACATTGTGTTTGCCAAGCTGCGAAGCTATTTTTATCTCCAGCTATGACTGTGTGGTCAATAGACGACACTGTTCTAGCATTTCATCATTCTTTCTACAAACTGTACACCACCAGTACGCGTACAGTTAATGTATTTTCAATCGTTCATTTTTCATGCGACGGGGTGTCTCCCCTGCCTCCATTTTGAATCGTTCCGTGGTGTTTGGAAAGAGTGAATCAGCAAATGGACAGACACCCCAGCCAAGGTCTGTTCCCCAACGCCTCTTCGGTTTTTTTATTGTTTGGGGCTCTTGGCTTTGTGACAAAGCACAGCCACAGAGGTCACTCAGCGAAGGGGGTTGGATCTGCTTACACAGTCTGGCAACCCAAGAGATCACTGAGCTCTGCAAACTCACTTTGCTGGGGTAGATGTTCACAAACAGGCATTCAAGGTCCAAAGTGCGCCAGGAAAAAAGCAAGTATCTGCCCTCTGTCGGTGCGGGAGGTCATTCGGATTGAAGGCAGATGGCCCAGCCTTGCTTAACGACGTCCGGGTCGGCTGAGATACCTGGGCTTGTCTCCAGTCCCCATGACCTGGATAAAAGGACAACAGAAGACAAGATGAGTCAAACTATTATGTTGATGCAGTCACATGGTACTCCATCTGTCAGTGCCCGAGTTGTCACTATTACCTTGTCCAATATCACTTATTACCTATTCTTTTCACCGTTATCACTCAATATATTCATACACACATACACAACATTTAATTACATGGCATTTCATTTTATTTTGTCTGTTGGCATTGTTCACCAATACAATACTGTACTTTATTTTGAAATGACACATATTCAACAGAAAAATATGTGAATAAAACAACAAAATAAAATAACAGATACAATGGTTGAATTTCCCTTGCGCATAAAAACAATATTAACCACTATACAATATTTACTACTATACAAAATAATGTAATTATCAATTGGTTACAATAATTGACAGATGAGAAGGGTATGAAATGAAGCACAAATTCTTACTTAAAACACTCTTGAACACTGTGAATGAGTCCCATTACCAAAAAAAAAATTAATCAATGAAATTAATATCCACATGCTTGGCTATTGATGAAAGCCTAAACCGGCTATACATTTTCCAATCAACAATAAAAAGGTTTTACTATATCTATGTACAATCTATTCTTTCGGATATCAAACATAAAGTATTACTGTCAATATACAGAATTTATTGAAAAAAATCTATATTTGTAATTCATACAAAAACAAAACATTATTAAAATGCCCAATTAAAAACAGGTGTGTGTCTTGTTGAAAAAAAACAGTATTGAAATGCCCAGAAGAAACATTTTTTTTATTTTCTAAAGAAACAACAAACAATTGAGAGCTCATTATTTAACATATAAACACTGAAAATGAATCTCTTTTTTTGTTCCAGTGGAATTTGAACACAGACAGAAAAGCTGGGACTAAGGCCTCAGATATGCAAAGTGACCTAATTGTCAGGCAAATCTGAAACTGTCGTTGCTTTTTCGGGAATGACTGGCAGTAGCCACACGTGGGTCATTTGGGAGTGG
Organism: Albula goreensis; assembly: GCA_022829145.1. Taxonomy (NCBI): domain Eukaryota; kingdom Metazoa; phylum Chordata; class Actinopteri; order Albuliformes; family Albulidae; genus Albula; species Albula goreensis. Next base: position 33,117,585 of record CM040753.1, read on the forward strand.
AAAGAACTAACAGACTGAATGCTCAATCTAGATGAAGAGCATGTATTGTTCTCTGAAAGGGAAGACATGTTTGAAGTTCCAGTGTGGTAAATGTTTAAGCCTATAAAGACGCATACCCATAAAAGAACCATAACAGTTCGATACTTCCTGTTTGCGGTCTCATCTACCAACATTAAGTCTCACAGACAACAGGGTTCTTACAGGACTTTCACAAGACTTGCAAATAAAAAAATTTGCACTTTAAACCACTTCTTTAACAATCATTCGACTGTATAATCATTAAACCTTTCAGATATCTTCTTACCTTTTCTAATTTCACAACCCCCAAAACAGCAACACAAACATTAACCTCACAATTTTCTGGGACCAAACCTCTCAGACCACTCAACCTTGTAACATACATTTATATATTAGCTTATATGGCATGTAATGTACAAGGGGACATGTGCAATTCCATAATCACTCTCATGATTACCATACTGTACAGTACATTTCACTGTATCAACAAGAAAACTTACAATACTCACTCTCTGCAGCAAATACTGTAGCGCCTCCCAAATATCCAGTATTTATCCCACTTACTTGGTTGTTCTCAGTACTATACCTTTTTGCTCTGGAAAGTTCTTTCATGTGTATTGACCTCTTCTGTATATTGTACAAGTCCATTCATCCTTTAGAGTCTTTTGAGTTCTCCAACGGTCACAACTGTAACTACGGTCACGATTTACAACTCAACGTACAGCATCGCGCATAAAACTTCAGTCATGACAAAACATCCATTCTTGAAAAGACATAGGTATCTAACATTTACTTAAGTAGTGATTGATTATGGAAATCACAATAGGTAACATATAAAAATATGATGAAATCACTGGAGATGAAAGACCTAAACCATCAACATTCTCTTACAACACTGCTAACATTGTATTTTATACTTCCTAATCAGTACAGTTAAAGTTACACCAGGATGACCTAGTTTAAATATGAATGCCAAACATATTTCACCCTTATTGTCAGTCTTGATTTGAGTGGGTCCATTTCAGACTAAAAACAATCCGGAGCTAAACTGCTGGTAAGTTCTGTGGCATGCCTGTATGGATCACCTCCTAACGAATAAGTGCATTTCATATGGACATACTATATGGTATTCCATTACTCCTTTACATGTATGGTGTCCACTGTACCTGTATTAAGAGAATATGCAAAGCCACCTGCTAAATCCTGTCAGTGTTTGACTTGAGATTGTAATTGTGTATATTGAATATCGATTGAAACCAAATGTATTGTAAGCGCACATACAGTATGGCTATAAAGTACTCATACAACGCTAACAACTCGCATCTACTGTACAAGGCTACTTGAAGTGCTAACGGTTTTATTTACAGTTCTGTCCATAACAATATCATTTGAAATGAATAAAAAATTGCCATTTTATGGCATTATAATTTTTTTATCAAACCATTTTTTCTAATAAAACATCAACAATAGATACAATAATTTTAATATCATATAGCTGTACAATGCTACCATTGCTGTATCTCTGTGTAAATGTCATATATGTGTTTCATGGTTGGGGACTGACAGGAAACTGTGATAATTCCATAACTTAACTTATTTTTTGTCATAACTTGGCATACACGATAATATTTCTGCAGCTCCATCATGACATCAATGTCAAATAATCAGAATAGATATTGGTATTTTAAAAAAACCAGCCCCAAATAAATGAATATTAAAGCTGATATTTAAGATGACTACTATACAAAAAAAGTCAAAACAATAACAAAAAAATCTAAAAAGTAATCAATAGAACTTTAGATACCATATAGGGACTTAACAACACCAAAATAAACATTAATAATTACTATTGTCATTCAAAGTAAAACATGACAACTGCTTCGTCCCAACCTTGAATGAAATGTTGATTTTGGTACCGATATGAATGATCAAGCCTGTATAATTTTTATCCAGAACTTACTACTGATTAAATATTGTCATGTGTAAAAGTTACATTCAAGTAAATCTTTTTTTTTTTCCTCTGAGGTCTGCTCCAAGGTGAAGCCTTTTTATTTGGTTCTAACAGATAGTAAGCCTAAATGTCAAAAGAAAACTGGGATTAAGTAAGTGCAATGATACTCAATGATAATTTCCCTTTAGCTTTATCTTTTTGGTTAACTGGCGTCCCCTGGAACCTAACTTTGGGTAGTCTGTACAACGGCATGTCTGAGAAAGCTACAACGATACTTTTTACACAGCAGTAAATACTCTCATATTTGAAATGGAGAATATTTTCCTTTCAGCTGTCATTCTCCACCACATGAAGGCTGTGTGAGTGTGTGTGAGTATGTGTGTGTGTGTGTGTGAGTGAGACAGCCTGGTTGAGGCTGCTTGTTGGAGTCCTGTGGGCACACAAAGTCTCTGAGCGGGCCGCCCCTGGCACTAATCTGGGCACTCCAGGAGAGTGCGGTGGATCTCCTGAAAGGACGGCCGCTCCTTTGTGTTCCGGCGCCAGCAGCTCAGCATCAGCTTGTAGAGCGCATCGGGACATATGGCTGGCTGCGGCAGGTAGATCTGGGGCGAAAACAGGAAAGGATACGGGTGAAAACCAGGATTGAGTAGCTATGAAGCCGTCATCCCTCCCAGTCAGCTTTTATCACCAGTGTCATCACCAGAGATATCTTCATACAGCAATACTGAGAGCCGCATCACAGCATGCTGGGATTTTACACAGATGAACAAAGGAACAACCCAGGGATACTCAACCACCATCGCTCAACTATCATTATTCATATCAACATCAGCATAACCCGCCCCAAAGGCAATACTGAAACCCCCTGTCAAGGTATTGGACTGTTATGATGATTGGCAGGCTCGTTGTCCAATGAGATATCGGTGAAGTGTAAAGGTGGTGCACCTGAGGGGCAGATTTGGATTGAGACCAACAGAAGTTCAGTTGTGTTCATTGGTTCCAACGAATTAGTAAAGTAATCAATTTATACTGCAGTTGACGAGTACCCCTTGACTTTTTATGACATGGTGTCAGAAGAAACTCACCCAGATTTGCAAATTTTGTGGATGGCAAAGATCTGGAGTATGACTGCTATTTTCCATACTTAGCATTAGAGCTGAATAATACTGAACACTGCAGATGGCCAGTGTGGCAGTAGGTATGTGTTATGGCTCTGTGCGAATGTGGGTCCCTCACCTGCCGTTTCTGATCCCTGAAGAACTCTCCGGTATTCTCGATGACCTGCTCATCGGTGAGCTGGGAGTAGGGTTGCTCCTTGCAGAACGTCAGGGTCTCCCACAGCGTCACGCCGAAGGCCCACACATCACTGGCGGTGGTGAACTTACCCTGGGAGGGCGGGGGGTGGGGAGAGGGGGACAAGGAGGGCAAACAGACTTCAGTGTTTCTCCCATTCACTCAGCGTCTTAAACTTTCCATGAATAATAACGTAAATACAAAGATTGGTAGGAAAGGTATCTGTTAACAAGTTACCCATAACAAGTGCATCATCGTTCCCCTTTCAAACCGAAATTCGGTTGAATAACTGAAAAGCCCTCATGAGGACAGTATACTGTTGACCTCCAGCCCGTTTCACGCAGCGACCCCCTCAGACGGCAGAGTATGACCTCACCAACAGGATGCTCTCCCAGGACATCCAGCGGATGGGGAGCACAGCGCGGCCCTGGATGCGGTAGTAGTCCCCGCTGTACAGGTTGCGGCTCATGCCGAAGTCGGCGATCTTGATGGTGTAGTTCTTGCCCACCAGGCAGTTTCGCGTGGCCAGGTCCCGGTGCACGAAGTTGAGTGAGGACAGGTATTTCATGCCGGAGGCTATCTGAGTGGCCATGTACTTCAGGTTGCTGTAGCTGAGGTAAAATGAAAAGGCAGAGCTGTGGAGCCAAGCAAAATGGCATGCAAAGACCCAAACTGCCACTACATAACAGACCTGAGACCAAATCATATCAACCTGAATCCTTGATCTAACAAGTCCGACTTAAATTATACAGTTGACCCTCCCACATTGCAGGGGTTAGGGGCTCAGCCCCCCCACGATGTGGAAAAACCGTGTAAAACATTTGTGTATATTTATGGTATTAAATGATAAAATACATTAATAGTATACATATATTTTATGCATTTATGACTCACTAAACTTTTTGTAGCTATAGTTCATAGATGTGTTTTTTTAGACCCTGCTGGTGAGGAGTGAGCTGTGGAGGCCCTCGCTGAGGAGCGGGCTGGCGCGTTTACCTCACTGTGGGCGCGTTACTGAGCAGTGCCATCAGGTCCTCGGGTTCGTGGCGGGACAGGAACTGGTTGAGGTCTCCGTTCTCCATGTACTCCGTGATCATGCACAGCGGGTCGCTGCAGATGCACACGGCCAGGAGGCGGATGATGTTGGGGTCTTTTAGCCGCGACATTATCTTAATTTCCTTAAGGAAATCGTTCCTGTGATGGGGAAGAGAGGGTACACGGTCGGCACTACCGCACAGGCACTGACACATCTAAACACACCTGTATATTTAGGATTGGCTTCCAGTGGTAATGCCTGCAAACAATGAGATCTGGAAAATTCTCTACAGGTTATAAGGCAATGCGTGATTAAGATTACAACAGTACAAGGCAAAATGGAATTTTCCACAACTAAACAGCTGAATCAATATGTATGTTAGTAATTGACAGATTGTATACCTGCTCAAGATTTAGCTGACCTTCTTATCGGAGTTCACATTTCTACACAACATTTATTTGCACAGTAGGATATTTACTGAAGATGACAATATCTTTGCTCCAGGGTACAACGGCAGCACCCTGCCTTAAAATGGACCATGAAAACTTGGGGTTATAAGCCCAGCTCCCTAAACATGACCTGTATATCTGCCACATTGGTACTATCTCTCACCTGGCATTCTTGTTGGCGTCCGCTCTCAGCATCTTCACGGCCACGAGCATGGGCTGGCTGTCGCTGGTTTCAGAGGCGAAATCCTCGTCCATAAAGTCCTGCATGCCCTCCGCCTCACACAGGTGGACCTGCAATCCCAAACAGAGCAAGGGTTCGAGCCAAGAGCTCTCTCTGAAAGGCCCATTTTCTGGAGCCTTTGGGTGGTGCACAGGGTATAGGCACATTTTCACAACGCAGCATTATGTCTCACAGCCAGGATCTCAAGTCTCAACACCACCATTACTGCCTGTACCCGGTGGTCTTAACATTGCTGAGACAACAATGGGTTCGGCCTGGTCTAGGAAAACCAGGGGAGTACGCTAGTTCTTCAAACTGTACAGGCAATATGTGGTCAATGTTCTGCAACATGAAAAACAGTGGAGGCCAGCCGGCGCTTGAACTGGTGGAGTTACCCTGAGTTTGTAGGCAAGGTCTACCATTGTCTGGGGCTAACAACATAGTTTCAATCAGGCCGTGATAGTCCTACCACTTGTGTTTGATCATGCAAGATTCATCAGTCTGTAGTACCGACCTCTCCGAATTGTCCCTCTCCCAGCTTCTCCTTGAAGGTCAGCAGTTTCCGTGGGAACTCCTCCACGGCCACGTCCTTCCCCGACAGCAGGTCCATGGTGATGGCGGGCACGGCGTAGGTGTTGCTGCCTGTGACCCCCTGTAGGTTGACTATGTCGGCCTCTGCGTAGTGAGGGACTCCTTCTTGAGTGCTGGCCTGGGATGACTTTGATGCAGCACTGGTCCCTATAGCAACACAAACAGACATACAGACACACATACACACACACACATTTGGGCTTGATCACTGCTGTAATTGCAATTCCCATCCCATTTCTCCCGGCTGATTCTCTACAAACATCGATCGGCACTGACAGTCCTTTCCCTCCCAGATGTGACATATCATGTGGGTGATGGTTCGTCCCTAAGCCCCGCCTCCCTGCTGCCACTCACCGGCCTCCTCGGTGGGCTGCGAGAACTCGGGCAGTTTCCGGATGAGGCGCGAGGGCTCCTGGTAGTCGGGCCCAAGAGGGAAGATTCGCTCGTAGGTGGAGTTGGACTCCTGTTCGCTGGGTGAGGAGGAGTTGTTGTTGTTGTTATAGGTGAGGGTCTCACTCTGTATTGACAGACTAGCAGTTAGTTCATCGTCCAGCATCCTCCGAGAGGCCTGGAACAAAGGATGCTGAATTAAGAAATAAACGTGACTGGTGCTGACCCCTGCACTTTTATCAACTCCGACAAACACCCTGGCACAACCAAACACAGCCACTTCTTCACGGATCAAGTCATTTCTAACAAGCACAAGAGCACTGGTCTGATCTACGATAGCTGTTATGATTTAATTTCTAAAAATACATCATGGCAGAATTAATGTGCGCTGCACATATTAGCACGTTAGCTGTTGAAGCCATAATATCAAGTCCACTGCACTGCCACTGCTGCTTATTAATTCTTAGTGAAACAAATGTCCCTTCACCTTTTCGAGCATCTTCTGCCAGACTTGTCGCCACAGTATGATGACAATGATGGCCACTAAGATGAAGATGATGGCTACCAAGCAGCCAATCAGAATCCTTGTGTTGCTGTCATCTATTTTGTGAGTGGGATCATCCCCTGCAGAATAGATGGAAACGGTTGTTTTATAGATGTTACATTCTTGGTTGGACTTAAAAAATGTAAATGACTCTAAAAAATGTAAATGATAATTCTTTTTTATCCACCAGATGATATTCTGAAATATTTCCCATATGTTGACCTACTCATTTTGATTCAGGGGTAATCATTTTTACCCCTTTCTCAAAACAAAAGTACAGGTATGCGTCACTTAACGTCCACAATATATTCAGTAAAAAAGAGTGTTATGTGATTTTGACATTGTTCGAACCCCATATTATCAAGGCGATATAGGACACTGTAGTGTACCTGTATTGACTAAATAGCTAAGACACTGTACACATACAGTACTGTGTTTCAGCTAATATATCTGGCAAGGTAATATTTGGGTTAAATAGGTTGTCTGCTTTGTCCCATTCTCCAATCAGGATTTTGAACTCCACTATAACCTTATGGGACCACGGGCATATAAGCAGTCGGACATTGCCCGAACGGACTTTATGTGTCGAACACTTGTACTGCTCAACAAGATAAGTTGTGAGGATGAACCACAGAAAATGGAAGAGAAACACTGACCTGGCTGAGTGCTGGTGGGCGGGCCGGTCTTTGGTGGAGCCAGGGTGGTGTTATACACAGCTGTGTCTGAAAGAGCACACAGAGAAACAGACCTCAGATAGCAGGCCGGCTCCATGATTTATTACTCATCCCAGTTCTCCTCCGACAGAACCCAACGTAAGATGGAACCATTCCCGGAACATGTGGAGGAAGACCTATCAATTCTCTTTTAAAGGACTTCTCCAGCCTAGCTTTCTTCCTGAATTTCCTGAAGAAATACTCATAAAACGGAAGCAGAAAATGTGATGTTGGAATTAATGTAACTTTCTGTCTATCTTAAAAATTAGCTTCCTCAGTAACAAAAAGGATAAATACATACTAAGTGTGAGTTCTCAAGTTCTCATAATTTTGCTGATATATCAGTTTTTATACAAAGATGAAAAAGTTGGCCTTTAACAGCCCTTTATCATGTGTAAAGTTTGCAGTATTTGAAAAGGCTTTTGTGTGCTGTTCGGCTGCTCTGCGTGAACGTCCTGCCAGAAGGACGCGCCGACAGACAGACTCCCGCCCGCCGTACCTGACTGGAAGGTGATCTCGCTGAACATCATCCACACGTCCGCGAAATAGTACTGGCACTTAATGGCGCTGGCCATGTGGTTGAGGAGGGAGACGGTGACGAAGCGGGCGCTGGGGTTCACGTCGTCCGTGACGGGGCTGAAGGAGACGGGCGCGGGCTCCCAGTCCGACTCCGAGCGGAAGAAGCACACCACCTTCCGGAAGGTCTTCACCCTATGCGTGAACATGTTGTTGCAGTGCACCTGCGCGGAGATGCATTAGCGTTGCTAAGTGTGGAAGTCGACAAACAAAAGCAGGCATTGCAAATGAAATTGTACTTTATGTTATGTACATTTAGCGATTGTTTTCATTGAACAGAATATTTTCATACAAAAAAGAAATAACTTTTAACTTAATCCCACAAGTTAACACAAAAGCACAGCTTTTGAATCTTGTGTACACAAACACACAAACACACACACACACACACACACACACACACACACACACAGAGTAGAGGTCTGTCACAGGCACCTTCATAGTGGTGAAGTTGCGGGTGCGGTCAAACTCGAACATGATTTCCACGTAGTTGTTGGGGAAACTCTCATTGGTCCAGCCCACGTAGTCATAACCAGGCCAGACGCTGTATACGTGGCTATGTGTGAAGTCGTCTAGACCACACATGCCGTCCGTCAGCTGGCCTAAACCCTCTGTCATACTGTGATATGAGAGAAAGAGAGAGACAGAGCAAGAGCGAAAGAGATGCCTAACAATCAGTAAAAAAACAACAAATCCAGACAGAACAAGCACACATGTCAATAAAGTCCTGCTTTTTCTCTAAATGGCCTTTCTGAATGTTTATTTGGAAACTATAACACTCTGACATTGTCTTTCAGAGAGGCAGGACAGTCAGTTTACCTCAAGGATGGAAATAAAACAACTTCATTTCAATGGCGCTGATTACTGGAAGCAGTAACTGCCATTGACCACTGGATGGCAGCATTCTCTAATAGTCACCCTATGGCTTCATGAGTCATTTAGGATTCTCTGGGGTTTTTTAAATTGCCCTCTATATTAACCACTATGTCGTTAATCGGCCAGGAATTTATTTAATCCTCCTTCATATTATTTGGTGAGTTATACGCATATTCCTTCAGCATTAGCCACTGTTATCAAAATTAATCATAAAGATTAGACACAGAAAGTGTAAGCTACAGTTTTTGTGATCCAAAATCCATGGTCCAGTCCAAAACAACCCATATAGATATTCGTACTCTAGGCAGTAAGTCTAGAAGAGCTATTAGCCAACAGCTCAATGTATCAGTGAATAGACAAGGGAAATAATATTTAAATAAGATTTAAAATTTGTTGTAACAATTGCGAAAAAGCAAAACAAGGTGATTGTTGCTGTGTTTTATTTGGCAAAGGTTTCATGCTTTTTGGAATACACCATCTGTGCACTAGCATTTCGTAATTATTTTCGTTACGGTGGCTAATGCTAAAGAAATAACCGGCTGAAATTGCGATAGGCATGGAACCCATCTGGAACAAAAAAACATTAGCGCAAGCAAGTCAAAAACCAGTGAAAAGTAAATAAATAAAAACGATGAATATGAAATGTCAGAACACTCATTGAGAAAGAAGTGATTGCGGGGCATTTTCTGGAACGAGCTGGGAAACACGCCTGAACACAAACCGTCATGGAAGATGTTGTTCGTCGAGTTATGAGTCAAGCATTGTTATTCTTATGTGGAGACAAGTCATGTTGCGGAGACGCATGAAACCACAGCGTGCTCTCTGCGAATGTGCTCTCTCATAGCCATAGTTGGGGAAATGTCCCCTAGCCTGAAAAACAGTCCCCACCTGTAGCCTACAGCACCGTCGTACACAGAGTCATTCAGGTAAACATGTTGGCCTTTAAAGGACATCTGCTGGCCTGCAGGAGCATTGTAGGACACCAGGCCATCTGAAATGCAAGGTCATGAAGACAGAGATCAACCCACTCTTTCAAAACTATCATTTACAACATGCAAAGCTGGTAGCATCTGCTTTCACATTTTCACCTGTGTTAACATAGCAGTTAAGCTTTACAATTGATGAATGTAGGTTTTGGGAGGAAAAAACACAAATGAATTGCATTCATTATTTGATGTTTGGTCTTAGGTGTCTGTTCAGTCAAAATAAAACTTAGAATGGTTCTAGGATGGTAATAACACAAACTAAAAATTGTGATTGTTGATGCTATTGCATTTTAGGCTTCAGTTGTTAATGCTACACTTTGCCAGTGCCTAGCAGAACCTGAGACTTTGATCTCTTTGGTAAACAATGTACAGGTGACACAAGCCATGGGGATATATCTGTGGGTATAAAAATCAGAGAATGAGTCCAGATAAGGCCGTCCATTTATTGGGGTCAGTCGGCAATTATCACCATGATACAGTGACTTTAATTTCCGAGGCGCCCTGGAATACTGCCTCAGATTCCTGTATTATGTAACGGTACACCCAACGGTGTAAAGGTGAATGGCACAGACATTTCCAATGAGTAACAGCATGTCCAAAAGGTGTACATTTGAAAATGAACCATTTGGTAATTAAAATTCAGTTCTTAACTGTGTCCAGAACAGGTTGTCTTCATAGGAAGACTCTGCTGTAAGTATAAGTGGGGCAACCTGTAGTCTACTGGCTAAGGTACATGCCCTGGACCCTTGAGGTTGGTGGCTCAAGCCCCAGTCCAGCCACAGCAAGAACACCATTGCCCTTGGGCCCTTGAGCAAGGCCCTTAACCCCATATGGCTCACAGGGGGGACTGGCCCTTGGTCAGCTTAATCAACTGTAAGTCACTTTGGATAAAAGTGTCAGCTAAATAACTATAATGTAATAAGTGGGCATTCAGTTTATATACAACTTAAAAAGCTATCAGTATAACTTTTTAAAAGCTACCCTTTTTGTGCGGTACAGGGAGCCATTTTTCACTGCTCTCTCACCTAACCATTCACAACCGTACAGCTCCACCCTCATGCAGACGTTCATAGGGTGGTCCGTGACGGGCATGAAGCGCACGAAACGCGCGATGATGGGCGGCTCCAGGTCCTTCAGCACGATGTCGTAGGCGTTCCTGTTGCCCTCGATGATCTGCGCGGGAACAAAAGGGCTTATTATTCATTAGCCACAGCTAATCAGTCGCGAAACTACGCTGGCTGATAAAAAAACACGATAACGAACGATGACAGCGGGGAAAAGAGGGAACGGACACTTTATCATGCTTTCAAAAATGCCAGCGCTCAGTCCACCTGATAACGAGTTTTGTTTTGGAGGGAGTGAAGCACTCTGGGATGCTGCCTGTGTATGTGAGGTTTAAGATAGTGGAGTTCTGTGGGCGGGGTGGGGCTATGGTTTGGTTTTGAGCCAAATAAGCCATTAAAATTACATTTACACTATATTTTGAGTTTCATCATGTTTTTCCCTTCTTTTGTTTAAGGAAGCACAAATATTTACGTTAAGACGTTACTAATCAGCTGTAAGTGTGCGCTCCCATTATAGGTGGAGAGGGAGCGCCTAAAAGCTGCGTGCTCGCCAAGGCCTAGTGATGGCAGTGCCAGCGCATACGGTTTTTGACCGTGAGACGTGTCCGCGGGTTCAGGGACACAAGGGTGCGCGTATGACGTCCGGGGAAAACACGGAACAATAAAAACAGCGTGCCCAATTTTTCTTTTAGGGCTTTTTGCGTTTAATTAATGAACATGCCACGAAATAATTCTAAGGACTGTGGACTGATTAATCACGCATCAAGAAATGCGCTAGCATTTACGTATAGCATTGTTTTGCTAACACAGTACCTGCTTCCCTTGCCGGTTGCGCCATGAGATCCAGCGGCTGCCGTCGCGGCTGTACTTGATCTTGTACATCTGGGCGAACTCGTTGCCGATGCCCCCGGCGTGCCGCCCCTGCGTGCCCACCAGGGTGATGAAGTGCAGCGAGCGCAGGTCGATCTGCAGGAACTCCTTCAGGCTGTCCGGCTCCACCGTGATCTCCGGGCACCACGCGCCGTCTCCCTCCTCAAAGTCCAGCCTGAGAGAGGGAAGGGGAATGGGACAGAGAGGAAGAACGAAAGAGAGGGAAAGTGAAATATGGGAACAGAAAGAGGGAGCAAGAACGAGAGGGGAAAGAGAGAATTGCAGGAGAAGGAGTAAGAAACAAAGAGAGAGACAGCGAGAAGTGAAGAAATAGAGAGCGAGAAAGAGGGAGAGAGTTCAGTTCAAACTTCAAGTTAAACAAATACCTCAGTACAACTCTTCATTGTAAATTCATTTTAAATTGTTAATGTTGGGTTGAAACAGCAGGGAGACGGGAAAACTTAGCCTCAGTAAAAACACTGTGGCATCTTGAAGGGAAACAAAATGACATCATCACTCTCTAACCCTGAGAACAGCCACCCAGACTTTTAAAGTTTTCCCCTCAGAGTGGTTTTCACACACTCTCAGGCTAACTGGCCATGTCTGCTCGATGGTTTATCAAACGAAGAATGACAAATACAGAGTATATGCAGGGGGATTCATATATGTAACTGTCAGAATTTTTTTTTTTTTTTGCAAAAAAGGTGTGTGTGGGGCCTGTGTGTGTGTGGGAAGGGGGCCTGTGTGTGTGCCTTTATGCATATGTGTGTGTGTGTGTGTGTCAATAGCAGACCACTCTATGTTACATTCCATGCTCAACAATGCTGTGACTGGCAGGGGCATTCCAAGTTTTACTGTAAGAGTATGTTCGAAAGTCCTGGCTGTAAAACCCAACCTCTCTCCTTGGTAACCAGCAAACCATGCGGTAACCAAGTCTCGCTGTATCATGCTCTCCACAGGAAATGAACTCATATTGTCCCATACTGACAACAGTTACCATGCATACATAGGGCCCGTATATCGCTGGACATTTGTTGTCTTAGTTGTAAAATACAGTACATGTACATCTGATATATCAACAGTTATTAGCAAACTGTCATTTATTTATTCTAGTTGGTTTAATCATGGTGGTAACATTAATTTTTTTCTAAAATCTGTGCTAACACACTTGATATTGCTACTGATGATAATGTTTGCAAGGTATATTTTTTCAAGTTATGGCCAGTAGGTGATTTGAGGGGGATGCCATCCCCTTTGTTAGCAAAATGACCAAAATGCATCCCCCTTGTTAACCTGCCATCCCCATTTTACACGTGTGTATTGATTGGTGGTGTGGGGGCAGAGGGGTGCTCCCATTGGGCCATCCCCCCTGTCAAAAATGAACAAATCACCTAAGTTATGGCTAATATTTATACAGCTATTGATTATTTTATTTTTAATACATAAACTCATATGAGGACTGTAAATCGAAGGGATCTTTAAAACAGAGTTAAACAGCTATCTAGGAGGGGCTATGCTTCAGCTATGGTGAGCAGTCTCTCAACCTGGTGAAGACATAGCTTAATGTATCCCTAAATAACTGTTATAAAGTATGCATCGTGTTTGTGAAAACCATATGCACAGCAGCATACCAGCTTTATCATCTGTTCAGCTCTCCAGGGTCTCCATACCACAAACTGGACCTCCCTGTTAGCCTTTATGCTCCAGACAGGCAGAGAGCACTGCTATACTCTGCTGTTTAAGGTCATTAAGACTCCCCCAGTGCTGGCTAAAAGCAGATGACTCCCCATCTGAACTGAGTTCTGCTAAAGGTTTCTTATTTTTAATCATGGACATTTTCCATGCTAATGTAGCCCCAGGTTTGCTACAGGAGTCTGAGAGTCAGGCTCTAATTGTGCCAATGCTAGTGCAAAAATATTGCATTGAAATTGATATTGTGTAGCTAACTCATCTTATAATTTGTTGTAGTCTTTGATTAACTGGTTAAATAGATTAAATGAAATCTGGCTATCCTTGGTCTCTGATCCTTTCAGAGATGTTTGTGATACTCTTCATCTCTCTGAGCTTGTTAGCTTGCCCAAAGAGCCTAATGCTAAAATCCCATGTAAAGCTACTTTTCTCAGTCTGATCCCTGCAAACTCCTTAAATATACTGCTGTTGTTTGTTCTCTAATAACATCAGTGACTATTATCCTATACTCTGTGTCAGACATGAAAAATGTTAGCCTTGCTATGTTTTTTTAAATCCAATTCAAATTATTACTGAAACAATTCTGAAAAACAATTAAGTCATTATCAATCATTGATATGTCCTCAAATTTACCCCACAAATTGTTACTGACTCAGCTAACAACTGACAATTGGAACAATGTTTATCACAGTAAATATTTTGCATTTGCTGGTTTAAAAGACCTAGTTTCTCACACAGCTAGGCCTGTCTGTACTTTGTTGACTTAATAATGGATTTTTTGACTGTAAACTTAAAACTTCTGCTTATTTTTGTTAGGAATTAACTGATATTGACTCAAGAAATCTTGCAGGTCCTGATCTCTTGGATCCTTATCTCCTTAACCTTGCAGCTGATAAAGTTACTGATACTTCCTGATACTTTACTTTTTTTCTCTGTTATCCAACTTTGTACCCAGTGAAAGGCCACCCCGACATGTGCCTCCCCTTTTGAGGAGTGGTTTAATAGAACCTTCCGGCTCTATTAAACTTCATCCCATTTCAAACCCCACCCAGAATCTGGAATAATCCAAAGAACAAACATGAACTTGACATTTTAATGACCTTTTCTGACTTAAAATGTTAAATTTGCGTGATACTTTAACTGAAGTGTGTGCCTTTTTAAACACACACAAGAAGATACACATAAGTATGACTTATCTTATAACATCTTTAAGCATCTTGAGTTAGCGATATTATCAACATGACTGTATGGATGTCAGAGGACCGCCTATAAAAAAGATCTGTTGATCTTATGGGGTTTTCTTGGTTGAATAAAGATTTTAAATATATTGTGTTCTAAATGTACGTGTGTGTGTGTGTGTGTGTGTGTGTGTGTGTGTGTGCGTGCGTGCACTTACCTTCCATATCTTGCTGCAGTTGATTCGGACCACTGACTGGAGGCAGAGATGTCCTCATCTAGAATCTGCCCCCCTGACATTCCAAGGGGGTACCGGCACACCCCTACAACACAATCATGTGTTTATTATGTGTTTATCATAACAGATAAACCAAGACATTTAATAAAGACTCTTCTTCTCTGTGGCCCTTAATCACACACAGAAAATCACACATAAACAATTTAATATCCAAAGTACACCTCTAAATGACCACTATTCAATATGGTTTATCCAGGGAGTATATGAAGATTAGTCATGCTAATCATTTGTAGCATAGCTAATCAAAGGCTACTGATTCTGGTTTGCCAAAGAATCAGCTGCGAACTTCCAAAGAAAATATGAGGCTCATATTAGATATTATTTTTACCTGGCAAAAATGACCTTAAAATCTAGGTAATGATTTTAAATATTGTCTGTAAATAGCAGCCATACACATGTGACTTAAGCAAAGGAGGATAAATTCCTAATCAGCACATCTTTGAAAAGATACATTTATACATTGTAAGTGCTGCTCAAACATTAAAAGTAACAGTGTTTAGCTGTGAGGAGAAAAAGATCTTAAAGTAAAATGGAAAGGAAGAGCAGTGCAGTATTTTAAATGTGTGGCTTTTGGGCAGGGTCTCACTAGATTGCGGCTACCACCTCTCCCTCCCTCCCCTCCTTCTTCTCCCACCCCCACTTTTCTCCCTCCCTCTCTCTCTCTCTCTCTCTCTCTCTCTCTACCTCCTCCTCTCCAAATGCGGTCACTCTGATTATATTGAACCACGAGATTGTTTCAGCAATTCTGCCAATTCAAACAGCACTCGAGGTACCAGGCGTACATGGGTATAAATCGTTGGTCATGAAATCTCCTGTGTGGTCCACAAGATCATTAGACCTACATTTGTTTTAATATGGCAGCTAGAAACACAGATATGATCAAAGTTAAACTTGTGCCTCTGAACATTTTAATGATACTTTATTTAATCCTAAAACAGAAACAGAGCGTGATATTTAATAGATCGTATCTGTTATGTTTTACAAGCCAGAACATTAATTTTGGTGCATATAGATATTCTGTAGTAAAACATACCCACATAGCCTGCACTGTAAAATGGGAGGTAGGTTCTGGCTAATACAGCTTGAGCTGTTTTTATCCTGGGGTATGGTTTCCAAACTGTTTTGACATGTCATGACGGATCAAAGAGCTGCACTGCGGCAGATGGGAGCAGTATGAGGGGTTGATTTGGGCCCCTTGGTGGGTGCGCCCACCTAAAGCCTCCAGTTACCCATATAGCGCTGAAGACTCAAGACCTGGAACCTATTCTGGACCGTGTCGGGACTCTGACGGGTGAACCGCGCCCATGCAGATGGGGAGCATTCCCATAATTCAGCGGGCTGTGCCCCATCTCTCTGCATACAGCGACTCCTGCAACTAATGGCAACCGCAGTCACCTGCAGGGGTTGCGCTTGGGGCGGTGTCTGCGGAGTCATGACTGCGCAGTGAGCAGCTGGCAACCCAGGCCTCAGAGCACAAACCTGTATGCCAGTGCCCTCGCGACATCACACAGGATGTTGTGGCGATGGAACGAGACAGCAAAATGACTGCTTACTTAAATAATGAGAGAATCAAAAAATGTGTTAACAGATGATGTGTATTTTTAACATCACGGACATAAATAGAAACAGATTTATGTCCTGACACCAGACAGACGACTTGCTGAGAAGGTACACGTCAGATGAAGACCAGGGTAGGGCAAAGTAGCTATATCTGTTCATATTATTATATTGTATAATAATATCAACCATTTATATCTGGTATCTCAGCTATATTTCTTGATAAACTCATAAACTGTGGACTATTCATTTCCCTTGTGTAAAGCATTTTAAAGTGGTTAACATACGTGTGACCTGGCATTGGTTTTTACAAAATTTGGTAATGGAACCAGGTGGAAATAAAACACACTGGGCTTTCAGGACTGGAATGTTCCCCTATCCCCCAAACACACACACAGAAGTAGACAGTTCTGGTTATTGAACAAACAACAAAACATGAATCACACAGTAATATTCAGTTATGACAGTAGAGTGAGGTTTCAATCCAGCCCTAATGCCCTAATGGATACAGCAATCACATTCAACTGTATTCAGGGTATTCAACTGAGTCCAACCAATCAATGTGCTTTGTTACAGGAAGCAATGAAATTTGATTGGTTGAAAGAAGTCCCCGCCTATTAAGGTTAATAAAATGTAATTCTGTCATCACTGATCTGCAGAACTTGAATGAAGATTGCCAGCTCCGGGGATAGAGACCTGAGAGGAAGTGTTTGACAGTCCGTGTAGATCACCAGCATGCTGAAGCCAGGCAGGTTTACTGCCGCATGGCTGCAGGGTCATCCGCAGGGAACTTAACACAGGAACACTACAACAAGTTACAGCACGCGGGGGTGGAGGAACTTAATATCAACATGAACACACTGGACAGCTTTCAGCGGCAGGGCATCTAGGGAAGGCTTGGATGTGTGTGTGTGTTTGTGTGTGTGCAAGCATGTGTGTATGTATGTGCATGCAAGCATGTGTGTTTTTGTGTGCATGCATCTGGGTGAATCCATATATGTTAATTTCCTTGTATGCATATGTGTATGAGTGTGTGGATGCATGTATGTGTGTGCGTGTGTGCATGTATACATGTGTTTGTGCCTGCCTGTGAATATGTGCATGAATGCAGGTGTGTGTGTGCCTGCACGCGTGTGAGTAATTACATTAATATGTGTTCATGCTTGTGTGTTTGTGTGTGCCTGCATGCTTATATGTCTGTGTGTGTGTATGTGCATGTGCGTATGCTTGTGTGTAGTGTCTGCATGCATGCATTTGTGTGTGTGTGTGTGCATGCCTGTGCAAAAGGCGAAGTCTGGGGTCAGTCAGAACAGAGACTATTGCAGGCTCGGTCAGGGCACTTTTTGTGGAGCTGTAAAAACATAGGGGGGCTCTCCTACTCGACGTCGCTCCTTCAGCCGAACAAAAAGGCTTTGTGACACTGCCAGCAGCAACAAGGACAGCAGTGAAGGCCTTTCTTGTCTCCTCTCTTCCTTTTTTTCTCACTTTCAAAGTCGCTTTTTTTAAACAGTCAAGATGGGGGAAAACCTCACAGGGTTCATTCTGGCAGTCACGGCTCCCTATCTTCCCGAACGACCTCAATTCCCGACGAAACTCCTTCCAGATTGGACAGCCCGTCTCCACCCTCTCTCATGCAGGCCCGGGCCTATAACGTCAGCGCTGCGATTACTACTATTATCTTAACTGAATGGTAGTGTTTTCATTATATTAGCGCTATCATCGGAATTAAATTAAGGGATTCGATGCCTCTGACTCAGCCAACAACAATGTTACCGTAACGGCGCGCTTTTAATTAACGGATTTGATCTGAAACTGCTTCTATACTTTGCGTTTTTATGGGTAGAGCTGCTGTCGTAGATGAGTAGGCAGAGAGAAGCCGGTTGTGATTAGCTGTGGATAAACTCATTGCCAGCATATAAAAAAAGCAGGGTAAGGCTCTTTGGCAAGAAATAAGATTGGGTTTCTGTGTAGATTCCGACCCTATAATCTGCACCCTGCGCTTTTATTGAACATATGTAATGTGTAGGGTAAGCTGTGAGGACTGGCTCGCGAGGCTGTAACACTGTACAGTTGTGGTTTCTTTTCGGGCATCTTTTACACAAAGTGATGGTTTTGCGGGTCTGTGAGTGTGGACTGGAGAGCCATGAACTCTGGACTGTGTGACAATGTGTGTGCGTGTGTGAGAGAGAGAGAAAGAGAGAGAGACAGAGACAGGGAGAGAGAGAGAGAGAGACAGAGAGATCTCGATAGCCTAAGCAACAATTCACGAAGACCCCACTTTCCCGTAATTGCCCTGCTGACCACTGGATGTTTGAGATCTGGAACATCCAGTTTGAAAATTGTTCTGTTTTGGTCGTAATCACACAGTTCTCTTAAACACACCATCGGTAGTCCAGCACGGCCTCCAACAATTTCTACACCAACAATTTCTGAGGCTGTTTCTTGGCTTCGCGTTATGACAGAAAACAATAAGGTCCAGTGTCTTCGGCCTTACTGACGTTCATTTGCTCTGCTGAACCCATCACAAAGCCCATAACTACATAGATTGTTTGTTAATATAACATTTTCTCTCCGTTTCCTTCTCCCATAGTTGGAGTCAGCAACTGTGCCTGTTGAGTTACCACAATGATTCCCACTCCCCATTCTAGAGGCGCTCTACTTCCCCAACGAGCTTCCTGTCAGCCAATGAACATTTTCCACTGCTACAGTTAGTCCAATGCAGTGATAGCTAGACTCGTGAAGAGGCGTGTCTGTCCACTGCTTACTGCTGATTGGTAGTGAATGGGCTTCAGGAACATCATTGGAGGGATGGCCTAAACTTGTGAGATAACAAGTTTACAGATACAAACATGTGAGGCCCACTGGTTGGCTCATGCTATTAAATATTATTATTTCAGCGTGTGGACGGTCGCCACAGTCCGACTAAGCCTGGACCATACCGGCGCCAGCTCCGGCTGGCAGCCCCATTGGGCTTATATTTCTATGGTGTCTCACAGGGAAGGGAGGGATTCGGTTGGCAGGGTGTTACGCCCCCAGTGAATCAGGCACCCACTGTCCGCCTGCTCAGGTCACATATGGAGCGTCCTCCGACTCATGTCTATGCAAGCTTGACCTGGGGCTTGAACTGCGGCTGACATTGACACTGGAGAAGAGGACGTTGCGTGTGCTTTCCTGGATTAACGGCAGAGACTGCAGAAATGGCTTATGGAAACAGCTTCTAAATATGGTTTCCAAATTGGGATAAAATGGGAAATCCATGACATAATAATAATAATAATAATAATAATAATAATAATAATAATGAAGTCTTTCCGTAAATATACTGTGATAGAGTTGGAATCACACTGGTAAAGGGCTAAACTATATAGTAGGAAGAGACAGCAGTGAGACACATAGTTCTGGCAAGAGAACTCATTTGGTAGTGTCATTAGCACTGCCACAGGCAACATGCTGTTTTTATGTGCCTTCCCTTCACAGAGCTATCACTCAGGGCAGAGTATATGCACAGCGTATTGCAAAACAATATCAATTCTTACACTCTGCTGCGGATCTAAAAATATCAGTTTACGAAAAGGTGGAAAACTACCAGTCTTGTGTGAGGGGGTAGTGACGGAAAGAAGCACTCTTTCCCTCTCTCTCTTTTTCCCTCTTTCTCTGTCTTTTTCCCTCTCTCTCTTTCTCTCTCTCTCTTTTTCCCCCTCTCTCTTTCTCTCTCTATCCCTCTCTCTCTCTCTTCCCTCCTCTCTCTCTTTTTCCCTCTCTCTCTCTTCCTCTCTAATAAAAGGGTATTGAAGGTCTTCCTCTCTCTCTCTCTTTCTTTCCCCCTCTCTCTTTCCCCTCTCTCTTTCTGTCTTTTTCCTTCTCTCTCTTTCTCTCTCTATCTCTCTCTCTTTCCCTCTCTCTCTTCCTCTCTAATAAAAGGGTCTTCTTTCTCTCTCTCTCTCTCTATCTCCCTTTCCCTCTCTCTCTCTTAATAAAAGGGTCCCTCTCTCTCCCCCTCTCTCTCTCTCTCTCTCTCAGGCCTGCTCGCGCTGGCAGACGCTCGGAAAGCCCAGCAACAGCTCTCAGCTCAAGCTGCTTTTTTTTCCTCCTTTTTTTTTCGCCCTCCGATTTTTCCATGCCCCTGTCTGTGAAAGGCAGGCTTGTTCGAGTGGTGTTTGCCGTCTAACCACTGGCTCCAACCCCCTCACATCACAAACACTGCGTCTCATCGGCTCGCTCCGTTCACACGGGGAACGTGAGCGCGTGCCCACCCATCCCAGCACCACCTCGACCCCCTTTCCTCCTCCAGCCCCGCGTTAAATCACTTCTCACCCGTTCGCTGAGAAAAAAAATGCTTGGATGGCATAACTACAGTACTCGGGAATTTTGAACAGGGGAAAGTTGGTGGATTGGCACATTACATTGGTGTTAAATACGGCAACAGATATTTCCTGCTGTTGAAGAAAAAGCATTTTTTTTGGAGGTCAGAAAGAATCTGTTAAACTGATATTTATACACTTCACCATAACTTTAGAATTTTCCTACAGCTCTTTTAACAAAATTTGTATTGAAGGAATATTGAGCAGAATAATAAAACAGTGGGACAATCTGCTTTAAAAAGTTACACATGCCAAAAATGATCTCCACCAAGAGTAGCCAAAATGTAATTTGGAATATACTCTGGGATACTGAAATTTATGAACTTTGACCATATTTAAATGCATAAATGCGCTGCTCTGTGACTTATGAGACGGTAAGAACTTTCCGGAAGCGCACGGAAACTGTTGAAAAGCAAAGCTAATTTCGATGTACTTTCCTGCTGTCAAAATGTCTGGTATGCGCTAGCCACAGACTCCAGCCGGATCGCTGGAACCTTGGTAAACGCATCCCTCCCTCCCATTCTACATATAATAACAAACTCTGACCAAGGTCAGATCCTCCTATGATCCTGAAAAATAAATGACAATAATGATTGTGAATGCCTACACTGATAAAGAAGAGAGGCCAATGAAAGCCTGGCTAATGGATTCTCCAGCGGTGAAGCCGGGGTCCTCGGGGAGAAGGCCTGGGATGGTTGAGTTCACGGCGGAGCCGAGGAACAACCTCAGCACTGTGATGCAATCAGGGGAAACTTGAGAGCGTGCCTGTGAGGACGCGGTGACAGGGTTTAACCTCCGCACCGCGCGCACAATCTGGGCCCTCTCAGACCCGGGCCGCGCGCTGTTTCTCGGAGGCAGACATAGACGCAACCTGAGACTTTTTCGTATATAAACTCATTGTGAGCCATGGGGGTATCCAGCAACGATGCACCAATCTCACTTTTTGTCTTTCAGTACTGATCTCAGTACCCGATCTCAGGGTATCATGCGATATCAAGTAAAAAGACAGCTTATGTACACTGGCTGACTGCTGTCTTAAAGTCTGGCTCCAAGAATAAACGGTAAAAGGCGTGGACATGAAAATGACATGGCAGATTCCATGCATGCACGTGCAATGAACACAGGAAGTACTCTGCTATGGAAATATGTTGGCTGGAATCCATAGCTCTATCGGTCTGAATGCTACCATCCTTTCCTCTGAAGCAGTACCCAGTCTCAAGTCATAGCCCGCCTCAGGCAACCAGCAAAGCATCATGCCATTAAAACAATCAACCACACAAGCCTGGCTGTTAAACGCAGTTATAGCCTGAAATAAGGGTGTATCCTCTTACACGGCTGCCGTCCTTGTCTAAAATGGGGACAAACCTCCCCCTCACGGACTGATATGTGAGAAGAAACCATCAAAAGGACAGTTATTTGCTTGTCTGACCCCCGCCCCCCGAAAAAGGATGGTTTATGGTGGATTTTTAACACATTCTTTGTTTGCTTTGAAATTCTCCGGAAAATTCTGAGGAGAATTGTTTGGGCTTCTTTGTAGTTTTCCTGAGTGAAGCTTTAATTAAAAAGCAATGCTAATCTGGATGCTGTACCATACAATTATCCCCCGTTCAGAAGCAATAAAACGTTGCGCCACAACTGTAAAAAGACTCTTTAAAAAATGAGCATTCCTATGCTTATTGCTTGGCCACCCTCCTTTCTGTTTCGTCTTTATTCAATTATAAAGTCGTATTTAATGAAAGCGGCTATATGGCATCATAGCGCACACATTTAACTGCCTCCATTTTTTGGCAACAGCCAGAAAATACACCATAAAAGAGTACGCCTAAACATTTGAGGATCCTCTTTCCATTCTTTGCATCCATGCTATCATGTAGGGAGTCATAGTGAGGAAGAGCTTAGTGCTTTAGGGGTAGCATACAGTCTGTAGAGCACAAATCTGCATGTGGATGGGATTACGGTCAACTGCAAGAAACACACTAAATATTAATCAACACAATATTGCTTTAGATCAGAAACTGAAACATACTGAGGTAAAAATGAACAAGGACATACACAAACCCCACATAAAGCTGGCTCAAATCCCAAAACTGACCCTCCATGAGTGGGTAAGGCCTTTGATGAGAGTGGGAAGACGGAGAACGATGAGTTGTAACGATGCAAGCTCTTGTTTCTGGTTTCATTCAATTAACCGTTATATTACTTTGATGCTATCCAACTAACTATCCATTCAGCCAATGTTGCCTTCTCCTAAGCTTCTACTAACATGTCTTTGACAAAAAATGTTTCAAACGCAACCTCAGTATGAGCACTATAACGATTCCAAGGGGTTTTTCTGGGTGGCAGCCAAGATGGAAACTCTTCAATCATGATCATTATCGCATATGCAGAATGTCACATCAAAATGGCCGCTCCTTCAACTATCCAATGAAATAACTCCACAGCGGATATAGAAAATGCTAATTGCTAATGCTGATGTCATGAACAACCAACAACAAGTACCAAATTTTTGCCAGTATAAATGCACTCTGAGTACGAAATCTCCATGTATACAAGTTCTCTTACCTGGGTTGACTTGTGACTTCAGTACTCCGAATAGGGGGAGCAGCAAAAACAGCAGCCGGGGAATTTCTAGAAGACGCTCCATCTGACGGGGAGAGAATCTTCACTCCTGTGGCCAACACATAAAACGAGAGCCCATTAGTGGATTACATAACTCGTAATCCACGTTTACAGTCACCCCACGACGAGATGGGTGAGGGGTGGGAACGCCGCACGCTGCTCCGGTAACAATTAAACGACGTTTTCACAAGCCTTTCAACAGGCCGTCCAGCTGCAACGTATAAATGCCATTTTGTGGGCGGGGAGCCTGCCAAAATCTGTGGGGGGAGAGCGTAAACATCAGACTATGTCCCATACCATACCCTCTGATGGAAAAGAACACTTGTAAAAGAAATGAACACAGTATAGTACAATAAAGTTCTTTGGTTTTACATGACACACTTAGACAGTCGTTTACAACAAAGTATCTAGTGGTTGGTTGACATTTCATTGCATAAGGAAATGGGCAACAGGCCCAAACGTACAAGAAAAAAAAAAAACATGGAATTTAATTAAGCAAATAAAGAAGCAATTATTTCATTCAGGACGTGGAATTTCCATTAATTATACACGTCCTGTGAGGAGAACACATAAAACTCTGGGAAGATTTAGTTGTTCTTTTTTAGCTGTTAGGAGGGCGGAGTGAGAATCGGAACAACATGGGAAAGAATGGAGCATTGTAACGAAAAATATCAACAGAGGTGTCTGAAGCACGCCGTCTGCTGCCGGTTAGACATTACCTCAGCTGGGGAGAGAATGGGACAAATCCCTGGGCCAGCATGACACAGACCAACTGCCAATCCACTCCCACAGCCAATAACATCACTGCAGGACTGTCCCAGGACCCGCCCACAGCACAACGGAAATCATCACCACAACAAAGCGTAATACAAAAGCCACTCTAATTCACCGAGTTACTCATATTTTGTAGTAATTTCAAGATGCTAACACGTCATTGAAACAACACAGATACATAAACAAGATCCAGTACTGGACTGGCCAGAAAACTGTAATTGTGTTTTATTTTTAGTCTAGACATATTATGGCTATTGTCTCAATATATTTGCTAGATCAGCGATAGGAAATGGTCTTGTAATTGTGAACACTTTTATCTAATCCAAACATGAAAATGCAGATAACATTAATCTTTAATGTTGTTCTAATCTATCTGATTATGTGTAATGAGTTTCCATAGGGACATCAGAACTGGGCCAACTCCTGTGTGAAGCCAATAAGGGTTATGGTTAGAACCAAATATTTATTTTTTTTCACCAGAAATTAAAATTTTGGTATACGGTATATTTATCGGCTAGCTTTTCCTTTGGCATATTTATGGGTAAATTCATCACACCTGCAATGTCAAAAACTGGAACCTATGTCAGATTTCGTTCAATAAGGTTAAAAAATTCACTTCGCTCATTTTTTTCATGCACATCCCTTAGGATTTCCTTGTACAGTTGAATGCCTTATTTTTCAATACTCTTCAGCATAAAAATTTGGACTGTCTATCGGACGAAAGCAAATTATGCAGTCTCTGTTTGCCAGTGAGAATGAGTCCATCTTCAAAAAGTCAGACAATGAAAGATTATACAATGAATTATTCAACCTATAATTTATGAGGCAATTTTGGAAACTGCACATTTGTTTCAAAATCATGTTCCTAGCCTCTTAAATTCTAGAGGCAGGATGTTATTGTTACTCAAATAAATTTATTATGACGTTTCGCACAAAAACAGTGTAATAACTGCCTTTGCAAATAAAATGAGTCTTATGTCTACAGGGAAATATGATTTCAATATCTGAAAGCAGACTTCTATAAGAACTGAGACCAAGATGGCTAGTTGATATCTTTATTTTCTCAGAGTATTGAATTTATCCTACAGTACACGGAGACCACGAGGTAAAAACAACTTTTACTGCAGAGCCCTCCTGAATAGTGTAAAGAGCATGGAGGGTTTCTCGTCTTTTTTGAAGCCAAAAAAAAACGTTCTCCTCATCGCTCTTTGTGGGAGTGGCACATACAGAACATGTCAAGAATCAGGCACGTTGCGAAATCTGGATTCAATAAAGGCTGGTTTGGTTAAAAAGCCAAGTTCATAGGCATTGCCTAAAAACTGCACAGCGGTCTAAAACAGAATCAGTACAACATGCATGACTCAAAAAGACTGATTGATACAAACAATAAATTAAAATGAGGTGAAAGAAGACGTTTAGGCTCTCTCCATTATGGTTCGTCTCACAACTGATACTTACAGCTTGTCTGAGAATGACTACAGAGCAGTAGGAGAGTTGTGTTGGACTCGGTTACTTCCTGGCACCAGGAAACCTAACCTCTCTTCATGTGTTCCACGACCCATAATTATTGGGCTGGCACAGTCAGAACCAAACAGAGAAAACTTGCAATGGGCCCTTTTGTCTCATGACAGGAAGCTCTGACTGTCTTCTGCCTCTCCTGACTTCTCTGATCCTCCATTACCGGAAGGCCAAAGTCAGCAGTACCCCCATTCACTTACACTGCAGTCTCTCAGGACAAACCCTGTTTATCCAACATCCGTAGCCCTGTGAAACCCTATAACCTCAATTTATCTGAGGAACAGAAAACAACTGCTCAAGACTCCAGCTACAGACAATCTGCACTTAAAATTTGGGTTTATTATGACGCGCGGTTGCAACAACATTACGAAATACACACTAGTATTTATACAGGATTCAACAAAAATGTCATGTTTTTATCTAGCGGAGATATTGGGAACTTCTAGTGGATAAACATTTATTATAGGACCTGATTAATGCTTTTACGAAGCTACAATAATATTGAAAAATCAAGGTACAATGATTTTATAATCATAAATTAAACATTCATGTGCTTATATTAATATCGGTATTGTTTATTTCATTCTCATGCATATAGTTGTACTAGATTAGCCTACATTAGCAGAATACTAATGATAATATAGATATAGATAGGTAGCAGTTAGCCAGGACAGGGCTATGTGGCTCTATGTTAAAGAGCATTTGCTGATTGTGAGTTTATGGCACAATTATAGTGATAAACTTCAGAAGAGATGTTTCAAATACATCTCCATGAAATGAGAAATATTCTTTGATTCATGTGACATGGAGCATATGAGTCTTCCCACATAAGCAAGATTTAGTAGCAATGCTACGAAAATATCATAATCAAATACATTCCTACACAATTGTTTGTATAGGAAAACACAATCAGATTAAAGTGCGCAGTTGTAAGGCACTATACCAGCATTGCAAATCATGGTAAACGTTTAAAGGAGCATGTTAAACTTTTGTCAAGATTATATTTTTATGTATGACTCATTATTCAGACCGGTCGGCTCCTGAGTCTCTGAAACTGTAAATCTTGGAGGAATCGGACATAACGCATGCGTGGTTGTAATTTTAATTCACACATTAGATCATATATTTCCGATGTGTTCATAAACATTTTATTAAACTCGAATCTACTTTTAATCTGCAACTTAAAATTATTTATAAGGAAAGAATATGGTTTACATTCTAATAAAGTGAGGACAGTACTACTAATGGTAAAACTACTGCTCTCCGTTTAGAATATGCTGCATGGAAAATTCTCATCTGTGCTAACAGGAAAGGAATGTCTAATTATTAACCACAAATTGGCTATAACATCATGGCTGCTTCATCTGAGCAATTATTTCCATGAATAATTAGTTAATAATAATTCTTAGCTTCTGGAAAACTATTACTTTTCTCAGTGGTAAGAAAGAGTCTGCCATCTTGTTCTGAAAGTCTAACACGCTGTGGAACACAGACCCACTCTGGTCCCACTGCACGCTGAGGATACAGGCAGAAAAAGCAGAATAACAGGAAGTGTGCAAAGCAGAATGTACTTTACGCTAAAATATTCAGTCCTATGAAGTAGGATTTAATGTAAAACGGCCGGCGCTCTGTTTACAGCTCATCAGCGAGTTAGGAAGTGTCCTCTCTTCTGATTTAAAACACAAATGAAGGACAAGGACCCCCCTCCCCCAACCGCCAATCAAACTCCTTGAGAGTTGCTTGAAATAAGACTGTATCAACTGTTCCTTAAAACGGAGAAAATGGCAGCCCTGTCAGAAGGATGATGTTAAAAATGTCGATGCCGTTTTTTCAAAATGTTTAATTAATCAACTTTTGTAAAGCAGCAGGTAACTGTGCATGACCAGTTTACTTTTCCCTTTGACAGACTGAATTTATCCTACAGTACATGGTAGAGTTTGACTAACACAACAGCTGACTGACACTTTGATGGGAAAAAACGTGATGGTTCCCTGTTGTTTGAGGGGGCACAGAAAGTAAGCCTAGGAAGAGTTAGAGGTTAGAGTGCTGAACACATGGAAATTTCGCAATGATGATTTCTGGTCAAAATTAGGGTATGAACTTATGGGTGAACAAAAAAGGCAGGAACGTTCAGGACTCTTGGAAACGACAACCTGATACCTAACGTAGCAGTCACTACATGGTCGGTCTGAAGGCTAGGTGTCAAGTAATGATATTGATAGGCTGGCATTTCCTCTACTTTTTTGTTTTAGCGTACTGTATGAACTTTTTAAATCACTCTGGATAAAGGCATCTGCTCAGTGTAAATGTGATGAATATGAAAACTACTCCCATCGTCAAACCGAAGAATAAAGTGGACACGTTATATACACACAGTACCGCGCAGAAGCCAGAGACCACTCTTTTGTTTATTTAATCTCCAGTCAAAAAGGCCATTAAGTTTAAGTTATTCATTTTTCGGTGCCGGAAAAAAATGTGGAAATATGACAAATTTCGCAAAGTCTCCACAGCTAAATATAATATCAGATTTAGTGTGTCTACACTTTGCTTTTATTACAACTTCCATTCTTTTCAGGAAACCTACAGGGAAATCTGCAGGAATATTTTTCCATGTTTCTTGTAAACACTTCCACAGTTTGGTCGTAGAAGTTGGTCACATTTTCAGCTTCTCGCGATCCAGCTAAACCCCAAACTCATTCAGTGATGCTGAGGTCTGGGCTCTGGGGTGGCCGATCCATTGCTCTGAGAACACCAGCAGCTTCTTTGTTTGAGAAGTACATCCTGATCTTCTTAGCCGTGTGCTTGGGGTCGTTATCTTTGCTACAGAACAAATTTGAACCCGACATTTTCCACAGGGTATTGCATGATGTAATAGGATGTGTTTGTACTTATCAGCATTCATGATGATCTTCGATCAAAAACAGATCACCAACTCCAGATGTTGTTCTACATCCCCAAATTTGCACTGATCTTCTGCCATGTTCAACTGATGATCGCAACCACGATTCCAAGAATCTTTCATTGCTTCATCAGTGTAGATACTGCCTTTCATTACTCCCAAAAATCTCAAATTCAGACTCATCTGTCCGCAAAACTTTACTCCACGTCTCAGGTGTCAATTTCGGTGTTTCAGTGAAAATATTCTTCTCGTTTGTCTATTTCCTTTTCTCAGTAGCTGCTTTTTGACAGCCCCACATCCTTTGAGATGCGCTGTGTTGAGTTGTCTTCTCACAGTGGAAGGATCAACATAAATAGCTGTAGATTATATCCAGATCTGAAGCAAGATTTGAGCTTGATTTTGTTCCAATCTCTCTGATGGCGATACTTTTGGTAGTCTACAGTCCCAAGTTTTGCACAGCTGGTAGGAGCACCATTTTCTCTCCAGCTTGCAGTACTCTTTTGAACTTCTATTTGGGAAACTCCTGATAAATGTGATATTATACTTAGTGTTGAATGATTTTGCACAATTTCAGCTAAATATGTTTCCAATATTATTATTGGAAGCAAAAAAGAAAAATATGCATTGAATGGCTGTTTGACTGGAAATTGAATGAACAAATGATGGGTCTCTAACATCTGCACAATACTTTGGGAAGAAATAAACATTCTCAGGATATCTCAGGATGTAGATATAAAATGCAAAGTTTTCGAATAATCTGAATGACTCTTTACATGTAGCAATACACACATAAATGCATGTGTATCACACACAGAATTGAGAAAGCATAAATATACATACATGTGATGTACTTTTAAGGAAGAGAAGTAATGTCAAGGTAGAAAGAAACAGTGACCGTGATTCAGATAATCACTGTAAAAAGAAACATATCCCGGTACGCTACAACTGTAAAGTAATCAGTCAGTGGTGAATAAGTATGGGTCGGAACCAGCCAACCGGACCTTGCGATGATTGATGCACTCTGACGTTAAACTGGAGGGCTATTCAAACTACAAGAGCTCGTTATGCATGAGAAAAGAGCATGCCGGATTTGCATGTCCGTTTTCATAATTCAATATCAATAATAAGATTTATTTTATATTCAAATATATGGGCACACACACATACTTTTATTTGCTCCTATTCAGATGCTCGCAATTTGCTATGTCTGGTTGTCAATATGAAACGGTTTCATGGTTATGATGGTTATGGTCTTTGATCTAAATTCTAATATCTGACTTAACACTTAGTTAAGATCGCCTCTGCCTTGATGAGCCTGTAAAACATGTTCCCTCTCATCAGAAATCTGGGGCGTTTTTGTTTGCATATGGGATAAGAGGTATGCCCATTAAAAACATATCACATGAAAAAGTGTCTCTTATATTTTTTTTTATACCAAACGCCACATTTGACCGCGTTTTACTCTTAAGTAATAACGCGGTCAAATGTATGAATACTGACAAGAAATAACAAAAATGATTCCCTGTGTTGTTTTATGTTTATATTTGCAAAAGAGATACATGGTTTGCGGAGGTTAGGTTAACTTAAATGAAAAAGGTTTTCTATAAAAGCTGTCAGTAGACACAATATCTAACCATGGTTCATTCTGCACTGACAACAGAATACGTACACAGTTAACACATGACGAGAATACTTCACATAATATCAATATAAATGTTAACATTTTAAATTGAAATATGGGACACTATGAAATGTGAAATTCATAATTACTGGCACATGGTAATGAATGACTTGTACAGCCGAATTTCCCACAAAATAAGTTAACTCAACAAATTACTACTCATCTTTGCTTTGGCAGTTGACGTCTGAATTAAATTACTATTGTTAGCTGTCACAACGGCTTTCCACCTACGGTCACCACTCTGAGATTGTAAGAGAGGACCACCAGCAAACTATGTTGTCACCTACTGGATACGGCTACCAGATTCTGATAAACATAGAAGTAAAGGAATGTGTACATCTAAAACATCAACAAATACACAACATGTTAAATGAGTTAAGTGGATGAGTAATGACACTGTAACCAAATTAAAAATGGTTAATTCTTAGTTTTGATTTACTCTTCAAGGATTTGCTATGTCCCCCTGAGCAGATTATTCTATTAGTCAAGCTCCATCAATCTGCCGGGTTCTGGAAGCAAATTAGGCTCCACTGTCAAAATTAAGCCAAGGAAACACTTCTCAAACACCACCAGAGAGCCCGCAAATAAACAGCTGTTACTAAAATCACTGCGGGAAAAACGTTAAATATCATCAAATAATACTGCCCGCCCAAACACAACAACTAAATGAAGATTAATAATTAACATAATTAACATTATATTTGACGTAAGATATATAAAGTACAACATAACAAAAGTAACATAAGAAATGACAAAACAGAAGGCATTCTGTGTTGCCACAATGTCAACACTGGAATGTTTTTTTCCCACGATTCCTTGCTTTTTTCTACACTGCAGGCACACCACCAATCACGTCAGAGGATTAGGCAGTCAGTATACATTCAGTTAATCTGTAGGCTCTCAGGCGACGAGGGTCCTCCTTTATAAAACTTTGCAAGCTTTTGTGACCAAACAGTTACGTACGCCTACAAATTTGCATACACAAGAGAAAAAATTCTGATTTATAAAGCTTGCATAAGCAACACATACACTCTTCTGTTACAAATCACAACTAATCCTTCAATTGCGCGTGCATGAATGCGTGCAACAACCACACCCTAACACGCCCACGCGATTTTAGGAGTCGACTTTCAATATTACTGTTCATCAGGATGAATGAATCAAGACATGACCCTGGCCATCGGGGCAACCACGTTTATTATGAACAATAATATGATTCTAATTAATCACGAGGAATAAGGAAACTATCGCGCAAATTTATTTTGGTCTCTAGGGTGTTCTATTTAGAGCAAATATGTGCCCTAAATATGCATGTGAAAATTGGAGAATGGATTTTGGAGCGCTTCTTGTGCGTATGCACGGTTTATAAATGAGGCCTGAGGAGTAGTTGCTTGAGCGATGAACTAACGAGCTACACCCCTACCATCCCCGGGACCACTTCGCCAAAGTGGACATCTGACCTTGGCAGGAAATGGCAAGGCTAGAATTCGACCGACTAACCTTAGGGTTCCCAGGAGAACATTTTACTCTGTTGCGCTATTACATACTCTTAAAAGCAGAAACGTGACAACAACAGACACAAACAACATGTCATTGGCATCTTGTTTGCCGCCCACCCGCACCTACTCTGAGGCATACCAAAAGTGGTCCTCCTGCATGTCTTCCTTCACCTCCTTCTCAATAACCTTGCTGGAGCCTTTCAAGATATGTCAAATAGCCTTGCTAGGTAAATTTACCAGCTAGCCAGCAATCACCCTGCTTCACTCTTAATTTTACCAAGCCTGACGGAAAAGTGTAAAACACTAGTGTTATAGTTTTGAATGAATTTTAAATGCAACAATTACAGGGAAGAGGCTGTAAAAAAGAAACCACTCGGAGTGCGAAAGTGAAGCTTTAGACTCCTAAATTGGAAGTCCTCATGGCCAAAAACCCCAGAGTTGAGAGGATTTGTGGATTGGCAGGTATTAGCTGGTTGCTACTTGTAGGGCATTCCCGTGCCGGCCTCAATTCAGCACACAGTTAATGCATTGATTAAATTATATCTGATAATTTCATTTAAATCACTTATTTATGGCCACACTTCTCACATAAAGTATATAAATCCCAAATTGTGCATGAACAGTTTGGACTCACATTTTGGAACTTTTTTTTTTGTGCGTACGCATGGTTTATAAATGAGGCCCAAGAATCCTTTGTACAATGTGCCTTTTTATCAATGTGTATCTACGCAACACTTTGTAAAGGTACGCTTTTGTTCACTTACCCTCACCCAGCTAAGAACATATGCTGAGTACGACATTTCAATTGTTTGTCACGCTAACTACAGCTGGAATTATGACTGAAGAGTGTATGGGTCCACTAACGGTTGTCCAGCCCAGTCATGCACAGGCCACCTGCCAGTGCCAGAGTACATTAAGAGATTCAATAGCCTATATAGTAAGACGTTAAAGCTTATATTCAATTTATAATTTTAACTAGCTAAAATTGCTCTTATAAAGATTTGAAGAGCATTGAAGATTTACAAAAAAAAAAACTAAATTTAAATTATGAATCATCCAAAATAAATTGAATAAAAGCCTAAAAGGATTTTCATACTACTAGGGATTATGTCAATTAAATTACCTTTGCAGGGTGTGCTCACCGAGTGCAAGTTACTGCTGCCGTTTCACTGTTTAACTGCAAAGGTTACATCTTATCAGACATTTTAAAATATTGCTGCTAATTAGACCGCCTTCACGATTCCCCAGTTATTTATCCCCAAATTTACTGATTCCTTAATATGAATATTCTTCACACTTACTTCACTCACATCTCAAATAATTCAATGCATATGTGTTACTATTCGACAGTCTTTAATAAGGTAAACAGGAAGTCCGTTAGAATGCATAGTTCGCTCATCTGAGACTGCAAACGGATCACAAATATTCCAGGACGCTTTTATCATTTATTTTTATTATTAAATTCATGGCACGCACAGCTTTGAAAAGTTTGCCTGCGTGTGCTATTGGAATAAGTGAAATATAGAAAAGGAGAAAAGACTCAAAGCCTGTTTTCCATACCTCCTAGAAATAACTTTATTCCTCCAGTTTTCAGAGGTTTTCCAGAACCTTCATAAACACAAGATCCTTCATACCTGTGAGGCGGTTATTGTTCCATAATACTACTTTTGCTATAGTAACATCAGGGCTCTGCTGACAGTTAAATTCATAGCTAGCCAGCAGTTGTGTTTAACCAGGAGCGTAACTTTGCCAGCTCGATCTTAACAACAACCAATGAATTCACAAATTTTCCTTACAGCCAGATGTGTGAGAAATGATTTTGGATTCTGTCTTTCAACATCTCTCTGCGTAATGTGACAGAGGTTTTCGACCTCTTCCATCTCGCCGGCCTGTCATTAATCTGTGCAAAGCAGTCTGACGGTATTCTTGCTCTGCGATATTCTGCAAAACTTTTACGGGGCGTTCGGTTTCTGAGGATAGACGCATCTGTTCTTGCCAGGGCCTGGAAAATACATTCCAAAGTGTGCATGGAAAGAAATAATCTGGGTCACTCTGCCTTAACATGCAGCCAGACAACATACAGGAGTAACGTGCCCTAATGCAAGTTTCTGCAAGAGATCATTTACAAAAGATTATTGTAATCTGAGAGCAGCCTTGAAACAATATGTTATTTGTGAACCAAATTTACAGATCTCTAAGGGTCCGCGTAGATTTTGTGTAAAATAAAGATGCCTGACTCTGCACATGTATGCTTGTATGCGAGTGGGCCAAACTGCACACTTATTCGAGTGAGCCAAACCGTGCACTTATTTCCAGAGTATTTCTAAGTATGCCTGTCAAACGAAAAACGAATATCTACTATTTAATTGCTTCAAACATATTAACTACAATGACAAAAATCATACAGACAAAAACAATATTTTTAGAATACTTTGGTAAACGTATTGAGAATGAAAATTACAAGTGATCTCAATGTTTTTTATTTTAAGAGTTAAAATGACTTGAAAAAATCTAATTGCTGTTATACGTTTGCTCGAGAATATCTAAGACAGGTAACAGGCATCAGGTACCCCACTGATTTTTCCTGTATGAATAGAATGTAAAATTTTATCATACACCTTAACTTGTCCTTGCGGGTTTCAAATGTATTTCTAAAAGCAAACAAGGTGGCACAGTAACAGAGTGGCAGTACAATCTCTTAGGTGTCATTCTGAGTCTGAGTGCTTGGGAAGAGACTAGCTCAGTGTATTCATACGCACCTCTGCACACATACCTTCTGTGGGTCCGTATGCTTAGCCAGCCTATTTTTACACGGTCGTTAGCATCCACATAATTTATGAGCTGAACTGTAACGTACCTTCAGTGAACAAAAATCACCTGAACGGTCGAGTGGGCTTCGGCGTGTTTGAGTCTCAAAGCCTGCATTATTTTGTCGGATTTGGTGTGGTCACAACTGCACGGAGCTATCTTGAGCTGAGGGCACCCAACGGTCACTGCGCACAAGGAGCGAGTCAACGAGAACTCGTTGTATGCAGGTCTCATTACGAGCTGTTAATATCCTATGAGTCATTTAGTCTCAAATCAAACACATTTTTGGAGGTTTTTGCATTTTTGTCTCTAATTCTCTTCATATTTCCATCCTCAACTATTCATATTAAGAAATCGTAACACTGGATATACTATACTGTTATTTTTTCCTTCATTTTGATTGCAGTGTTTTCTCATCTGAATATCACATTAGACAAACCCATAGTAATGAGTTTTCACAATAATTAAAAAAATATTTGTCGTGGCTCAAGTAGTCACTCTGAACTCATAATTCAAAACTAGCAATCCAGTTATGGATAGAGACCATCCCAGGAATATTCTTCCGGTAGATATTTAATGAGAAAAATTATATGTTGGCATTATTTCAGTCCAATAACTTTCATATATTAAAGCTGGCAATATGTAGTTGATGTATGTAAAATTTAAATTCTTCAGTATAATTCCTACTTTAATTCTTGTTTTGAGTAAGTATGCTCTCTGGATTCAAGGAGGTGGAAGATTTTGTCTTCCTCTCAGCTTTCAAAATGGTCAGTGAATCGTTCTTTTATATTGTCAAGATCCATTGATAAGGAGAGAGTGCCACACTTCATACAGATTTAAAGAGAAAAACATTTAGGTTGATAATTTGCTGTATAATTTGCTGAATGAACTTGATAGCTGCAATAAATAATTAAATAATCATCTTTTTATTTTTATTTCCTGTGATACTGAGGTCTGAACAAGTTACACAAAATGGCAGCCATTTTGGATCAAAGTCACTCCCGACGTATGTTTGTGTGCACAGTCTCATCAGGAATGAAATCGCCCCTGTGTGATTGTTTTAAGAAACTGAGGTTCATACTAGGACAGTTTGATTTAATGTAAGTTTTCTTCTGGGCTGGTTTCCCAAACATGGATTAAGCCTTGTTCAAGACTAAAAATCTTATTTCAGTAGAGATCTTTATTGAATTCTTCTTCTAGTTTAGTACTGGGCTTAATCCATGTTCAGGAAATTGGCCCTCTTTGTATGATACTAATCTTTCGCCTAGGGTTTGCATCAATCATGAAACGCTCATAATTTTTCTTTTGAAAGCACAAGGGCATTAGTCCAGGTCACAAACTGAAGTCAAAGCAGTCACATACCTCTGGCCACATATCAGTATAGCTAATAAGTTTGAGAAAATCCCGTTCAGAGCAGATAGTGCCAGTTACCCTATTTATAGGGGAACATGACATGTTCGACTGTTTACCGTAAGACTGCTACACCGTGAAGGCATCTGTGTTTCAACTTAACAGAGGAGCTAAATGAGTTTACAGCATCAAGGAAAATAAGAGCCATCTAGCAGGTCCAAGCAGTTCTCATAAAACCGTGTACCCCATCTGTTATTTTACATGAAATAAAAGAAGGAGAGTCTCATATGGCTTAGCCCCACATTTCTCAACTTCCTGTACCGCCACATGTCTCGTGCTGTTCCACGTACTCCCTTTCAAAAACTTCAACTTACTAAAACCCATTCAAGACATGTACAAGTATGGTTACTTTAACAGCGGTGACTTGAGTGAAGATTGATTTCTCAAGCCAGGCAAAACATTAATACAGGAAAACGTTGGATATATTATAATACAACTAATATACATAGACATTTGGATTGTATCACCTGTTAAACACGGTCGGTAGAAATATTAGATGGAAAATAAGGCTAATGAATGACATTTCTTGCAAGGCAAACGGTCATTCTGCCAAAGCCACTTTTCTTTGCTTTCAAAATGGTCGCGAAGAAAAATAATCAATCAAAGAAAGCACTCGGGGTGGAATGTCCAAAAACTTTTACCTTGAGGTTTCAACTGAAGCCACCAAGAGGCCTAAACATTCCAGCCAGACCAATGTATATTTTAAGGTACTTTGTAGATATTAATTGCAGAAGATATGATTGTCTAGTGGTAAAAGGTGCGAGAGCTGCTACTTAAACAGAAGAGGAGACTTTCGTAGCTGCTACATCGTGCTAATCTACAACCCA
This sequence comes from Albula goreensis, assembly GCA_022829145.1. Lineage (NCBI taxonomy): Eukaryota > Metazoa > Chordata > Actinopteri > Albuliformes > Albulidae > Albula > Albula goreensis. The sequence continues at coordinate 33,154,278 of CM040753.1, forward strand.
ATACTAAATTAATATTTGAAGGCATAACTGCAGCACGGTAAAAAATATTTTCTAGTTTGACGGCAAATATACTCCAACAGCAATAAACAGGTATCTAAACATGGTATAGCGGAAACTGAGAAAGGTTAAAAGTAAGTTGGAAAGAGAGAGATACGAATTACACTCAAACGGCTAATCAAAGTCTCCTTGGTGACACGTTGATTGTTACTGTAATACACACCAGTCATTCTGCATTCCCATAGGACAAAGTTGCTCTTTTTCATCATTGCCAAAATGAGGTCACAGTTTATAGTGTTGTAACCGCTGGAAAGCACAGCTGTTCAAACCTACAATTTTATGTTTTATTTTTCTTTTTTTGTGGTTGTGAGGAGCCTGAATGTGAATGACTGTTTTCGTCAATGTATCTTTGTTGAGACTGTCACCCTTGGTTAGTAACAAAGGGAGGCGATATACAGTAGAGTGTGTGTGTCTGTGTGTCTCTAAGGGTTCATATGTGTATGCATGAACATGTTTGTGTGTGTGTGTGTGTGTGTCACCTGTGTGTGTGTGTGTGCACTCTCTCTGATGCTGGCTCAAAGCTGTTTGATGTCTAATGACCGCGTTTTATCTCAACCTAAGATGGTCACTGTTGTCACATCTCTGATAAACGGAATAAAACTTTGCACGTTTGGGTCATCACGGCAACTTTTTTAGCATCTTATGCAGATTCTCCGTCTCTGTTTCTGTCTCTCTCTTGCTGTCATGAGGTACTGTTATACAGTCCATGAGTTTGAACGTGTTTCTAGTGGGATGTTGGACAATTCTTCAAACAGGAAAGCCTCAAGTTCTTGGAGAGATGAAGGAAGTGGAAATCTACTCTGCACCTGATTGGACAGGCCATTCTGGAGGGTATTTCACTTCATCCCTGTGTCCATCAAACTGCTCTTGGCAGAGTTTAGAGGTTTACTTTGACTTGTAGCTACTTTCTTCTTTCCTAATGCTGTTTTCCCGTATTTGGCATACGCCATCATTATTTTTGGTTCCGTTCCCCTTTACGCATTAAATTATTTTCTTGTCTCTGTGATTCACCTGCATTTCGTTTACCAACTATTTGGCCTCTTTCAAAACCAGTTAGATCTCTCACAAACGTAAATATTAAAGTGTTTAAAATATGTTTTATAAAGGAAACATATTGGTAGTTAATACTGACACTAATATGAAACACTTGCAGACATTCGTTTTAGAATGCAATGTAATTACTTCTAAGTATTTTTTCCATTCAGTGTTTCCATACCTTCTATAAACAGTAGCTTAGTAAAATGTAAATGTATACATGCGTCAACAGTTTTAACAAGGTGAGGAAGTCTAATTACTAATAATGAGATGACCAAAACTGTAATGAGTAGGTAAGGGATGACAGATAGCAATTGCTTAACAGGTGGTTTTCCAAGGAGGGGAAACCATTGTGTGTTTTGCTTCTGAATGACTGAATTACAGGCTATAAAGCCTAGCCGCTGAGAGAACAGGGCCTTAATTATAAGGTCAGAGACTGCAATATGTGAACCTGAAAGTGCGGCCTGTTTTTCATTTCAACACTTGTGCAGAAACTACCAGCTTTCATTGGGAAGGCTTCCTTTCCAGAATCTGTCAGGGCGGACAGAAACGTTGCCGGGAAGCACAGAGCTCTCAGAGAAACCAGCAATGTCAATAAAGTAAGATTTACCTGATTCAAACCCAAAACGCAACCCAGAGCTTGGGGCTGCCTTGGAGCGGAGAACAGGAGAAGGTTTGATTATTTCTGCTGAGGTTTTTCAGTCAGCGTAGCTCTCATGCAATGTGTTTGGAATGCTTGCAGCTTTTGGCCATAAAAAGCCAGTTTCAACACAACATGAAACAGATTTGAAATAGCCCTGGATTACCTCACTGAGAGAGGAAAACTCAGTAGTTCCGATTAAATGGAAATTATTGCGCTGCAAAAAAATCTTTGTAGGTGTATGAATAAATGATTTAATCACATAACATAATTACTTTTATTGATTCAAAACATGAACATCCAACTTTATATTTAAATAAATAACCCATCTTATTTATTGTGATGGTTATCAATCAATAAAGATGGTCTTGGAAGATGCTCACATGGTTTCATTGTTAAAAGTCTACCAGCACTGACCAATTTAGACCAACAATTGAGTCTAAAACAACGAAAATATACATTTTAAAGTCTTTCAAGACAGATAGAGGGACTGAAAGTTGCAATTAACTCCAAGCAGTACACGGTGTAAAAAATCTGCAAGTAATTTGTGGTCTCTGGGGAAGACAATTTGGTTCCGCAGTGATTGTAATAATTAACCCTAATGAGACAGGGATTTCAGCATTTAAAACGCTAGTTATGGGTCCCGATGCACATTTTGGATTGTTCTGGCGATGTCTTACCCCGTCCCTTCAATCAGATAGGAAAGTTAATCACTTCCGTCAAATTAAAGACGGGTCAGATAGGAGGATGTGCACGGAAACCCAAAAAAAGTTTGGGAAATTACAGTCTAAGGGCCGAATATAGACCTTAAGCAAGAGCGGCTTAAACGATTTCCGTTGTAAGGGTATTACTCACGCAATGAAAGACTTAAGTGGGAAAGACCTTAAGTGACATTTAACTCACTTAGTCTAAATACTGGCCTTCTAGTTACAGTCATCAGAACTCACAGTACTCTTAGTTTTGTTAGTACGGCAATATACAGAAATCGTTGTATTCTTCAAACACTGAATGAGTCCAACAGCTTGGATCTTTGGAAGGCTGTGAGGAGGGGGAAAGTGAAGACGAACGCTACCTGAAGGAAGTACACAGTGGTCTGTTTATTTCCATGGGGAATTTTACTACTCATTTGGCTAATGAGGCGTTAAAAATGGGTTCTGTTATCATGGCTCCTATTATCATAGCACACAACAATGCAGTGAGAATTTCTGGCTGAATTCAACGGCTAAAGAGAGCAGGTTTGCACTCCAACTTTGATATTAGTGAACCAGTGCTCTAAAGTGGAACATATGCTTTTCATTTCAGCACCTTTTCCCTTAGGCTTTAAACACAGCTTTGCAGATTTTACTTTTATGGCAATGCATGAAATCTGAATTAAACAGCGTTTCTAACATAACTGAATCCAGGTGGCACAATGTAAACAGATGCCAGTAAAATATATGTGCACAATTACTGCTAGCAGACCCATAACAATTAGAGTGTATGCACAGTGAGAAAAGGCGCAATATAACGTAGGCATTGTTTTTGATAACCACTGACATCTGGGAAACGGCTCATTATGGGATGTAGACGTGTCAGCCACCATAGGTGGTGCTGGGACACATGCATGTTGTGCAGGTGCTTTGGAACAACTATGGTTGTGGAGGTTAGGTCATTGCATAAGAATGTGTGAAATCCAGCAGGGATGGAAAACAAAGACATACACATGCAAAAGCATGTGTTCTCTCCCCTTCTCCCCCCCATCATAGAGCTGCAGAGTAAGGCCAGCAATGCATGCAGAAATTGCAAGCTTTATTGCAACTGCTATAATGAGCAATGAAACACTTGAGGCAATTACCATGAAGCTATTACTATTAACTGCACTGCTTCATTGCTTCATTGATATTTCCTTCACTGTGTTGAGAAGTATGACATTTTTTGATGATTAGTCGATTAATCGATTAGTCGATCGAAAGAAAATTAATCGCCAACTATTTTGATAATCAGTGAATTGTTTAAGTCATTTTTAAGCAAACATGCCAAAAATGTGATGGTTCTATGTTCTCAAATGTGATAATCTTTTCTTGGTCTTATATTATAGTAAATTGAATATTTTGGGGGTTTGGCCTGTTGGTCAAAACAAGACATTTAATGACATCACCTTGTGCTGTAGGAAACTGTAATAGCCATTTTTCACTGTTTTCTGATGTTTTGTACATCACACGATTAATCGATCAATAGAGAAAATAATCAGCAGATCGATAATCGATAATGAAAATAGTCGTTAGTTGCAGCCCTAATCATTTTAAAGTGAGGCATATATCTAATGCTGTTTCAGCTCTTATGTGAATTCCATGATCACTTCTGTTTTTTTACTTTTTATCTTGCATAATTGTCATGACATCAGCATAGGAAAATATTCTGTCCATGGACAGGGAGAGAGTTTCTGCAGATGGACTGGTCCTCTGAGCTTAGTGGATTGTGAGCATTCAAAATGGAAGGTTTATGTCCTCTATGTACCAACACATGCAAACATTTTTATTTTAATAATTTGCCTTGTTCAATTAAATATTTCCTATCAATCCTATCAATAAGACATTTTGTTTGCTCTCGTTGTATTCCACCCTTGTAAAGATAAATCGTATCATGAGTTGACATTGTTCAAAACGTATGGCAGTCAGTACTGATACCTTACCCTGCCTTATACCCGTAGCAAGGAAATAAACAACATGATTCTTTATGGAGGTGGAGGTGACCCTAGGGCGAAAATCTCGATATCGATGTCCAGCCATGTGTTGGGTGAAATGACAGTGGGTGTATTCCTTCCAGATGGATTACCGCTGCACTCTCAGGAAAGCAGTGGTCATACCGCTGCACCTGCACCGAATGGTTCTTCCCACTAGAAGGGAAGGGAGCTCCCTTGAGTTTTTACAGTTAAATTAAGCCCCAGAACTTGTGGAAAAAAATAGTCCTGGCAGAGAAACCCTTTTCCATTTCCTTCCATAAAACCAGCACTCAATTCACACCACTCCACTTAAATCATGAGCGACCGAGACCCACCGAAATATCTGGATCGCTTTTCATTCCATCCACAATTCCGTTTTCGAATCAATAGAATAGGGGTCTTTCATTCATTCCCGTTGCGACTGTTTCAGAGAAACGTAGGAATTCCATTTTGAGAATGAAAAAGAAAAATGCTGTCAATAATTTATCTGGTTGTTTGAATTGGGATGTTTGGGTTGAAGAGCTGGAGCCGGTTTTCGGGTCTCAGCATAACCGACTGCATTTCTACATTTATTTAATTCCGTGCCATTGTGTTTGGAAGCGTTGAACATTCCGAGCTGTCTGCACAGGTTGTCATTGTTAAGTCAGAGATCAAGTCTAACCGCATACAACCGCAGGGAAAAACGTTAAAGCAATCCCCTACAGTACAGTGTGAGACCGCCATATGCTTAAGTCAAAGCATAAATGACAACAACCACTATGTTTCCACCCCCCTCCCAAACACACACACACACACACACACACACACACACACACTCACATCCATCATAAAAAAATGATAAATGACCAACATAAATTAGATCATACATTCTTCCAAGATATTCAGCTGTTTCCATTTATTTTTGATTGGGAGCATTTACTAAATGTATTTTGTTTTCACACTGATTTTCAAAATGGTAATTTCATTGGCGGTCATTTATAAAGCTAAATATAAAGTAGGGTAAAGTAAAAAAAAAAAAAGTTCAAAATAAAAACACATTTAAAAGACGCTATAGTGGAAACAGATGACTGTTTTTTTAATATGGTGGTCACAAAGTAGTACATTTATACATATATGTACATATATACATATATGTACACACACTCACTCACTCACACATATATGACAGGTTTAGGTAAGAACAATTATAAGTGTTTAAGGTTTTCACTCACTTGCCTGGCAACCTATTGAATGTCTTTAAGCTCTGAGAGGCTTTCACTGACTCAAGACTTTTTCTAATCTTTGGCTTTACTGACATTTAAACCCATGACTAGAACCTCACACTTCATTTACAGCACTGTTATCCATTTAGGATAAAACAGGTTTCCTTTTGAACGTGTAACCTTTGGTGCGGATACAGTGAGGAGTTACGATCCCTTTTGATTGTGGGGTTTCTGTTTTTTGGGCGTTTGAGAAATAGGGTGCCAGTTGGATGAGGACGTCGGGAGGTGAGTGGAGAGTTCCAGCCCTTGCCTCGCTTGACAGGAGCTTCGGCAGAGATGACAGCCAGCTCTGCGCAGCCGTACCGAAAACCCTCATGACAGGGCTCATTCATCACTGCGCAGTCATTCCTGCATCCCCATCCAACCTCAAATCACTTACACAAACAAGTCAATAGCTTGGAAAAATATATCGCTTACTCAGCTTACCATTGAATGGACGATTACCGAAAAATTCTCCGAAGTAATATAAGAACCTTTGGACCCCTATCCCCCCCCCCCCGCCCCCACCCCCTTAAGAAACCTCGTGGTACTGCAGTTGACCTCTCCTTATATCCAAAACACAAAAAAAAAACTGAGTGAGAAACCATCTGAAATAAGATATGGCCTGTAACTGTGAGTAGTCTTATATTCTCAATGATGGAGGAGGAAAGACCATAGAATTTAAAAAAAAACAATGTTATAGGTATTCAGGTACTACCATAAACAACGGTGCATGACATCTCACAGAATGCACAGACATTTAAACAAAACGAATGTACTGGGTACTTCCTTCAATTAACGAAGAACATGTTTTGCATACAACACTAGAGCAGTAGCTAGGAATACTGAGACACTTCTCAGTTATTGTTCAGTGTTTGGCTCTACTCTGAATGATACTCTCCAATTTCAAGCATTTGCACTGCTTAGGTAAACAGATTAGATCTATTCAAGAACTGACATGTATACTTTCCTGTTTCCTTTCAGGTTTAAACTCTATTAATTCAATGCATTTCTACATTCTCTCACTGATAACATTAAAACTATGCTCCAAAATATTTAAAGAAACGGACAATCCCTTTAAAAAAATAACAAAATGACTACATTTGAGTCTGCATGTGAGGCAGAATTGATTGATTTCAAAGGTAAAAACTGTCCTGGCAACAGATAAAATGACTGTTCTTATTGGTTAGTCCACAGAAGCAGAGGATGAAATATTACAGTAAATATCCTCCAAATGAAATAACAAAGTTTGCATTTCACTCTGCAGGAAATGTATAACAACGTATGTAGAAGTTAAATGTGTCCCGGCTAGTGGGAATTTTCCATCTTTGTCTGTACAGTCAGAGTAGTAAATATCATTCCTTTCTTCCTAACCAGACTGCATTGAGAATCCAACCGCCATAGAACCAATACAATGTAGCGCTGTGTTTAAGCCACATTTCGTGATTAACTTACTCATTATTTCCTTTACATGATCAGCTATGAATCGAATAGAAATTCTTCAGGGTTCATTTTGACACTATCATGAATAGACGAGACCCTTATCTGAGAACAAAATGTAGGAAAAGCAGAATTTGGGTAAATGTCAAGGAAAGACGTGCAAATTGGGGTAAAATGTATCGCCCCTAAACAGATCCGTGAACAAATACATCACAAATTATATCGCAAGCGTTTGTACAGACTCTGCTTTTTGTGCTGTGCGGGTTCTGATTTGTAAACACTTTGATCACATGACCAACATCATGACATCACATGATCGCTATCGTTTGCAGTTTTGGAGAAGACTTTGTCCATCCCAAGCATCACTGGTATTGTCTGAAGTCGACCAGACAGATCGACTCATGATGGTCTGTCTCCATCCGAGCATGCTGGGATACTTCCCAAGCCACTTGTAAAATAAAAACAGGTCTCTGCCAATCTATTCAGTGTCCTGCCGTAACCTTACTGAGAGCTCTGGGAGTATGCTGACCAGCTGTCATTTGTTTCTGGTGTTCTCTGACATCAAAGGAAATAATATCTTTTATTGGGATCAACTATTACAATAAGAGAAGGATAATGACAGAGTCTGCTACCATAGAGAGTTCGTATGCGTTGTGTATGTGTCTGGGGTTCAAAACATGAATCGCCAGAATACAATAATACAATAATACGAGTGGGTAAATTCTAGCCATAAATATGATGACTTAAGACTGTAGGATATTTGGTATGAATTTATGATATCGTTTGAAATATTTTTGTTTTAATTTCATTTTCGGGGCTTTGCTCGAGGATGGGATAGCGTTTGAGGGCGAAGGAAGGACACAAACAGGGTGTTGTCACTGATATCTTGATGACTGTTCATAACATGACACAGACCTTCCTGCAAAAGGGAATGTACTTTTTGCTTCATCCGCCAGCTCGATTGATCTAAATGACAGTGGAATGGTATTAAATTGAGGGTGATGGAACCCGAGTGCTTGAATTGTTTTGAAGCTGAAGTCGAAATGACATGCTTTCAGTGCGGATTGTAATTATGACATGTATTTCTGAACGTGTGTCGGTAACTCTGCGAAGAACACATTCCCCGTAAGGGTGGATTGCTAATTGAAATGACATGGTTCCTGTAGCGCTGCGCTATCAGGCTACCAGTCTGTTTCCACTCACTGCTGAACCATGGAACTGAGTGGTAGGGTAAGGTAAGATTCCTGTGTTGGACGTCTTAAAATCCATTTTACTGGTCTCACTACAAGTCTTAAATATCACAGCACCGCTGTTTTAAGTACATGAAAACAATAAGAACAACAGGGGCTAAAATAGAGGCCATTTGCAATAAACAAAAGGTCCACGAAACCGACCCCGTATATGTGACTGAGGCAACAGACGTACAGAGTATGATTCTGCTGGAGCACGAGGCACATGTTTAGTGATTCTGTGACGGAGTGCAAGGGAAGGGGGCCATATGAAGGTCTTAGGTCGCCCAAGCTGTCAAAACAAAGCCGCCGTGAAAGAAAGAACCCAACCTGTCAAAGCTGAAGGTACCCTCAGTTAGGTCAGGGGTACGGGGGGGGGGGGCTCTACTGAACATACCTCTGATAACTCAAAGCATGTGTAGAGACCATGGAGAGTTCATCCCTGGCTCCTCACAACAGTAAGGTCATGAACTATATCCAACACGCACACACGGACACACACACACATACACACAGGGCCGGCATTACTCTGCCAACACTTGTTCCGAGTTGTGTGGCAGTCATAAAACATACAATTTTTGACTCGAAAATTATTTCCTATTTCACCACCAGTGCATTTTTGCCATTGTTAGCACAATTATTTACGCAGTCATACCTCAATATAAATCCATTACATTTGCTAAAACAGCTGCCTAGCTTCCTCAGAATATAGAAAACAGCAGCAGGAACATCAAAAGATTAAAAAAAGATTCCAAAAAGGTTCAAAAAAGGTTCAAAATCTGCTGATGGTGGGGAACTGGACACATGATACTCCTGTCCATCAGAATTCTGTATGATTTACATAAAGGTACATTTTATGCAACTATGTCTATGTTATGCAAATGTATTTAACCAGTATTCGTATTATACATTTTACACAGGTTAGTTAGGACATGATAAGCAAACGGTATAAATTACAGGAACTTTCAGTGTAGGCTGTTCCAAAGACTGCATGACCAGTATCTTGGTGCTAAAACAGATGTCAACGGTACTCAGTAACGGTTTTTTAAAAATCTTTCGCAGGTAGATATGACAGAGGAGGCACCAGTGAGGGGGCGATCAAATGAAACGAAAAAGCTGCAGAGGAAACAAGGAACAGTACTGTTTACGTGCAGGCTCTCAGTCAAGAAAGTCAACATTAAAGAAACGACATGCTTCCCAGCGACTTAGATTCACTCAAACTAAGCAATTTCTCTCCATGTACCATGAAAACTCTTCTATTCCCTTTTATTGTTGCTTATGAACAATTGAGATTTTTTAATGCATTGTGATACATATTTTCCTGATATGTAACACATTTGCATACAGTATATATTATGCGTAAAGTAAAAACAAAATTGATATGGTCTATGCTCATATCTAGGAAGTCAAAAGCGTTGCTGTACACTTCAGGAAAATATGGTTTAACTGAGTTACTCCCTGAATATAGAGGAAGACATGAGTTCAGACAGTGCATAAACCTTCCAAAGTCACATGATCACACAAAGACACTAACATACAGTTCCTTTCATTTGCATTCTGTAAGCCTAAAGACCACCGGTACGAAGACAGTAAATCAAGAAAATGATAACATTTGACTGCTAAATGAGCAGTGCAGAACAATTTTACTTTGCAAGTACTCTATAAAATGAATATAATACATAAGTGTATATTTTCCAGCATGTGTCTCTCTTCTGTCCATTAAGAGCGTGAAATAGGATATAAGACAGTAATAACACTATCAATGTACACACCATTATAATTATAACATTATATAAAACATAAACTAGTTATAAATATATTCATGCACAAGTTTATCATTTTTGTTTCTTGCTGGCTACACGAGAATATAAAGGAATCCTATATCCGTTCTCTTTATTTTCTAGCCAAACAAGTAATACATTAATGGGAATATGGACGCTATAACTGTGACCGGTAATGAAATTGGCACAGACCAAATTGAAGAATCTCTTTCACACAATGATCCTGAAACAGCTGATTTCCATAATTGATTTCGATAGCGTTGATTCATCTGCAGCCTACAGTAGGCATCAGGTTTCTCTGCTATCCGTTATTTTAGCCTGCCATGCAAACGGCAATGAACAAAAAGAAAAATGAAACAAGCCTTCCTCACATTACGAGAGCTGAAAATTCAACCGGCTACCATAACAAAGAGAAGCCAGAAGACCAGAATGAAACCTCTCACCTTTTTCATGAAGAGCTCATTCAAAGAGTCAAACTTTTCATCACTCCAAAATCCGCAAGAGAAAGTTTTAGGCGCTTACACGCCAAGCAGCATCATGAAGAAAGACAGTGAACTTACTGTGAAAGGGCTGCCACTTTCAAACCATTTGCCCAGGAAAGACTGTAAACCACGCAGCTAGAGACAGGGAGCGCAACTTAGAATCCGAGTCTTTTCCCTCAGACTTCGCTCTGAAGCAGAGAGAGAGCTGAGGTAAGACACCCCTGCAAAAAAGAAAAAAAGAAAGAAAGAAAGAAAAAAAAGGAACATTCTGAGGATTCTTGGGAAGATGCCAAAGTCCCAGAATTCCAGAGGCCATACATAAGGTTTCAATTAAGACAGACTCAAGTGACCAATCAGGGCCATGGAGAACTTCTCTTTTTTCAACAGCCTGGGGGATACTGAAAAGACTCTTAATTCATAGCAGAAGTAATTCACGTGAAAGGATTGCGCTTTTAACCCCTCATTGGCAGATACTTTTCCCCCTCTTAATCTTCGCGCCGGTGTCTGGTTTCCACTTCCAATTATAGTTATTAATTTTGCAGAATTCATTTTACGAAAAATATATGTAAAATATGATATCCACTTAGCATCTGTCATTAAATATAAACAGTGCAAACATTTAACAGGAAGTCAATAGGTAAATATTATATATTTGTCAAATGCAGGTTGTCTCTTACATGTAATTAAGATTATCTTGCCTGAAAACCACAGCAACATAGGCATGTGACTTAAAAGAAAAATGTAATCGACAATTTAAAAGTGCACAAAGAATTCCCCTAATTTAGGGCATACGTTGGACCAAGGTCATTCAGCGCTGACCCACGATCTTCACCTCAGCCGTATTCCAGGATGAATTCCCAAATTCCACACTGAGTCATTGTCCGGTGAGGGGACCACAGCTGGAAATAGAGACACCCCCCCCCCACCTCACCCTGTCTGCCACAGACCCCCTCCAGTCTGAGAGAATGACAATCTGAAGGTCAGGGAATCCTACAGACTTCAATGTTAAATAATTTTCCTGATAATTTCTCTTGCAATTAGTCCTTTTTATTTAAAGCTGGTAAGCATAACAGTAACATAAATGTTAATCACATTATTATTATCATTATTAAAATATTAAAAACATTAAAAACTGTGGTTTTGGCAATACAATGACAGCAGCTGGGAGACAAACTAAATACTGTCAAGAGGAAGTATTCACACTCCATATCATATGTAACCTTGACCCCTGACCCCTCTCAGACACACTATTCACAGTGAAAGAAGTCTGTCTACTGTGGTTCAGCACCCTGGAAATAGACCATTTACCGGGACAGATGTTGGAAATGGGGCTCCTCGTCCTAAAACCGAGCTTTGATCCCCCTCATTTCCCAAGATTCCGTTCACCTTATGACACCTTTCCAGATGAAAGCTTGAAAACACTGAACCTTGAGGAATAGGAGACAATTCACCACCCGGCATTTCAGATGTCATACCTTACGAAACGTCCATGTATTTGCTGTCAAATGTATTCTGATTCAGACCTTTACGTTTCAAATAACGTTCACACTGAACTTGTCTGGGCCTTCCGGCTTTTCAGTTTTAGTTAGCCTTGAGTGTCGGGTGGCATGTTCAGCAAAATCACTCCTCTTAGGGCAGTGGTGCACAAACAGACCATAATCAGTGACGACCAGCGAGGACTCCAGCTGGCAGGCCAACAGGGAGACGGCTGTAGCATTGACAGTATCCCCTGCTCTTTCATGGAAGACTCACCACCCTAGTTCAACCATTAACTCCATATTCCGATAAAGTTGTACATTTCACTGGCACGATATCTTTGCAGCGCAGCTAGAGGAATTTCAGAGTCAAAAAAAGTAAAACCTGGCCAGATGTATTTTAATGGATAAGCACAATTTACAGAGAAGGATGTCATGGCGACAGTGCTGTCCCAATAGTTAAGTATTCCAAATGGAGAGAGAGAGAGAAAACTTGACATAAAAACATGTTGGCATATGGCATGGTAAGGCTTAGGGAATAAGGAGTAACACAAACACACTGAGCTAATATTTCTGCAAAAGGCAATAGCACATTTTAAGACACAGCAGATTACAGTGGAGCTGGGTGGAGGGACGTGAGTCTGTGACAGACACCACTAGACTCGGAGTACTCTCTCTGACAGATAATTATAGAGCTGGCTTCCCAGATGAATGAAGCCACATCAATACCGGCAAGTCATTCTATTCATTTACATTTTTCACCAACTTGATTGCACTTGAAAAAAAAAAACAGGCCTTGGTGAAAAACTGCACTTAGGGGAAAAAAAAAGGCTACGTTCATTGCTTTAATTTCCTACACCTTCCCTGCCCAGTACCTTCTCAGTATGTAGCTGGGTTAAACATTAGCGGTTCGCAAGGAGAGGAACAACCCTCAAGAAAATATAGTTATTTAGTCTCACTCTTCTTTCATTGAGTCACGTTTTTTCTTTAATAGGCCGCATTTAAAAAAAGACAATACGGTCAGTGCATGAGTAGTAAGAGCTGAGCATGCAGAATTAAACTGGCAAAACTGTATAAATGTGCACAAGTTATGAACAGCATACAGTATTGTGGATGTCAACGATATACCGAAAAACTAGCTAATGCTGGCTAGCGTGCTCACCATTTAGAAAGACAGCTCATAGCTCTCATTCATTGCTTTGCCTGTGTAAAACACTCGCATATTTTTCCAACGTTTTTTTTTTCTGAATGGTTGTTTCTGGAGTACGCTGGGAGAAGCGGATGAGGATTTCTTTTGGGGAGAAGATGGAGGGCTGTTTGCACTGGCTGCGGCGGCTTTGGGACTCCCGGCCTCCGTCTCGGCGCTCCCTCATAAACTGGCGCGCTGGAAACTCTGATTCAACACGCCCAAGCGTCTAATGCAAAAACACTCCAATCACACAAGCTCACCCAGAGAATTCATCCGTCTGTTTAATGAAAATCAGCTCATGGTTCCTTTTTTCCCTCCCCCAAAGGAGAACTTTACAAATTAGATGAAAAAGGAAAACAAAACCAACAATAAAAACCGTACGGAGAGAAATGTTGACTTGCTGACAATCTGCAATATTTGAGATTGCACCTGGTATTTTAAATAACAATGCGCCTCAATTAAATATGTTAACAATTATAATTTTATTTGAATAAAACCGTCGTACCTATGCTGTATGTCTATGTACAAATTACTCATCAAAAATGAAGGAGTAGCTCTTTTCATCTATACTATATTGATATAAAAATAAGTTTTAGCAAAATAAATAGCTTGATCTTCAAACTGCGTCATTCGTTCAGCCAGAGGAGGCCTCCTTCCTTCATTTTATTGCACAACAGCATCACAGTTTCCCCTCCGGAGGAAGGCGAAGAGTTGGAGATGGGGAAGATTTGCCTTCAGGTTATTTGGTCCCCCTCTTCTGATTCATACTCCGTTTTTCACCAGCTCATGAACGCCCTTCAGGTCGATCACAAGATTCGGACGAAACTCGCGTTCCTGCACCAGCTTCTCCAGGCCCTGCAAGCCATCGGAAAATTTACACATTTTGAGACGGACACAAAACATCTAAACATCCAAAAAACGAAAGCTCAGGAATGTCTGACTTCACTATGCCACACGCAATAGAACGCAACACAATATCTCAATTTTGTTAAGAGGGTTTTTGTGTTTTTAGAGAGGAGAAGGAGAAGACTGGGAGAGAAGGTGGCAGTGTTAGAGGCAGAGAGAAATACCAGTCAGTTTCTGTAAGTATTATTTTGTCTGCCATTTTATTTCGCCATATATATTATTTTATTTTGTTATTCCTACAGCACCTTCCAAGGAGGTGCTTCAACAAGCAATCAATCTACAATAATGATAATAAACGTGATATGCAAAAACATGCATGCTTCCCCCGTGCCCCAGTTTACCTCCCCTCCGTACGAGACCAGCGGAGAGATCTCGCATTTGATTGGCAGATCAGTCCCATCCTTCAGGCTGCAGAGAACAGAGAATCAACAATCACCCAATGACTTCCACATTGTCTTTTATGGAGAGCTCTGGAAAGCAATCTGAGAGAACTGGACTCTGTCAAATAAAGCAATCTGTCAAATAAAAACGGCAACAATATTGTTTCAAAGGAAAGCTACATCTGTAGTTGAAATTTCAGAAAAAAATTGTTTGAAAGAGGAAGGAAGTAAATTGAGGTTACATAAATTCTCATCCAAATATTGGCAATACCAATTTTTTTTAAGAATTACCAGAATACAATCTCAATGAACAATCATATCATCATTATCTATACAATTATAAAAGAACCAGTTGATAGAAAATAAGCACATTTCCCATCTATTAATCAGCGAGATTTGAAATTCATTGTTAATTTTCGAGAAAGTGAAGATGACAAGAAATAGTCCTGAAGAAGGATAAGAATCCCAACGATGAGCAGAAATAAGAATATTTTCTATTGCCATAGAACAGTCTTTAGGGCAAGCAGAAGTACTACGCTGGTTAGCACAACGATAACGATTAGCAATGCATGCTAATCGTTATTGTTTCCCAACATGCATCCCATTCCATTCCATTGGTTAGAAGTGCCCCAGTGAAATCCAGCCAGTGAGAAGACCTACGCGACGTGCAATGTGCACACATGTCCCCTGCACATTGACCTGCGGCTTGCGTTACGCTGATAGGTGATAAGAGTGACCCCCAAGCCCCGCCACCATGCACTGAATGCGGCTCCGTAAAATATTTACTTCTGGTTGACGTCGGGCGCGACAGTCCCCGCGGGTCCGTTTCTAGAAATGTCGCACAGGGACAAAACCTGGTTAATGGTGACCGAACGAGGAGTGCGACGTGGTTGAAGGATTCTGTGTAAATTAAAACAACACGGCCACCGAGCGACCCGTCCTAGCAACAACCACCCGGTTCCTGATCATAGACACAGTGTGCAAAGGTGCGCTGTGGATAATGTTAGTGAAAATGAACGGTTCACAATTTATTTTCAGCACTGCAATCAGGCAATACCTTAATAATATTAATATGCACTGTATATATGCACTATATATAATCACATAACAATTTGAAGAAGCATCATTAACATGCCTGAATCTGCTCTGAACTTTAACGGATTTATCCTGCTAATATGGTTACAATTCAGACTCAGATATATTTTGCCCAAAAATAAGATTTTTCTTAATTTAGAACTCTAATGGCTACACTTTGAAGGGTTGTACATAGAAGCAGATACAGTATATGGGCTGAACAGGTTGATTATATTGGTTATACTGCCAAGCCACAAACTCACTGGCAGTACGTGAGGCTGCGCTGCACTCTGAGGCTGGGAAGGCTGGCCGTGGAGTGTGTGTGTGTTTGTGTGCATGTGTGTACTGTGTGTAGTCCTTTCAGTGAATATGTGCATGTGTGTGTGTACATGTGTGTGTAGTGTGTGTTTAGTGCATGCAGTGTGTGTAGTGTATGCTGAGTGTGTTAACTGTGCATAGAGTATGTGTGTACTGTATGCAGTGAGTGTGTGCGTGAGTGTGCGCATGTGTGTGTGTGTTTAGTCCATCCAGTGAGTGTGTGTGTGCGCTCAAGTGTGTAATATGTGGTGAAATGCGTACAGACGGCGTTCAGAGCGTGTGCGAAGCACAAAGATAGAGGGTGGAGGGGGCTCACCTCGGGATGGCGGGCACCCTGGTGCCGTTCTCATCCACAAAATGGCCGCCGGCGTTCAGGACCCAGCGGTGGTGCAGGGACATGAGGGCTTGGCGGGCGGTGGCGGGGTTATCCTTGCCGTCCTGACTGTCGGCGTTCTTCAGCGGCGAGAATTCATCCTCCCTCAAGACCTCGTACACCACAAACGTTCTGACGGCGACAGCATGGCAGAACAGTATGTCAATCAAAAATGAAGTGAAAAATGAACAAACAAATCTATATGGTGTGACGAACACTAATAACCTGTTCTGGTGAAAAATACTATTCAAGTAATGCAATGTAATAGCTGGATAGAAGGAAGACAAAAGCTTTTGCCAACTGTGTAAATTAGACAAATTCAGTTCATCAAAAATTAAATGCCATCCAACAACAACACATAAGAGTCCTTCAATGGACTTAAAACTTGTACCATTCTGCTCAATTGTCTTATTGTAGTACAACTATGTTTCTGCATCTGAGAAGTCCTATACCACTGTACTATGGATACAGCCTTCAATATGAATTATATATATGCATATTACTGGCCTTAATTACTTTATCACATTTCAGAGAGTAAACAGTTTAGTAAAACATTGCTTGAGCTAAATATTTGTATGTAAAAATATGTCTTTAATTGTCAACTCTTCAAACCTGACCCAAAAAGTTAATCTGTCATGACGTTGTGACTTCTCATGGCCTCATTCTTATGGTCAGAACCACCCTGATTAATGTCGAGATGGACGCGGAGGGCCAAAATCCCTACGCTGTTGTTGCTGTGGTCCTCGTAGGGTTAAAGGGGAAGTATGGACTGCCAGCAACACATATTTTAAACCCACGGAGGAAAATCGCTGCACTTACTTGGCAAACTGAAAGATGTCGAAGACAAATTTTTCCATTTTGATCCCGTTGGGTTTGTCCGGTTTGATTAGCTGCCCTTGCGTGTTCACGAACGGGATTTTCTTCTGCGCGATGTGGTGCTGCAGCTGCGGTTCGTACGTGCTGAAGGAGGGAAACGGAGACAAATGGAAATAAGCGCAACATTCTCATCAAACTGTTCTTTCCACCCTTTTCTATTGGTGAACGTTCATATTGTTTAGAAACTGAAAATCGGAGCTTGTCTGACCTTAACTCAACCTGCAATCTCTGTAATACAAGCCCATCTCTATAACCCATGAGTCTACATAGTTAGTTATAGTTATTTCGCTGACACATACAGTTGATTAGGCTAACCAAGGGCCAATCCCCCCTGGGAGCAATGTGGGGTTAAGGGCCTTGCTCAAGGGCCCAACAGCAATGGTGTTCTTGCTGTGGCTGTACTGTGGCTTGAACCACCGATCTCAAGGGTCTCAGTCATGTACCTTAGCCACTAGACTACAGGCTGCCCCACAACATTGCTGCCTCCTTAATGACGTGTTTTTAAGGGGAAGTAATATTCTTTTTCAATGTGGGTAGGGACTTCACTCTCCACTCTTCCTCAAACCACGTGCCTTCAGGCTGTGACTATTAACTCCGACCTACTTGACGATATCTTGGAGGAAGGACAGCGTGAAGAAGTGGTTGGCCACATTTCCCGCGTTGAACATCAGTCGACCGTCCGAGCTGCGTTTCTCAGCGGTCGCCAGGGTGATCTCGCTGTACTCCACCACCTGGTAGCGTCCGTCCACCTTGCAGACCACACCTACCGCCTCTGTGGGGTTGGTCTTCTCCACGACCTACATTACCAACGCAAAAACAACCGTTAACCACCCCCCGGGAGGGCATAGCCAGGCATGTTGGGACGACGTACGACCTCATCAACTCAGTGATCTTAAATTCTGTTTTGACTTCAGGCTGCAAAGAGTTACTGATCTCCTACGCATCTGCCAGTTAAAAGGGATGAACGTCACCCCCCCGTTGACTAGTTTCCACCGGGAGCAAAGCATCAAGCATGAAGCTACATGAACTGCATGTATTGCGATTTCCCTAGGGCTGGTGGCTCCTTAACTTGCTGTAATCCCAGGGGCGCAGATGGCGGGGGGGACGGGGGCGAATATGTCCCCCCCAGTTTCATAGAGACCCTGATTCGTCCCTCTCCACTTTTGAGGGAAAAAAATATATACACTGTATAAGCTTAAAAGTTGAGACCTTTTGCTCACAGTTTGGTCCCCCCCACTTCAAAAATCTCTTCTGCAACGCAGTCTAATCATCGGTAGCAATTTCTGCATGCACCTCGAAATGCCATGGTGGATTCTTTCACCTCTCATCTCGAGTTATTTAGGCAGTGAAATGTCTAAACATGCTGTCTCTTGAGAATTCACTGCCATTCACTTACTTCCGCAAAAATATGTGCCTCTAAAACCGGAGGTGTTCAGGCAGGCTGCCAACAACGGTTAGCCATTTGTGAAACATTAGAATGTTTTTGATCTATTTATGTGAATGGGACGTTAGTCACCGATTTTAAGCCACAGGAAATGACAAATGCTTCTGAGACAAACCAAGGAACCCTTTTACACCTTACGCTGATTTCAAGCTCACTCGTCTCTAAAATATTTTTCCCTTTTTTCCCTCCAATCAGAATTGTGGCATCCAACAAACGCACCATGAGCCTCACACATTCAGGTAGAAGTGGGCCCACGTGACCCCTACGATTCGTGTAGCAGCTAGGCTTTGCTTCCCCCACACTGCCGCTGGAGGAACACGGAGACAACAAATGCTCAGTCTACCAACCCGCAGGCACCCTACTGGCCAGGAAAACTCACTGAAGGGCCGATGAGTTTAACTAGCCCGCCCCCTATTTTTCCCTGTTTTGTCCCAATTTTTGCCTTGTCAATGTGGAACTCCATGACCTGTATTACAGTGATTAAAATAATAATAATTTTGGCACCGGGAGTTTTCCTGAATAATGTGACAAATACCCACTGTGCCAAATAGATCACCTCTGTATGTGCACCATAAAATTCTAGAAAACTGATCTAAGCTAAGGAACGCAAATATATCTTCATGGGCAGAAAGTTTCACTTGTCCCACTGTAAACAAACATTCCTTCCAAACATTAAGATGAAAGGATACGTTTTCAAAGTGTCTGGGAGTGACAGCCAGAGAGACCGAAGATGAAAGAATACGAATTCCCACGGCTTGGCTTAATCACGGGTGACCCATGGGCGGGACTGTCCGGCGGAAGCACCGCTCCCACACAGCGAGCGAAGAATACGCGAACCCTCTCTCCATTCACTCACTACCTCCACACATCCTGACAAACATGTAGGAGACAGGGCTGGGCAAGTCCTTTCTCTCCCACCTACAGCAGCGAATTTCTGCAGCCAGCCTGGACAAGCGGGCCCACAGAGCCTGCGTTAGCCCCTCCCCCCATCGTGCTACGCTAACATAACCTCCACAGGGACCCTGACAACAAACGCTTTTTCACTAACAGGAAATGGGTGACAACATGGGAGCCTTCAGTTTTTATGTAAAACCGTTTCTTTGTTATGAAATCCAATGCAAGTCATATTTTCCAGTGTGAATCGTACTTCCTTATACATTTTTCCTTTTACTGATTGCAGAAGCTACATAGAAAGTTGCAATAATTTCTTATATGCCCCTACTATAAATTCATTATCCAAAATTCACTAAATTGCAGGATAAATAGCAAAACCCTACTCCTGTTATAATCTCTTAAAACTTCATGAGAATAAACCATTTAAGTTTCCTATTTAACCACTGCGCCCCTTTCATTAAAAAGATACAAAACGTTTAATGGCGCTGGTTGACAAATGAACACCAAAATCGCATAATTAAAACGTGAATCCCTTTAGTTTCCCAGAGAAAACAGTGCATTCACTGTAAAGATATGGTTCTCGTTTGCCTGTATGTAGGGATATGCCCTTTTGTGTATACAGTAAATACATTTTCATTGGTAACCCAAGATTAAAACACAACCACATGTTACACAATACTCAGCCCCAAGAGCAAACACTCACTATTGGGTACTGTGTGGTTTCAACACAATTTGAGGGTAAAACTGGCATCTGTTTAGAGTTTCTGAGTAGAGAAAGAGCTGAAGGAGGTAGAAAAAGGAGAGGAGAGAAGGAGGAGGAGAAGAAGAAACAGAGGAAGGGAAAGAAGGGGTAAAATGAGCAAAAGAGGAAAAAAAAGAAAGTTGCCTATTATCCACCAGTGTGTTGATAAACCCTGTGAAACACAGAGGCCTCGAATGGAACTGCTGTGTATATGAGACTTTGAAAACGTTCCCATCTTTCGAAATGCTAGGAAAGTTTCAGGTTCACAGACACAGTTCACAGTTAGATCAGGTTTGCCGTTCAAAGCATTCGCAAACTTCTAGCGCCCCCAAGTGTTCAACTCTCAGAAGTGCATACCGATCATGCGAAGGACTGTTTTGGGCGAGTGCTGATCGACTGACCTTGGCCCCGCAGTCGCCTCCCTTCTTCACGCAGAAGCCGATGAAAGTGGGGTCCGCGACTTTCACCAGGATGTTATCCACGCAGTACACGTGAATGTACCCGATTCCTCTCCGCTCCATGTCTTGCACAATCTTCTGGGTCCCCAGTGCTCTGTACAAACCACCGTTCCCATCTGAAAATAGATACACATTTTTATTTTTTTTTCAAAGCCCTGGATGCAAACTAAAATATCCCTTGCAGTCAACAGGGCCTCTTGGCTTGGTCAGATGATCAAGAACTTAGGGAATATGGTCTACCTGGCGCCATGGAAACTTTGCCTTTGCTCTCCAGGATAATCCTTCCGTTGTAGTCCATGGCTGGCAACATGCCTTGTTGGAAGAATATGACATTTTCCTTGTTCAGGCCAAAGTAGTTGTGCTGGGAAAAGAACTCCTTGGTAGATTCCATCGTTCGTCCACTGGTCATTATGTACCTGACGAACGTAACGTGAACACAATGTGTTTTCGGTTAAGCGCGGCATTAATTGGTACTTCACAGCTCAAGCTATGGCACGGTGTATTTAAAATAGACACATACACAGGGTTTCGCGGTGCAATATCTGTGACTTGCTGGTTTGGGATTTTTAAGTCAAGCACTATGTTGTGCAGGTCTTAACAGGTTTCTAAGCTTGTGAGAAAACGGATTTTGGAATTTAAACTCATCGTTTTTCATATTTTAAATGTAAAGTCATTGTTGGAGCGACGTTCCTACTGCAGGGCAGAGCGTGGGAGAAAGGGCCGCTGCACTGGTAGTTTTTCAGATCTCTGCCTCCTCTTTGCTAAGGGCTCAGGTTATGAACTGCCCCTAGCTAGTCTTTATTTCGTCACAGCAATCGTTCTCTCTACCTGTCCTCTACGAATCAATTACGCTAAATTTTGTGGCTTTCTTTGACATTGCAGCAAGTGAACCAACAGCAAGAAAGCCTGGCTTCATCCAAGGATTTTCTAAGGTCTTAAGTACATCTTTGTGTGCCGAATACATTATAAAATACATAATTTGTCTAGAAAACATTTCATTTAAGAATGCAAATAGGGCAAATCTTGCACCTGACCACAGAAGCTCCTCAACCTCCATTTTTCAAAGACGTCAAGAAACGGCATCGTTCAAGCAATATTTGGCCTCCACTGTCACTATCCGGCACCGCTACGTATGTAACCGCTTTACAGGGAAATCTAACGGATGGCCACTGAAAATGTGGACAAGGGAAGCGACTAAACTTGCCAGAAAAAGGTAATACGGCAATGCTGTGCTCTGTGCGTGAAATTACCTCTTGGCTAATCTTGATGGGGTGGACAAGTGACAGAGGTTGCTCACTACACTGCACTATGTCATTTTTAAGTACAAAAGATTCCAACATTTTAAGAGTACACAAGGTCTATCAGATGTAATAACCGAAAACTTAGTTGAAAGATAAATAAATGCTGAACGTTAAAATGTTAAGAGCCGAAGGAGGCCCTGTAATTGGGTTTGTGGGAGATGGAGGCAGTGGTGGCAGTGTGTTCGTTGTAGCGCTGGATCCTCACCAGGGAATGCTGCACTGGGTCTTGTGCTGCAGTGAGGCGAGCTGCTCCAGTTTCAGAATCCGCTCCGCCTGGATCTGAAAGAGCGTTTTGTGGGACGGCAGCCCCACGTCGTACATTCCTTTGGGGTATGAGACTCCCAGCCTGGTCCCCTGTCCACCGGCCAAAAGAAGAACGGCCACCTTGTTTTGTGAAATACGAAGGAGCCCTGCAAGAAAAAAATAAGAGAGAGGGCCAAGTGTTTTATACTGCTTTTTACAGAGAGACAAACTGTGCTCCAATCAGAGAAAAGCTGGAAGTTGCAGAATGTGGGAGAAGACGAGTTTTGAAGGAACCGTCCCCAAGTTCTCACATTGCATTGATTTAACCAATTCACAGAAATCATATTTCAGTCACAAGGGTTGTCAGTTATTCATTCATTTTATTGACTTTACATACAGAAACGAAATTAATGCTAAATGCCAGCCCCTAAATACCTCGCGTTCTTGCGTAACATGCCATAAGTCATCGTCTTATCGCTCTCATTAACCACATCGGTGCAGATAAGATTCTGTGTACGTGTGGCGAAGAACGATGGCAAAAAGTATCTAAGCGTCAGCAAGTTGTCGGGCTAACAGTGTCTAATTTTCTGAAACATCTTAGAATGAGGACACGCTCACGAAAAACCTCAGATGATTGTTGTAACTTCATCATAAAAAGAGTAATAAACAAACAGTACTACCAAGTGGGCTGTTATTAATTTACTGTTTAAACAATTCAGCAGCAAGAATTCACAGAACGTTTCAACATCGCAGCGTCCAAATATTTACGTTCTTTGATACTGACTATAACAATCACAGCAAAAGCAATTATAAACATGCTTGTCTTCTTTGTAGGAGAGGCACACTTTTGCCTCATGCATGATGTAGCAACTACTGATGCATGATGCACGTATCCTTTGATTGGCCACTGTTCAAAGTATGAACAGTTTTTTTTCCCCAATCTTAAGCACTGCTTTCTGCCACCTGGCAATGTGTTGTATTTGCTATTGCAGCTGAATTCTTCAGCTTGGTAAGTTTGAGTATGACCTGACTGGAGCTGTATGTGTGGTGCAAAAGTCAGTTGCTGGGCAAGGTTTAAACATTTAGCAATTTAGGGGGATTTGATACATCCATAGCACAGAATGTGCAGAGGAAGGTGACATTAACAATTAAACCAATAGCACTAAATATCCGCTTCACTTAATTCTGACTGATTGAGTTTTACAGCGGTTGTTGAATGTTACCACAGATCTGTTTTTATTCTTCAAACAACACTGTGGAGACAAATATACCAGTGCATAACTCCAAAATAACACAAAGTAAAAAAATCTAAACTGTTCGGACTTATTAATATTTCTTTGATGTTGATTTCTGTCATTAAATCAAAAATAACAAATATGCAAGAATTCTTTTCCAAAAAAAACGGATTATGTGCACCAGAATGGAGAATGCAGAAATACAATGCAGAACGACATGTGCAATATATTCTTCAAAAGATTTGCTTATGCTTGAAAAGATTTATGCTCCTGCTGTGACAAAACCTCACAACGAACCAAGCCTGTTTAATAAACAATACGCAATAAGGCCAACTGTATTGGAGTTTCCTTTAATTTGTCTCGACAGCCCCTGAACTAAATTTTTTTCTTATGGCCAAAATAACGTATGAGCGATGTCACAAATATAGGTAAAAATCCAGTGACATACACTGCAAGTGAACACAAACGCCAGTGATCCATAGTTCAATTCAAGTTTCTCCTTATCTAAACAACTTGAAAGTTAACACCAATAAATTATGTATGGCAATGGTTTATATTGCATAAGCTGTCTGTGTTGACTCAGTATGTTGGCCTTTCACACACTAATTGGGTGTATTCCTGAAACTTTGAAAGTTGCTGCGAGAATGGTGGCGGAGTGGGTGTGTGGCGGAGATGGGGGGGGGGTTGGTTCTGGAACTCCCAGGTCTCCAGAGTGACGAGGGCTTTGACGAAGTGCTGGTCACCCGAATGAATCACTGCAAACGGCCCCCGCTTGCATCATCCTTAAACAGAGCCAGATGCTTAAACCTTACCCCCTCGAACCCCCCGCCAAGGGCCACTGCTTCTGAACCCTGCAGCATGTGGAGAGTTTAAACTCCGGGACCCTCCAAGTCATTTCCTCATCACAGATGGACCTCTGTTTCCCCACGTCAGGGAGGCCCTCCCGGCCTCTTTATTACCCATAAGATTTGTTCTTTTACCCCCCAGCCAATAGACTTTGACAGTTGGTAAAAAATTCAATGACATAGGTGGTGACTGTTGAAACAAAACCTGAAATATGATCCGTTTTTTTTTTTGCCCATTTACATCACCTTGTAAGAGTGAGCACTGGCACACACACACTTAAATAGATGGCAGAACGCACTTTCAAATGTCATATTGCACAATATAAAAACAGTGCACTTTCCTCCATCTGTGTTTTTCTTTGGGCAAACATACAAGAGAGATTAAGGCTTTTGTAAATCTGCCAAACAGTTCTAAAAAGACCACTCGCTAGGCTACTAACCTTCTTCCTCCCAAGCTTTCAGCAGCTCTCTGTCCCGGGTGACGCTGCCCAACACTTCCCTGGGCACTGGTTCCATCCTGCTGTCCACTTTCTCCGTCTTGCTGTGGCCGGACACCTCCATGGCATTTTTGAAAAAGCCATTGATCTCCTTGAAGTTCATGCTTTCCAGATCAGCGCTCAACTCGGTTTGTTCCTCTGGACTTAGCTCATCCCAAAACTGCAAGAGATGAGACTGGCCGGCCTCTGCCAGCCTTTCTGCCAATCTGCCAGTGTCCATGGTTTTGTACCCAACTGTTCTCTCGATCGGCTCCTACAAAATCAACACAGTTAAGTTTGTTTCTGATGATAAGCACTGGTAAAAAAAAAAAAACCTATGTAAATACACTCTTGCGCACACTAATTAATTGACCCGATGAGAATAAGAGTTTGTTTAAACCCTTTCGCTACTCTCTGGATAATGGTTAACCACCATAATAAATGGCAGCTAAGCCAAAGTTTTGTCAAGCTCACCTGTCTGTTGTATCTTATCAGTATACTAAAAATGTGCAAAGCTATCGACTGAAACTACCAGTAGCCAATAAACCAGTTAGCTCACTAGACCACATTCTTTGCGTTTCGCAATGGAGAGGTGCTTAACGTTAACAGGACAAATTTTACACCAGTGCAGTTACAGTAAAGCCAGTAGCCACCTTACAGGTCACAGCATGCAAATATTAAGTATTTCACAATTCAAGCACTGCATTGACTATAATGATGCTAGCACAAACTGACGTGCCTTACACCGATCATGAATGACAGAAAGCACTGGATCACTCGCTGACAATTTTGTTGACAACGTTGGCTATCAGCTAACTAGGTAGGTAATGAGGAAAGTCTTATTTCAGACGAGTCAAACCAGTTGGGTTACGGTCGCAACAATGTCATCGCATCGATGGCAGGAGAGAACTGCATTCCTACACGTCACACTGCTACCGTTAGCTTGCTAGCTATCCCTGTCACTACAGACAAACCACTATGAGCATCTAATGACCACTGAAACCCACAAAGGTTGCAAACGTCAACGACTTTGATCCAAACAGACGAATACAGACCATGCAATCATCCAGATCTCTACAATGGCTGGGTTGCCATGACGTAATTGAATAGCATGATGATTTCCCAGAACATGCACGGCAATCGAGAGTCATTTCCCTGAGAAATTGGCTCAAAAGCCATCCAGCTAACTTAGCTAAGTTTCCCCATGTTAGATCTCATTGTCACCCAGCAGATTGCTACCCTGTCGTTAGCTAGAAAGCTACGTGGTCCGCCTGAGTTTGCGGCAATGTGATATCATCAATGAATACAAGTGCTGGCGCCCTCCGATTGAACGACAAACACACGCACATGTATACGCCCGTGTAAATATTAAATATTACATATTCTAACAACAACACATACCTTCAGCTGTGAATCTTAAGACTGATGAGTTCCTTAGTGCAGACAGGAGTAGAGTACAGCTTCTTGCCTTAATGCTACTGCCCCCGCCCCCCCATAAACCTCCCACGTCAGTCACATTTACGTGGCGCTCTGACTAAAGGCAAACGCCTTTTTTTAAAGCCACACATTATTTATATCACCAATACAGACCTTAGTATTTAACCCACACTAATATTTATGTAGAAATTAATCCAGTGAGTTAAACAAGCTCTGAAGAATGAAATAAGTAATAGAACAATCGCGAGCTGATGTAAAGCATCAGTAATACTGAGTTTTAATATTAGACCCACATATTAAACATCAGGAGTTACATTGTGTCAAACGTAAATCTGTTACTAATATTAGAATAATGCAATTGAGAGTAAATTGTTATTTTACGGGAAAAAAAGACAAAAGAAGAAGCAAATAAGCAAGTTAAGGTGCTACAAAATATGTAGTAAGTACATGGAACATTTAATAGTCACATGACATCACATGAAAATAGTATTGTAAAGACTAACATTATTAGAGAGTGTGCTGGAATGACCAGCAAAATGATCACCTTTCTGTCTGTTTTTGTGTATTGTTGTTGCATGGAAACTGTTCTGAGTGAATACAGTGAGTCATAAATTGAGCCCAACCTATTCATCTGGGAATTACAGCACCACTTCGAAATCCTAATCTTAAAAAAAGGCATTTATTACAGTATTATAGTGCTTTGTATATTATTGAACTTTTAACCCCAACCTATATTTGCCGAAACCAAAATTCAACTTGTTCAACAAAACTGCTGGTTATGGTTTCTGTCATACTAGATTCATTCATCCCTGATATTAATGCAAAGTTCCATACATAATCTTAATCATTAATGTAAGCATTTTAATAAGCTTTTTTTCTTCACTTATTTATAAAATTAGACATTTTTTCATGATGCACGACGAGCTCACGGTCCTCCGAACACTCGAGAAGAGCAGACTTTCATATGGAACTCTATGGTACCCACTTCCGAGAAAATGGCCGCCTAAACAACTGGCCAAGTTTGTTTTTGTCATTTATTTCTGGTCACAAGATTGGACAGACAATTCCAAAGTGTCCAGACTGCTCAGAAGATATTGGCCAGTTTACTGAACGCAGTTTAAATGATGGATTTTGTTCGATTATCGGATATTTTAAAGTGACATATAGCCATGCAGTTAGTTACTTAGCTAGCTGGCTGATAATGGCTAGTGGTGATTATGAGTTGATCTGAAGGTGCTACGCTATTACACACTAGCTATCGACGATAGCTAGCTGGCTATCTAGCTGTAGCCAACTTTGTTCGCTAGATCACTCAGCTAGCTAGCTAACATTCGCTAGATCACTAGTAAATTCAGGATGCTGAGTTGCGCTGCACCTGCACTCGCTAGCTAATGTGTCAACTGATCAGCTACTAGTATAGCATAATTCAACATGTATTATCGCATGGTGGGACAACTGAGTTTTGGCATTCCCGTAATGCAAAGTTGTGAGTTGCTGACCATCTGCAAATTTGCTTGTTAGCTATTTTGTTGATTGCTTGTTAGGTAGGTAACCGACAAAAAAAAGTGGCTTTTGGGGTGTACAGTTATGCCCGATGGCCTGCTGCAGTTCTGAAACGAGCGGTGCCGTACTGTGCTCAGATGTCAGCGTAGCAATGGCAGCCTCGCCGGGGAGCGTAGATCAGTCAATGAAACCCGTGTTATTCGAAATATTCGGCGAGATATGGAATGTGCAGGCTCGGCTTGGGCAAGGCGTGTCAGCCTCGGTTTATCGTGTCAGTTCTGGACGGGCCAGTTCAGCTGCGGTGAAGGAGTTTCAGGTGGATTCACAGGGTGGAGATTATGGGTATCACAAGGAGAGATCCGTACTTGAAGACATTCAAGGACACAAAAATATTGGTAAGGCTTTGCGCGGATGTAATTTGTCATATGAAGTTAAAGGTAGCTCTGAAGTCATCGGTGTCGTCTTGGTATTGAGCTGTATGCTTTGTCATATAATTTGAGATAATCTCCATAGTTTGTGATAACCGTGAACAAGGTATTTGTAATTTCCTAGCTATCGTATAGTCGTAATATGATTCTACTTTGCAAGGGAATAAATACCTGATTGCTAAATTGAGCAAGATAGCAAGTTAATACAAAGAGCCAATGCAATTTGCGATCAGAATATATGACACAATGTATATTCTTCATTTTCATAATTACCATATCATTTGTCATCTCATTTAAATCTCTGAATGAAATATGGTTTGCACCATTCGTGTAACCACATTGTAGAGTAGAAGAGAAACTGATTTCGGATTGACTCACCTTCTTGGTTAGCTATATGCAGCAAGTAATATAATAATCACGGGGTTGTTGTGAGAGAATTTTATTTCATTTATTCAGCGGTTCACAACGAGATAAGATATTGAAGTTTACTTTGACCCTCCATAAAACGATTCATAACAGTTACGGTAACAGTTACACGGGGTGCAACAATAGTACAAAAAAGACAATCTGCATATTTACCAAACTAATAAGGAGTTTAGATGTACTTTGCCTTCACGACAGTTGTAATCTTTCTTTTAGTGCTCCCATACAGAACAGATATGAACTGTTTCTCTTAAGATATTTGCCTACTCCTGCAGAAAAGCTGCTAGTTCGTCGTAGAAATAAAAGGTAGAAATATTCCCTGTATTCCATGTTCCAGAACTTTCTGTAAAAGCTTCTAATGCAGGATACACCTGATAATCTGAAATTGCTCTGTGTTCTGTGATCATACCATTCTCACCAATTATCAGGCTAAGTAACTCACAAGAGATGGCTGCACATTCATTAACAGATGTATCACCATGTTAAACATTTTAGTAATTGCTATTGACATTAGCATGAAAAGCATGTTGACTCAATTTTAGTTTGCAATGTAGCCTTTTCCCCATTTGGTGTTTCCATTTTTTGTCTACTTGTTGTGCAAAACAAAACGGGTACTTTTATGCCTACAGAGCCCATTTACATAGATTGTTTACAGCAAGTAATGTGAATCTGTGAAGATTCAGATATTACCCTGAAAAGTGCCTGTTTAATAGATTTTTTCCCCCCCTTAGTTACGCTGTATGGGGTATTCACGAATCATAGCTGTCAAGGCGTGTCGACCCGCTGCCTGCTTCTGGAGCTTCTGGATGTGAGCGTGTCTGAGCTGCTGGTGAGGGCCTCCAGCCAGGGACACTCCATGTGGATCATCCAGCACTGTGCTCGGGATGTCCTGGAGGCCCTGTCTTTCCTGCACCGCGAAGGCTACGTTCACGCCGACCTCAAACCCCGGAACGTACTGTGGAGCGCCGATGACGAGTGCTTCAAGCTTATCGACTTCGGGCTAAGCTACAAAGAGGGGAATCAGGTTGGCTGTTTGGCAGTTAGCAGGCAGTTTAATCGCAATTGCAGTGCATCGCCTTTCACCAGGCCCTTTTCCATTGTAATTCATGGTGTGTTACCCGCTTTGCATTGCAGAAGCTTGGAACAGGGACACAGGTATGACCTAATCTTAGGGAAACATGCTGCAGCCAGCTGTTAATGAGCAGCTCTGCATGAATTTACATCTGATTTTGTGACCCAATAAGGAAGTGTATCTAACTGTATCTCCAGAGTTATGCAAGCAGTTATTATCTATGGTTTATTAACTGATTGATATTTCATCATTCATTGGTCCAAAACAGAGAATGGAGAAACTGAGTAAAAAGTCTGTTTCCTAGGTCAGTTCAAAGAGAAAACCTTTACCTATAATCAAGGGTGCCCTGTAGCCAAGTCGCCAAGTGCTTGACTTGGAAAGTTGGTGGTTTAAGCGCCGGTGTTGCCATTTAGCCACTGAGCAAGGCCCTCAACCCCTCAATAGGGATTGGCCAAATATGGCTTCACTGAAATAGAAATGCATTAAATGTAGACATTTTCAAACTTTACATTTAGCATTATTATTAAATCTACTTAGCTAGCAAGCTTGTTTGTGTCAGGGAAGTGATGAATAACAAAAATAACGATTCTCAGGGTGTTCTAATAATTAAAGCCCTCGTTGAACGTCAAGCACTCTGAATACCGAACACAAGTGACACTAACTACTAAAACTCCTTACCTAACCCATAGGTAATATGTGAAAATTAGTTTACTTCAATAATTACTATTAAAGACATTAACTTAATTAAATAGCCAAGATTGTTTATAGAAATTAACAGACTGGCGGATCAGCTTTTATCAGAAATGTACATACACTTGCAAATTAAACGGTTAAAACATTTATATGATAATTGTAACACTAGGACAAGAACAAACAAGAAAATTTTGCGTCACAGATGAATGAGATAGAACAACCAGCCAATGCTTGTGTACCTTGAGGAGGCTTAAATGTTTATATTTGGGGGATTTTGTTTTTGGTCCTGACCCAGGTTATTGGATTGACGTTTGTGGTCTTGGCTCAGCCTGTGATTGTCATGCCTTGCAGGATGTGAAATACATCCAGACGGACGGCTACCGGGCCCCCGAGGCCGAGCTGCAGAACTCCCTGGCCCAGGCCGGGCTGGAGGGGGACGCGAGCTGCACCTCCGCCGTCGACCTGTGGAGCCTCGGAATCATTCTGCTGGAGATGTTCTCAGGAATCAAACTGAAAGACACTGTCCGATCTCAGGAATGGAAGGTGGGTGCGGCATGTGGATTCTTTGCCGCGTCTTGGGTCGCTAAGCGCAGCACCTGTAATATGTAACTGGTGACAAACACATTAGTTTCGTCAAGTTCAAAGGTTCAGTTTAAATGAGTGGAAGACAAACCCTCCCTCACCCCTGTCAGCCTTAGATTAGCAGTGCAGGCCTTAAATGAGGGTGTAATGGAATAGTCCACCTAGAGGGGTGAGTCAGTATTTCAGCACCAATCCAATGCCTGGAAAAAAAAAACACAGACACACTGACTGACACTATTGGGATGTATTTATCTTGGCATGCAAAGTAAAAAAGATCGATCCTTATGTGTGCCAGAGAGATAAACACATAATCATTGTTTTTCCAAGTACTACGTTTATGGTTATCATTTTTCTTTGTCTCTGCAGGATAATAATTCTGCGATAATTGACAATATCTTCGCCAGTAAAATTGTTGTTTGTCCCGCTATTCCAGTTTATCACCTAAGAGACCTTATTAAAAGGTAAGAGTTTCAAACTGCATTGATACCATTCCATAATTTTAGAGCTTTCAGTTTGAAGTTGGTCTGATGTTAACCCTTTAAGACCTGTGATGAAAATGACTTGTTTTCATCAATGTTTTATTCCTTTACTGTTCATGCGTTGTTCTTTCAGCATGCTTCACAACGACCCCAAGCACAGAAGCACAGCAGAGAAGGCACTGACCAGCCCATTCTTCAGTATTCCTTTTGGTACGTGTAGAAATACTCAAAAATAATTTTAAAAAACATCAGCGCTAGGTACCTAGCATAGATTGCACCTCAGGTCCGTTCCAAGTTCGTTCAGGATTATTTAAATATAAAATGCCAACTTTATTCCTAGAAAACTGACAAATTCCACTGTAACAGTTGTACATTATGGCTACCATCTTACTGTTTGTTGTGTTTTCATTATGGCGATTGGCTTTCGTTTTCAGCTCCTCACATTGACGACTTGGTCATGCTTCCCACACCCGTCCTAAGGCTCCTGAACATTATTGACGACAGCCATCTGTACAACGACGAGGAGTACGAAGGTGGGATGGCAGAAGACCCTCCGTCGCTTGTCCCTTATAATAATGTCCCTTTTTAATATTAAGTTGTGTGGAGAAAATCTCACATTGCATCAAAATGGTCCTTTGTTTCTTCAGAAATGGTTGTTATTACAGGTCATTATATTACAAAATATGTCAGCAGAATGTATTGATGAAATACCTGTCATTTGACCCTTTATTGATATTTTAAATTGCAGTCAAGGAGGTGCATTGATGACCAGTCAGTCTGATTCGGGAAAGCTTAATTAAACAGTCTTACTGGTCATTGCTGTCCTTACAGACATTGTAGAGGACATGAAGGAGGAATGCCAGAAATATGGGGCGGTCGTTTCTCTGTTGATCCCAAAGGAGAATCCGGGCAAAGGCCAGGTAATGCTTGTTTCCCAGTGAACTATGGCAGTATGGCTCCAAATCTGCATTTGGGGAAGCACCGATCGCTTAGCCTACAAATGCATTTTTTAAATTTGAATGCATTTCTAAAATTTGCTGGAATGAGTAATGTCAGTAAATATGTCAATTCTCAGAATGAGTAAAACAACCATGTTGTTACTGAAGAGACAGTTCCAATGCTCGTAGTTGAAGACAGATACTTTACTTACACAGCCGGCCGCAGGAACACAAGCATGGAGCAAAATGTTCAATGATTACATTGTGTTGTCAACATTTATACAGTTTAAGGGGAACGCATTAGCATGTGATTACCAGGTAACCCCAGGAAGTGAGGCCTATACATGATAGCGGGAAACCCAGATGGCGGGTAGCAGGTCGCTAACAGGAGGCACCATTTTGGCTCTGGTCGACACAGTGACATCCCTTTCCAATTCTTATACATATTCCCATACGCTGTGCCGCTCTCCAGAACTGTCTCTCAACAATATTAAAAAAGCGAGAATACTTACATGTGATGTGAATTTGTTCATTTCAGGTTTTCGTTGAGTATGCAAATGCTGGTGACTCCAAAGAAGCCCAGAGACTGCTGACGGGGCGGACGTTCGACGGGAAGTTCGTCGTGGCCACTTTCTACCCACTGAGTGCCTATAAGAGGGGGTACTTGTACCAAACAGTACAGTAAGGCCGCAAACAGTTAGTCAAACCCCCGTGAGCCGCCTAAAGCTTCCCTGGTTACACAGACCCACGTCACAGTTATATTATTCACTAATCGATCATTCGGTTTGCACTGATCAATCAACTATCGAATTAGATTTGTAACACATGCAGTTTATGTAATATCATGATATGCACATGGAGAATTACTGCTTTACACAATACTAAGGAAAAGTTTCCTGTAGGCTCTGAAGCAGATGTATAGGTTTAGTTGCAAAGTCGAAAATATCCTTTCCTTGTCCTTGAATGTGTGTCAACCATACTATGTAACATTAGTTAAAATTATTTGGCGGGGTAGATTAACAAAGAGGGTGGTGCCTTTTTCTTGAAGGGATAATTGAGTTTCTGTGTCTGTCGGTACCAAAGTCCAGCTCATTTATCCTTTTATGAATTTATCACTGTTATGAAAATCGACATCGTCTCGTGTCCACTTTGACTTCATTAATACTAATAATAACCATTGGCTGCTATTGAATGGGGGTCCCCAGCCCTGGTATTGGGAGAACTGCTACGCTTTCCCCGTTGGGTTTACTCGCAGTTTGAGTCGTGCTGGGTAACCGCGGGACTCTTGGTATCCCGATGCGATTTCCTTAAATCTCCATCATTACGGGTGAAATCTATCCCCAACGCCACCCTCAGTCGCGAAGCACAAAGAGCAAGGTCTGTGAAGCCATTTACATATGCATTCTGTGGTTGGATGGAGAGCCACTTTTCTAGTTTCTCTGCGATTGCGCACGAGTGTTCAGGGTAGTTTTTAGAATCGTGAGAAGAAGAGACTTCTTCCGAAAAGAACTGCACGAAATCATGGATTTGTCTCGTCCAGACTTTTTACATGTTTTCTATGAAATAATTTGCTGTAAACTTGAATTCCAAAGGTACCACATCAAAGCAACAATATCAGTCTATAACTGCTTGCTGAAATATTTGGAGCGCAGTATTGATTTCAACCGATGCACTTTTCATTATTCTGTGGTACATGTCAATCGTATTGTGTAGTAAAATGCTGAATTAATCATTTTATTTGAGCTAAGTTTGGGTTTAGGTAGTTAAAAAGACTCTGTTGGCCTCACCAGAATGAGACGCTGCAGAGATGCATATGGGTGTTTCACACCAATGCACGGTATGTCAAAATTACATGTAAAATGTAAGATTCAATACCACATGTATGGCTCAACAACGGCAGACAGTTAATTTAGAAATACAGAAAATATGAATCTTGTTAGTAAATTAATTTTTTTGTGTTCAGGTTTTCCTCACTGATTAGTTTACCAGTAATCTTCACTTTTTTGGGCCAAGACCACTTTGATCTGCTGTAGTTCTAAGAAAAGCCTTCAAACTGCATAAAAGACAAATATTTTCAAAGTTATGGCACATGAGGACAGGATGGGGTGGGTGAGGAACTGGAAATATATGCCTGCCTATATTTCAAAAGCCAACTTCCTGTTGAATTTTATCGAAATAATCTGTGTTGCAAAGAGACTATCATGATTTAACATTTGGTACAAATGGTGATTTATATAATGTAGCTAATGTTTTTCAGGGTTGACTTGTTTTTTTTTTTTTTTAAGTTTCAGCATGTTGGTGGCCGTCATAAAAATGTTTGAGACTTGTTTCGATTTCTGTAGAAGCAACACGGCTCTCTGTTTTTGTCTTGCCGAGCTGTAATCAGTATTCTGCATGACCGATATAAATTTGGACTCCACATGCGTAGTGTTCATAGTAATATATAAAATACATAGATATTGCAGACATGTACTTCTGAAAGATGTGAAAAAGACAGGACAATGTTGTATACCGTGTGATTAAGAGATATTGTGCGGAGGCTTCTCTTACAAAGCGTAATTTTTTCCCCATATTATCTGATCTTTTGCTTTACGTCCAAATTGCAGATAGTCACAATGGATCAGATTTTTTTGTTTGTTCCGAATTCGATTTAGACTACGTCTCTGTGTAGATGCCTATCTGCTTGTGTCTGCCAGTAAAATCATTTTTCACCCAAGTGCTTTATCATTGTTCCCCACTGGACACGGCGTTTATTCATCTCTCCACCACACTTCATAGCAACCAGCGCAGCATTTTGGCATTTTTTTTTGAAGCAAAAATGCCAAAAATATGATAGTTCTATGTTCTCAAATGTGAGAGTTTACTGCTTTTCTTGCTTTTACATTATAGTAAATTGAATATTTTGGGGTTTTGGACTGTTGGTCAGACAAAACAAGACATTTAATGATGTCACCTTCTGCTCTAGGAAACTGTAATGGGCATTTTCACTGTTTTCTTAAGTTTTACATACCACACAATTAATCGATTAATCGAGAAAATAATCGGCAAATTAATCGATAATGAAAATAGTTGTTAGTCGCAGCCCTAAAATAGAGTATTACAGCTTCCCAAAAGGAACAGATCTGAGAAACAAATGGGATTTAAACATTGTGCGCTGCTCTAAGGGCGGCCTATGAGAAATGTGGGGCGTCTTCCTGACTTCGGTAGCGCTGAATGTCTCAGAGCACCGTCCCTGGCTCAGGCCCTGTCATATGGCACATCTAGTATCATATAGCCGCGGACATGTCGAAGGTGGTGACCTAAAGTAGCCGTGTCTCATTCCTCATACAGGGTTTCTAGAAGTCTATTTCCAGACACTGGGCACCCGTCCATCTCCCTAGCTGCTGTCAGTGAAAATGCTTGTGTTACCGTTTCTGGCTGCAGAGAATGGTTGCACTTTTTTTTTTTTTTTTTTTTTTTTTTTTCCTAAGATGCAAATATTTTTGATGTGACATAGCGGGAAGGTTTGATAAAAGCACACTGCTTCCATTAGAGTTGTTATCGTTTGCTTTTTTCAGCATTTGATGCAGTAAGGTCAATTTCCAGTCTGTGCAATTACTAATTCTGCATTTCAGCTTTCCCTCGTCTGCACAGCTCTATAGATTCTGAGCAGTTTAAGTTGTTAAAATTGGAAAAGTGATGGAATATTTCCGCATGAAATTATGACAGGCCTTCAGGCAGAAATGTGAAATTGCTAAGAATAAGTTTGTAGTGGTGCGAAATGTATGTGTGATTATCATGAGAAAATATGTGAAGAAAGTTCTGTGAATGTGAACGAGACTTTGAGAAACCTGTGAATATTTTCTTAAAATATTTTCAAAGCACAAATGCCGCCTGTGGGAAGAATTGAACATTTTTTTTTTTACTGAGCTGTCTAATCCATAGAAGCCTGGATACGATAAAACGTAAGTGCGTTTACCACTTTTTATACGCAGCCATGAAATCAACTGGTAGAGTTCACTAGTAAAGGAATTCTGCTTCGTGGAACTTTGGTTTTAATGTCATTTACACTCAGATCCGTTTTGTTGCTGCAAAAGGCCGTTATAGTAAATACTTGAATAGAAGGAAGCCTCCCTTTACCTGTGGTATAGTGAAGACTCCTGTCACGAGATATCCCTGACTTGTGCCTATCATACGCTATCAGACACCTCCTACGGTAATTCCTGTGTGACAGAACAGGACAGAGAGAGGCCGATATACCTCTTAAAGTAATAAGTAGACAGAGTTTCACTGTGCTGTGGAGTCTTCTCTGTACTTTGTTTCTTGCTGGCGAAAGTATGAGGAAGTGTACTTTATATAGCGTTGCTTCAGATAATTACCCTCACTGCACTGAGAAAATGTTTTCCTTATTTCTGACGCACTACATGATAAGGTAATGATCTTTTGGGAATTTTTTTCTGGATGCAATTTAGATATTAATCCACTGATATAGGCAGTAAAACTTCACTGCAGTTTAATCATACATTCAGGAGGAAATCCAAAACGCAATAGGTCAGTCAGGTGAAGGAGGGAGAAAGATTTTTACAGATTCTGTTTGAGAGCAGAATGAGGATCCTACTGGGCTGAGGTTTTGCGTAGTGTAGCCACTGTGTTTTTGTAAGCAACTTTAAAAGAAAATTAAAAAATGGACTCAAAGCAAAAAAATGTTCCAAATAACAACTTTGGAGACGGATCTCATTAGTGTGTGATGGAAGTCGTATGTAGCAGGAGCTGGTTTTACCACAGTCAGTTCGTCTGATTTGAATGTAATCCATTGTCAAAATGGTTTTAGGCTTGATTTTCTTTTACCGTTATTTCTCTGTCCATCGTTACTTAAGCCATTTAACTCAAAGTGAATCGAACAGTGAATCAGTACCTTTTCGCCAACTATCTAATTGCATGAATTAGTGGTCTTAAAATGGTTGCTTGGTTATATATGGTTATGTACGTTGGTAATGTATACACACACAAACGTACACAGAACCACGTCACGCGTATTGGCTTACAGCGTATTGTGGTGACGTCGTTTTGATGACATGATGCAGTCTTTCAGATATGCACATGGTCCTTCTTGGATTTCACGGAATTCTTGGACCTTTCACACTTCGGTTCGGCTGCCATCATGCAATCATTGCGATGTAAAAAATACATTTTTAACTCCTCCGTAACCTTTAAGTTGTCTGCTATAAAAAGGAGGAATTCATCATGAAGTGCATTTTATTGATTCAGTGAAGGTAGTTACACGGAATTGACCTTTCGTTTTATGCAGAAATGGGCAATAAATATGCATACACACACACACACATGCACACAAGGTATACAATTGAAAGGAAACACCCTATGACATGGACTGTCAGTGTTGTTTATGAGGCCGGGCATGTTGCGCGAGAGTTTTATTGGGACAGGGAGATCCAGGTATCACAAAGATACATGAATGTACTACTGAAAGCAACTGATGAGGGTAGATTTTATAATCCTTTTGAGCGATACTGGATAGAATTGTGTCAAACAGAGGGCAGTAACGGGGCCGTGGACAGCGCGCTCATTTTGCCGTGACGCGGGTACGTAGAGCAAAGATCATCTTTTTTTGTTTCCGGGTGCCTTCCTGCTTGACATCAGCTGAACTACCAAGGCGCAAGCATTTATTTCTGTTTATAGTGCAGTTTTATGACTTAGATACCACACACAGTCCTCCAGAGAAAAAACAAAAACATTCAAACATTGTAAAGGACTGTAAAAATATCCTGCAAGGCGTTAAAAACATTAGGAAGACGGAAGACTCCGAAGACACTGAAAACACTTTGCGATGCCCATTTATTAAAAAGATACAGTCATAATGTTGTAGTTGTATTACTGTAGGTGTATGCTAAACACACTGAAAATAGCACTTTTCTAATACACTGTATTAGAAAGAACTTCAAGACGTGCACTGTGTAAACATACAAGTTCCTATAATGTGATAATGTTTGATGGCAGTTACATCATTCACTTTGTTAGCTTTAAGATCAGTTATTGTCAGTCTCCAGGGCTCTTTTTTTGTCAATACCACCCTGTGGCACAATGACTAAAAAGAATATTGTTTTGAATAATCGGTGCCTTGAAAACGTAGATATATTTGGTATCTATGATGGGGTGAAGCGATATATCTTTTCATGGGTTGTGTGCTCATGGGCAACTTGTCATGTGGTTTTTAGATAAACATAGTAGCAAGTCAAGGTAGTATGCTCAACTGGGACTGCTGTGCTGTGGGTTGGTCCATTGAAACAGAGCCATGAGTGTTAAAGAAGCACAGAATCGGTCTTTACACCATCAAAACTCCCTGTTACAGGAAAAACTTTGGAGCGTTTGGCCTTAGAACTTCTAACGTGAGGGACTTGTGTTTCGAGTTGAATTACGAATGAGGTCTGGTAAGGGTACTACCAGGACACAGAGTTTATCTTTTGCTGCAGAATCTAACAATTGCATATAAAACGCTCTAAAATAAAAACAGCACAGTGACTCGACTTGCCCGCGCCCTTCTGCACTCAGTTGCCTGTTTTGACGTGTTCT
This sequence comes from Albula goreensis, assembly GCA_022829145.1. NCBI lineage: Eukaryota > Metazoa > Chordata > Actinopteri > Albuliformes > Albulidae > Albula > Albula goreensis. The sequence continues at coordinate 33,193,235 of CM040753.1, forward strand.
ACTTGGAAGTCTGAAGTCAAAATGTGTTGTGTTCGCAGGAGCGTTGGAGAAAGCAGGTGGTTTTTTTGAACCTAAAAAAAGTTTGTCGTTTTACTAGAGTTGAACTAAGATATCTATTGTTTTTATTAAAAATCATCTTATGATCGCCTGTCATTTTTTTGCTGCTTGTTACTTTCTGAGATACAGCAAGTGCCAAAATGGAAACTTGTAGCCTTCTTTTTCTTATAGTCTGCTGTTGTACGAAAACTCTTTGACAGTTGGATTATAGCTGAGAACAGACTGGGACAGTCAGTCATTCCCTGGACCGATTTTATGCCTGTTCGGGAGTTTACTTCCTGTGGCCGGTGTAAAAATGTCATGCTGTGACCCACGGAACAAGGTGTACCTCCTTTCGAATGGTTAGCGTCGCTCGCGGACCTTTGTAACAATCAGTGAAAATGTCATGAGTGTCGGAGCATTGTGTTTGCCGTGGAAGGGGGAGAGCTGGGGGTATGTAGTGAAGTTGCAGGGATTTTTTTAAACAGAGAAATGTTAAAAGAGTGCAATGAAAGTTGTGAAAGTTCCGGCTGCTAACTTTAAACAGGGTGGCAGGACTGGCAGTGCTTGAAAGAGATAAATCATAACTGACCAAAACTACTTGAAACCAGCTATTCTTATCCCCTAGTGAAAATTTACCTCTGAAAAAGAAAATGGCCGCCAGCGTCCTGGACGGCTCCTAGGCTTGATTCCATCCCAGCCAAAGATGCGATAAGTGTACTCAGTCTTTATTAACCTCTGTGATAATGTTGGAAAAGTTTCTCCTTCACTGAGCCTTCATCAAATTCAAGGCCGTGAGCCATTTATAATGCGTACGGCTGACCTTTCTGCCCTTGCCCCTGGGATCGCAAATACAGCTTGGTAGACAAAAAGGTTTCATAAATGAAATATAATTAAATTTTATGAAAATGGGCTGTTCGCGGTACCCTCTTGTGGGGATGTGGTCTCAGCTCATTGACAGTCAGGTTTGTAGGTTAATATAGTCTGTATTAATACAGATGGGAGAGTCGGCTGCTTCATATTTTCAGAACGTACGCTTTCAAGTACCGTGAGAGTCTGTTCGTAATTTTAGTGATGTCTGTTGACTGAGAAAGACTCAACATAAAGTGCCATCTGAAGAAGAAGGAGAAGAAGAGGCAGAAACGTCCCCACAGCGATTGTATTGATTCAGGTTGTTGTTACGAAGTGAATCGGATTTTTACTGGAATAGTTTGCAGCTAACAGCTGTTTTAATCATGGAGAGTTCAGCCAGCGAATCTTGACTGAGGTGAAAAAGAAAAGCTTCAGTTTTAACGATGTGGATGTTTTCGTGTGTTGCGAGTTGTGTGCGTGTGTTGTGCGCACGTGTGTGTGCGCACACAAGTAGGGTAAGAGGGTGTGTTTTGTTTGAGATATGTTACTGTGGACTGAGATTGTTTTTTGAGAGTAAAATGCACAAATATTCAGGAATATCGGACGCGCTGTTTACAACCACTTTGTGTTGTTAGAAGAAACAAAAGCTTCTTTAAAAGGCTTTGGTGGACAGTTTATAAAATGTATTTGAAATTCAAATGATAAATTATAACTGTTTATTTTTAAGTCCCCCATGGTAAAAAAAAAAAAAAAAAAAAAAAAAAAAAAAAAAAAGTTATCTGCCTTTAAATTAATGCTTTGACTTAAACTGTACCACTAAGGGTATTTTTAATTTTGACATTTTTCTTCTTTTTCATCATCTGAGGACAATCAGTTTTTGTTAATTTTGCGTCAGTTTAGGTTCTGTGAAAACGAACTGGAATAAAACGAATCAGGGTGGATGAATGCTATTAAGAATCTGACTGATATGGCCCGCTTGCCATTTTGTCGTCATCTTTTTAATGGGGGTTCTCTGTGGGCGGAGCTTCAGTGTGAAATGTAGTCGACTGTTGGGGGAGAGGAGAAGCACTGCAGAACTTGAACTTTGCAATGTTACTAAGTGAATTGTAGACGCGGACTTGAATGTAAATATGACTTGCGAAGAGAACCTCCAAAAAAAAAAAAAAAAAAAAACCTGAACGGTAGGGACAAATGAAAGGCACATAGAGGTTTGAATGCAGAAATGAATCTTCATGCATTGTTTTATAGAACATTTTTTATGAAATGGGAATGATATACTCCATGTTTGCTTATGTCACAATAAAGAGTTCAACACCTATTTGCGTCCTCTGTTTTTTTTTACACTGTTCCAAAAACCTTTGATGATTAAAGAATGTGTTGGAAATGCTAAAAAATGCAGAACGATTCTGTTCAAACCTCCAGAGGATACTTATCAAGCCCAAACTATTTGCCTCTTGTGACGCGAGGGCCCTTCTCAAATTCAAAATGAATTTATAAGTGTATATCCTTGCTTTATTCTTGTGTCCTGAAAGACTGTAGGCCCAAAATACTGTATGAATCATCCAAGCACCCATACAGCATATAAATGAGTACATTATCAAATATGTTACTCTGTCAAGCTGGAAAATGTTCTCATTTTAAATGTTCAAACCAAAACACCTCCCTCCAGCATGCAAAACTATCCATCAGGTGACAGCATTCTATTGCGGGGTAACAATGGGCCCCGACGTCCCTACATCATACGTAACAAAAAGACGACCAATTGAATACCTGGAAGTAGGAATGCCAAAGAGGAACATCTAAAAATACATCCATAAAAAGTAAAGATGTTATCTCTTCCTGTGGTCTTTTTGATGAATGGACTTTCAAGTCTAAAGCTGCACAATACACCCCACTGAAGGATTATCAAGGTAACAGTGTGGAATACGGTAGAGTGTTGGCAAGCTGATTCTGTACAGTGTTCGAGTTTCCCCTTCAGTAGCGTCTGATATCTTGTTTCAACCCCTGAACTTTAAGCGGACCGTGATAAGGTATTGAAGGACCATTAGGTGCTTAATCACACAAAAGTCCTCGCGCTCGGATCTGGAAATAAGAATCCATAACGCGTCGGCAGCCGAATGACTTCAATTTCCATTCCTCCAAGAGGGATGCCGTCTGGCTAAACGCACGCCGCCGCACCGTATCGACTTTCGCACTTCAACCATTCGCTGCGGCGTCTTTCATTAAATGGCTTTAGAAGAAGCTTCATTACGGCGTCTCATTTGTATTTACTTTGTCCTCAGGGTGATTGGATTCTCAGTATATTGATTGTTGAATACCTTTCAATCCAAGAATAAAACAAGATGTAATGTGATCATAATTTCACTAGAGGGCGACATTATTCTACAGTAAGTCTCCAGCTGTGAAGGGTTACATGCTATACAGTATTTTTAAAAACCCTATCATCCTACATTTGCTTAGAAACTATTTCTGAAAGGCAGTCTAAGCGTTAGCTGTATTCTATGAGGCAATTACAGCAGTAATAGGTGGACACAGGAACAGAATGCATGTGATATGGGTGTTCGGTAGCCTTCTTAATCATTTCTCAGTTGCCAGCTGGACGTCTCTTTTTTTCCAGGGTGTAGTTTTGCTTGAAGTCTCTCCAAAAATGCAAGTTTTCATATCAAACAAACCATGGGGTATATGATGAAACATTTTTCTATGGATGGATGTATGTATGTATGTATTCAGCCAGTTGGTTTTGGGGACTTTCAAATAGAGTCCAGTCTGTCTCATGCTTTCTAAGAATCTTCTGATCTAATCGGCGTTTGAAGTCCTGCCAAGAATGAAATGAAGTTTTGAAAGTGTCTTCTCTGACCTGGGCATGGGACATTCAGGGGAGGTAAGAGGAGGAGGGGGGGAGGCTGGCATGCGGCATTTAAAAACTCAACAGTAGTTCGGTTGTGTCGGGTACTGAGGACACCCAGAATGGGATCGTTCCAGGGTTATGTATTGTCCGTTCCCGGTAGCAGTGAATAGCTCGGCCGCAGTCAAAGTTCAAGGGGGTCATGGTTTAAAAACCCGATAATGGAGGCCTTGTCTTTGCCCTCAGTGCTTGTATGCTGTCAGTGTCCATGAGGTGAAAGAGGGAAACAAGCTGTCCCAAGACCTCCTCTGCAGCTTAACAGTCAATACCTCATACATGGAGGGTCAGGGAATCTTCTTACATCTTCTTAAACCCTTTCTCTCCTGATGGAGCACAGGTCGTCCACCACAGATCTCCAGTGCATTCTGTTTTGGGCTGCTTTCTCCACCTCCTTCCAGGTGTGGCCGCTTTCTTTCAGGCCTACCTCTGGTGACCTTCTCCAGGTGTTTCCAGGTCTTCCACGGCTCCTCTTTCCCTGCGGATTTTTGCTACAGTGACTGTCTGGTTACATCGGTTGTGGATTTCCGGAGAATGTGACCCAACCAGCCCCACTTCCTTCTCCTGATCTGGTCCTTTACCCTCTCCTGTCCCGTTTCCTTCCTGGGTCAGGTAACGTCTGCCAGACAATTATTAAAGTCTGTGTTCTTGTGCATTCTGAGAGCGATGTATTCTTCTGTTCACGTCGTGAGGTGTTTGACGACTGGAAACTCTTTGAGAAACCTGATGGAGGGAGACTGAGAGGAGTTGAAATCTTTTCTCACAGCTGGGATTTGCTGTTCCGTACCTAGCACCTGCTCCCTTTGCTTGTCCCTCGTCGCTCAGTGCTACTTGTCTGAGCATGCTCGCTGTAGACCGGTGACGCTCACACATGGGGTGAATGTGGCGGCTGAGCTGGGGCTCTGGAGACCCATACGCTGTATATTATCCGTGACCCAGTGGCTCACTTCTCGTCTTCCTGCTACATGCAACAGTGACATCATCCATATAGACCCTCGAGCGGCATAACAGACATGGATTTTTGCTTCCCCCTGAACCTCACCTGTGACCTCACCTCGCTCGTTTGGGTCCTCTGAGGCCAGATCCGCTCGCACCCTGAGCCGCGACGTCTCCCGCGACGGCATCACCTAGCAACCTCTCGTACGCATTGGTTTCTCAGTCAGACGGGGCCTAAGGCATCGCTGCTGGCAAAACCAACCCTCCAACATGCACCGTTATTCTCCAAACGCACAAAACTCCATCTGTATAAATCGCCTTGAGTGTAATATTTCAGAGGTGAAGCTGAGAATAAAACTTGTGCGTACGTTTTTAATTATTTATTTTTTTTACAATGGATTTTGCCCTTTGAAATTTACCAAATAATTCTTGTCGTCAAAGTTCTTCTGTCTTGGAACAATTTGGTGAATCACAGCGGGAAGGTCCGTTTTGATTTGTGGCGCTTTTCATAATGGCTTTGGATTTCTATAAAAGCTCAGGGATACAATAGTAAAAGACGTATAAAATGTTGTAATTGCCCTTGAGGTATGAATAGAGCAGGCTCATAAAAGCCACGACTGCGGTGCCGGGCAGCGGCTCTTTAACGCGGGACGCCGAGTCTCCGGAAGCGCCTCGGGAGCCCCCTCTCTCAGGCCGCAATATTTCAAGGATCTCCAAGCATGGCATTTTCATTGTGCCAGTAATAAAAGGGGAGGGTAAAAATAGAACCCAGGATCCGTTCTCCTGGAGGGTCTGTCGCGCACTCTGCCTCCATCATCCCGGACCCTGTCAGATGAGCGAGCCCCGTCCTTCCCCCCAAACCGCCAGGAGCTAAGCCAGATCAGGACAGCGGGTACACGCCAGGTTTCTCAGCCCCCTTGATACAAAAAAAGGGATGACAAATCATAATTACTTGGGCAGGATTTTGCTAATCTATTCTCATATTTCTTAATATTATTTTAATTATTATCAATGTGAATTTTAGACACTCTTTTGAATAACTAGTGCACCAGAGGCTGCCTCCTGGGGCTTGTGGTTCGAACCCAGCCTTTTCCCCCCATCATGCTGTGGATGGAAGCGCCTGCCGACGGTTCTTGTAGACGTCTGCGTTCCGGAGGATGACGAGATGGGACACCTACTGCCTCCGTGTCCGGTAGGTGTGAAAGGTCGGCCCCTCCACCACGCTCTGGTGTTTTATACAGAGACAGGGGCCATGAAATCCAAAGCTCACAGCACTTGAGACTCACATGGAATATCTGTAGTCTGAATGGGATATTAAAACCCTACCAACTAAGCGTGGGGGGGACTCCTTTGCGCTGGGGATGAAAATAACCATCCATGCCCATGCCCTCAAGTGTACGCCGAGTCTCAACAGCCCTGCCACAGTCAAACGGCTCTAAAGGAACGAACAGCTGGTGGTGGTCACGGGTCACTCCTGGCCTCACTGCACTTGGCCGCCGGCCTTTGTTTTTAATACATTATTTATTTGCTTTTCGGGTCATTTAAATATCATATCCTTAATTATCACAGCTGGATATTTACTGTGGCACATAAGGTTAAGTGCATTGGATTTGGGCTGTGCAACAGCCCCCTCGCAGGATTTGAACCCGTAGCCCTGAGTTCACTGTTTGCTACACTGCACTTGCCGCCCTTTTATTTGACAAACAAGCTGTCCTCGCCGACCTGCAAGGCTGAGGAACACGGCCGATAGTAAATCTGCTCCCGCTACTGAATATTCATCAGGCGTTGCATGGGACTCGGCTCCGGTGCCCAATTACAGCGCCCCTCTCGCCACAACAAGGCTGTGAATTATGAATGGGGACCGGGGGCCTGAGCTGCATGCTGAATCACACTAAAACAAAAACAGGACTGCTGCCCTAAGGTCAAATACCTTCTCCTTTCTGGAGGAGGGAACAACAGCAGACAGTATCATCTCTGCCTGCTAGAATCTACAGCATATTTTTAACACCTTCAGTACCCTGTACCTCCTTGTCTTGTTATACATTGAAGGAGGCATATATCTTCTCATCAAACTGATCTGTTTATTTTCAGCCTGAGTTTGTATGCTTTGCTTGATTAAAAATGAAATAATTAATTAGCCGTGTAATTTTCAGCAGTTAATCGTTGATTTTCTTAATCGTTATTTGGTAGTGTTGCTTTTCCAAGGCTCTTGTGCAAGTATGCTTCACCCTGCGGTGAAGTGTGTTTAATGCAGTGCAAAATGAAAAGCCAATTTTACTCTTAAGCCTTAAAAGGGTTGTATTTGTAACTATTACTGTTACCTGTGTCATCACACTTACATACTTAGTAATACTTAAAGACAATAGTTATTGTTGTTTAATAACATTTTAATAGCTGCATCATATCAACCAGTGTCTATGTTGATGTTTAATTACATATTAATTACTGTAATTGTGGTGTTATAAGCCAGAATTATCATACTTTGAGACACTCTAGACCCTGTTACACTATGCAGTGCAAAGGAGTGAATATAAATAACAGTTTATGCAAATTTATGAATTATAAATATGGCAAATCTGATTTCCTTTAACAAGGAAATATTTACAAATTTACAAATTTCTACCAGTATGCAAGCATGTCTTAATGCTGAACGACTTTTATGTTTTGATTTTTCAAGCATAATCCAATAATTAATTCTACACTCATAGCTACACTATGTTCTAAAGTGTCGACAAGGTACATATCGAATTAACTGTTACATTGCTACTTGAGCAGTGGAACAGATGGATACAGGTATAAAACGATAATCATATGCAGTGATAATATGAATAGTAAAAATGTGAATCCTCTATCTCAGACAGTATCAGACTTTAGTAGAGATTATCTACCATCATCCAGCTGCTTCCCTTTGAGTGAAAACATATTAGTCTCAGGTTTAATCTCATTACTGTCTCAGAAGAATTTCTGCTTTGCATGGGTGAAGATGAATGGTTATGTTTTGTTTTCCAGCAGAAGACAAATGTGATATATATGATTAGATGCAAAACTGCTGATAGTCATAAAAATAATTAATCTTATTTTGAATTGATTCTTTACACATTGAACACAGCTTCTCTTTGCATTGACATTTTTTTTTATCATCATAGTGTTTATTTTCAGCCGTATCATCCTGGGATGGATTTTCAATGGTAGAATTTCCATTAGTGATAATTTATGTGTCTTTAGAACACATTTCTTTTCAACATTTTGAGTGACTTGCCTTATGGAAATGTTAATTACACTCATAAAAACTGGGTTTGCATTTTTCAAAGTTGACATTTAAAGTCTATGCAGACATATCTAAATAAACATAAACAGGTTAACAGTTACGGTTTACAAGAACTTTCCTTGCACAATGTCAGCACGAAAGAAAATATGCCATGTTGTCATGTGACATGTCATGTGACATGATTAAATCGCTGCCAAGATGTGGAGCTCACTCTCATCAGAGTCTACCTGTGTCTAACAGAAAAATTGTACAACATCTTTGTGGATGTTTTTTCACACAACTGTTCGCACAAGCGATTGGTAAGTACTTCACAACGCAAAAATTACCCATGACAGAATGTTTTGAGCTATCTGACCACAGGTTCACAATTACACACACATTCAACATTTACACACTCAACCCTGGAGGACCACGATTTAGTCTTAGGTTTAATGTGAATGAATCCAGTTCCAATTGACCTTACAGCTTACAGTTTTGTCCATAAAAATGTTGCTAGTTCCTGCAATGGAATCACAGGAACCGTGTGGTTTCTGTGGGGATTTTGTTTTCGTCCATTTTAGATGCACTGCTGGAATTGGGCTGAGTTAATGTTCCTATTGGCTTTTCTGGCTTGTACACCATTATATAGACTTGCCCTTTATAGACCTGCTCTCCAATGTGGTACCTATGTGCACCAGCACAACCTTGGCTGCCAGAGTCATCTACTCTCTGGAGAAGGCAACATTCATAGATAAGCTGTCAGCAAACTCCACTATGAGGGACAACACATAGTTCAAACACCACACTGGGCTACACCATTTATCAGCAATAATCAACATTTAAAACAAAGAGAATAGATGCTGACTTTCCAGGAGAAGGATACAAGTGCAGCTTGATACCAAGCACAGTTAGGAAAACGGTGAGGAAGGCAAAAAAAAAAATGCAAAAGTCGCAGCTAAAATTGCATCTAGTGGTCACCAAGCCTCCACATCCATGCCAACAGTCTGTCTGGAAGGGTTGCCAGAAGAAAGCTCTCGCTCTTTGCGGAAGACAAACCGAAGCACCTGGAATTTGCCAAATGCCATTGGCATCGGAAGTGGGTCGTATTGTCGGATAAAAAAATGAAAATTCTTGGCTATGTACACCACTGGTACATTTGGCATCAGAGAAGAGATGGCATGGAAAATAGCCTAAAGCCATGGTGAAATATAGAGATGGATTATTACAGGGCTTTTTAGCTGTCAGCGGCCCTGCCGCAATTCTTAAAATCACTGGCATCATGATTTCTACTAAGTGCCATGGCATTTTTTTAGACAAAGACCTGGCTACCTCTGCCAACAGTGTTGTAGTAGAGTCACGTAAAGTCTCCACTGTTCGAGTCCACGTCTGAGTTGGTAGTGTTCGAGTCCTAGTCCATGTCCGTGTCAGTAGTGTTCGAGTCCTAGTCCATGTCCGTGTCAGTAGTGTTCGAGTCCTAGTTCATGTCCGTGTCAGTAATGTTCGAGTCCGAGTCAAGTCTGAGCCCTGGACAAGCTGAAACTCAGTGGCAGGTGGAGCTTTCTACACCAAAGTGACCCCAAACAAACCTCTAAATCGATGACGAAACAGTGGACCGAAAAAAATCTATATTTTTTTCGCAATGATCATCTCAGTCTCTGGACTTCAACCTAGTTTAAAACCTGCGGCGTGAAATAAATAAGCCGGTCCAAGAGCACGGACTTAAGAGAGGATGCCAAAGATATGGAAAGGTTCTGCAAGCCATAAAAAAATGTTCCGGATTCCCCCGGTGTCTGTTTTCCAAGCTTATTATAAACTATAGGAAAAGGCCTAGTGTCTCTGTCCTCACCATGGGAGGGACAAACACATCAAAAACTATTTTCACAGCTTTACTTCTGAGAATAAAATAGTATTAAACCTTTTTTTTTACATTAAACAACTGTATTACTTCAGAATATTATGGTTGAGCGTAAAATATAGCTCATCTGTTTTGTCTGTATGGATCTTTTATTCAACTTTGTCAAGGGTAGCATGAATTAACTATACAAGTCTACATTTGAGTGCTTGCAGAATAAGCACAAAACCAGAAACTGATTTGAAATACGTTTATATGATGTTTATTATGTATGATAGTTTACGCTGCAGCCCAGGGCACTTCATATCTATTTAAATGATTAAATTCATATCTGGTGGATCTCCGGTGGAAACAGAGCTGATTTCTGCTTTCATATTTGAACCGTGCAAAGCTGAAGCGCAGAAAGCAGACCGAATTGCATATATAACATTTCATTGTGTCCAAAAACACAAGTCTTTGTCCTACAGTGGTGAGAGAAATCGCTCGGAATGGATATTTCTTGCGATCCAGCACACCAAAGTCTGTATTATAGAGGAGGCGCTGCGAAAGAACATCAAATATTTTCTCACAGCGCAGCCCCTGGACTCAGAAGACAGGCTTGTTCCTTCTGAAGTAAAAAAAAAAAAATCTTTATATCTCGCCCTGAAAACATTTCAAAAGGTAGATGAGAAACTGGGAATAAAAGCTATTGAGTGCAGACAAGACACCTGCCTTTCCTACAGAATTAGCTGAATGGTGTAGCAGTTGCCTGACTTTGGCTGTAAAATCAAAAGCAAGTCCCTTCACTGTTTTAATATTACATTGGATATGAAGGGCCCAGTGTGGGTGCATGTGACAATTGATGTGCCTCAATAAGAGCACTCCAAAGCTAGGTGCTTTAAAGGCTAAATCTCATATAATGAAATGCATAGACATGTCTGAGTCACTCTGCTTTTGAAACGTCTGAATACTTTTTTTCCTCTCCGAAGCAATTTTATTCCAACAGGCCGATGCGTCCTTTGTTGAATTGTTATGCAGTGCACATCGAAGAACCCGCGTTTAACCCCAACAGCAGAAACACAGAAAGTCGGAGTAGAAATACGAGCAAATTAACATAACGTTCTACAAGTGGTGTCAGGTTTTGAATGCCTCGCATGAACTAAACAGGAAGTCTATCAGAGCAGTGCTAAATGTCACACAAGTTGCCATGGTTATGTGAGGGTGAACAAATAAATGGAGGATATGCCTGAAATAGACTGGAACACTGCCAGAGAAATGGCCAAAATAACCAAGAGGCAAATAAGGTCTATTCTCTTTCCTTGTCAAGTACCGGGGCAAATAAGCATGACAAAAACTAGTTTATGCATATGCCTGTATATGTACAGTGTGTATATGTATGGTATGTATATACTACAGTGCATACTAAACTATTATTCTTTTATATATCTTCTACACACACTTATGACTAATTCATGACCAATTTATCGATATAAATCTGCAACTGAATGTAGTGGAAGGTCATATCACTGATGGCAAAATGATTATAATGGAGATGATATTTATGAATTTAACATAAAATTGTAACCTTAGGATCGTGCGCTAATGGATTTGCCATGGGCCACAAAAAAAAAAAAATATTGTTATCCAACAAATTTGTCCTCCAAATTATGCTAATACGTGGGCTGTGTGAATCTGGAGGGTAAGAATCTGCACTGTCTGGAATTCAACAGAAATTGAAGCATACCGTTACCGCGTAAGATAAGGCAGGTCCGTGAGTGTGTATTGAAATGTATGCAGCTGAGCTTATGAAGTTTGCGGTGTGTTTTGCGTAAGGTAAAAAAAAAAAACCACAACTCAAAGTTTTCAGTGTTCCAGTAAAGAATTCATTATCTTTCCGTTTGATTAAACAGTCATTTCCTTCATTTAGTGGGATGGTGTACAAAATCGTACAGATCAGTTAACATAATTAATTTACAAAGCTTAAAAAATAATAATACAATCTCATAAATCAAACATATCACATGAATATAAATCAAGGCCAACAAAACCTTTTCATGTTTGGTTTCCATTATGAATAAAATAAACATTTTCAAATGACTAAACTTTGCACTAAAAGACAAGATGCTAAATCAAGGCAAACAAATTAACTCTCCCAGGTGATACGATATATATGGATTTTGTTCACACAGTTTGTATTTTTATGGTCTGCTTAGTGTTCATATGTATTTGAAATGATATTGTCATATGTGGCACCATGTCCTTGTATTTTAAGTAAAATATACCATTTATGAAGCTGCAAAGTTCATCTGCCATTGTCTTTCCCAACATACATACAAAATATATCTACCATCAACTGACATATAACAACACTGGTTCCATAAATGGTTAATAAGAAAACTACTCTCCATTTCCTCTGTAATATTCATGACACGCTCAACATCCAAAAACTACAACAAAACATACCATGTCAATGTTAATGATAGCAAATAAACAGTAGTTGAACACATTTTTCAATAATCTCATTGTCTTGATTGACTCTATGCCTTAAAAATGTCAAAGAAAGTCAGAGCGCCAGCACAGACTAAAAGCTGAGGGTCTATAGCTGGATTAGTGTTGACTTAATTGATATGATTTCCAGTTTACACGTTTACTTTCATTTGCTCTCAAAGCAGCGCAGATAGCACGGTGCGTAGAGACAGACAGACTTGACACAAACGCCTGCCTTCATGTGTCTTTACTGACAGCCGGACACCACTTAGTCATGGGAGATATTCATTAAACGATCAATACTTATGGGCTGGTGGAATTGACAGTCGTGAATTAATGAACCCTGGCGAAAAAAAAAGGCATAACTGAGTGTAACGGAGTCACACGTGAAATCGATGCGGTTTTGAGGCTGCGTAGGGTCATGCCTTTTCATCTTAAAACGGGCGTTTACGTGTCAGACGCACGATGCACGTGCCCGTTGCGCACACGGACGTAAAGGGAGACCGAGAGGGGTTTTCCGACCAGGGAGGGAGGTATGTGTGCATAAACAGCGGAGCTCGAGAAAGCCTCCTCTTAATCTTCATCCCGCCGGCCCCTACGTTTTCATCATGCCGGCTGACCTGAGGCGCTCGCGCGATTGGAGCCTGCTAACGTGGAACCCCCACCCCCCCCTTTCGTCCCTGTCCATTAGCTTATATAAATAAGCATGGGTAAAAGCACTGCTTTCAACAGCGTCTTTCCGCCTGGGAGAAGCTGATACCAGATATCTGGTATAGTGCTGGGTGCCGGTGCTGTGAGATAAAAATATCTAATCTGCCTATAAGGTGTTTTCGCTTGACCAGACTCATTTTACGAAAATAAAACCTTGCAGAAGCAATTCTTTTGAACTTACTCGTACAACGTAATCCATTGTGGTACGAAACGGCTATATTAGCAGTCTGTTGACAGGTACACCTTAGCACAGCAGAAGTAGCGGTACTTTCATCGTTTTCACAGGGGCCGAGGGTTGTTTTCAGAGTTGCACTCGGTGTCCAGCGTATACCAGGTACTAGACTGCAGTATACATTCAGTAAACCTCTCAATGGAAGAATGTGCTGTTTAAAATACCACAGGGCAGTTTTCATTCAGTTCCCAAATATTGTTTCGTAATGTGTTACATTTAAATATTTCTTTAAAATTATGTACACTATAATGGCATTAGAAGTAGAAATGGAAATAAAATATTTGTAATAAGAAAACATCAATACATTGGAATTGCATGAGGCTGTATAGTACTAAAATTATTATAAACACCTTTGGTCTGTCTTCTAAAGACATTGACGTTAGCGTACACTGGACCATGGATGAAGGCCGATCTCATGTTTTGTGGGAATTTCGATTCGTGTAGACGAGTGACATAGGAAGCCAGCCTCGGGTGGCCAGTGAGATGCAGTTTTTGTAGGACTTTTGGTCCCCTGGTCGGGGAGAGGGGGAGGTCGGTCGGCCACGCGTGCGGTGGGAGTGGCTATTCGAAGGACAGGAGGTCTGGGTGAGGCTCCTCGTTGTCCATGCTGGAGGTCCTCTGCCTGGGTACTCCGGAGTCCTCCGAGCCGTTGTCCTGGAGGTCATCCTCGCCCACGCTGATGCGGTTGTTGGGCTTCCCGCCAGGGCAGGGGGTGGACGCCATCCTGACCTCCACGCCTCCGAGCTTCTGCCTGGGGTCCAGGTTGTCCTTGTGGATGAGGTCGGGCACGGAACGCAGCAGGTGAGACAGCTCCTCCCCCTCGTCCTCTCCCGACCCGTCCAAGGTCGTGGCATTCGGTTCCTTGGTGCGCCCGTCTTCGTCTTTCACCACGTGGTCAAGAGGGGAGGTTGGGCCTAAGTCTTTGGCCGGCCCTTCCCCTCCTCTTCCTCCTCTGTTGGCTGCTTGGGCGTGTCCTTCTGGAGGAGGGGATCCCTGTCAGGAGGCGACAGGAAGGAGTCGGAGGCCTCAGGGGTGGTCACCACCGGGTCGGAGGATATCATCATGTCTTGGGTGGTTTTTAAAGCTCGCGGAAGGCGCTTCTTGTTGGTGGGAGGGGGCGGGTCCAGTCGCGGGAAGGAATCCAGCGTGACATGACTGTGTTAACGAAAACAGGTGGAGGATCATTTAAATTAAGAACATATTCTCTAAGCCCAGAGACAAATAATATTTACCTTCAAATGGCAATTTTTATTATTTTAATTAGGAAAAATAAAATGTGACACAATTACAGACACAAATAGACATTATTCATAAGGTGAAGAGAGAGCAAAATTTAATTTTAAAATACATAGCATCAAACATTCTCAAAGTTTCTTCCCTTTCATAGTTGCCATTCAACTTTTCGGTTGTAAACCCCACGGCTAGACAGTACAACAGAGAGACTTCAGAATGCCAAGTTTTATTTATGACGGAACATTAAATTCCACATTACGATTCATCCCAAACCATTACAATGCGGGCATGAAAGGGCAGGTGTAAAAAGAGTCCGCAGAGAAGATTGAGGGAGGAGATGGAGGTATGTCAGATTCATTGGCTTATAGGGAGCACTGGATGAAGAATGCGGTGAGAATAACTGATTGCGTGGGAAATGGTCAACTCTATCCCTGAGTTTGAGGGGAAAAAGTTTCTGCATCGAGCAGAACTGTCACACTCAAAACGCTGTTCTGCAAGCACTTCCTCTGACGTATGACCTTCAACACGAGCATAATTAGAGATCCAACTCTATCATTAACCCTGGCTGAGGTCTTGCCCGACACCCGCTGTTAGGAGAACTCTGCGCATCGGAATACGCTACGTGACGGCGCAGACTTCAAACGAACGCCCCTTGCGCGAGCCGTCAATTTCAACAGCCTCGCACCAGAGCCTCTGTAAATAGAAGACTCTCCCGGTAACATTAATAACCTTCTAAAACCGCCTCTGTCTCAAAACCTGGGCCAAAGCAAAAGCCCTTGCGATTTATGACGGCGTATAATTGCTGAGACGGCTGACACGGTGACTCATTTTGTTGACAACGAGGAAACTGAGGAAGAGGAACACCTAGGAAGTGTTGTGCTGCATAGCCAAAAACTTCCACTTTTTTTTTGTTTAATTATTTCCTGTTTGCGAAATTTACATAAATATGTTAATTAGCTAATCTCATTCACGCAGTGCATACACACTCACACATACAAAAATGTTACTTCTGTGATAACAGAATACCACATTAGTAAATGATTGTTCCTTTGTGCGGCATCTTGTCATTTCCAGTGATTCTGAATCAATTTATTGAACACGGATTGTTTTATATTGCTATATTGCTGTTATAATGGAAATTCTGAAGTGACTTGACTGTACAAATTGTATTTACTCAAAGAAACCAATTTCAGTGTCAACTCACAAATTTTAAATACATTCAGTGGTACCTTATCAAGGGGACCACACTTAAAAGGCTAATGCTGGTGCAAGGGAACCAAACAACTCAAAAAAATACAAGTGAATGGCATTGTTGTACTGAAGTGATATTTTGTAGACTTTTAAGGGAATTTCGCCCATAATACTTATCTGGTATTTAATGCCACGTCGGCACCAAAGGCCATTTCACGGCAAGATCATAGTAAAATATCGATCAATAAAAACCAATCAATAAATAAAGACAAAGCATACAATAAATACACAAATATGGTTACAGAGTAAAATTATCCTTCTGTACTTTCAGAATATTTTAAATGTATTTGTGATAGCTAATAATAAGTGGTACATCTCTGGTGCGTGTCTCAGGTGTATGTGATGTACGGTGCGATTCGATCACCTGTTGGCTGTGATGCCCGAGGCGGAGCCGTCCATGCAGGTCCACACGGCCCCCACGTTCTTGTTGACCTCCGTCACCCCGATGTCGCCCAGGGCGCTCGGGTCCTTCCGTCGGAGCAGGTCGTTCATCCGGGCGCCCACGGCTTTGCCCAGGTTGAGGGCGTTCTTCAGATGCTGGCTGCTGCCCGTCTTCAACCCCCCGGCGCCGGGGCCTTCCGCGGCGCCCGCCACGCCGGAGGTGTTGGCGAACGAGCGCCGGTTGAGGGCCGGGGCCGACTTGGCGGCCTGGAGCTTGGTCGGGTGCGCGGCGCTGGAATTCTCAAACATGCTCTGGTCAACTGCGGAGAACAGAGAGCGGAAACTCAGCGAGGGTGCACGTCTCAAGATTCACAGGCAGAATTTAAAGGTGCTCCACTCAGTGCATTTCATTCATTCACGCAATGCAATGGACAGGATAAAAAACAAGCTTTTACTTGAACACAGTACAGATGAAAAACACAAGTTTCATTCAAAAAAAAAAACCAAACAAATCACATCAAACATGCAAACGACATTTTACCAACGTAGCAACATTATTATGAACTCTACACACAAAATATGTTTCCTGAAGCAAAAAATGACACAAGCAAATATACAGGAGCAAATAATACAACAATTATTACATAATTATTTAAAAGCTCTTACCTCATAGGAAAAATTATTTCTCGGAAAGCATTCAGGCAAGACATAAAAAGAACACATTTTTTATGAATGACAAAATCATTTGGCTTACATGGATCAAGATAAAACAGGTCATTCCGAGAACACAAGCTGCTTCTAACGGATGGCATACGAAATGGACAAATCAACTGGTTTTGAGGACGATTTGTAAACAGAACAGGAAAGTGCACTTAAACAAACGAGACAAATAAAAGGAGCAGAGTTCGAGATGGGATTATTTATTGAGATGTGTTCCGGCTCAGAAAGTTCTCGGTCTCGTTTTGTTTGCGCTTTGATGAGCGTGTGTCTGCCTCCTATGTTGATCTCCCTCTTTGAGCTTTGTGACAATAAGCCTGCTAAAAGTGCGCTCTCTCACCTAACAAATCCTCAACCTTCAAGGCCGCCGAACCTCAACTACGGCGCATAAATTAAAGCGCTCGACACTTTCGTGCAATTTTTCTTGTGATCTTGACTACTTTTTCCGGCATGATTAAAAAGTGACGGCGCAGGGGAGGGATGTCTCCTAAATCAAACCAGAAACCCATTACTGGATTTCCGCTTTTCCCCTCTGCGCCAGCAATCGCATCAGCGGTGCGGCAAACTTTTATCAGAAAGAACTGTATGAAAATCAGACTTATAAATAGACACCTTGCTGACTGAGGAAAGATGGGAGGAGAATTGTTGTAAGGGAGATAAACAGAATATAAAAATAGAAACCATGTGATTTTGTCCATATGTTCTGTAGTGCCAGCAATGCAATAACGCAAAACTTGTACTGACTGGAAAAATGAAAACTTATTGAAGCCAAACAATATCAGTAACCTTGACTTAAGAAATTGCTTCTTTAATTCATTCAGACAAAAGCTCTCAGATCAGTCTACGAACTGAAGGCATAATCTGAAAGCAATCAACAAGAAACAAAAGGTGCTTCAAATAACGGATGATATGAAAGCTTAACGGCGGCGTAAACAATCACATTCCCGCACAAACGACGGTTAGGGAAAACATTTTCATTAGCCTGTCGGAAGCCTTCATGACAGACAATGCTTTTAACAGCCGCGCGGACCGCAATCTTCAAGAGGACGAACCGCGTCAACCTGAAAGTGATGGCGCACGCGATACTCCATAAACATTAGGCCGCATGCAGCTGTTTAATTTTGAGCAAATATTTAGTTCTGTGGTATGAGCAAATTGCAACATGAGAGCACCACAGAGATTAGCATTTAAATGTAAGCCCCAGAGACAGCATTAAACTAACATAATAGACAATACCAATGATTACTTATTGCCTGTGAATAGCCGCTGAACTTTTTTTTGAGCCGCGGAAGTTGCAGCGGACGGACTGTAATGGTGACGGATGGGCCTGCAGTTAATCAAGCTGGCGTACACCAATTAGAGGCAGGTCTTACAAGACCGATTGTCTCACTGCCGGACCTCAAACGTCAATAAGAAGGAAAACAGCTCTCTAGCGTCGTATCAGTCGGGATTCCTAAAAAACCCTTGGGGAATTTGGACCTGAAACATCTTGTGTGTCAGTCAAACGCTACGTGAGAAGGCAAAACAGTGAGGGCTTTATCTCTGGAACAGTGCGTGTTGGTTTGAGCGTGATTTATAATCTGGTCGCAGCCTGGCGTGTAAGAGTCCCCGGGGGCGTATCCATCACACTGCCCTCAACGTTGTCTAAACATACAATTTTATATTAGAAAGCCTGTATTTGCTAGGTGGCTGCTTGTGGCAGCAGAGGTAATATCCAGTTCTCTCGGGTCAAGGGGTCATGTAATCACATGGTCAAGGGCGTGAGCATTACCTCAGAACGCTCACTGGGAATGCCAAACAGACGTGTTAGCGGCTGTATGGTACACAGTTCCAGTTCTGAGGCCAGCACTGCTTTTTTTGCCTTAATATACGCATCCATGTTGAGGGGCTGTCTCCCATTTTCAGGAAGTGAACTTAAAAAGTCACCTTGGATGAAGATGCCTGTTCCACGATAAACAATACAATTCAATGCCTCGCGATATAAATATTACACATGAAATAAAATCAATGAAAAGAAGAAATAAAACATAATTAACATCTTTGACTTGAGTTGACCACCTATTTTTGTTAAAATGATCATGTGAAACATTAGAGTACAACGGTGACATAATACGAATTATGTGAATAAAAAGATAAGGCCACCTTCCATATGTACAAACCGACAGGATTTAACGTTTATGGGGGCATGAGTGAACAAATAACAGCTTCATTGTTATTTTTTGCACCACAGTGTGATGTCAGTGTGATGTCATTTCCTCTTGCCGCAGGGCATAATAACAGGGTATACAAAGCAGCACCAAAAACAAATCTAAAATAACTATTGAAGGGGAACAGCTAAACACACGAATGAGTAGAATGTCCAAAACAGACCTTATTTTGGGTCATTTAATGTCTGCCGCGCCCACTCTGTCCCAGCAGAGGAGAACCCTCTGGTCTCTGCCACGCGGTTGCGCTGGGCACGGTCCAATACCCAGTCTGCAGATGCTCACATTGAACTGAAGCCTGATTCTTGCCTTTGGGGAAGACCAACTGAGGTCTCACGTACCGGGGAAAAAACATCAGTTAAACATCCGATATATATCTTACGGCATCAGACTCGATATGCACCATCATATACGAGGACTATAAATGTGATTCAGTGGCCACCCTGTCTGTACTGAGGTGGCGGCGCTGAAATCCAAGACTAAAATGGTGGATGAGATGATGTCATCGTAGTGAGAAAATATATTTTTTGCATCGTTTGATAGAGAATTCCCTCACGTGTTATCTCATGAAAGTTTGTGCGAACTGTATCATTAACTAAACAATGCTTGCTAGGTCAAGAATGAGGTCTTACTAACATATAGACTGTTTCAAAAGTCCAGAAGTAGCTTAGCATTCCAGGATCTGGTTGGCCCTTCATCAAAGAATGACAGCCCATGGGGTTCAAAATGTTACAGTGAACATAGATCACACTTGAGTGTGCATGTTTCACACCTTTAAGGTAGGTTTTCTTCTGATGAAGGGCAGAGAGTGTAACAGAATGGGAAAACAAAGTGTGATCAAATGTTTTGCCTTCAAATTAGCTATAACAAATGGCACACAGCTCTTTTCGCAGGACAAATTCATTGTGGTGGCATTTAGCATCCATGCACTGTTTCATTATATTGTGACCAGCACTTCAAAAGTATGTTTTTTTTTCACATGCCAATCAGTTTCATAACCTACACTTCAGAGTATTAACTAACCTTACCTGATCAACATATCACAAAAAAACAAGGAATGTAAAACAAAAACAGCACACCTACTCTCCATTTAAAAATGGCTGGCCAATATAAAAGGACACAAAAGAAGAGACTGACTGTTTCAAAGTTAACACATTCTAATTATCCTCCTTCTATGAAATAATCTTGTCTTAAATTCCTCTGCTTTGTTTCTGCCCACTTCTGGATTCTGTTTATGTCTTTATTACCTTAGCAGATTCTAACCTGTTGAAAAAGGTTAGAACACTTGAGAAATTTCCCTTTAGGAAGAGAGAGAAAGAGAAAACAAGAATTAAGAAAAGAAAAATTTATTCAGCAAAAGCAAGGTTAGTGACAAGATGCATAGTAAGTGCACTTACACTCCCATAAATAGTTTTGGACATTATTTAAAATTACAGACGGCTCTGTTTTGCACACATTCTGGGGACAAAACCGACACAGACAAGATGTGCTTCAGTGCAATTATAGCTACCTTTGAGATGAATGGCACAAACAGGCATGTCTGGGACTTAAGAGCAGAAGCAAGGTTACGGCAAAAACTTCTGCTGTCCAACCGTCCTGTCTGCTTCACGAGAACAAATGGCAAGAGCCAACTTGAAACTGGCATCAGTTTAAACATATAAATTCCATTCCCGTATACTGGACTTGGTACGTCAGTGCCGTAACTCTGTTTTCTTAAAATACTTTTTTAAACTCATACTTCCAGCATCTTTTTTTTTTGTTAATGTGTAACAATTTCATGGCGTGTTAGTGTAGGTGGGGTCACTGATTTACAGAAATGACAATATAAATACATGGTTTGTGATGAGCAACATTTCCGAATGGAAAAATTTTGACTGCTGCAATCATCAAACAGAACTAAACACAGGCATGCTTTCGTTTGAGCTGTCAGAATGTCACACCTGAGGTTAGGTGACACAACTACATGGCAGAACAAATAAGTACTGCGGGACAGAGAGGGAGGTACGAGAGCCATTTTGAGACCGTTCCCAGTGATACCTTCAGTACCATTCAACCGTAGGCCCACTTGTAGTCTCAAGCATACATGCTGTGAAGCAGCTTTGGGAGACAACCTCTAGACACAAAATACTTGTCGACATTAGAGGTCATACGTTTGCATTATCGCAGACTGGCAGCCCTCATTGTCTCCTTCACCCAGGGTTTCCACGAGGCAACTCACTTCCTGATGAGTGCACAGGCTCTGTTACACTTATAGGGGCTGTTTTCTGCAGTTCCGCCAACCAATACATGTACATACTACATTTCCTTGTACACCTATAGGGGCTGTTTTCTGCAGTTCCGCCAGCCAATACATGTACATACTACATTTCCTGTTACACTTATAGGGGCTTGTCTCTGCAGTTCTGCCAGCCAATACATGTACATACTACATTTCCTTTTACACCTATAGGGGCTGTTGTCTGCAGTTCTGTCAGCCAATACATGTACATACTACATTTCCTGTTATACCTATAGGGCCGTTTTCTACTGTTCCAACAGCTAATACATGTACATACTACATTTCCTGTAAAAAGTCTCTAACATGTTCCTTTCCAAGTCAGTTTAATCATATGGTCTTATATGTGGTCGCCTTTTTTAAAAATCTTTGGTTACCATGGTGATTTAATGGATATTTCTCAGTTATACATATTACACAAAAGCTTTTTGTGTGGTTTTTCATTCTATGTAGTGCCAAATACAATGCCCTGCTTATATTTTAACATAATGTTTCCTCTGTCCACAGACCACCATGGTTTCATTGCACCTCAAACGGCAAACGACTCCTTCATGTGCTATCAAAGTGTCATCGCCTTTCCTTTCATGGTCTATCCACAGTCGATGCAACGTTTTTCTTGGAAACGTGATTAGCGAAGCAATCCATGACAACTGTGTTGTCAGAAGTGCTACATTAAACAAAGAAATTTGACGGCTCGGCTGGTTGGCTTTTATGAAAAGCACATCACCGTCCTTGCAGACTCGCTCTAGTTTTTCCGGACAATAAATAATCCTCCTCTTATACCATTTTAAATTCGTCAGGAGCTGATGCAAGTGATCGCAAAATTCCAGTATAATATTCTATAATTATTCTTCTATAAAATGGTTTGTAAAGGTGTTACACATAGGCAGCAGACTGTTTTATATTCTGTGTAAAACGGCAAATGACAGAGTCCTGCTCATACAGAGTGGGTTTGCGGGAGAGACATTGAAATCAGATATTCCCATAATAAATGTCAAAATCAACACTAAGCCGACAGCAACAGGAATCCATTCCAGAAAGGTCTCTTTCTAAAAAACAAGGGAGGAAAGCAGACAGCTTTATAGATTCTGGATGAGATCATTTCATTATTTAGCTGACAAATAACATCCCTGTACGCTCCACTACCTGCTGGTGATTAAAGCAGCTAAATAAATGCTATGGACGACTTTCGTAACTAATCTTTTCCTCTCAGTCTGGTGCACACGGACAAATTGAAACGGCTAGGGCCTTCCAGGGCTAGCGTTTGCGTAGGCCTAGAGAGTAGACGCGCCGGCTGAGGAGAGACAATGAATATTTCACGATGACTTGTATTTACACATGAATCTTTAACGCGATGGAGGGGTGGGGACAAGGCGCTCTATGACATTTTGTAAATCCCTGCTATCACACCCAGGTGCAACCTCAAGAATCCAGAGGTTAAACTATCTCGGAGACGGGCAACATCGGAAGCTGTGACAAGATTAAGAAACAGGGCTTCTGTTGTTAGCCGTGTCCCGACGACGGTCTGCTTTAGCGTCTCCTGTCGAGCTACAGCTAGTAAACAAATCACCCCCTCCCCCCCTTTCTCAGGCGAAGGGCTTTTCTTCCGATGGGGTCTGGCGACTAGAGCGGGGGTAGGGGTGCGCCACCAAACCAGCGTGATGTTTGGAATATGTTGACGCTTTGCACCGCGGATGTTTTATCCCCTTGTGACATACCGCACATCGGTGGGAAAGCTTCAAAGGAGCTGGTGATCTCTCATGATTTATGGCGAACAAAAGGAATGCATGCCTCTTAAAAACCATAAACCAAAAACAAACATGGATCAAGGGAAAAATTTTGATCGAGTACTCTGGAATAGCAGAGATGCTTCATCATATAACCTGAAATATGCATGAGCTCTGCTGGGCTACCTTGTCTTTTAAAGGGCAGCTAGCAGAAGTAACACAATTGGGTACGTATGATGGTCACCAGGGTGCAGACTCACGGAACACAGACATCACAGGGCGATGGAAGCAGACTGACGTACCCCCTTTCTGTCCCTATCAAAGCACTTCAATCAATATTTAATTCACCGTCTCAATGTCTAACAGCCCTGAAAGACCACGGTGAAGGCATACTGAATTGTGCCTCAATTAATAGATTCTTTGCAGCTAAATAAATCATACTTTTAAGATCCAGATGTCAGCCTGGTCTTGAAGGGAGATTTCACTGTGCCAGTAAGAATATAATGCGATATATGAACTGCAGGATTATCGGGTTCCGTCTTACGCCACGATGACCTTGATATCTCGCGACTTTTTATGCAACAATGTATGCAACGCTCAAGAGATTCAAAAGCACTCATGGGAAGACATCCAAGCCTTTTTGTCATTGGGACAAACATCACGGGGTCTTTTCATACGTTTTTGTGGAGCTTGATTCACACCTCGTTGAGAAGATTAAAATACTCCATGGCTCAAAGAATGAATAAAGCCAGAACAAGATACTCCTTAGCATAATTGCATGTATGTGTTCATACCACCGGAAGTTCAGCTCGGTCTTAAATGCTCAAATACAGGCACAAAATCATCAATACCACGCTCCCTCCTCTGAGAGTTAACCCTGCGTTGTGCTTCATTAAAACGGCGCTCACATTTCGGTCTGTGGCGCTTAAACAATGGCAGTCACCTTGCAACGTGCGTCTCATCGATTCCGGCTTTCTGGCTGCCGAAACGGCGGGATCGATACGCCCATTTTCAAGTTCAGCGCTCCTCACGAGCGACGTGTTCCTGCGCTTCTCTGTTTCACAGAACGTCAGGTACCATGCGTCGGTTTAAGCTGCCAATCATTTCCTGTAAAATCAAGCATTCTGAACGAGGTGGCCCTGAAGTAGCTTCTAATTTCCCCATCTCCATCAGGAGAATATTAATTACTTATATCTCCTGACCTCAAACTTAAAAAAGTCATTTACATGCAACTGATCGCGCCGGATAAGAAACTTTAGAAGAGCACTTTTTAAGCGCTGAACGCTCTCACTAGCTAATCATGGAAGTGGGAGGTGGCTTTCCATATCTGCATTCATCCCGCAAAGATGTAAACAGCCTCTCAACTTATCTGGGGACTGTAGCGGTACTGCCAAAAGAAATCTTGATGTTCTTATGAGATTTCAATTATGATTCAGCGCAAAACTAGGAGGTGATAGCAGCTTGCTTCCATGAACAGCCCATGTGCTTTTGTTGCCTGTGAAGAGTTTCATGGCCCTTCAACTTTCTCCCGCTGTGCATGGTAGCATATGGCTGCTTGTTTCAAGTAAAGATTAGGACTTTCAGAGCATCTGTAGAGTGCGGGTGTGTGTGTGTGTGTGTGTGGGGGGGGTGTCGCACTGTACAACCATAAAAGATTATATTTCAATTTATCTGCCAGATGCCAGAGGGAATATATTTACATAATAAGTACATAATACAAGGCCATCTTAAAAAATAATAAACTGATGTTAACAGATAAGCACTGATATGATAACCATATTGATGTAATCACCCTTCTCATTTTAACGCTTCGTTTGAAAAATACAACTGGTTTATAAACACATGTATATTAAATCGTTAAAGAAGAAAATTAATTCATACTTGTATAGAAATGCAATATGGGATCAGAAGCAAAATTAGAAGCAGAAGTATGAGACAGTTTTTTTTTTTTTTTTTTTTTAACTTTCCTATGCAAGAAGTATGCAGTTTTGACATTTATGTTATACCTCTAGCTCATAAATTAAATCCAACAATGTGGAACATGGCAATATGTATTTTTCCAAGCACTTGACATTGTTACAATGTTGTATATTTGCCTGTTTGGAATCGATAAAGAGCCTGTTTTAATCAATAATGATACTCAGTGTGTAGCTTGGTTAGCCACTTCCTGGTTGCTTCTGGACTTGTATCTCGTTCATGAAGACACACCAGAAGTAATGAATCTATGGAGCTTAAGTCTGGGCACACTGAAATACCTCTGAAGGTAATCTAAAAGTATAAGGAATCTGCTAACACTGAATAAAATTACAACAAAGTGAACAAAAAGCAATAAATTAGCATATACTGTTGTCTTGGACTTAAAAACTGAAGGTCAATGATGTATCTGAGTTCTTCTCTTGGTGTCTTCCCCTTGATTCAGAGTAAAGAAATATTACAGGACAGAAGCAGAAGATAATGCAAACCAGGAAACTGCTGCCTATGTCCAAGGGTTCTGTAAGATAACTGGCCGTAACAGAGGTCAGAGAGGGATGTTTCAGTCAACAAGGAATTCTCCACTTAACCACAAAACAGCGCCCTCTCTGGTCGATCTGAGTATTGTGGTCTGTCTATGCAGGCTGTGTCAGTTGTACCGCTAATAAGCTGGTAATGGCTGCACAGGGGAGACATCAGTGGAACCGCTGTGTTAGTATGCACTATCCTAAATTCTGGAAATAAAAGACAGGAAAGTTTCCAAACAGCCAAAACCATTTCGGTTAGTGACAGACGGTAGAGACTCTTCCCAGTCACATAACACAAATAAAAACTCAGCTGTCGGCCACTGAATAGCTATCCATATAATTTGCTTACCCTTGCTGGTCATAACTTTGCACATTAAAAGCTCATTAAAGCAGCCTGGATGTTCACTGCTGGAGGAAAAGAGAAAACCCTTCATGGAAACCCGACGTTATTGACACAATGAAGAATATACAGCATGTCACCAGCCTTTTTGTCACTTCTGATAAAATGTCTCTACTTTGTGTAGCCATACCAAGAGGCTAATAACTTTATGCTCACTTTCACTCACCCTGCTTCACAGAAAAATGTTTGCTGTGGGACCAGAACAAAAAAAAATCCACTGCTGAGCATTTCTGGATAAAAACTGCTTAGAGGGATAGCCAACACTGGAACTCAAGAGCTATAGAGTGGGCTGGTTTTTGTTTTTAACCCTAAAACAGTGACCAAAGAAGCCAAGCGAGGTGAGTTGATTGTGTAATCGACTTAACTGACAGAACCGTATGCAAATATACTCAATGAAAACAGGTTTTAGAAACAAACAAGCACCTGTGTTTTTCACTAGCATTATTTGGCTATCGTTAAACCCTGGGTGACAGCTGCAGGCTGCAGGCCAAAGTTATGCCAACGGCCATCCGACTAAAACATCCGAGCAACTCAAGAAGCACCTCACCACGAAAATCACCGTGAAGGATCGTGCGAATCAATTTCCTCCGGATTTCAATGAGGATGGCAGGACTCCATTTTTCTGTTCCTGTGCGTACTCCTCCAGCTCAGCTTGTCTTTACACCATACAGGACGATCTTAGCTCGAGGAGACACTAACACTGGGAAGCCAAGAAACAATCAGGCCAGCATTTATCAGACTTCTTTCCTCAAACATTTTAAAGTTTAATAATGCCGCTAGCATCTCGGTTGCGTCAAAATCTTAGCTAACATTATGGTTGACTGGTGAGACAGGATTCTGCTATACTATCTTAGCTAAGCTGTTGTGGACCATGCTGACAGGAGTAGTTGAAAATGAAACATAAAAGCAATGGCAGCAATAAAACTATATGATATGATACATTTAAAGAAAAATATGAATAATATAGTAAATAGGTTATATGTTTTGGACATCAGGTAAAACTATTAAAGTTGTAATTGGAATAACTGAGTGTTTTCAGTGATGACAACTGATGCACAAAAACTTTTCTGTCTGTAGACTCTGTTTGGCTTTGGTGATGCATGCAAACAAAAACCAGAAGGCTGTTCAGTTTAGCTCTCTAGGACCAGGGATGGCTACCCCTGGTCTGTTTGCTAATCAAAATGCTAAATAGTTATTTATTTTTAATTAGCTTGTTAAAACATATGCATTTCCGCCACTCTCTAATTATCGGACCCACCACGGTGCCTGCAGGTCGCCTTCCTTCTCCTGCAGTTCCACTCTGCAAGACGGTACTCTAAGAACCCTCTGCCGTAAAGCTGTGCTCTGCTCTGATTGGCTGCAGGTGAGAGTTCACTCATTAGACTGGGGCAGGGGGGTGGGGTTACACTCTGGCACACTGGGGCTAAGAAGGCGGGGCCGGGTTCTGACCCAGCCCACTGATTCTGTCATAAATCTCAATCCACCAATTAATACGTGCTTTGAGAGGAACACTTCTTTTTTTTTAATAAATTTTTTTAAACAATAAGTGCGTCAGGTCGCTCAGAACACTTTGGGGCGAAGCTCCGGCTGTCCCTTGTTCCACCCCGACCCAGACCCAGACCTGGGGAGGCCCAGCGCGGTCTCTGCCGCCTGCTGTGAATCCATCATTAGGTGAGCCGTCATTGCTATGCTGCTGCTCTCCTCTCACCTACCTACGCCCTGAGCTCCAGGATGAACTCGCACTCTCGCGCATTTATTAGTCTGCCTCTGGCTCTCCGTCTCTTGCCCAAGCGCACCCACCCGAGCTCCGAAACACACAGGGTTCATTCCGCTCACGGTGAAAGGAGTGGGAGGAAAGTCCTGAAAGACCTGGGGTAGGGGAATGTCACCATCTGGACACGAGAAGGTCAGGAAACGAAGAGTGTTGTGCGTAATGTTTTTAAAAACATCCGAAGGGGGTTACTCTGACTTGAAGGGAAGTTAGTTCTTGATTTTAAAAAAAAAAATCCAAAAGGTCACAATGAATATCTTTAGTGTCTGGACAGGGAATTGCACAAGAATAGCATT
The DNA here is from genome assembly GCA_022829145.1 of Albula goreensis. NCBI lineage: Eukaryota > Metazoa > Chordata > Actinopteri > Albuliformes > Albulidae > Albula > Albula goreensis. Next base: position 33,221,222 of record CM040753.1, read on the forward strand.
GTATTGGGCAGGCTACGTTCTCAGAATAATAAATCAGGATAGTAATTATCATACCCTTTTTCAATGAGTACCTGGTCACACGGCAGTTCCATATACCACACACAAGGTCACAACAATGGAATGTTTGAAATAGCCGTCCTCTGTGATTGGCCAGCCCCTTCACATTCATTACCTCATGATACCAAATGTCCCTGATTGCCAAGCACAACAACGTTGTGGAGTGATATATATACATATAAATGAGCAGAATTATTGCTAATGTCAGAGGCAAAGCAAAAGCATGCTGGGATATATTAGAAACGAAACAGAATTTGCATAAATTTGAGTACATGCTAAGGCTAACTGATGAAACCAGATTCAGACATATTTGACCACATGCCAGAAGTCACAAACGGAACAAAATCTGAGTGAACCGTGTAAAAGTGTGAGAGTGCACACATGCTACACGAACAGGAACGGGTTCTTCGGCACAAAAGCACACGAATGTCAGACTTTTGCATTACAGCTTCACAGTACCATGTATAAAATGTAGATTTCTCGTACATATACATATATATAATTATACAGATATAGATATTCTGCTAAAAAAAACTGATGCCAACAGTTCACTGCATGTCCTATAATATGTGCCTTGTCTTCATACAATGTCCCCGCAAGTACAGAACTGCACTTACTCGGTGCCTGACGCCATGCACACTTTATGCCTCATACTTTGACCCACTGGGGAGGTTTAAGGGAGATCGGTCTGTGTTAGCATTGCCAGGCTAACTCTGTCTATGAGTAAATAAGCTGCAGGACACACTTGCAGGTCCAGAAGCTCGACGTTTTGTTCACAACGACTGCCTTGTGTATGGGGAGGGGGCGAAGACAGGAGGAGCAGTGGAGGTTTAGTGCAGGACTGACTCTTCACAAGTGTATTCACCAAGAGCTTGGAATGGGTGTGGTTGGGGAGGGGGTGTATGTGTGTGTGCGAGTGTGTGTGTGTGTGTGTGTGCAGCGATCTCATCGTCGAGGCAGTCGGCAGGTCCCTGCTTGTACAGCACATTGAGGAGGCGTAGAGGCCCGTCGTCGTGGCCCCAGCTGTCTCGGTCGTCGCTCTCGTCCGTGTTGGACTCGTACTCCGAGGCGATTCCCGACTCCCGGAACTTGAGGAATTCCAGGCTGCCGAGGAGCTCGTCCCGCGGCGGCCTGGGAAGCCCCTGTCCCCGCTCCTGTTTGGGCGGCCCGGGGAGGAAACGGAAACACTCCAGCTTAACCAGGCGTTCGTCCCTACCTAGCGGACTGCCGAGGGGCAAGGAGAGCTGCGTCCCGTCGTTCAGCTGCGGCAGGCCCACCTCCTCGGGCCGGGGGGTCGTGGGGTCACACAGGACCGGTGGCACGTTGGCACGGAAGGTGATCTCCAGCAGGCTGTCCTGAGAGCCCACTGCAACACACGCACGCACACACACACATACATAATCAAATGCAGTGCCTCACACTGGAGCTAATTCCTACCTTATTACAATCACAGCGCACACACATCAGCCTCCTACTTTACATTGCAAATGTAATCTGGGCCGCTTGTCAGCAGGATATCTCAAAACGGAATGAATTACTGCAAAGATGTTTTCCACCCTTTCAAATTACAGAAAATATACAGAGATGGAGAGGCTAACACCGATTTCATGGACTTAGAAAAAGGCTGAAAACCTTTCATTTATATCAGGAGCTGAATGCATTCACTGGGTAATTCTAAGAGAAATGGAGGGAGTGAGCTCACTTTTGGGGGGAGGGGGGGAGCCAGTGGCTGGTGAAGCAGACTAGGACTGCAGCTAACAACTATTTTCATTATCAATTAATAGACTATTTTCTCGATTAATCGAGTGGTGTACAAAACATCAGAAAACAGTGAAAAATGCCCATTATGGTTTCCTAAAGCACAAGATTACGTCATTAAATGTCTTGTTTCATCTGACCAACAGTCCAAAGCCCCAAAACATTCAATTTACTATAATGTAAGACCGAGAAAAGCAGCAAATTCTCACATTTGAAAATATAGGACCATCAGTTTGTTGGCATTTTTGCTTCAAAAATGACTTAAACGATTAATCTATTATCAAACTCGATAATCAAAATCGCTGATTAATTTTCTTTCGATCGACTAATTGATTAATCGACTAATCGTTTCCGCTCTAAAGCGGACATTAGGGTTCTGACTAATTGACTGTGGTTCTTCTGCAGGTAGGCCAATTTGGAGAGGGGTCTTACTGGAGTTGTGTCCGGCCAGTTTGAGCTCCAACTCCTGTATCTGCTTCACTAGCAGGGAGATGTGCTGCAGCATGTCTTTGTTCTGCAGCAGGAGCTGGTGGACTCTTGCCTGGGCCTCTATCCGCGCTGCTGCCTCTGCCGAGAGCTGGTCCTTCAACAGGTGAACCTGCACACACAAATACATAACTTATGCATTACAATCCTTTTTTCAAAGGTTGGTTAAATTACACTGGCCCATTTTGCCACACCATAAACTGTGAAAGTTTTCTAGATTTAATACAGCAGGTTCTTGCACCACTGCAAAAAAAGTTTAAGCCCTGCCTGAGCTCAAACAACCAAGTCAAAAAGTATAGATTTTTTACCCTTAAATTTTTCGTGCTCGAAGCTGAAGTTGTCCCTAGGCTCAAAGAACCAAAATTCTGTACAAATACTAACCTTGCCCATTGAAACTTTCGATGCCATAATCGGTTGGTCTATACTTTCCTTGTTCCTATTACTTGTTCCTGTTTACAGTAGATTGATTATGTACATGGGGGAACTACCCATGCTATGAATGAATAAGGACCCCATAAAGAAAATGGCTGCCAACTCATTTAAATTAATTCTGGAAGACTTATGAATCAACAGTAAGAATTAAAGGGAATTATTTATTTTTCTATAACACAAATGCAACAGTTCATACCAGAGCAGACTGAAAATGCTTCGGATGGGTCCTTCTGATGCGCTGCTTACATGCTTTCAGCGTAAATATGGCTTTCATCATCTGTAATCTCATGGAAGCCCTCGACAGCAACGCAGACAACACGTAAATAAACCGCACTGCCGTATGAAGTAAAGTTAATAACAGGGATGGCAACTGAGCCCGCGTCTTTGAATTCACACCGACGGGAAGCGGGTGAGTTAATCTAGGATGACGTTCAACAAGATGAAGGAGCCATAAATCTGCTCGTGCTTAAACTCACGCTTCTGTAATTTGGGGCCAAAAATTACTGAAAGCATGTGACCCCAATATGGACAAACTGAAGGGATTATCTACAATTTCCAGTTTTATTTTAGAGCTCTCTGATCATGAGTCATGGGTTAGGGGGCAGGGTTAAAAAGTACATACTGAACAGTACATCTCCTGACTTGTGTAGGCCCTCATCCAAAATTGAAGTAGAGAAGAAGACACAGTCAGACAGGGTATAGCCTTTTCTCTTCCAAACTGAATGCCTGGAAAGACTGCAATTCATGCTCACAGATCAAATATGTCAAACAAAATATGATGAGGTGAAGTTTTTCCATGTTTTCTTGTGGGTTCTACATAACTGACTTTGGACTGTCTTTAAAAGCACTTGGACGATACAGTTGGTAGCTATTACAGTTGATTAGGCTTGATTAAGCTAACCTGGGAGTAATGTGGGGTTAAGGGCCTTGTTCAAGGGCCCAACAGCTGTGGCTAGATTGGGGCTTGAACCACCAACCTCAGGGGTCCCAGTCATGTACGTTAGCCACTGAGACTACAGGCTGCCCCTGTATATGCAACTAGAAAGCTTCGCCACCAGGATTACAGTATTTCATCATCCAGAAGTGTGATTTGGATCACCGGCCCAATATTGACATCAAGCCAGCAAAGGTTACTCTGCCACACACTGTAATCTATTTTGATTCCCATTGTAATCACACTTCCATACTTTACAACGGCACAGGATGGAAAATCTCAGACCCAAACCCTCCCACCTCTATTCAAATGAGCTCCAGCTCTGCAAGCATTTTGATTTCCTGTGACTTATGAAAATGAAATAAGTAGTTAGTACAAAAGAAAACAATACGCACCCCATCCATATTTCAGATACAATATACAGGGGAAAAAAAAAAACAATGTGGCAACGCATTTGCATTCTAACTGCAATGAGTCAAAAACAGAAAGACGGCTGATAAATTTTTACTGCCGAGATATTTCTCGACAAAAAGCAATCAGCTTAAACTGAGAAAATATTTTACCGGCAAAACTGCAAAATAAATGTCTCACATCGGCATGCGTATCGTACTTGCCTCTGTTCGAGATAATAATAATCCATTTTTAGTAGCAATAAAAACAGTTTCCATGCGCTTTTTCAAATATCGATTTGCGCGAAATATAACTCTGTGTCAGCTTGGGCGAGTCGTACATTTTTGTGTGCATGCGCGTCTGGGTAAAACTGATATAAAACCCAGTAATTCCGGTGAGCCGGAATCCAGAGAGGAGACCAGGATCAAGACATATTTTTCAGCCAAAACCCAGAGATAAGCAGCAGTCTCCTGGCAACTGCTGATAGGACACACAGATGACCACCGGCAGCTATAACCCCCACCCCACCTCCACAGAATCGCCATTCCAGAGTCTGGATCTCCTCTACGGCATACTTCAACCCGGGAACCTCATAGACAACAAGGCAGACACGCCAAGACTGACCCCTAAAAGCTCTTCAGTACTGTGAGACCTGCTCACAATGCAACGTCAGATGGATTCTACCGCACAGGGACGCTAGCTCAGAGAGAACAGCGGGTTTCACATGGCTTTGCACCACTTTTCATTGGGGGCGGGGGTGTTGTGCTGAGAAAAACATATTAATAGGAAATACGATCTCAATGAACATGATTCATTTAGCTGTGAGCGAGAACTGACTGTCAGACTGAGGTCGGCTAACGATGATGTAAGGTCTTTAAAAAAAAAAAAAAAAAAGCCAATAGCGATTTTCTGCGTGCGAAGGCTGTTGGGTTTGGTATGTCTGCGCGCTAAGGGGCAGTGAAGCTGATGTCATCTACATTTCAGAAGAAAGAACAGAAACAAAACAGAGATTCTTCTCATTCTGCCGATTTTGACTGCTGTCATTTTCACCATCCACTGGAAAGCCGTCCTCCGAGACAGTGAAGCCAGCTGAATTCAAACTAATTCAGAGGGCCTACTTTCCCTCCATTTACTGCTTGAGAGCTATTAACAGAAAATAGACAGGTCTGACTCCATTATCTCTGCGCTTAGCGACAAATGGAAGTGATCTGGGCTGGATTTTGAGAGAGCATCAGTTTAGGTGTTCCTCTTCGCTGCTCAGGCTGGTAATCACATCGCGGCTGTCGTTCACTGCTCTGGCACACAAAACACTCTGGAGGGTGGGGCGTGTACGTGTGTGTGTGTGTGGGGGGGTAAACACTGAGACACGACTTATCTTACACCGATCACGAGACCGCGACAACACCGGCAAGCCTTAGCTGCTTTTTGACGCAGTGCGGCCGGCGTGGTTGAAGGCCTTTGGTGTCTGAAGTCTTTCGCCCGAAACTGTAGCGGTCTTCGGTTTGCTCCTAATGACTCAGCTTATCAGGGGACAACATCAAGGCCTTGTTTTCTCTACGGGAGTTCGGAGTTAAGCCTAAGAACTGCCGAAGCCTGCACTCAGGGGAAACGTGACAGAAAACATGACATTAGAGCGTAATGCTTTCCAAAGCCGGCTAGGTGACGAGAATGACGGCTCCGGAAACCTGTTTATCGCCAGAAGGCATTTCTGCGGCGCGTTCATCTATCAAAATTTATGCTTTGGTGATAACTGAATAAGATGTTGCTGTGTACTCACACTGTGCTGTACCAAGCCAGCGCACCAAGCATGGACAAACAAACGAGGAAGGACAGGACCGATGAATAATAGTAGCAAGGGAAGCCCATTCATCCTGCCTTCAAACAACATCAAATTAAAGAACTGCACAGCCAAGATTAATGACTTTCTACTGCAGCATGTAGACTTCATTACTTCAGCATGTAGATATGAATATTCAGATACTTCACTTTTTTCCATGTAATCCTCTACAGCACTTAAAATGTTTAACTTTTCCCTCACATAATTATTTCTGTTTTAAGGGCTTTGGAAATGTTTGAACTTGCTAAACGATAAGGATTCCATTTGACAGCGTTTCCTCGCTGCCATGAAGGCATAAATTAAATCCAACAACAAGCTCAACACAGTTTGCGATGAGATTCTCAAGCTAGGAGCTCCTCAGACAGGAGCACTCGAACTTACTTGAGCTGATTAATGAGGTCCAAAAATATAAATATATATAGATAAAAAATTAGGGAAATGGCGGTGTACTGTCAAATATCGCAGCAATGCTGGCGTTTGTGGTGTGCTGGGCTGTGAGCATTAACTGGCAAAGCAGCCCGGCCTCTTCCGTGAACAGACAGCAGATGTAATGCGCTTGACCTGTGTTGACATGAGTGAATTGGCCGAGCGAGAGGGGCGATGGAAATAACCTCTTGTGGGCAGCAGGATGAATAACTGGCAGTAAGGTCGGGGGCCGGACGTCTGGACGTCTCCCAATCAGCTGCCAATGAGCGGGTCACCGAGGACGCGGTGGGGGGCGGGGGCAGCCAGTCACATTCCTCCGATTTCCGCCGACTCTGACCACTGACTTTAAGTAATTTCATTTTAATTTTTCCTTTCCTCTAATTAATTCATAGCTCTCATTACGAGCAGTTTAAGCCAGACAGTTTCATAATTCATGGTTTGGTCTAAGGCATGTGGTAGCAAGATAAGTGCCGTATCAACCGACTCCTTCCAAATTCAATAAAGTTGTGTATGCTACTTAAAAGGAAGAGATGCAAATGTGATACTGACAGCATTAGCACTGACTGGGGCCTAATCTCAGCTAAATGCTCGGCTGTGAAGGGAAGGGAACGCCGATTATGATGTTTGAGTCCGGCATGTTATTCCCTGGTCCCCATTTCGAGTCTGCATGATGAATTCTCTTTCAACTCCAAACACAAACACATTTCATCCGCAAATGAAGATCTCCGTCCCTGGATTGAGATGCCTGCGATACAAATGAATGATGAAATGGCTAACGTTCGACAGAACGGCGGCTTTGATACCGCACTTCAAAGCTCCCCCCTCTCCTCCGAGATCGCCTGTCGTATTGGGCTCGTCGCTAAATCGGCGTGCGGTTCCTTCATGAGATCTGTTGGTTCTGTGGAACGTTAGCGTGTTGGCGTCACGGTGAGGCGTAAATGCATGTCCTGTTCTGGCCTCACAGAGCAGCGGAGTGGCGCAGAGGACCAGGGCCGGAGAATGCAAACCTCCGAGGTGCTACCGCTATTACACACTCGAAAAAGAAGCTCTGTCATTATGCAGTGGTATGTATCGATAATATGCGAAAATACGCTCCCCTAGAAATTGATGTTTCCTTGGAACAATATAACGCAAAAAATACCACAGCCGCCATGGTAGGGGAATGCTGGGAAAAACATAACAGGGTATTTTTAAAAATTAATGTTTAGGCACACACAAACATTTGTTGCTCGTACAACATGTGTATGGATATGGTTCTCTGTCTGTGATGAATTTAATTCAGCCACAATCTATTACAGGCATATAGAAACAGGTGATGGAATTGTTTTTCTGTGGCTAGGTGTAACATTTCCTTTGAATGGGGGGAGGGAGATGAGAGAGAGGAAGATAAAGAGAGAGGGAGAGGAGGGGGGGAAGGGTGAGAAAGAAGAAATAAAGAGTGAGGTGGGGGGAGTGAAGAGAGAAAAGAGAGAGAAAGAGAAGAGAAAGAGAGAGAGGGTAGGGGGTATGGGGGAGAGAGAGAGAAAAGAGAGAGAGATACACAATCTTCCATTGTCTTTAAAGTGTAAAGTGAAATGTCCTCTCGGCCAGAACTAATGAAAATGTGCGCTGCGCTTTACTACTTTGAACATGACCACCACGAAAAACAAAGCGCACATTCAGGCGACATAAATAAGACAGATAAAGGCTTACATTTCTTCCAGCGTAGCGCACTATCGCCAAGGGCCGATGTGACATATTACAGTAAAATGCTCTATGACACTTTTGGGTCATCTGCCCAGACTGGAGGATGGTGGGAAATGGGGGCGAAACGGGTAATCGCAGCGAGGCCGGCGTGAAACAGCGGAGTACAAAGTCCCAGGTGCTTTCATGAGCACCTGACTGGGGGTGGGGCGGGCATGTGTGGGGGAGGGGAGGGTGAAGGGGCTTGATTTTAGGGAGTGCGTGGGGACACATGACGGATTCCACCGGAGCCCAGGAAGACTCTATTCAGTGGCCCCCCCTGGGAGTATTAGCAAATGAGAATGGATCAAGGAATGACCTGAGAAATGGGCCACAGAAAACCCCTATCGACATTAACAGTGTTTTAGTAAACACCAAATCATCAATTTCTGTTTCTCGCGATGCTTTTAACAAAGGAGACGCGACAAGGCACTTCAGAGAACTCCCATAAATCAGTTTCTGTCTCTCTCACACACACACACACACACACACACACACACATACACACACACGCACAAAATAACCCTTCAACGAAATAGGTCACGTCCTAAAGCAAATGAATCTGCTCCAGTCTTATGACACCTCGGCGATGACTTATTACCCGGAAAAAAAACACTATTTAGAAAGATGGGGGGGAAACTGCCGCGGGTCGTTAGCGGGACTGCGGGAGGAACGGTCCGTCCCCGGCGGCGCTCACCTGTGCCACGGCCACCTGCGTCTGCTGCTGCTGCTGCTGCACCTGCTGCTGGAGGAGCTGGATCTGGTGGTGCGCCGAGAGGGGCGTGCCCGCCGGCGGCATGCTGGAGGAGGGCAGGAGCATCCTGGGTGTGGCCAGCAGGATGGAGGTGTCCTCTGCCACCTGGAAGGAAGGGGAGGGGTCAGGAGGTTACCGGGGCAATCTGTGGGTTGCCCAAATGGGTCGCCCGCGGGCGACAGCAGGTAAACAGAAGGCTGTGTGTTCGAATCTCAAACAGGATTAAATTCCCTTTACAACGCTTAAGCCAGAATAACTTTGGTAAACATCCAGCTGTTAACATGGATGAAATGCTCAAATTTGGTACAAAAATCTGCTAAACAGCCATTATATAAGCATAATTACCAGAGCTAAGCGGTATAGTATCCATTGCTGATGAATCACAAATTCAAATTTAACCAGCTGAATTTTTTGCAACTAATATTTGTAAAATGAAGCAACAAATTTTCAGTTAAAATATAAATAAACTATTTGAATGTATCTCTCTGTTTTGCTTGTGGCTACGATTCTGAATTCTGCCTGCCGGGTAACTGGTGTGGTTGTTGTTTCAAAGAGTGATGGTAACGATTCAGCCCCAGGCACAGATGTTTAGTGGACTCTGCCACACTGAGTTACTTTTGTTAACGAGCATGGTCACTGCGCCACCATGCCAGTGAGGAGCTGGCTCCAGAAGCATGGGGGTCGCTGCTTCTCGGCCGCCGACCTTTCCGCTGCTGACCCCCGGGTCGTTAATTACCCCCCGCCTCTGCTCCCATGCGCTGCCCTGTGAACGGCCATCGTTGTGACTCAGAGGGGCCCGGCCGGCTCGCGGCGGGTGCGGCAGTGACAAATTGGCAATATTTCACCGCGTGGCGGGGGTTATTTATTTCTTCTGGCTGAGATGAAAATATGGTAATGCCGGCGGTCAGATATTGACCTCCGCGGTGCTGCGTGTGCAGGCTGCGTTATCAAACAATGGGCACAATTTCACAGTGTCAACTCTATTCACTCCAGGTTAAGCGTGATGTGGGATACCGCCCTTTTCAGCCAAGACAAGGCCATGTGCAGCCAGACCACTGAGTCAAAAACAAGGTGGTAGAAATGGAGAAACATACAGAGTGAGACAGAGACAGAATTGCTGAGCCCTGATGCAATACGACCACTACCATACTCTATACTTCACATTCTACACCAAAGACATGATGGCGAAATGCTAGAATGCTGCATTGCTCTTCTCTCTGCAATAGGGCTACAACCTACAACTATTTTCATTATTGATTAATCTGCCAATTATTTTCTTGATTAATCGAGTGGTGTATAAAACATCAGAAAACTGTGAAAAATGCCCATTGCAGTGTCCTAGAGCATAAGGATACATCATTAAATGTCTTGTTTTGTCTGAACAACAGTCCAAAACCCCAAAATATTCAATTTACTATAATGTAAGACCAAGAAAAGCAGTAAATTCTCACATTTGACAACATAGAACCATCAAATTATTGGCATTTTTGCTTCAAAAATGACTTAAACAATCAATCGATTATCAAAAAAGTTGGCGATTAATTGCCTTTCAATTGACTAATCGATTAATCGACTAATTAATGCAGCCCCTACTCTACATTGCTGAGAGTCCACAACAATCGGAGGACATGCTGGCTTGTTTTCAACATCAGGGGATTTGGTAATCTCCTTTTAACTGTCAAGACAAACCCGGCATTTTTCCCCCCTCTTGCACGCACGCACAGGCAGATTTCAAACAAAGCTGGGTGCAGGGGTCTAATTATGTTTGCTAAATCTACTTTAATCTGTTTGCCCTCCACACCGGGCTCTGCTGACAATAGATGGATTTCTGCAGCCACATAGGAGCTAATCATATTTTTGAAACATTTTGTGAACCGAACAAGAAAAAAAAAACAACAACCCGGGTTTGCTCCCTGCATTCTGATGTGGCATGCCTGTGTGTGTGAGTGTGTGCGCGTGCTAAACAGCAGATGTTTGTTTGGGCATTGCTGCAGAACACTACCTTGTAAACACCACCTGCTCCGACAGACTCCATCCTGGATTTCTTGACTTCAGTTTTCAGTGGCCAGTGAACTAATGAGACGACCAGACAGGCTGTAATTTTCTTGCTGAAACCACACTGGCTGCGCCCCAATTATCCAATTTGGCCACCTGATGCTTATTATAAGTAAACGACTACAGAAAGCATCATGATAATCAGGATGCACAAAGGTGATTAACTGTGTTTACCTTTTGAAAGCAACTTGGGAAAAAAAAAGCTGGACCAGGTAAAACAGTAATTTGGGCAGATGATTCTGTTTGGGCTTCATTTGACCTTTTCTCCAGAATAATATCACAAATATTGTGCAAAATCTGCAACCTAAGGCAATAAAAACTACAGCACACAGACCCAGTACTAGTTTTATGTACCAGTCAGCAAACCAGACAGAAACAACCCATTACTATCGAATGATTTTGAAGAAAAAAAAAACAAAAGTTGGAATGAGAAGACAGAGAGAATAGAGAAAATCCCACAACAAAACAATAGCCTTTCAGGACGTCTGGTTTGAAGCCAAAATAATTGGACAAAACAAAACAATAAACACATGCGCTCCAGGTGCGGTGCTATTCAGCCGCGTGGTTGCGTGCGTACCTCTTCCACTCTTAACGCCTGTCTCTTTTAGATGTTTTTTTAAGCTGAGGGCATCTTCTTTCTCTTCCCAGCATTGCATGAGGTCCCCGTTTTACAAACACCTCACGTACAAAATACAAGTACAGCAAAGCAACATCAAATCGGTCCTCCCCAGCAACTAATGCCTACAGTTGTCATACAAATTATTCCATAATCCATTTTCACTTACACTGTTTCCAGACAAGCCGACAGACACAATGGGAATATCAGATATTATCTGCTCACCTTTCCCTACCCATGGCTGAGGTAACAACACGCTTTCAGCCATCAACTCTTGAAAGGCAAAATATATAGGTAACGCAGGTACTCGACAGCCAGGATTATCCATGACGGATATGCTTTCTTGACTTGTTATTACTTTCGTGTCGATTTGTGACGCCGCGTCTTGAATCAAATGCACGACGGTATTGATGTATTTGTCACAAAGTGGTTGCTTGGGAGATGTGTGACAAAGTAGCTGTGCTTCTGTCTGCAGTGACGCTTGCCCTCGGTGGCATGAATCTGATGTGTGGCGCTAGAACGGATAAGCGCCACCGCTAATACGTCCGTTAAACGATGACGGTGACGGCGGAACTCGATGCTCCATGCCCTCACAGTGCTGGCCTCGTCGACATCCGCGCGAACCAGTTGACTTTTTACTTTGATGGACGTTGTGTTAAACCATCGTCTCCAGCTGTGTTGCGGTTCGCGCTCTAGAGGTTGTTTATTTAACATCAAGCCGGCATGACGCAAATTCATTTTCAGATTGATGAGCTGGCCATGTTGTCGGTGCACCAGCTGCAATAAAGAGGTGGAGATGGTGAATATGATTCATGCCGCTTCTTCACAGACAAAGAAAAACAGGATAGCAAAATACTGATCAGACAGTGCACGATTTGAGTTGAAGGACTTAATGTACTTTTGAATGTCTGCTGGCCAGTCTGATGATATTGCATATTGTTTGTCTCCATTAATAAATCTTCAAAATGTGCTAGCTATACTTCCATTTTGTGCAACCATCCCCACCACTGTGGTCCAATGAATAATTTCTGTCATAGTCCACTGCCACCAGCCGACCAATCAATGTGGAGTTCTCTGAGAAATTTTGACCAATGCACAACCTGTGGAAATAACCCCTGAGAACACCGGGGTCAAACAAAATTGTCATCAAATGACATAAGATGTCCGTGAGCCAGCCAACGTTGTATGGGCAAGGGGGTGTGAATTGGGCTTTAGTGTCATTCACACTCTGACGTCCGAGAGACTGCGGCAGGCATGACCAGCGCAACCGCCAATGACCACCTGCACCACATGGGGCCTCCAGACTTACAGCGAGCATGTCAGAGAACAGCGGCCCTGGGAAGCGTTAAGCCGAGCCTGTGAGAGTCACATGGCTTCAGCCCGCTCCTGCGAATCCGGCATCCGCCGACTTCCTGGAACCATCTGGTGACATCATGCGAGTCACATGATTATTACATTAACATGTACTGGCATTAACTCCGCAGACGCGCTCAGAGAGAATTACTGCCTGACAGCGACTAGCATTAGGAGATGTGTCACACCCTGAGGGCAGTGATATTAATGTGAGCCGCCTTCACCCCCAAATGGAACTGTTGCGCAGGATCAGGTTGCGCACCGTAAATTACACGTTCCAACTAATGAGTACTTCTGCTGATTCCCCCGGTAATTTTCGGCAGGTTTGTGACGGTTGCGGTTGGAGGGGAAGCCTTTATTTCGCTGAGGAATGTCGAGGCACGGCGAAGGGTGGAGACGGAGGGGAAGATGGATGGCCCTGTCTGTGGCAGCTATCGGTTAATGAGGTGTAATACAGCGGGGTGTGACAGGGTCTTTAGTCTCTGCGCCAGCTGGGCCGAGGCGGGGCGGCAGCCATTCCGCCATGCTGCGCCCCTCCTTTTGCAAACACCTTTTTTGTTTCGCTGCCCACCGTTGGGTCCAATTACTCACTGTAGGTGTGTGTGTGTGTGGGGGGGGGGACGGACAGAGAGACAATCCCCATTGTTTTAAAAGCAAACTGTCTACGACCACTTTTCAGATGGAAAATCTTCATCTTGTCAAATTAACGAAAGAGGCAGCAGATAAACATCAACAACATTGACCGTTAACAGGCGCGAAAAGCACTGTTGTCTTTGTAACACCTGAGCCTACAGCCATGATATTACAGAAAAATATTTTTAGTGAATGTGCAGTTCAAGACAAACGAGACAAGTCAAAGCTCCCCTTGTAATTCCGAGTGCGTTAAACAGGAATACGTCTTCAGTGCGGTCTCAATCAGCGTCAGGGCCTGCTCAATTTGATTACCTATTTCAATAATCCCCGCCTCCAGGGCCTGACAGCAGATTAAAACCATAAGCCCCTGTCATTCTCCAGGAAGTAGACCATAAATACTCGTATAACACCTCAAACTGCGCCCTGAACCACGGTTTTCTCTACCCAAAGCACTCAGGAAGAAACTTCTGTCAGCCAAGATCAAAGCAGTGCTCTGTTGAGATCAATTATATCAAACATGCAGTTTTGCTTCACTGTTGACCTGAACAGTTGGAGGGAAATCCAGGACACCTTTCACTATGGAGAAGACGATCTAATGAAGGCGATGATCTAAGAAGGGCAGAAGTCAAAGTAGGGAATATTCTACCCGCTTTTATTCTGTTTTTATTCTGACAATTTGACTCCTTGCGTCTTCTTTGTAACTAGAGAAGTCATGTTGTCAGAGTCTTAAGGATCATGTTTCTGGAACAATCCCTGATGACTTGTAGAGCTGGTCTTTTCATCACGCTGCTTGACAGCTTTCGCGCGCATCGCTAGCGGAATCGCGTTCAGCCCTTCTCGCTCTCCTGTGTAGAAACACCCATCAGCTGAGCACAGTTCCTCACGGACTGACAGACGCCGTGCACGGCCGGAGCGATAAACTCTCTACGCTCATAAGGTTGACAACGTTCTGTGCTGCAGAGGCTCGGAGAACGCCAGTCTCGGAAAACCACGGCTTTGATACGCTTGCACTCTAAATCTACTCAGAGGATGAGAAGGCAGCAAATTTGGAAGAAAAGGATCAGAAATTTGCTTCAAAGTATTTCTGAACGCCTCCTTCCCATCCTCCTTTTCTTTTCAAACGCATATATCTGCAGTCTGGTGAAACTTAAAAATATGATGTTGGCCGGAATCAGAGGGCCTTCTTGGGGTCTATCTGGGTTTGCTTATTTATTCGGTATCATTTAAATGTCCTTGGCAGCGATTGGAGTAGTTCATCTCTCTGCCAAGGCCAGCGGCGGATCGGGCGGCCGGGATTGGCTCTCGCAAAAGTGATTGGCTCGCGTGACGGAGGGCCGGGCTGGCTCAGCCTTCAGATGTGATTACACCACAGCAGGGGCCGCCGCACTGCCAGGACTGCATTACCCACGATTCCACAACAATGAGACAGGATGGGAATGACAGAGGTTCTAAATATATGCGCGAGAGAGTGTGCCAGTACTTGGCAAATCCCGAATGGCATTCATGTGTCCTCCCAAAACTTCTGAGGGGGGAGTAGTTGCTTCTTTGTGCACCTGTTAATCTGCAGGGCACATGTAATGGGGGAGTGGGGGGTCACTGACATTGTGCCAGGCGGTGACATCGCGGCTGTGCTCTTGTAACTCCTGACGCCTGGGAAAAAACTGCGGTGCCGAGGATTTACGGCCAGGGGCTCGAGCTCTGCTGAGTCATGTGACCCTCGTGGCTGCTCTGCTGATAAGAGCGCGGCTGCCGGTGCGTGAGCGGCACTGCGTCTGTACGCCGTGTGGCGATACAGCGTGGAGCCACAGGGGCGCTTGGATCACAGGGGCTACAGAGACCCCAAGATATCTGATCTGACTCCGAAAATCAGCCATCCCCGTGTCAGACATCTGCTTTTATCAAACCCCCCTGCCGATTCAACTGGGAACACAGCGTATCAGAGAGGGCAATTCAGACCACACAAGTCATTTATCACAATTTAAAGAATCACAATCACGATTTTCAATTGGGAGTCAGGGAATTTTTGATATACGTCTATTCATTTAATATGGCATGTGCAGTATGTTGTTAGATATGCATTAATGTTGATAGCTTTATGATGCATACGTTTGATGTAAATCTGAATGAAATGATTCCCTAAAGCCAAATTATAATAACAAAATCATAATCATATCTACTACATTAAAACATAATTCTCAGGGCCAATGAATTATGACACATACACAACAGACTTAAATATAAAACCCTGATATAAAAAATGAAAGATAAATGAAATGGCAGGCATCCTAACAACACATCTATAGTACAGGCTGTTTAACAAGCAGTAACACGGTATCACTACAAGTCATGAAGAAAGCTTTCTGTGAAAACACTCAGATCTCAAAATTATACCCCATTCAACAATAATTATTTAATCCAATTAATTATGTTGTGAGGGAATTAAAGGTTGATCAAAAACGAGTGAACAAATCTTTTTTCATCTTTCCCGTTTTATTTTTCCTGTTATATTCCCCAGACAATTCGATGATGCAGCTAGTTTTCGTCACGAAAAAATAAACAGCTCGATGAAGCCAAGGGCTGGGAGGTTCAGTAAAGTACACCAAAGCGTAATACCGTCCATTGATTTATGACGTACAAAAACAGGTCTGAAATAACAGGACAGCTCTGAAAATGACAGGACGGCAGCAACGAACATGAAAAACACACAAGAAAATGAACCAAAAAAAAATAACATAAATCGAAGCATTTTTCACACCAGCTTCTCTCAGCTTCGTGATTAACATCACCTTAACGAAACAGCTAAGATGAAGAATTATAAATGGTTCAATGCCGTAAATTACATCTCTATCTTAAAATAGCAACCTGTGCTTTAACATCAAAAGCTCCATTCTTCATAGTTCTCGTTGAGATCGTGAGCGCTGAGAGGAGTTATTTACCCAGTGCACAACAAAGCCAGACTAATTGAATGAGGAATTGAATAGCATCTGTTCTGGTGTTTTCCCGTACTTAGCTCCTTGTCCCCAGGCGAAACTTTTGAGTTTGAAATCTGTCACAACTGTGCGCCACCCCGCAAAACACTGGTATGCGTGTCCGTGTAAACGAAGACCAAGGCAAGATTCAATAATCAGAGACGATCTTACATAAGAGACCAGAAAACCACTGCTAAATCTTTCATAACATCGAGAGAGACCAGGTAATTTCAGACCGATATAAATATGGACTTCACAAAGCGCTCTCCATAACTCGCGATAAAAAATTTGAAAACCTAATTTGACTCGACATCAATATTCTGAGCACGCTTTGAAGATAGCTCCCCATGCAGGAAAAAAATCCCATCCTTCTGAAAAATTCCCTCCCACTGAATATATAAATAGGCCTAAATTATATTCCATTAAGTCTTACTCAATCTAGTTAAGATTCAAAATTAAAGAGACTGTCACGATAACGAATAATGGTATTATGGATAAAATGGAAATGGGGAATAGGGTACTGTGGATTTTCTGCTGAATGTGTGTAAACTAGCTCCAGTAAATAAATTTATACACCTTGTTTACATCAAGAGTTGGTATTCATGACTGCCTTTAATGTTTTAACTTCAGCTAAAAAAATGCTAACTCAGGAATCCCTCAAGGTCGGCCATGGTACATCTCGCTAAGTCCCGTACGCTCTGTTCTTGTAACGAGATTGTCTATGTTATGTGTGAGAAGAAAATGGGAAACCGCTACTTGAGAAACAGAGAGTTCTGCCTCTCCGGCTCACAGTTTGAAGCGATAAGATGGGGTTCTTCTCAGAGGTCTCCATGTGCACCGATAGGCCCCAGGGCAGTGACCTCGTTAGCTTAACCTCAACCAATCAGACAAGCTTCATCCATCACAAAGTTTCCTGCGCTACGCTATATCTGAAGCAACAAAAAAGCAAGTAAAAAAAAGAGCAGCAGATCAGAACGTGATTAGCAGAAGGACTGACAGGTACTCACTGTCACAGCTCCACCCGCCATGTAGTAAATGAAGCCCCACTGTGATAAACAATAAGCTCTTGTGTTGTCTCTAGCTTTTCAGACAACAATATATGCAGCTGCTCTATTTTTCTAATAAGGTGCTTCTTTTTTAGTTGTGCGACTCAGTGTAAATAACTGGCTGAATTAATGTCGTTAGCAGTCAGATCCATCCCTGATATTTTCTCTATTCTTCTCGTGTCCTCTGCAGTGGAGTCTGAGTGCTGTTTCTCGACTGCAAAACTCCGATCCTTATATCTGCTTCCAGCATAGCAAACCTTTCACCCTAACAGATGCAACAAATGGATACAGAGGCATAAAGGATACCGTTGTGCATACAAGCTCAAGGACAGATGCTTATATACACCAACGACTAGCAAGTGAGAGCAAGATTCTCAACTTAAGTACCATTTGGATCCATCTTACTGAATGGTTTTCCCTGCTCTCCATTGCACAGCTGGGTTAGTGACCCGCTAAATCCATTGCTGTTTATAGCCCTGAGAGGAGAACGTATTATGACCTGCACAGTTCATTGTACATCTAGTTTATATGTCTATTCTGTATCTTTTGTTTAAAGTTAAAGCAGTGCGTCTGAAAAGGTGATATGCGTTTTCATAAAACGTCGTGTGGCGGTAAGCATAGCTCAGATGTTGATGGATCTCCGCTGAGAGATGAATGTGGAGGATTGAAGGTAGCGCTTCTGATCGCAGAGACTGTTTTCCAGGCTTCAGTGCCGGGTTAGCGGTGAGACTGAAGCCCTCAGCATTATGGACCGAACAGTGCTCATCACTAATTTAGCGGCTTTGTGTGGAAACGCGGAATGCTCCCAAACCCACTTAAAGAAGAACAAAAGAAAATTTAAAAAAGGTATGGCTTCACGGAGTCTGCACGTTAAATGAATTATTTAACCCGGGCAGAACACAGCCGAGGTTCAAACAGCCAGCTCAACCGTACGCCCTTAAACATTCCCTGAAAGCCATCCGCGGACCAAGCAATGCGGTCAGCGGAAAACAAAACAAACACGTTTACTTTTACAAATAAGGCTGACTTAGGAATGGTATCCAGAGGCTTATTCTGTTTATTCAACTCGTTTAAACAGTTCCACTCTTTAAACGAGCACAATAGACAGCCTGCAGGACCTTAACGTTGATATGAAATACGACAGTGAAGTGGCACGGGAAACAAATTCCTGTAACAAATACAAAGCAGATTTACTCTGCAGTTTCCAGTTGTGAAACCTGGTCCTTAGCAAGAGAACGAGGTTACCCGAAATCCACAACGCTACAGGCGGAATGGGATCTGAGCTTAAGCTCGCTGCTGAACAGTCAGCCAAAAACCACAAATCTCTCTCTGGACCTGCTGAACTGGGACGGCATCAGAACCTTAAACACGAAAAAATCTGGCTTTTCCGGGGCGAGCCCGGTACTGAACGTTACACCAGTTCTCGTTCATTAAACCCCAGTGTAATGTCTACACTCCAAACGCATACAGCATTAAAAACCTCTGTCTCCGTCCTGTGCACTCCTGGCCCGGACTCTGAAGACCTCGATCAAGGACGCTTGAGAGGCCTGCTACTCGCATCACGATTCATCACGCAACTGCGGCGTGAGCGAAGAAACGTGACAAAAGGGACCTCAGAGCCCCCCGCAGAGAAACGTGACAACTGCTGTGGGACCTCGATGACTGGTGCCCTGATAGAAACTCCCACTTCACTGAGGTCTTGATTTCATGGCTTGTTGGTTACAATCACGTTGATTTGGGAATGGATTAAAATCTATCAAAGGCCCAATTTTTTTGAGGCGGAATTTTCAGTTGTGTCAAGCTAAACAACGTGTGACATAACAATACATCAATACCGAGCTAAAAACTGATACTGAAATACAATGATGAAACATAAAAATTAATGTCTTGTTACATAATGTACATGCATCTTACGGGTGCCAGGCAAGGGATGGAGATGGAGAGTTCTGGAATCAAAGGAACGTCATGCTAGTCATTGTTATCCTCTTTACCATCTGCTTCCTAAAACCAGTTCATCTGCTTTTGAGTGTAGATTACTTTCACGTGCTGTTTTTATGCAGGCCATGGAGTAGCATTGAGCTTGAAAAGCAAACGGAAATATTATCTTTTTGTGCTTTTAATGCTACGGTTCAGACAGCGAGTCCACCCACACAAGCAGGCCTCTTAAACGAGACACCGATGTTCCCATCCTGCTGATGATGGCGGTAAGCCAAAGCGCACAAGATCGTTTCCCTCCATACTAGAGGACACAGTAAATCACAAAGATAAACCCGACTCACCTGCATCGCGCTCACTTTTGCCGAGTGCAACGCTTGACCTCTCCGCGGTGGGAGATTTCGAAAGTAAACATGCTACTCCCCGCTGCTGCCATGAATCTCCACTGTGTTATTATCATTATTCCCCGGCATACTATGGGATGGGCAAACTTTATGACTGTTATTTCACCAGATAGCTCTTTAAAGCTGTACCACACTTCTACCGTCTTCCAGTATGTGTTCAATGCGAAAACATGCAACACTCATTCTCAAACAGAAAGCACCCACTGCTCTCCACAGTCCAAAATTAATGTTCAAAGCACTTTGATTATGATGCACGCTATGGTTCTCATAACTCTCTAACTTAAGGTATGCTGAATGCTAATGTACTTGTTAGTCTAATGGCCCGTTGCTACGGGGTGCCTCGGTTCGTTTTTGAAAGTGATGTTTTTGTCTTCAAAGAGTATGTGATCATCGAGAGTTATGAAAACACAAGCAGATGTAGATGACAGTGTGTGGCCTCTTGTGTGCAGTTATCTCTGACTACCACGCTGTTATATGAATTACAAACTGCAACTCCGCTGCACAAAACTTTCAAAACATGTTTACCACAGCACATCACACACGGTTTTGAATTGAAATGACATTAACGACCCTTGCCTCGACGAAGCATAATAGAGCCTAAGGAAAGTTTCAGACTTAAGGTGAGCTTGAAAATCTGCTGCGGCGTTGTAAACATTAAAAATGTTGGTCATTTCACGTTTACCGGGAAAAAATGACCTTTTCCTGCTTCCGAAAAGGTGAAACGTGGAGACGGGCCATATTGTAAGCTCTTTCCAATTACAGCGCAGTGAAAAGACTCGGATTTGCCTCTGGCACTGCTGTGCTGAATTGTATTGTAATGAACTGGACGGACACAATGCTTTCAGGAATTGGGACCAGAGACGTACGTGCCAAACCGCTAAACTAGCGCAGCCCTGGATTTCTCACAGCCCTGTGCTGTTGACTGGCAGGGACAATGTACAATAGCGTATTCATATCAGCTCGACGGCAACGCTGGAAGTTGTGTCTGCGCCAGGTACGTTCTGCCAGGACCTGGGCAAACATTCGGATGGCGAAATGACCCGTCCGTTTTCATCCTGCATTGTACGGTCGTCTGTCACTACCCAAAAAAACCCAACTGACATAATGCTGGCCGGACAGCTTTGGAACTGCAGTGGCGCAGGTGGGAGAGAGCGACAGGAATGTGTCCTGAGAATTCTCCAGCCGTCAATCTCACAGGCTCTCTGTATAACGCATCTCTGTATAAGCATTTTCATCCTTAACCCAATCTCGTTTACTTTGTTATCATGGTTTCCTATTTAACCATTTCCATTACTGTATATCACACCATGTAATGTACTCCAGACCTATATCATACACTATGTGGATAGTACACTGCACTGTGTGATGCACAAACTCTGTGTGGGAAATAACATGTCGTGGAAGACCTAACACGTTATACACATGGCCATAAAACACACTGATGATGGGCCATCCATGCAGCAAGCTCTGGGATTGGGTATTCAAATCCAAGCTGTGTCATTATTGGCTATAGCCAGAGGTCATTTTACAATGCAATAACTTACTCACAGATAAGTCTGTCAAGTTTGTTGGGCTCATTGCTCTCTAGCCGCCACTATCGGCCACTGCTGGTCAGGCTGTGCAACTGCATGGGCACAAACTGAGCGCACACAGACTTATTCTCCAGAGACATAGGCAGTGTGTGATTAGCAGTGCGGCTGCAGCATGGAGAAGAAGCAGGACTGCCGTAGTGTAAACTGGAGGAGTCATGCGCCAAAAGCCGTCCCCCCAGAGCCAGCAGACCGGCTGCTGAAAAGTCATTCAGACCAGTCGTGTTGGGGAAAAAGTAAAAAATCAGAAAAAAGAAAGCAAAAAAAAAAAAAAAAACACCCTGATGGTAGGTGACATGTTTTTGTTCAATACAGTCGAAGTAATCAAAAGGCGTCCTGCCTGTTGTGCCAATCTCATAAATGTGCTGGGTCTCATAAGCCACCTTTGTGCTTCAATGGCTATTTAAATACAAATGAAGGTCCGTTACATACTCTTTTCCTTTTGAAAAAGAACTGTCAAATTGCACCGCAATCTCAAGCCACACTGCGAATTGACATAAAAGAAAGTACCGATAATTAACTTGCCCTTTTTCTTCATTGGCTGAAGAATAATATATGAAGCAGGGGTTCAAGTTACATTGATAGTTATAGACAGTAAAGTTATATTGATTGCGTTCATTTAATCCTGGGGTTGACCACCTCTCTCTCCATTTGTCCTTTGAATACTCAAAGCACTTAATATCATCCGGAGTTGAGAATTTCAGTGCTAATTAGGTCGGAGGAAGACACCCTTATCCTTCTCCATTTATTGGACTGCTGTCAAAGATTCACTAGCTCAATTTTCCCCTCACGGGTTATTCTTCACAGCATTAATTGCAAGCAAAAAAAAAAAAAAAAAAAAACACGGAATTATTACAAAATTACTCAATTCTCTAAATCTAATCTAAGCGCATATAAATTATGTACATAATGTACAGCAGTAACTGTTTAGTTTGATACCCATATCAGCAACTTCCCATAAGTATTCTCTGTGTGAGGTAGCTCATTACCCGCCCTTATCTTAACTCCATTTAGTTGCTAGGCAATGGGCCTTCAAGGGTGACTTACACTGTAACAATTTCACCATTACCCAATTCCCAAAACTGTACTGATTTCCCTGGCTTATTCTAGTCACATATTAGCACACACAAATCACTGAGAAAAAGGTTTTCCTTCCAATGTTTCAAACCCCTTCTGGAGTTGCATGGCTGTTTATGTCTCTAATCCTCACTTGGTGTGAAAAGAGGACTTGATTTGTTTACTCTAACTTGGTTTTTAGCGCTAACTAGGGGAAACCGGATGAGTGGAAGGACCGGAAAGTACTGCTACCTTCTTGTCTTTGCAGACGTCTTCCTCCTTCTTGGCCGCGTCCAGGTCAGTGACCCCGCGGTTGAACTCGTCCACGGTGCTGTCCGGCAGGGGCGCTTCCTCCGCGTCGATGTCGGTCTCCTCGCGACGGTCTTCTCCGCTCCGGTTAACTGCCGAACTGCGATAGGAAGATGCATTTTAATGAAAAGCACTCACCACCGGGAGCCTGTCAAATAATTAAACAGCGGCTCAGTCCGGTATTAATCAGAGACAAGGAGACCCAAGTAGCTATTGGGACAAATGAAAGCTTGATTAATACGGTCCAATTAGCAACTCAAGTAGTCAGATCAGGAAAATAACAACACCATTTGAGGAAAAAACAAAAAAACAAAAACACAGGTACACTCTTCCCACAATTCCCTCCAGGTTACTGCAGTTCTAGAGAAAACAACAATCACCGCTTCAAATATCTGCTGCGGCGAAGCCCCGCGTATACATTAGAAGTGACAGCGGCAAGCTTTATCCCCTCCACGAGCGGCGGAGCGTTTGTGCGAGGTGACAGGGGACTCCCGCGCTCCGCCGCCGCGGCGCATGGGTGTTCGGCCTGATTTGCATTTGAAAGGGAGGCTGAGGAACACTGCGGCGGGGGCCCGCTTTTGGAAACGACCCAAATGTAGAAGCTGTGATGCTGATGAGCTTTAAAGAAAGAAAAGGAAAAAAAGAACGAAAGAAAAAAAAAAAAAAAAGCTTGGGGAAAGAGATGTGAGAGGGACCGCGCGCCACGGTCATGAAAACCCCGCTTTTACGGATCAGACTAGGAGAATGCTTCCTCTTTCACACGAGGCTGCGTACAACTTTCATTCACTGCAAAACGTCTTTAGTGTTCTGCCAATATCTGCAGTGCGTAAACAGGTGTTTTTTCATACTGCTTTGAATCAGATTTTGTACACAGGAACTGGTGTAGGTAAGTATGGCAGGTGACGGCTGTGCTGTGACTGGGTGAGGTGTGCGCTTTGGCGCAAGTCGGGTAGAGAGATCACGTTTTCGTGGTCGCGGAG
This sequence comes from Albula goreensis, assembly GCA_022829145.1. Classification (NCBI taxonomy): domain Eukaryota; kingdom Metazoa; phylum Chordata; class Actinopteri; order Albuliformes; family Albulidae; genus Albula; species Albula goreensis. Next base: position 33,244,963 of record CM040753.1, read on the forward strand.
CGCTGCCGTACCTGCTGTCTCGTCGTCGGCCTTCACGCTGTCGCCGTCCTCCTGGCCGTCGGCGTTCTGCTGGGTGTGCTGGAGGCTCAGCTTGTGGCACACCTCGAAGGCCTGGCCTACCGTCCGCACGATCCGCATGGCCTGGCTCTGGAGGGAGGGGCGGAGGAGGGGGGATGGGGGGGGTCATTAGTCCGTCCAACAACTTCGCACATTCATATTCGCCCCAGAGAAGTTGGTTTTTAGGGAGCAGGATCTAGTCTTTTCCCTGAGAGGAGCCAAGCTGTATACTAAACCATATGCTCCAGCAGATGGACTTTCCCTATCAGAGCTTTCACTTCCTCCCATCACTGCTCCTTTGATCCTGCTGACCTTGGGGACATGGTTACAGCGAGAGCACTGTGACTGCCTAAATTCCCTTTAATCAGAGTCACTGGAAACGCACTATGGGAATAACCAGACAATATAAACCTCACACTTTATAATGATCTTCTTAATTTATGCGTTTATGTGCTCTGTTTACAAGACTCATGGTAAAAGTAAGACTACGGGATAAAGGTATACTTAAAACTAATCTGTTGCTTGATGGAAATTTAATGCCAAAGTAATCCATTTCAATGCAAATACCTTGACTGAAATTCTCCCTCTCTTTACGTATTGCTTTCGTTGTTTTGCAGCCATGTAAACTATATGACATGACAGTTTAACATGATAATGCAAGAAAACGGTCTCAATACCAATCTTTCAGCGCTTACAAGCTTGACAGTGAATTTTATGTTGAGGTGTTCAAGACTATAAGACACTAAGCTATTTTGTACCTGTAATGAGTTCTACTTAAGCGCTGTGCGGACAAAACAATTTATTTACAAGTTGGATGGAGTATTATATATTGAATTTCAGTAAATGTAAACACATTTTATATTCTTGCCAAAGACAATTGATACTGAACTGTATTCTTCTAATGGAATGCAACTCGGTTGCTGAAAGAAAAAAAAATCAATAAAAGTTCTCCTATTCCATAAATGCTTTTGAACAAAATGGAAGATGGATATGAAAAGATGGGAGGGTTATCAATAAGTTGTAATGTGCAGCTCGTGAAAGGAAAATTAGGGCTGTCAATCTGTAATTACCATGAATGGCACTGAAAGACTCAGCTGTAATGAACACTGATTTCGATGATGTTAAATGAGCTAGAGGAACGCACGGGACTGAGGAGAGAAATTACCTCCGCGGAGGCCAAGTTAGAAAGCATCGAACCTTTTCATCTACAGAACCCAGTCTTGCATCTCTGCCCTGTGACTTTTGTTGTTCTTATATCGTTTACAAATCAGTACGTGGCTCAGTGTTTCGAGACAGAAGTGGATATGAGCGTTCTGTGAATGTCTCATATAAACAGAGGAGAAGAAGCGCGAGTGCGTGAGAGCCGGAAGATTTGGAGGCGGCCTTCAATCTGCCGATTAATACCGGCCTCTGAGGAGCTTCTAACGCATGCCCTGTTTCACGGCCACACACGGCGGTGGATTGAGGACCGATTTTCAATTTAAAAGCCGGGGATAAGAGTAACCGTATGTGGCCGCCAAAATACCGGAGTGATGCGGTCGCGTATTCTGCGCCAACAGAGAGGATACTGCCGTTTAACTTAAATTGAAATGGAATTGAAACACCTGTTCCCAAGTTGTGCTCGTTCTCCTCCAGGTTTACATCCTTTGGAATTAAAGTGAGCAAGGTGAGAACTGAAGTGTTATCCCCCACTGAAAGCAGCAGTCATTTTCATGAATAAAACTCCTTTGTAGTTTGAGCTCATTTTCTGAGAAAAGGAGACCTCGAAAGGAACATTAAAAGTACTTCGTATTTTAGCGGGTGTCGGTTCCTTTTCCCTAAGCTTGTGTTTGCATAAGAACTTTCAGGTACGTTTCCAGGCTATCTGAATAAATTAATAGAAGCAGAAATGGAATGGAGCTTGCACAACACTCCACAGGAGGAATATTTTTTTCTCTGGACTCTGGATTTTGTAGATGACAAAGATATGAAAGAAGGGTCTGGAAACATTAGGCCAGTCGCATAGAACGCTTTTACTTAAGAGGAATCTGTGCATCTTTGCATGTGAAACTCCTGGCTGGTCTTGACTCATTTAACGTTAGTTATCAGATGTACCATATCCTGTAGTCTGCTGATGCGTAATGATCCGAGTTTTCATTGAAAATAGTTTCGGTCTGGAAAATTCAACTTTCTTACTTGCTCCTAGTACGATTTCCCACATGTTGTGACACATACTCTTGAGTATTTTTTTACCGATGTGATGTAGGTATCATATTTGTTATCTGGGTTAGCGAATGTGACAACTTTCACAGCTTGTACCTTGAACTACAATTTCATTGTTCTCCGCAGCCTTTCTTTAGAGTATATTTTTCCCCAGTAAAACCAGGAAGTAAATCCGACCTGTGGGAGCATTTAATTAAAATTACAAGTGCTTTTAAGTTCTTTTAAACAAAAGGTCACTCATTAATCTACGTCTACTTCACGAAAATGAGCTACGTGTTGCCTCCGGCGTGGCGGATGCTGTTTTAACCCAAACCGTAACTGACAGATTGCTAACGAGAGCCCCCCGTTGCCGCTGCCAGTTGCTTCCTGAAGGAAATCGGCGGGGAGGGTTTAAGTGCAGTGCGTTCTAAATTTGGCAGGGCCCTGATCTCGCCCCCACTCCTCCCCCCCCCGCCCCATCCAGCTCTCGCCCCAGAGGGGGCCTGTGTGTCACTCAGATGGGTGCTGTTAAAATCCAGGGATGCTCTTCTCCACAGCCAGGTCTGACGTTGTAATTGATTCCTGGAGACTCCACTGTCACTTAATGCCGCTGATAAAGACATGGCAATTAATTCTGCTCCCTAAGGCCATCTTTCCTTGGAGCGGGCTCTCGTGGGGATATCCACTTTACCCTCATTACAGCTTGTATTCTATACCATTAACCGGCAGTGAGGGCCAAAGGCGCGAAGGGGACAGCAGCAATCAGCGAGCCCACACACACTGCACGTCTTCGCTTCCCTCATTACTTGACCGCGAACGCTCTCGATCGGACTTCGAGTCAGAATCCCCCCCGATCGGTCCGGGCTGATCCGACACTAATAAGAAACCCAGATTAAACCGCCAAACTCCACCCAGATTTCACCGGAATCTCCCGCAGCGGATTCTTAGCGATTCGCCACATGAGTAGCTGGGCCTCGTTTCCTGCTGCCGAAGCGTGTTTCAGTTGTTTCGGGGCAACGCGCTCGGGGCACTCGAGGCTGGATTCGTGTATGTGACAGAGGGTGCTCTTTCAAAGAAGGGTCCAGAAAACATGCAGATCACAGACGGAGAACTGCGTTAACTTTAGAATTGTGTGTACACGGCAAGCATATTCACAACTGCAGGTCAGCTAAGGAAAACAACATAATACTAGCATCTTCAGAGTCACTAGCACCCTGTCCCTGGGAACTAAAGAAATTCCTCCCTCCACATCTCAGAGGATGACCTCTGCGGCCGATGACCCTCCTGCCGCGCTTTGGCGTCACTTAATCGACGTAAAACACCAATTCATGTAAATCATTTTGCCCGTCCGGCTTGCATCATTTGTAACGCAATACCGCTCTGCTCTGCGGTTTGATGTTAACACTGGAAACGGAAAATCGCCCTGAAATTTTGACTTTTAGCAGAGGCTAATGGTGATGTTGGATAAGTGAGGGAGCCGAAGCACCACTTTGTATCTGCCGCGAAAAGCCATGGCAGTGATCAAAGGAGGACTGGACTGTGTCACAGATGTCAGACATAATGAGCCCTTTCAGGGCCTTCGGCCCAGAGAGCCGTAATCCGCTGCTTACCTTTTTCTTTGATTTGAAGACATTGCAACGGAACACGTTGCTCTGCCCGTCGCGCGCGATGTAGCTGAAGATTTTCAGGTCCTGGGAGTCATGTGACACGTAGAATATTCTGGAAATGAAAGGGAATTTTGTCAGTCGATGATGTATTTTCGAATGAAGTTTCTCTTTTCCTGTAAAACCCATATTTTGTCATCTTCAACACAAAAAGAATTTTGTAGGGCTTTCTGCATTGTGGTGTACTTTTATTTGTGTGGTTCCATGTCTCTGAACTCTCCAGGTCTCTGATTTTAATTTGACTTTCTACATCTGTTGCATTGCACCATCGATGTATCATAAATGAATAAACTAATGACTTCAATTTGCACACAAGTTGCTGACCGTTCATATCACAAAGCTTAACTTTATTTAATGTATGAATGTCATTGTACACAGAAATTATATAGAAAGCAGAAAAGGAAAATAAAACACCTCATTATAAAGCACCATGTACAGTTTCATATCCATGTTTTTACTTCACATAACTGACAAAACAGGTTTGATCTTTGCTGCTTTAAACAAACAGAAAGTAAATTACATAAGACTGAGACACTGTTGTAACATGCCATTGCTACTTCCCTGTTGTGGTGTGTTTACTATTGGTAGATCTGTCTCCAGTTTGAATTCAAATACAGAAACGTGCCTTCCAAACGTGATGAAAAGGTAAAGACATTTTCATTCCACATTTTAAGTTGTTACTCACTTTTGAATTTTCCCAAACAATATTTCTGTACTCACTCTAGTGCTATCAGTTGTGAACTACAATGCAGTAGGCTATACCTTAGGTAGAGTGATCTCAAACTCAACGCTGGAGGCCAGTGTATATTCTGATTTGCAGTCCAGTCTTTGCTATTTATTAGACAACTGTTTCCATCATTTTTTAAATTTGTTATGTAATTTGCCCATTATGTATCTGAAGTAAAATCAGTCGTTTATGTTATACAAGTAATAACTGCTGAGTACAGTCATTAGCACAGAGTTGCATGCATGCTTGAGTGAGTGAGTAAACTCGTTAGGACGAAAATAATTGGCGAGAATGTAAACTTGTACGCGCACTGTTTTAAATCACTGTACTGAAGGCATTTTCTAAGAGCGTTAGCAAAAACCGTCAGGGTGCGTTAGGTTTCAGAGCGCGGTCAGCAGGGTGAGGAGTTCATCTGCAGTAATGGGAAAATATGGAGTTCACCTGTGTGGGGTGGAAACAGCTGCTATGCTGTGGACCTCACAGGGAGGCAAAAAAGGCGGGAAAGAAAATGAGCCTGCCAATCAGGGATCCTCATCTGCTCTCTGAAATTGCAGGAGAGCGATCACTTTCGCCCGTAGATCAGATAATTCTTCAGGGCCCCTCTTCTGTAATGGGGCTGATTGGTATCAAGCCGTCTGAGGAAATTTTTCTTCAACGCGGGGGAAATAACGATTCTCTGGAAGCCGTTCTTGGCCGGCAAACGGCACAGGGTTATCAAAGGGCCTACCCCGCTGCGAATTCTCTGGCGCTGCCAAAAACAACAGCCAAAATACATCTGCATCAGGGCCTGCCACCAAAGTCGAAAAAGGAAAGAGGCTATTTAGTATAAGAGCCGTGTCGAAAAACAAGTGAGGCCGAGAGAGCGCACAGATCCATCTCAAAACGGGAGTGACTCTGCATTTTCCTGAAGCGCTGGACCTTGACAGGCAAATTAAAACTTCAGACGATCCCCATGGTCTTTCTGTCACGGGATGAAAAATCTGAGGAACGTACACACAAACCAAGGAGGACTCAAGGGCCTCCAGTATGGCCTGTGAAGCTGTAGGGAGGGACTAAGGTGCTCACGGATGGGTGGCAGTAAGGGACAAATGGGCCATACGCCACAAGCCAAACTCCCACATTTTACAAGCTAATGAGAGATTTTATGGAATATTTTTCGCTTGTGACCTTTGGTCAGTCACCCTTTTCAGTGAAAGGCGTATGTTTATGGAACGCTCTACTGGCCAAAATAAAAACTCAAACAGAGCACACGCTTTGTAATAAAAATGTGAAACTTTTCTGGCTAATATAGAATCAGATTTGCAATCATTAATTACGTGGACCTTTTATGTGGAACGACAAAGACCCCACTTAACATACATATATACATACATGCACATACACATTTTATTGGATATTTATTACTATTTATTATTGATCTTGATTTATTTTTTTTTTCTCATGTAAAACAAAATTTATTTATGAGAAAGAAAGGAACAAGGCAGCAACAACAAAACAGTCAACAACTGACACCTATATGCACATTGTCAGCTAATTCACAAACGGTATCCTTTCCTGCAAAGGGAAAATGAGCTCTCATAGATGCTGCAGCTTTTCAGATCCAATCAGAAGGACACATGACAGCTTCCGCACAGGGCCGTAAACATGTTACTACCGCTAAAAGCTTGTAAAATTGTCCTCCTGCCTTCGGCCGCGGACAGGTGTTAGGGACAGATGCTGCAGATTCACAGGCGTTTGGCCCGCCCCTGGTCATTCCTCCATAACTCCAAAAAATGGGCTGACCTTCCCTGCCAAAACGCTCACAGAGGAGGATGACCTTCTCAATGTCGTCAACCTTTCCTTTTCAGAAAAAAAAAAAAAAAAAAAAAAAAAGACTAATGGCCTGTCACTAGATTAATTGCCGGCCGGATTAAAGTATTCCCGACTTGGCTGAATTTGAAGGGAGTCCACTGCAGTATATACACACGGGAAATGCAAATGGGAAAAAAAAAATCCCACTGAAAACTCTAAGCCTCTTTAGGGACAGGCGATACGGGAGAAGGCGGCGAGTTTGCAATATGCAATGTTCCTCCCGAGCCATGTCAAGGAGGGATTAGAAGTGGCAAGAGGGAACGATTTCCAGGATTTACAACGCGAGCGCTGGTGCAAAAGTTCAGGTGTGCGTAAAAGGGCCGGCGCACGCCTTCTGTGGAATGACACTCATTCATTTAATGCCCTCCCAGTACGGTACGGGCTGGGCCTGCTGACTCTGCGCTACTGTGATGCAGGCGCGCACGGTGGACGGGAGTTGTGATTAAAGAGCTTTCAGCGCCCGCTAATTCATCACCACCTCAAACATGCATTCAGATATCTTTACATCGGCACCTCTGAATGCATCATATCAGGGTTTGGTTTACATCCGTACCATCGTATTTCGCATGTTTAGGCCTGAAATTATATGACGATGTAACAGTTGTAATAGTTTACAGTAGAGCTAACACACACATACAGATTCTCAATCTGCATCATCCAACTGCTAGTTCTTCATGTCATAAATGAAGCATAGCTCACAAGAAAAACCATGACCATTTATACTAAGTGGACCACATTAAATTATGGCCTAAATAGTCCTGGTAAAAACCATGCAATTTAAATAGCAAAATTATTATTTATGTTAGTTCTACAGTCCAAAAATGAAGTTGAACAAAATGTCAAGATAAAATTTATTTTACTTAATATACACCTAGTTATTTGGTCTATTTTTTTTAAATTTTATTTTAACTCACATAATTATACACTTGAATGATTTCAGACTGACTGCAGCACATTTACAATGGATTTATAGCCGTTTTAAAAATTAGCAATCCGAACGGTACCTCAAGGGTACAAACACAGTTCGGTTAATTAGTCTGTCCTCTAAAAGTATAGACATGTCACCGCCCACATCCCATGAGTCACAAAAACTGGATCCGGGCTGTCACGACACAGAGGCGAAAGGCAAAGGGCGCATTTAGTATAGCCCATAATGAGAGCAGCTGCTCCAAACTAAAATTCAGAGGTAAGCAGCTATTGACATAGCAATCTAGGGAACTTAAACTCTGCATCCTGTGACTCTATTGTACCCCAATGACCCTGGAAGAGGAGCCAAAATAAATGGCTTTCTGTTGTGATGAAAAGGCTAGAGACGATGCAGAAAAAAAAAACCAGTAGTGGTGACTCAGCTATATGACCATGTGTTTAAGTGTACATGCTAGAATGTGCTGAGTCACCATTGCCTGAATGGCTGGACACTGTGTACCATGTTCAGAACATCACATACATAGACTGAGTGGTTTGTCATTTGTTTTAGGTTTTAGATAAGGATATGGCAAATAAAGATAAATATATTGTTTTAATGATGAGGTGTCACTGCAACATGTTATTGGTTTTCTTCATAAACCTTTTTAAACTTTTGTAAACTAAATAATAAAAAAATATGATATTTAAGAGTGCACTTAATCAAGTATTGAGAAATAATGACAAAGCTCACATGTCGATCCAGACCGCCAATCCTTCAGAAAAACACACGTGGTGTCACTATTTCTGTCTACACCAGGATTTTGCATCATACCAACGTGGACTACAGAACAGAATTTTAGCATACTTTAGAAAGTTAATGTCAAAACCTTTATTAGCATTTAAGGGAGAAGGTGGCATTTAAACTTTTGAAAAAATGCCAGAGAGTTGTTTTTAAAGAGCTTCAGTGTCTTTTGTATCTCTGCAAAGGGATGAGGTTGAAAACCCTCAAAGGTGTTATTTGTCTCTGTAAAAGAAGAGAGGTTTAGAAATTGGGTAAAAAGGAAAGGCAACAAAAGTCAACTTTAATGCACCACGAAACATGGGGTGAGGCTAGCTCACAGCCTTTTTATATTGTCACCTATGAACCCCCCAAAAAATTTCTACTACCTCTACAAATACCGAATGAGAAAGAGCTAAAAATCATTCTATTCAATTGGATCAAAAGGAAACAATAAACCTAATAAGTCAGAACTATATTATGGAGATATTAGCTTTCCCTGTCTATCAGCTGTCCTGTGTGTGTGTGTTCAGACAAAGTTGGGCGGCTACACTGACTCTACCGTGAAGCTAAATGTTTTGACTGTCACATTCCACCGTCTGTCTTGCGCGGGACCCACAGTGCTTTCTCGTTGATGTGGGAAGGGAACAGCTGAGCTGACGTAGCCATTTTGAGGTTTTCATAAGCGCTGGCGTAAACAGACAGAGGGCAGGAGAAATAAACAGCGCCGTTGCTTTCACACGGCTCCTCTTCCTAAGCTGGCCCCGGAGCGCTTGATTAAAAAAAAAAAAAAAAAACTCCCATCATTCCCTTAATTACCCAGTATGCACTAAAGTTTATTCTCGAGCTTCCCCACAAGACGGTCTCTTTAATTGAAAGTGTCTCTCTTTGACTGTGTGGGGTTACTGTACCAGATGGGGTAGGGGGTGGGGGAAGGGGGGTGGGGATGTTTGAGGCGCCGCGATTTCAATGTCGTTTGTCGCTGCGGAGGTCTCTAATTAACCGTCACCCGTCTGCTTCTTCCACCTCCCTCACAAATCTAATGAGACCTTCTTTCACCCCCTCCTTCTCTCCACAAGCTTTCCCTTCCATCCACAGACTGACAGGGTTCAAAGGTCATTCTGTGAAGTTTTTGCAGGGTATCCCTCAGTTATATTTCAGAACACACAGCCCTTAGAAAAACAAACAGTAGAATCACCCCAGAGGGGGAATTTGCAGAAGCCAACACCGGATGGCCAGATTTTAACTTCCTGACCGACAGATACACAAACACTGAGACGGATTCTTGGCTCAGTTCATTGATAGGAAAGGGTCCGTGGGGAACGCCAGACAAACAATGCTGACAATGAAATCGTTTAAAGAAAGATTTTTTTTTGTGAATGAAAAAATTGGAGAGAACAACGGAATCAAGGTGAGAGTTATTTACATTTCATTACAGAGGATGAATCGACAACTATCCCTCGAAGGGAAAAAATTAAATCTTTGTTTTTTTTTTTTTTTTTATACAGGTCATGTGTTACAAAAGTCATATTCATTACTACAGTGGGATGTCTGTGGACTCCAGCCTGTCACCCTGATGTTCTTTTTTGAAAACTCACGGCTCTTTCGATTGCAAGAGCAGGCCCTCGCATATATCATCCATTTTCCGTGCTGGATGGTATTTTCCAGCTAAATGGCGGGCCTCCTTTGAAGTTGCCGTGTTTAAACTGCACCTCGAGCTGAGCGCGCACTTATCAGGTCAGGCAGACCTAACTGGGGGGGAGGGAGGGATAGGGGAGGGTTCTGCTGGATTCAAACATGTGTGAGGACGTACCGGGGCTACTGAAAACAAACTTCCCTGCGCCGACGTTCTTTAAGAGCGTTTCACGGCTGCAGTGGAGCTGTCATCAGGATTACCCCCCACGCCTCCTCCCGCCCCCGCACAAAAAAAAAAAAAAAAAAGAAACTCAAATCCTTCCCTGGAGTACCGCTGCAGTTACGTTATCGGAAGAGGCTCAGAGTGCTGCTGTAGCAATCACACCCGAGCAGAAGATGTGCCGCTCACAATTCATTAGCCATAGCACTGCGCACTGTGGAGTCTCCCATGGCTACACAGACTTTACAGATAGCATGCTAGCGCTTTCTGTGAGACCTGGAATAGGTCAAGTATTTACTCAATAAACTCAGTGAAAAATAATATTAATGTACAGTGTCTCACAACAAAGCAAATGCTCTTGTTTCAAGGTTTCCCAAACATTACAAAATATGCATGAGAAATTGTACGACTGGGAATTTTTTTCCTTCAGATATTCATACATATATTAAACTAAACCATCAGATGATTCACTTCAAAACAAACTGTGAAGTGGACATATACTCGTAATTGGTTTTTCTTGGTCACATTTTATGTTGTTTCAAGGACCATGTATGGAAACGTTGACTGGGAAATTTAACAAGCATTTGGAAGTTTTCTCAGGAGAAGCTTCATAGATATGGACCGTGGTTTTTGGACGAGCAGAATGTGAAGGCCTATTGCTTAAAACGGGCATGTTTCAGAGAACTTCGGTGCGCTAGAGTAAAGAGACAAAGTTTACTCAGTATATTATGAAGTAGTACAAACCACGAAAGAGGTAGGTGTTTGGTTGCCTGCTCTCATGGTATGTGACCTACAGTGCTATTTCATGTTATCTATGATCTATTTCACTCAGGTATTCTGTCAGCGCTTCTGCCGTTGGGCTATGTGTGGCCATTCTGTTGATGAAAACGCCTGCAGAATATGATCAGTGTTTTTAAGCAAGCACCAAGGTCATGCCCACCAGCATCTTTCAACACTAAAAAAAAAAAAAACAGAGCCCACTTCTGTTTGCTTTGAGAGGGAAAACACTAACTGTCGTTTAGCTTGGTTCATTGAAATGCTTGCTACATTGAGCATAATCACTTTAAGTTAAGGAAATGCCTTCACACATACATACAGGAACTGCAATTCCCTTGTGAGGAAAATCCACCATGCACTTTATCTTTAACTTAGAAGTGTGGACGCGTATTTATAAAAATTCAAAAGTCAATAATTGCATTCATAATCCAAAAGGTACATTAAACAAATCGTTTTCCATTTCTCTCGCTCTAACTGGAGGTGGTCTATGCACACTGAATACCAAGCATAAGTTCACAATGTGCTTTACATTGCAAGTACTCTCTTCATAAAAAGGAGAAAAAAAAATAAAAACCTAACTAGAACAGCTTACCAAGGTTAAAACGTGAAACTCAATGACACAGAAAATAAAACAGCCTTTTCATGCGACACATATAGATTTGGATTACTCCCACAGACTTTATTAAGCAGCGCTGCTATAGAGGTCTTGTAGCTGTTGAAGTGTAAAGAATTCCCAACACTAGGTCAATGTTCCCCCGCACCTTCTGATGGCAATAAAACGCCCCACTATCACCTGCAGTATAGCCAGGATCCCAGCCCATTCCCGACATATGAAGCTGGCCATCGGCATGAACTTACTCATGACTGAGAAGTGCTTAACTTTAAAAAGAGCGGAAAAAAAAGCTACGTAAATGCGGTAAATTGTGAATCGGAAAGCATTAGGGCGCAATTTAACGTGGGCGATACTCGCCTCCTGGCGCTCATTCTGATGATGCATTCGCTCGACGGGCATGTGGAACGGAAGCACGAACCGCCGTACGCCTGCGCTTAAAATGAGTCCCGCTGACTGTTTAGGATTTCCCGGAGCCGTCACCTGAACGTGTCACATGACGCCCCCACACCCCACCATCGACATTGCATGTGCTTGCCACTTCACATAACGCGCGTATAATCCTGAATAGGTCGACTGTAACATCTCAACCTCATATGCTGGTGTACTATACAGTACCGTGAAACCAGCTGAGAACGTGCGGCTCGGATTACCGAAAGGAACGGGAGAAACCTACAGCAGAATCAACATTATTTCCTCAATGATTGGCACTGTATTTATACACACTACTCTACATTGAATGGCTTTTAGAAATATTTCTGGAGTTCGTCACGGCATAGGCATGACTTTTTCTCGTAAACGCATGCTGGAGGTTGGACTCGTGAACCGGCTCCGGCTTAGCAGAGATTCCCCCCAGGGTGTCACGCTGGGAGCCGCGTTGTTTAGCGATGCCGTGGCGAGGATTTTGGCAGCGAGCGTCAGGCATTAATCCCCACTGGCCTCTTCCGCTAATTTCCCAGTAATTGCGATGTTTACAGCGTGGATAAAGGCAGCCCCTCCCGTATTATGGCCTGAACTCATTTTACACGGCATTCAGGCCAAATATGAAAGTGGGCCAAATGGCAATATCCTGTACTGGTCATTGTACAGAATGCTGTATTGTGTAATTATGAATGAAAACAATTATACCACTTGAGTATACAGCCATTTACAAGGCTTTCAATCTCAACAGATTGCAACTTTGATAGTGCTGTCAAGAAAATCTAGGAAAAAGTAGGATAAGAAATGTGACAAAAAGTTATTGCAATTACTACCATCTCCACAAGCACAAATAACATAGAAGATTAACAAAACAAACTTTTTTCAAACTCTTTTCATAGATTTACAGTTTAAGGTACTTTACAGAGATGAAGGAGTGTGTGTAAATGAGGGAAAACTTAAGCTAGTACGTTTTAACATTCTCCCACCATGCTGTCAGTTAACGATTTCCATTACATCACAATAGTGATGCTGGTCCTGTGACCAAAAAAAAAAAAAAAAAAAAGCACACACTTTGCACTTTCAACTACCGAGCCCCTCCCCCAGGCCCCTCCAGACTCATCGTACCGTCCTCATTTTGAAACAGCGCGCACACAGCGTGCACGGTTTGCGGAGCGGCGGCATTCGAGACAGAGTGACAGCAAAGACGTCCCTCAGAAATGTTCTCACTGCTACATGTTTTGTGAAAGACAGCAATAGGAGCAAGGAAGCAACACAACTATGGTTGTACAAGCGTTTTCTCTTTAAAAGGATAATATGCCCAACCCGAGAGATGCTGAGGTGACTCACATCCCTCTGAATCAATACAGAACAAGAACGTAGGCTATACTATCCTGCTGTGAGGTGCTTTCAGTTAACGTTAAACACATGGCATGATATGCCTCAACTAGGTACAGATACCTAGGCTCTTTATTTAAGTCTCAATTTGCTTGCAAATTGTCACTAAAATAATAACTTAAAAAATCCCACAGATTCCCACAGATTAGGTCTGTGCCCTAATCTAAGCCCTGGATGTCTTAAGATACTAAAGTTGAATCCAGATGTGCACTTCGGTGCATTTCCAGTGTGTATCGTAATAGAAACTTGAGTAATGCATGTAGGAAAACGTACATGTATGTTTAGGAAAAAGTCACTGATTTCTTTTTTACATGTGATACACAAAAATAAATTAGCATAATTAAATATAAATGATGCACTATTGATTATTCATAAATCTGCAAATTCACCAGCTACTGTATGTCAGTTCTTGACTTGCTGCAAATTTCACATACTTATGTGAAGAAAAAGCCTCAGGTGAAAGATAGTGAAGATTAAAATTTAAAGTGTGGAAAAATAATTATGAGTTTGATCTCAAATGTGTATCGCAAGTCGGAGAAGAACATCACTGTTGGGGTTTTGAGGACTGAAGCACTTTGGGACTTAGGCCAAAAGGCTTCAGCTCATGCAGCCATCTGTATGATAATAAAAACAGAAAAATGTCAAGAATGTAAATTATCCTTGGCAGCGTCAGCTATGCAAATAAATTATGCAATTTGCACCCCCTCCCCACTACAAAAAAAAATTAAATTAATAAATAGAAAAAAAAAAATCCCTCAATCCAAGATTAACTTTAATATCTTCAATTTCTCAGGCTCAAAGAGAAGGCCGGGAGCTAATAAAGAAGGTATTACCAACAGATATGATGACATTTGAATGGCATTTTTTTCCCTTGCCCGTTGTCTCCTTAAGTAAACTCTACATAGAGGGAAGCAGCGTCGCAGACACTGTAGGTGGTCTCGATTTAGCACCTGCACCGCGTAGGCACAAATGAGTCACTCACAGCGCTGACAGTGCATTTTCTACAGGGTACGGCAAGAAGACAAAAGCTATGCATATTATTTGTTTTAAGAATGAGACAAACACTGCCACATGTAATAACTGAAGTGGCATGAGAGCCAAGGAAAACAGCTTTCTGACTTCATCATCGTACAAAACAATGGGAAGCCGGCAGGTTCACCCGATTCAACGGTATTAAATTGTCTATTCGAAATGCCAGCACGCTTCCACAAATTCTATGCATTTGCTGCGCCTTAAAACTTTATCGGTATCTTTAAAAAGAGCATCCGCACAGACCGTCGTCAGCAGAGGCATTCCTGAAAGGAAAAATAAGATAAAAAAGGAGGCTATTTTCAAACTTGGCCAGTCATTCTACAGGTGCAATATAAGCTGAAAGCAGTCATCAAGTCCCTGAGAGGATTTGAGCTGCCTCGGTATTTTAGTATTATAATCCCAGACCTCGAGAAAAGACGGTTTATGACTCTGCCGAGCTGAGGCGCTTCTGGAGGTATGCTCTCTGCTGTTATTTCAGGAATAGAAATAGTTTGGGAATACCGAAACTACATTATCAAATCTGACTGTGCGAGATGGAAATTCATATTATTATTTTTTTAAGCTGGGGCCAGTTCTCCATCACCTGAAACTCACTTGGGAGACCCGACAAAAATACCACAATTCTACAATAAGGAAACTGTCAAGTGGCAAGGCAGGACCTGCAGGTTAAAAGAGAAATTTGATTCAGTTCGTGCACTGTCAAAAATACCGAATGCAATCAAGGTCAACTCTACGCCATTCATTATATTCACAGAAATAATATTTCTGGGAGCGAGTATTTTTAATACGTATATAGAAGTATAACAGCTTATAAGTATTATACAAGTGAACAACCACAAAAATGATCTTGACACAGAATTTATTGGAACGGCCGCACAGTTATCAACGAACAGCATAGCTTTTGGGCATTTGAGACGCCTGTAATTTATTACCTTGAGACTATACGCAGTAGCAAGCAGTAAGCACACGGAGCAATGTACTCCTTTTAATTCTTAAAAATGGCTGAGAAATGGTTGTGAGGAAACAAGCATGAGGTCTTGTCGAAATCACGTTGAAGTGGTTTTCTTACAACAAACATCTATTATTTCATTACATGATATAATGCAAGTGTAGATATAGACTACATACATTATTTTGCCCTCTTACGAGTCCTTATGTCCTAATGCATGAAAGGTGTAGGTCAAGGAATTGAAGCCCTATAAATTTCATTAAATGCTTGGACATTCTTCTCTATATTAAAGATTATTCTCCATATTTAAGCCTACATCTACAATACACGCCACCCAAATCTGAACGCTTAAGTCTGTTCTTATTGAACTGCTTATGACTTTTAAGCGAGCCTGATGCAGTACCATAGGGTCACTGTGTTGCAGATTGCTTAAAATAATAAGCCATTTTTTAAAAAAACGTCACTTCTGCAGTGGTCTACACCAATGGAACTGCCAGAAAGAGACCTCCTGGGTGATAATGACGATACAGGTAGCATAAACAATGTGTATAACAGCTTCTCATTAAAAATTGATAACTATAACTTTTGTGTATAAAATTATTTGTTCAACATACTACATGAATGTGAATGAGATATGTTATGGTCCCAAACACCTGAACACTTCCCCAAAGTCTTGAGGTGCCAGTCAGACAAAACAGCTGGATAATGGCTGAATTTATTAGTAATTATTAGCATTTTTCCACTCGTCATCTCATTTACACATGAAATTTGCAATTAAAACTAACCTTCTTGGATACCTGCAGATATTTGTCAAAATCAACTAATGTTAAATATGCAGCAAACAAACAAACAAACAAACAAACAAACACCAAGAAGTACAAAACTGAAATAATATATAAAATGGAGGAGTGATAAATACAAAACATATTTTATCTATATATATTTTCTATATAAAACCTGCAAAAAAAGCACAAGGCATTCAGTCTTAAAATCTGCGAGAGCTGCCCATAAATCATGCAAGTCCGAGAAGTATCAGATCCTGTCTGACACTGCCATGTGGTTCACAAAAGACGTGACTCTCTCACTTTTGCCTCACCTGATGCTGCCAACGTGTTACAATGTGGAAGCCTACCTTCAACCTTGTGTAATTGATTGTCTAAAAATTTCTCATCCACGTAGCGGACTATCTCTCCTCTTTCGCCTCAGATTATCTTGGTGTACACAATGTCATCCGTTATAATTTCCCAGAAAGCTCCTCTAATAAGATTCTGGACGTATCCCTCCGACATCCTTTGTTACCTGCTAAGATACACATCTATGAAGGCAGCAGAAGGTGGACCTTTTGTTGCTGACTAAAAGGGTCACATAATCCTTCCAGTCAGTCCATTCAAGGTTTGACAAGCGGTTCAGTTCGAAGCCGTAACCAGATTTGACCATGCGTGTAGCGGGAGTCGCTCCAACATCCATTACTTTGAGTGCTGCTGGCTGGTCTGACGGTCTCTCCTTATACACCACGGCCCCTAGAGAAAATAAAGGGCCACTTTTGGCTCCTGAAAATCATATGAGCAGTCCGCGGCGGTTTCTATCTGTGCTTGTGGTTAGTTTTTTTTTAGCCTTTCTGTGTAGTGATGAATGCCCTGCTAGCACCGAAGTATTCCGCCCATATTTCATCAAATTTGATTGAGTTTGAGAGTCTGCCAGCGGTGGAGAGGGAGGCACAGGTAAATTTGAGGGTGCGTCCTGGCAACCTAAGGCCTCTCGATCAATCATCGCACCCCCCAGCCACCCACCCAAAATCTCTCCGTTTGCGCAGCTACATCAAGTCGTCAGACAGGTCATCTCCACCCCTAATCCCACTATCCGGACCAGAACCATAACTTCTCGTCATCCTCTCTCCTCGGATGCTGCAAACAGATAACACATGGCCGCAGCTCAGGGGACCGTTAATGGAGGTCTGACAAGGTTACATTCACCCTGCGGAGTTTTTTATATGGTCTCTTCAAATTTGGAGAACGTGATTTTGCGTTGGAATTGCGACCAAGAGTGTCTACACACGTACCATGAGTGGAATATTTATGAAGTCAAATTTTCGCTTTAGTTAAAAATCGGGATGAAAAATTGTAAACACAAAACACTCGTACATACGCACGCTCATACACACACACACCCACCCACACACCTCATGTAAGGCAGTCAGTATCACAAAAAATGTGCCAATTATTGGAAGAAAGACCGTTGTTCTTCTCTCATTTCACCTTGTCTAAATAAAGGCAATATCGTTTTCTCGGTAATATCACCTTGAACCACACTGAACACACTGGAATCCATTCCACTGAGTGACAGAAAAGTAAATTGTAAAAGCAGCATTGGCCACACTGAATTCTCTGTCATCAACATCAAAATTACTAGCCAAAAAAACCAGGCGAGGTGCTTCTTTATCCTTTGTAGTCGTTCTACAAGCTTCCTCCCAATACCTCATCAACCTGGCCAGTTTTCCATACGTTAACTTTAAGTCTGAGGTCTACCTAGCTTTTAGCAGCCTGTGGAGGTCAATAAACTGTGTTCAGTCATATGTGAAGTGACACAGTGGAAACATTACGAAACAAAGCCCCGTGTGACACATCTGAGAGAAACCTGGGCACGTGATCTGATTGGCTGATGTCCCTTTCTTTGGGACATGCTTATGGACACTCAATACTAATTACTACACTTATCAGCTTATCATATTTCCACAAAAAAAACCTGAAAGTGTACAACGGTGGGCTCTGTATTGAACTCAGCACAATGGGTTCTATACCTTATTACAATGTGTTATGCTAGCTTCCATCCTGTGCATCTGTAATTTTAGTGTGTTGCACCAAGGTCCCCTAAATAGCACATGAGATTGCATCCACCTGGGATTTTAGGTCCTCAGGTGTGGTGTGGTCTGGCACAAAGGTGGTGCATTGCTATCTTGCATGCAATTGATAGCGACTGCACTTAGGCCAAGGACAACCACATCTTATATCTTCTTGCAGGTGTTTCTGCCATTTCTGGGGTGCAATGTGTTATAGTGATGCATGCCTACATAGGCGGGTAGTCAACCTGCATACACTCTACTTGTTACACACATGGGACTGCATACAAACATGAATAAAAATAAAATTATTACAATGTACAAGATTACTGTTGTCTATTGAAGATATGTGAAACATACATGTCATAATGTCACAAGTCATAATACTGATCAGAACAAGAGAAACGGGAGCCTTTTTATTTATATTAGCATTTACTCTGGGCTAATCCTGTCATTGCTGTCAAACTCTTGATGGTTACATTTCACCACCAAGAGACAGCAGCAAGGGAAAAAGAAGAGACTCAATGGTAAAACATGAGGCAAAATATGACAGAAATTGGTTCATTTTTTGAGTAGTCATGGCAATACAAATCAGTGTTCAAACTGGGGGTATAAAAATATATTTGAGAGGTTGCATTTTCATAGCAAAAACGTTCTTAAGATCAAATATCCAAACTATTTCTAAACAACATTTTTCCCACATTATTTCAAGATGATGTAAGCTACATTTACCTTGCATTACATTTGCAAAAGACAAATGTCTGCATGTATCTCTAGCCTGGTAAGCAAACCAGATAGTTTATTCGGTTGAGAAATCAATCCAAACTATTGTCCGGTTTAGGGCATCTATTTGGAAATATTACATCACAAGATGATAGTCTTGCTTCCTTCTGTTTCTATAATTTCACTTGCACCTGTCCTCAGCTGTGAATCTCCTGTTTCTTTCAGATAAGGCATACTGCCACTAAAATTGCAATAAGCCATGGCACACGATTTATCAGTTCTTAATGGAGATGAAAGATGACACTCTGATTGGCTTATTTCCTGTTATGCCCAAACCATGCCCATGTTCAATTAGGTTCACAAGTCCATCCTTTTAAAAACGTTGAGCCTGAGTTTCGTGCGCAAGACATCAGCCATTAGACTTACGAAGTGGCATTGCCACATCCATGATTATGCTTAAGACTATTAGATAAGGCATAGCATGTTAAAATAGAGCCCTGTGCTTAAAACTGGTCAGAATCAGGTTCAATTCCCCGGGTTGTGCAAACCAGACAGGGTTAACAAAATTGCTCGAAAGCAAGACATTTCACCTCAGTTTCCTCTGATAAAAAGCCAGCGAGCAAAGTGAGCATTATGCGCACACGAACGCTACTCAAATTTCCCCTCAGCAGCTGGCAAACAAACAGCCAATGACAAGACTACAAACTCTGAATTTGTGATTTAATTAGAGGCAGTTGGCAACGCTGTACTCACCTGTAAATGGGATCCTGCATCACCATCATTTTGCTCTCGTCCCATGTCCATTCTTTTTTCTGCAAAGCCAAAGAAATGTCAAAATTTGGGTAAATCAGCAAATGGCCACCCTCATTTTGCTGTAAATCAACATTTTTATGATTAAGTGTTTGGGTCATCAACTTCAAATGATGTCGTGTTTGCTGAAGCAAACTTTAAAATTTCTTTTGCTGAAACTTGCAACAAAGTGCAAGTATATATGTAAAACATAATGACTGTGATTTATTTTGCTCATCAAAATTAACACACATCATTTAAAACTGGCCTGAGCAATATGAAACAAATCTACATCACAAAAGTTTTCTTAATATTGATAAATATAATAATGTGTGTTAATATGGAACATTTACATTTTTTAACTGTTATGCATGGTAATCAAATCAGGATGCAAAATAATAAGGCATCAATGAACCTGAAATTTTGCCATTTTCAACAGGTAATCTTTCATAAATGTCTCAATTTATCCTGTAAAGAAGCTGGCACAAGTTTTGCTCATCAGGGTAATTTTGGCCAAAAAATGAAAATCATTACAGAAGAACATAACATTTTCATTGCTCCATAATCATAATGAAATCCAATATAATTTCAACATTAACATGATTTTATCACACGTGCCGAAGTAAAATAACCAAAGTTTTGAATCTGTGGAAAATCATTCGTATTTCCAGTTGACACGAGTAGAAGCATTGGTTGAGTTACGATGCTACACGATTTTTTAATAACATGGCATCGGCTGGTTTGAGAAGTGTCAGTAAATCATATGGCTGGACCTCCATATAACATTCGCATGCCTGAGATGAAGCCGTCTTCACCTGGGCGGGCTCTCTCGTCTCCTCGTGCTCTTTCTTGTTTTCCGTCCCTCCCACGGACTTGGCCCTCTGCATTTGATTTCGCCGCGTTCTGTTCGAATGGGTCAGTAGATATCGATTCCCAGCCTGAATTAAATACCAACGTAAATTATAAACTGGTGAAGATGACATATTGCCCTCGCTGAACTCCCCTCCAGCCACTGTCACTGTTTAAATGTCAACAGGAGTACACCTACGGTGTAATATTCGTTCCGACTCCTTTTGGACACACTTGCAAACATTAACGCTTTTGAAATGTAAATGAGGACCCATTTGCTTTCCTGACATTTCAACAAACAAAGCAAATAAAACCTTTTCACCGTAAAAAAAAAAAAAAAAAAAAAAAAAAATGCTTTGATTCACCTCACCGCGATATAGTTAGTTTTCCCCTCGCGAGAAGACAGACAGAAAAATGTCTTTCATGGACATGAAAAAAAGGCGAATTCCTCTCCCATTATGCGAGATCAACCTCTGCGGAATTACTTGTGTAACTGGCGAGCGGGCTCAATCTGCGTGACGTCCTACTCACGCGCTTAATGAAACGCAAGGCCCTGAGGATCAAAGACGGCATTCAAATCAATTCAGCCGACCCTGGAATTAAATCTGAATAAAAATAACTGAGCCATCGCTAAACAACTTTGCATTTCCCATAGTCTTTAAATATTACAATACCCCGTGCCTCGTGCGAGGTTTGCGATGGCGATTGCTCAGTGTTTCGTGCGGCAGTTAATTAGGACCACCTTTCATTGGAAAAGCCCATGTGCGGTGCTTATCTTACCACTTTGATGAGGCAAAAAACGGGAACAAAATCCATTAGTGCCACATGCCAGACTGCAGACAATAAAGGGACGGGGCAAAAGCCCACACGCCAGCATGACAAAAGGAGCGAAGACGACTTCAGTGCCCGACTCACAGACCTTCGTGCAGTTTCGCCTCTTGTTTAATTACTGCAATTTTCATTTGGCTTCTGAGGGACAGTTTGAGTGGACCAGGCTATTTTAATATATACAATGAGTGTTATTCAGGGTTCAGTCCATTTTCTTATATCAAGAGTGTAGCCATTTTAAACAATATAGAAAGCCAATCGCTATTAGCTTAGCAGTTCCCTTCTAAACAATTCACTTGACATAAAAATGTCGTTTTTGTGATTTTGTAAGGTCCCAATTGCTTTTTATCCATCTAAATACCAAAAATGGTTTTGGGAACAAATATAAATGTAAAGCAACTATACAGTAAATATATCATTTGGCTTTTTGTTCCAACTGAAGAATCTACTTCCAACAATTACTGAAGCTATTAATCGAACAGCAGCCTATAAAAAGGCATACAGCTGACTGACTGACTGGCTGGCTGGCTGGCTGATTGACTGACTGAGGTCTTAACCAGTTGGCTAACTCGGATAACTCTCTGGATTTGCACTTGAGTAAATCCCCAGACTTGGGAGACCGGGTTTAACCGATGCCTTAATGTAAAATAATGATGGAAGTGGGCTATTTGAGGTATAATAAGGCATAAAGGTGGAGAATGCTAATGAAATCTTAATGTACGCAAGCCTCTTTTCATTGAAACGGCTGCCTCTCACGGCTGGCAAGCAGAGTTTATCATCCGCCGATCTCTGCCGGTTTCCTTGGGGGACCACCACGCTTTAATAAGCTTGGCGCTGCTAGCCTCTCTCTCTTTGATGGACACAGGGAAGATATGGTCAAACTGTGATGGCCGCAGATTCAGTCGTGCTCGCTGCAGCGCTTCGGGGACCCTGGGATAGCTCCGTGTTACCTCACCCGCCATTGCACAACGACTCAAAAACAAACGGCACCAAAATTGCTCCCGCTCACCTTTTTTTTCTTCCGCAAAACCACCCTGACCCCGTCCACCGACACCACGATGTTCACTTTCTTCTTCTTGATGTTCTTCACTTTGAATTCATACTGTGGAAAAAAAACAGAATCAACTGATTAGTGAAGGAGAGCATCGAGGTTTTTACATAATATAGGCATACAGCACAGAAAATCCAAATGGTCAAACAAACATTTATATTTGTGTGGTTCTTACGGCATAAATCGAGCGCCCATTCGACAGAACCACAACACAACGTTTTCTCTTTGTGTGAAGAACCTGACACAGTGTTATTTATAGAAATAAGCAAAGCCAGTCGATGGTGAAAAGTATTAGAGGGAAAGATGTACTTAAATGAATGAGTCAACGGCAAGGGCAAACTGCATTGCAGTTGTAATGAATGGAGGAGCAAGTACAAACACTCCTGACGCCTCCCGTCAGCGCTCCTTACTTTGGCCAGCTCACAGCGCTGAGGCTGGAGAGAGTGAAGTGGGCCTGACTGTAAGGGAAGGAGCATATCAGTGGAGCCCCTGTTTTTTGGAGCAAAGCCCAGCGGCAGGCATATAGAGGGGAGAGAAGTGCGTATAAACAGAAGTACGCCGAGGGGGTGAACGGCGTGTGTGCGAACAAGAAACGCCTCCGAACAACAAAGTGACCTCGTCCCCGGCCCGGCGGCCAAGAGACGTAAAGGGGATCTGCTGGCCCTGGTCCCCTTTCATCTGTTTGTTCAATCGATATCGGTCCCGTGGGTTGCGGGATCAATCACGGCCAAATACAGCAAAGTTTCCGAAGCTGTACACTTTAAATATGTCACAAGTGAATGAGTGAAAAGAAACCACCATCATCTAACAAATATTTCAAAAACAAGAAACATAAATCAAATCTGGCACACTGGAGATATGAAATATCAGACATGAGGAAGTTTTTTTAGTGATTGGGCACCCACTTGTAAATAAAGATCTGAAAATTAATTAAGAAAAGTTTTTTTAATATAGGATTATAAATACACAACATGGAGAAACTGAAGGTTTAACGAGGATACGAAGCCTATTTTTCTATATTTTTATATTGCAGGATAGCAATTAGCTGGATGGAGGGTAATGCACAAGTAATATCAGCTATTGAAATTCAGATTTAGTTTCTAGATCTTTCTGCCCCTTCACTTTAATCTTGGGAACTGAAAATATATTTGATTCCACCGTCTACTGAAATGAAAATTCATTCAAAGTTTTGAAAACACATGCTCTCATGAGCAAGCTAAGTGTAGCGCATCAACAGTTTTCAGCATGGCAATTAAAAGTAAACTTCATCAGAGTTCCTCACTTTTTTAATTTGCACCATGTTAGAAGCCAAAAGTGAGTTTGTACTAACTTGACTAAGAACTTAGGCCACTAACAGTGAGGGTTCAGTTTGAATTATTCCGCATCAAATTTCTTGCATGTGTGGCTGCCTTACCCACAATGCACCATGCTACTATTGGGATGGAAAGGCTAACCTAAAGCACTGTGGTTTTTTTTGGTTTCAGGATCATCACATGCCTAATAAACATGTGTTGTCCATGGATATCAGACAGGCCTTTAGGCTACGGTTTCCATACTGCATACTGTACATTGAGAAACTCCCAGTTGTGGAACTGCATTGCACCAGCTGTGCAGAGCCCAGCCCGTCAATGACATGGAATCTTAAATAAGACATTGCTTCCATTCCTCCCTCTCTCTGTAACGTGTTACTGTTCTGAAAAGGTTCTAATTGGGATTTTAAGCCACCTGCACCCTGCGCTGGGGCAGCACAGATTGGGGTTCCCTGAGGCCGTCTGCGCCCCAAAGGTAATGGCGCGACTGTCTCCTCTCATATTAACGCTATTACACCAGACTAAGAAGCCTTCTGATGACCTTTGCGAGAATCTATCCTCTACCCACGACAACAGCCAGCACTACTCCCACTCTCTGGACAATAGGATTTGTAATGAAAGGAGATAGCGGATGGGACTCTTGCTGGGCTACTTTAATTAACTGTTGTCCCAAGAGTTTAATGAAGTGTCTTATCATACTGCCAGCACAAGGTGAGGATACAGCTTTTGAAGAGGGGGGTTGGGGGGGGGGGGTCACTTTTCCAGGTTATTTTGTAAACACCTCCACCAAACGTTTTTTTATTCTATGCCACATAGTAGTGTAGTGAAGTGAGTCACACTGTGACAAATGATTTCTGAGTGCAGACAAGCAGCGCGCCGTGCTAACAGGTACTGTGAAAGTCCGCGGCGCCAGAGAGGGAGAGAGAGAGAGGCGAAAATTAAAGAGCCGTTTGACGGTTTGACATTTTGACAGGCCGAACTCATGAAGGAATGTTAAAAAGACTATACAAAATTGAGTAATATGTGAATCATGCCTGTGAAAACGAAGATTCGCAAGAAATATGTGACAGGGCAAAGTTAATTTTATAGCAGTCAGGAATGTGGCCATTAAAGCATGGAAACCGTTATTCTCATCTAAACTTTGATGCTACATAATTTTGAAATAAACACAGTAACTCCTCAATGTAATTTGCACTATTTTGACTATGAGTCCATGAATTTGGACTCTTAAATTATAACCCAAAGAGTACAATGTACCCAGTTTCATTCAGACCTCCATTTTCACCCAAAAAAAAAAAAACAAAAACACAAAAAACACAGGAAATCAACCAGGACCTGTTGCCAGAAGACAAATAGCAGTTAAGAGTAGTTATTTTGGGCATACCATTCTTGAGTATAATAGGCGGTGAAAGGCACCGCAGGAAGCTAAAATTCAAAGGTATGTCCGTTTTCCTTCCCACTGTTACTCATTGGGATCATGTACATGGTGAAAGTGTACAAAAACACAAATGGGCAAACATCCTTTATAATATCTCACCCTTTTTATTTGTGATCAACTTTTTATTAATAAAACAGAACAAATGGCATGTGAGAAACATTAGCTGCAATGGATAACATAAGAGATCCAACTATATACATAGTCTCAGAGCCTTAGAGCCTTAGTAAGTTAAAACAGGACAAAGGGTTAACAAAAACACAATTATGCTGTACATGTAAACATAAGAAAGACAAGTCATCCGTGTCCAGTAAGTTATTGAAAAATACAATAACATTACCCAGAAGTCCCAACAGTTGCACATGCTTTGTTTATCACTTCTATGACCTTTCTATGCTGGCTATGTGTCTATAGTGATCAAGCCACTTGTGGGCTGTTTGGATACCAGGTGCGAAACATGAATGTATTATTGTTTTCTTAGCTGCAGTAAATCCCACAAAAATAAAATTTTTATTCTCACACACTTTAATAGCTGCAATGCTGATCCCTGGTACAAATACCTATGCCCCAGAGAGACAAGAAATCAGAACAGACTCTAAAGACTGGTGACTTTCACCGCCTTACCCCCAACCTTTCTCCAGTGAAGCAAAACCAGTTGGTGCCTCGAAAGTGTGGACCACTGACCACAGGCTGTAGTATATTATGAGAGTCTAACCCCTCCTGTCACCAGAGAATGTCTTGTCTCTCTAAGTGACTGCTAGTGGAAGGAATGAGAGAAAGCACGACACCGCTTGAGTCTCACACTCCTGAAGTGTTCCCATCTAATGATGGGTACTTTCAATACACCTGTTTATTGGATGTGACACTTGCGTCTACAGCAGTGAAAACGCACCAAGTCACGCCGTGCTCTGAAGAGCAGCATGTTAAAGGCAGGGTTTGAGGAATTAAGACCACAGTCTGTGAGGTGTGTTAGAAGACTCTGCAGCGCAAATCACTAACACGGCACTGTCATCTGCAGAAAGCGGAGAAGGACAAGCCAGCTCAGAGACACAAATATGGGCACGGCACTCTGAACTCTATTCCAGGTTTGAGAAACATTCAAACACACATGCACGCAGAAATTCACACAGAAAATGTCTGGACAAATTTTAAACTCCAAGGTAAACCTCACAGGCCAACAAAGTATTTAAAATAAAAGGCACTAGGAAAGTAATCAAATCTGTATCAGCGCAGCTCTACACCAACCAGCTACGAATCATGCCCGAAGGCCAGCTTTCAGAATGTCTGCTTGAGTGAAATCAAATCTCCCATGTCCAGTCACGATTACAGGCCTGGATCAAATTGATACAAGGCTCAGATAATTGAATCTTAACCAGTTTCATTAATGCCGCGTTACTGGCTGGCCCTGTTGGGGCGGTGGGTTAATCATTCACGTCTTGCCATGCAGAGACATGGGGGGGGGGGCGGGGTGGGGATGGGGTGGCACAGCTGGCCGAGAGAAGGGCGGGAGGCCACGTTATGGGATTTTTTAAGGTTGCTTCATCTGCAACGGGGGAGAAGAGCCATCCATCCCTCACAAAGAGCCATCCATCCCTCACACAGAATATTATTCATGTCCTGGTCCGAAAAACACTCGGTCCCCCTTGGGTTTGAGAGGTAATTACAGAAGGAACAGTCGCCAGGGTGTTACCCATGTCCCCGTGCCCACTCAGACATAACCGGTGGAATGGTTTCTGCCCTAAACCATAAGGAGCAGCCGTTGATGGATGATGTGTAATTGCACGGTTCTTGCTTACCCTAGAGAACGACAACAGTGACTGGTGGCATGGGCAGAGGGCTTCGATATACTCGGGGGATCTCTTTAAAAATCCTCATCACTCCGCTGCCATCAGCAGAGGGAGTCTGTAACCTTGCACAGATGAGACACGGTCCCAGGGCTGTACAGCCACTGACCAATCAGTTCACCGCTTTACGCATTCCCTGACTGATGTCACCTGCCTCACAATGCCATCAGCTATTTAAAGTCAGGGGCCGTCTAAAAACTATCGCGCATTATTAAAAAAACACAAAGTTCAGCGGCTATCGATACCACTGCATTAGTTTCCCATTAACACTCATTCAACCGTCCCGTT
Source organism: Albula goreensis (assembly GCA_022829145.1). Lineage (NCBI taxonomy): Eukaryota > Metazoa > Chordata > Actinopteri > Albuliformes > Albulidae > Albula > Albula goreensis. Next base: position 33,272,118 of record CM040753.1, read on the forward strand.
AGAACTCATTTAGCAACATTCACAATTAATCACCCCCTGGATTATATTTATAGCTTTACGGATATAATGACAGGACAATCATGGGCAAACGCTATGCCAGACTGCACTCTGTCCACTAGCAGATAATATCACAACAGACATTCTGCCAGCATCAATCAGCAAATGGGCCGCATGTAGCTGGCAAGTACCCTATATTAATATGCAGCACTTAAGTCAGTAGCACTGCGAAAATGGCAGTGCGGCCCTATTTCTCCGCACTCGTGTGCCGCGGCGGGGGCGAAGATGAATTTTTCCGCAGAGAGCGTGTGCTTTGCGGGTAAAATCTCAGTGTCAGAGAGGTGACATCATGAATAACTGGAGTGCTTGAGGCAGCCTTGCCACCCCTGGTTCTGACCCGTTTGAGTATTCTGGAGTGCGTCTCGAGCCTTAGCGGCTGCTCGCTTCTGCCTTTGAATCCTGATGTGGCTCGTTTCCCTACAGCAGGCTTCTGAGCCAGGAAAGCAGACAAATAGAGAATAAACAATGACTGATTCCTTCCAAAAAGAAGTTTAAGTGGTTATGGGGAGGTAAAGCAGTTTATAGTGAGAACAACACTCGATAAGGATGATGGCTGTATAGAAACGGCTTAAAAAGGTACATTTTATGTTCGCGGCTGATGTACGTTTTGACAAATTGTAGCTTTCCTCGTATGACAGAGTTGGTTTGTCTGCTTTGTGCTTCCCTCCACGCGGTATCCTGAAAGATTGCTGTAACACCCTGCCGAGATCTCGTGGGCGTTTCAGGGCTTGCCGATGTGGCAAACGCCGGTAGCAAAAAAAGAGACAGCCATTCAATGAGAAATACGTCAAGTTACAAAACTCAGATGCTTTACGTTAAGTGACACTGTAGGTGATGGGAATATCCCGTTATACAGGCCAGGGCGAAGTTTGAAGAAAGTGACTGAAATGAACTGTTTAGCCCACCGACCGCACTGATCGATACCCATCTAAAAGATTGAGCTTCCTCATTCCCCTTTTAATACACTATACTTACACTTGCTCCGATGGCACTGAGGTATCATTCTTGCATGCAATTTTCAGCATGTTACCTGCAAGTAAATAGACCGCCATTGTTTTGGGACAACAAAAAAAGGCCAAAATTACGATAACTGTTGATGGTTCATGCGGCCTTCTTCTTTGGACGCACAGTACATTATACCGAAAGGAGAAATACATACTTTTCATCATCAGCTTCAACTCTACTGTGGAGAGGAGTGAGGAAATTTTAAACTGGAGATTCACAATTTTTTTGAGAATATGGTCTATTTTTGAAACATCATCTGTTTATGAACTATGGGTGTAGCCTACAACCCTCCTATATCATAAGTCACAAATAAAGAACGTGTGCACAGAACACAAAGAGGTATACACGTACAGTCGGTTTCTGCCCAAGGGATCTCTCCTGATGTTTTAAATCATTTAGATTTAATCTGTGTCCATGGCTACTGAAGACACAAGGGTAAGGTTTCCATAGCGACCCCCGCATTCCATCCAGATGTCTACCATTCATGTAGCCAGGGTGTTTGAATTACATTCTATGATTAAACTGAATTTATTTTCTTTGATGAAATCATTTATCTGTATGTCTGTTTGGTACATCAGGTGAAGTCGAAGGGCATGTCAGATTATCGGGAAAAACAATGGCAAGATGTCACTATTGCAAGAGAGAACTACAAGATAAAAACGTATGCAGCATAGGTTAAGAAGCTGAGTTTGGGTCCCTAAATTTACAGGTTCAGTACCCGGGTATGAAATTGCTGTTGCACCCTTGAGAAAGACACTTTAGCCGAATTTCTTCAGTAAAAGTGTACAAAAATATAAACGTGTAAATAACTCCGGAGAAGACTGTCTGCTAAATGCCTAAATGTAGAAAGGCAGAACAGACACTGAAAATACTGTAATCGCTGTGATTTTCTCCAACACTGGGTCTAATCCAGATTATAATCTGAATCTGGCACAGCGAAACATTCAGTCAAACCGAGAATGAATTGTTCGATTGTTATCTATTTTCAGACTGGACCATATAAAATATTTAGTTAATGTGAATATATGGAAAGCGAATGCTCATAGAGTGCTCACCTCGTCAAGCACATTTAAAAAAAAAAAAAAGGTTAATGTTTTTGCTTTTTTTTTTTAAAAATTAAAACCAAATGAATAACATCCCAAAGGGTCCATAGAAGTTCAGTTTAGACTCTGTTAACTACATACAAATCTCAGACACAGCTCTGCTGGAACTAAATTAGTGTAGAAACAATTTAATTTCTTAAAATATTTTCGAGATCAGTTCAATGACACTGGCATAGACTGACAACATAATAAAATTGCAAGATAATTAAACGGTATGGATTATCCTTTATTGGCGGAGTGCTCTTTCAAATTCACGTCAAATTTTAATTTCACATTTGACGAGAACATGGGAATCATGAAGTGAAAATTCAAAGCGATATCATCGCCATGTAAATTTTCCCGCCTATTCATCTCTACGGGGCACGGGCGCTTCCTGCGGTGCCGACTTTAATAATTACAGGAATGCCTCTCTAAGATGGCGTGCTGATAACTCGCCGCCCTGCTGCGGATGGCTGCTTTTTCATGCCACGGTTTATAAACGTCACCACAGCTGAATCTAGATGCGCATTCTCCTACTATTCATTACATTACGGTCATTAGGTGACGCTTTTATCCAAAGCGACTTATAGTTGATTATGCTAACCAATGCCAATCCCCCCTGGCAGAGATGTGGGGTTAAGGGCCTTGCTCAAGGGCCCGACAGCAATGGTGTTCTTGCTGTGGCTAGACTGGGGCTTGAACCACCAACCTCAAGGGTCCCAGCCATGTATCCTAGCCAGTGTTCTCATTACCACTCAGAAGTGAAAGCCTCTTGAGAAAGTGGCTTGAATTGTCACAGAACAAAGGGGACTTTGGAAATGACCCAGCTATAAAGCAGAATTAAAAAGGCTGAGAAGGTCAGGCTGGGAAATGTAGTCTTCCATCCACATACATTGCCTCAGCCACACTTTCAAAGCTCTGAAACAACAATTATTGCCTTTGCTAAGTGATTATCAATAAGGATGTTGCTACAGTATAATTTCTGTGAGGTATTTTCACATAGCACAAGGAGTACAAACACTAGTTGAGAAATGCAAGGATAAAAAGACCTTTACCTCTCTCAAGGACAGCTGTACACCCCATGTTCCAGAAAGTCTTTTTGGAAATGTTACCATCTGTGCTTGAATATTTGAAAGTGGGTTCCATGTAAATAAAACTTCTCAGAACCTATTTGCCCCATTTCAAGGGTTAAGGGTCAACCCTAGTCTTTCACAATTAATTGACTACTTCAAATGTAATCAATTTGAAACACAATTTGGTCTGCAAATATGTCATTAGCAAGCGCTCACTGAAAATGCAGTGAAATGTGGGTTCATTTGAAGAGGAGAAAGTTCGAATAAACTGGAGATTCTGTCAGAGACATTTTCATCTCTCTCTGAACTTTCAAAGAACCCGGCTGACCGCACCCCTACACTAGAGAAAATTCTCAACTGTCTCCACGGTCCACAAAGGTTGCTCTGTCCTTCAGTGCTGTCCCTTGTACCCGCTGCCATACGAATTTAATGAACCTTCCCATAATTCAAGCTGCTCGAAAGCACCTCCCGACAACATTTGGCAAAAGAGCACAGAATGCTGTCCAGCTGCATTACCGTTCTGATACTCGCTAACTGACTGCATAATTTGTAAACGTATTACGTTACTCCCCCTTCTGTTCGCGCTGTGCGCTGAGATTCAAGTGGTTTCCCCTTGGGAAGACGTGGCGTGGCGAGAGGTTACCGCGGTGATGGCAGGTAACAAAGAACAGAGGCCTCCATTGATGAGTCCGCCTTACGGGACCTCGTCTCCCTCCAGCTGCCCCTGAAGGACAGCCCTTTATCATCACAGCTGGGGTAAAGACTCCTCTGCACAAAATTAAGGGCCTGCGGTGAGTCATTTCTAATGGATAACTCCCCACCCATATCTTATCCAAAATCTCCAGTGGCCAGTGTTAGGAAATCACTATAGAAGTGGAAAACTCGTTAAGGCAGGTGGGATCTTAGCACCAGCTCCTTAACTTGTCAGATGAGAATCACTTCCGGAATTCTTCGCTATGTAACATCATCAAACCTGAGCTATCCAGATCCCGTTCGGAGGAGGGTTGATGGTAGTGAGGCTAAATCAGTAGGCAGGCAGTGCACAGGTGGAGACTGCCCCAACTTTAACCTCACACGCAAGTGCTCCTTAACAAATGCAGCAATGAATGATGGGTAACGGGTTGGCTTTTAAGAAAATCTTCAAAAATTGTACTTCCTCTTTTCACTACTTCGATCCTAATTAAACCATGCTTCGTCATTGCAGTCTATTTTTCTGATGTCTTTTTCATAGTTTGGCAGAGTGCTGTGTGCAATACGATGCTTTGATGTTCGGTCAGAGTTTGTATTTGTTATTGTCTTTTGTCTGCATATGATGAGACCCGAAGGAATTCTCCAACTCGTACTTACGGATTTATGAATAAACAAAAACAAAACATAACAGCTTTAATATTAAAAAAGAAAAAACTACACAAAAATATTCCCTCCATGTGAAAAAAATATGCGTCTGTTTAATTTATGGAGGTGACCTCAATCTTTCCTCTCTTCATGGCGGAAATGGGACAATGACAGACAGAAAGTCATTCTGTTGTCAAGCAATTTAATACTTCCTCCCTATTTATCATACACAGAGCTGACCTTATAATAACGTTTTATTATATTCTGTGAGGAAATATGACTTTTCTCCTACTTTCGCGCACAAATCAAATTTGATCTGGGTGACTGAACATGTGAGGCTTCCATGTCATTTATTGGTTTAAAAAAAATAAATTGTATTCAGGTTACTTGCAGATGGAACAGTTCCATGAGATTGGTTTTTCAGTGCGACACTGAAGGCCATATATCAAAAACAGGCGCTTCTGTCAGAGTCCATTGGTAAAAACTCTAATATACGGAAACAAATACCCAGACCTGAAATAAAACTGAAATTTCATATTGCGGTTGATATTTGCAATATACAGGGCCGACTACAGACTCTTTTCGGCGCTGTTTTCGGCCAAGGACCTGACCCAAGTTCTCGGGAGCAAGATTTCAGTGTTGGGGTCCGAAACCACTCTGAAAGACAGCTAGTGCGAGCTTGGCTATACCAGCGAATCTATGTCACGACATATTCAGACGCACGAGGGAGGGCAGGTGCATCCAACAAACAGCAGCTCAGTAAGTGCAATAGTATATTATGCCTGAGACGTAATCTTATCATTAATGATAACGTCTGTTTTTAAGAATGTGTGGCAAGACAGAAAATGTGCATTACAAAAAATAAACACAAAAGGCAAAGCAAAGACTCAAACGGGAATCAACACGTCCTGAAATCAATCTGTAGCCATGCAGATAGCATTGACACCAATCTAAATTTCACTGATGTAGGAGCTCAGAGTTGCCTTTTTTTTTGCTCATTTTGCCAAAGCCCGCAGATGATAAAAATTGCTTTTCCATCAGAGGAACAAATTAGATGTCAGCGAGGCAATGTGACAATCAATAACGCAATGTTCCCGCGTCTTTCAAACAACCCCGTTCATTTCTTTTGTCACTTTCAACTTTAAATGCCCGTGAGCACGGGGAAGTGACAACATTATTCCGCGTTCCTCCATATTCCTTGGAAAGGACCATTCATTAACACGCCGTAGTGCAGCGAACACTGGAAGCTAGTAAAACTCAGCAAGACACTTCAGCACAATATATTCTCAAGCACTATTAAAAAAAAGGGAATAAGCACCCGGGCTTATTGCGGCAAGCAACATTACTGCCAAAGTGTTCACATTCCCTCTAAAATTATGAAAATTACTTTTTTATTACGTTGGCCTGTGCAAGCGGTTTCTTCTGTGATATTTTCACGGGGAAACGGCAGAGTTGGAACGGGGGATTTGAGAGGGAGTGTTGTGGTAGCTGCACATGTGATAAGCTTGACACAACAGCTGCGGATCCATCAGGGAATTTCCCCCCCGACACAAATAAAGACCGGATTGACAAAAAACAAAGCTTAGAAATACACAATGCCATGACGGTTTCCTCTGCGCCTCTGTTGGTGCTATAAAAACATATGGTGCTTGAGTTTTGAGTCATTGCTGCACTTGCTGTTTTAACAGGACGCCGGCAGTGGCATAAACACCTTTGTCATCTTTTTTATTTTCAGTGTTTCCCCCCTTTTTTCTCCTTCCAAATTCATTATGTGTTTGGCCCCACCCATGACAAAATCTATGATCCTTCAGGAGAAAGTGATTCAATGTCTGAGTTCACATGGCAACCAGCCTTCCACCTCTATCCACTAATATGGGGGCTGGGGGTGGGGGGAGGGGCGGTTGCTAGACAGATGAGTTTTGATTGGCTCAGCCTGTACCCACTACTCTGCAAAGGTGGGGCTGAGCCACAGCCAGCTGTTGCCATGCTAGCGTGTACCTCTGGCTTTAGCTGGTAACTCAGCACGTCCTGGACTCCAACTCCAAATCATGGGCTGCACAGATTCACCAAAAATTGTGCCCCAATATCTTTTGTAAATGAAGTTTTTCTCCCCCAGGGTAGAATGCTAGACCATGTAATCTTGTTCAATCTCTGCTGTTTCCTTCAAAGTTCTTGAGGGCACACATTAGCACATATGTGCTCTGAAATATATGCAGTCAGCTGCTACCGATGGGCAAACGGTTCCTCCAGACTGCAAGTGCCCACTGGTCCAAGAAAACAGCTACTGAGCAATGATGCACGGAATTCTCCCCCAACCGCTAACCTCTGTCTTTAGACTGACGATCGGGGGAAGGGGGAGGGAACTTCCAGGCAGTTCTGCCACTAGCATAATGGACCGGACGACAGAACGCATCACTGTGCTAAGGACGGGTGGCTCCAAGGGAGACCGTCTCTTGAGGAGCCCAGGCGCTCGCTGTCTTATCTGGTCTGCTGAGTCCGAGCCGGAGGGAGCAGCGCAGCTGTGAACGGACCATCATTCCACAGGCTCAACGTCAACAGGGATGAACCAGACCGCAAGAGCACCAGGTTTCTGAGAGGTTAAAAGCTGAACAATTCGCAGGCTCATTTCTCAAAATCACCTCCCCCCAAAAAAACTAGAAGTAACGTCCTTAAAAGCTGACTTTGACCTTTTTAAATTCCTTCCCTTCTAGTATCATTTGATTAAGTCAAATCGTCACTAGCTCTCAGCATTTACACATTTACACAAGAGAAAAGGAATCAGACCCCAGAACAGAAATGATCCAGACAAAATGAATTCCCTTACACTTCTGACTGATGTCCAGAGATTTCATAAAACGTAATGTCTGATAAACGGAAACAGGAGTCAGGACTTCCAAAGGCATTTGTATAAATATGTGGATTCACTTCGCCCTGATATGCTCAATTGACTGAACACAAAGCCTGTATTTGGTATTCACAAGATTCAAGTACCAGCAAATTTACTGAGATGCCTTCTTTATAAGCAGCCAATATTATCCCATCCAGTTTTCTCTTCCAGAACCAATACATCACCAATTTGAGTGTAAATATTGCTTCAGATTAGGAAGTCTGCAAAGAGGAAATGCAGTAAAATTGTGCGCACAAATCTTCACACAGTTGATCCAATAGACTGGTTTATTATTAGTTTATTATGAAAAGCTGTTAGCTCAGGGAATTCTTGTTTATTTAGTTTGGTGAAAGGATTCTCCTGCTGCAAACAAAATCCCTCCCTGACACTCCATAGGGACTGACTTCAGAAATTTTAATACAACAAAAGAAACAAACTTATCATAATTTTAATTTAACGGCAGTATTAAAACCAGGCATTAACGTTATATGCATAATACCCATTTCCCATTTCAGTGGTCTATGTGTGTTCAGTCCTAATCCATGTTTACGTTAAGGTCACCTGTCCATAGCCTATTTCCAGGTGGTGGAATGAGTATGACCTCAGAAAGCCAACCCCGCGACAGTAACTGGTTGGCCGCTGATGCTATTTATCGGTCTGACAATAACTCAAAAAAACCGATCGAACGTACGACGGCTTCACAACCCAATTCAGTCAAAAATGAAGAACAATAATGACTCCGAGGATCAGTATGAGGAAACGAGAAAGAAGCAGAGGGAGGGGGAAAGAGATGAAAAGACAGATTAAAGAAAAAGAGGTACTTTCTCATGTACGGTGTAATGATAGTTTGAGTCATCTCCTCTGAGATTATTCAACACCACCACACGCTCAGGCAGTAGGTCCCATCAGCTGGGAGTTTGCTATATACTCCTTATCATTGGGTAAACTTGACATTACAAAGTACACTGCTTCTGATTCTGTACGAGCAACGAGAATATGAAATCACATGATGGAAGTTTCACCAATTTACTGGGTATGTCATAAAAATGGTTCAGCGAGCTCCATTGATCCTGGTGTCAGCTTCCATGTATCTTGTGCTCTGCTTGTGATATTTCTCTCACATGATGTTTTTTGGCATTCGATGTAAATGCAGAATCAAAAGAAACGGCTGAACAACTTTCTGAAAGCTGGCTTTCAAAAAAACAGTCACTTTCAAAGTGGATAAAAGATATAGCTTTTAACACAAGGGAAAGCCAAGCTCAGGTCTTTGAGAAATGTCGTGATGTATACACAACACCTTCCTAAATGTTTAAATTACAAGGAATAGCCATGGGGTGCTGTAGAAACCACACCACCAAAGCAGATAACAGGGGTAGCTTTATAATTGAAAGGACCCGAAGAAAATTCTTCCACATGGCTCGTACTGGCCATCTATCATTACATTTCTAGCACACCAAGCTGAAAGCAGTTGAGCTTTGCCCACACGCAACAAGCTACTTTGATTTTGTGTTACGGACTATGCCCACCAGCAATGTCGTGCCGTTTCACCACTTAAATTATCCATCTGAATTACCTACTGGTGACATTCTGTTGTAAAACTTCCTGGAGTGTTGTAGCAAGAGACCGTAAATACTAAGGCGCCTCGTCTGTCCAGCCAAAAACACATTTCTACAAGTGTTCATTTTCCACAGGCTTTGAGCTGCTAGATTCTGCTAAAACAGTTAGTCACATCTCATTGTCTCTTTCCCTGTCAGAACAGGACACCCCAACTGTCAGATGTCTAAACAGGAAACTTAACATCACAATAAACAACTTTTTATGTGTGCCATCTATGTATGTGCATTCATTTCAGGAGATATGCACAGTTGAGTTTAAACCTGCTTTTCTGCATTTTCTCTGACATGACTGCTAAAGGCATTGCAGAGAACTAATTAGCTTGGCTAATAATTTTCCTAAGTTACAGACTTTTCTTAAAAATGTCCTTATTATTGGTGTAACCTCTCCCCGCCCACACTGGTAGTAATAAACTACCTCAACCGTTTTATTACTCACCTGACAACACAGGTATTTATGGGCGGGCTCAGCATATGTACACATATGACTGCCCAAGTTGTGGAGTCTCCAATATTTTTGGTCCGTTGGATAATCTCTTAATTAGGATATTTAATAGACTTTAGCTGGATTCAAAGCCGCCTATCTTATTTGATAAAACTGTTGGTTCTTCTGATATCCAGTTTTCCTCTGAGCCCGTTCTGCTGAATCCCATAATGATACCGGGACAAGCCGAGCTAACGAAAGAATCCACGGTGACACTGACAAAGAGTATGAGTGAAGGTGACTGTGAGTATAAATATTCCACTTGCCCCTCAGCCAAATCTGCCTCACCGTTTAGAGTGAGGGTTTTACTGTGTACGACACAAAGTTTGCTTGCACCTTTTAATTCGTGTGAATGAGTTAATCGTCAGCTTCCCATTTCATGTGTTCGTTAACACGCACCTGCATTGCAGCCGCTACCCTCAGATACCATGACTGCGAAAGTATTTTCTTATGTCTCCGTGTGAACTGAGCTCTTTAAAACAAGCTAACAGGATTTTTTTGTGCAAATCTCTACAAAATGTGGAAACTAATTTAACTTCCAGTCCTTCTCATGACTTTCGGGATTGAAAAACCTCTGTTCTCCCACTATCTCAACCTGCATAAGCCTCTGAATTAATTCTCCTGCTACTCTAGCTGATAAAGCTGTGAATTACCCAGGGTTTAATGCATTTTCATGTCGGTTTTTTCCGGCTATAGACCCAGGAACAATTGCAGGTGTGCTGTGCGGAGAGCGCACGGGGTGAAATCGATCTGAACGCCAGTGCTGGCTCTGTTGACACCATCTGACGCAAGTGGACGAGAAAATTGTGCTAACCGAAAAAGACGCTTGATCAGCAGATATCAGTGGAGCAATAGAGTAATATACAGAAATAAAACAAAGAACCACAAAGATAAGAACACATTGTGAATAAAATCTTCTCAGGTCACCTAAATGTTTTTAACTTTATTGATTAGAATCATTACTCACACACCTTTCTATTTTAAAGGGGAATTACATTAATAACATCAATCAATTTATGTACTACAGTGAAATACTGTTAAAATTTTGTTATTTAATAGTTTCTGAATTTCAAAATGCCGCTTTTTACCCAAAACACCTGTTTTTCATTTTTAACTAATTTAACCAATTAACTTAAATTAAGTGTAAACCTAATTGAACTGCTGTTCTTGCATTAACTAGCCCTTGCTTCTCTCAATATAAAGATTATCTGTGCCACTGGAGAAAACAAAATAGATATGTGACCAGTTCAAAAATCTTACTGGCCTTCAGTCTGGAGAGTGATGGGCCATTTTAACTTACATTAAAACTTTACACTTAGACATTTTAGGCTCGGCTGATTTTTGCTTCACCAGTGTGAACCTCTAGTGGTACCCATTGCTAGCTCTTATACTCTTATGCGCCTTTACTCGATGAAACATATAAGGCAGTTGTCTGTCAACTGCGAACTGACATACCAGAACATACTGTCCTTGCTTCGACTTTTCGGGATTCAGTTCGACAGCTTGCCAGTTTGTGTCTTTAAGCAAACTAATCTTACAACAAGCAAGCTTCAGCTAGCTACTCCCATGCTGTTCTGTGCCCTGGATGGACAGATGGACTATAACCTTCCCCTGAAGAAAGAGGCTTGTGTTGAGCTATGGCTAACAAGCAATTAAGAATGCTAAATACTATGTGGACACCCTGACACGAATTACAGAGGAACTCATGTTTGTACAGTGATGCCGGTAGAGATGGGGGGAGGAGCAAACTCCTTTCCCCCCATTGGACTGTTGCCAGCCTTCCTGTTCTCTCAACCAGCCTGGAGAGTCAACAGAAGCTGTAACAGCAGTGGTCTAACAAAAGACAGGCTCACCTGTGAATAATTTGCAATCAAACCAGGTTTAAGCCATTGCCAGTTTAGACCTATTCAGAGCATCATATTGCTCCTTCACACGCTCACTTCTCAACAGACTCCAACAAAATTTACATTTAGCAGACGCTCTTATCCAGAGCAATTTACACAGTCTATATTTTACGCACTGCTCCTTCTTGCAGCTGGATATTTACTATAGCAATTCAGGTGAAGCACCTTATTTAAGGGTACAACGGCAGTACTTCAGCCTGGGAAACTACAACCTTTGAGTTATAGGAACAGCTCCATAATCAGTATAATCTCAAACAGCTGATAATCAGAGGAATGATATTTGGGATATATTATGGGCAGAAAACTAGCTTCATTTTATTCTTATGTTGTCTAGCTGTTTTGCCATGCAGCCTACATGTCAAAAATTTGCCTCATAAAGGCAGATGTGTGCAACCATTAGGTCAGGTAGTCACGTTAGCTAGCTTGTGAATTTTCATAAATTGTACACTTCAACAGCAGAGCTGAAATGTGCAACTTTACTTAGTTCTGTGATTTTATTATGAAAGGAATGTGTGATGGCCTTCTTGTTTTTGCATCGTTTATTTGACATTTGAAATGCTGCTTGAGCATTCGGACTACATTTGGTTGACTACCATTCTCTGTAACTCACAGTTTGGCTTCTCTAAGCTTCTTGTATATTTATATACGGAGCTATACCCATGTAACCGAATGACGTATACTTTATGTCTTTCAAGCATTGTCTAATTTTGGCTGTGAAGCTGTTTTGTTACTGCCAGATTTCTGCAGAACTCCTTCCTTCCCTTCCCTACAGAGACAGACCGCGCTCCAACATGCCGCCTGAACAATACCCCAGGGTGCGTGCTGTTTTCAAACCCCGCGGGTGATAGTGGGATTCCTGACTTCCTAATTAAGCCTCAGGTCGGGTGCATTCCTGACTCTCTCAGCGCCAGAGGCGAAGCGAGAGCGGAGAACGCGGTGGCCTTCGACGAGATCTGCCAAACCGAAACGCGTAAGGGGAAAACAGCACCGTGTCAGGACACGGATGGAAGCAGACTGTGCTCGGGTAACGCATGTCGCTGAGGCCGACGCCTACCTGGGCGGAGCAGCGTGGCAGGTAGGTGAAGGAGCGTGAAACAGTCACAGCCACTGTGCCCTGTGCCAATCACCTGACATTATGAATATGCCAAAACATGAATATGCCAAATCAAATGACATTTGCTTGTCACCCTGAATGTAAGAGTCTACAAAATAAAGTAAGAAAACCGCATAAAAATACTCAAGCTAAATACCATACTTGACCACATATTCACAAAGTAACCTTCCAAGAGGGAATATATAAGATTTATGTTTCGGAACATACTGTTAGTAAAACAGCGCCAAACACTTAAAGTCTGAGGGTACCATACATCTTAAGAGTACGTCCTCTAAGCTTTATTACACTCGCACTCATGTATTAACTTCAGCTGTGACCGCACAAAGATTTGCGGTATGTTGCTATAGCAACCCTCCATATTTCTCCTGTCATCCTCCTCTAAATTTTAACAAATATTTACATAATTTCCAAAATGGGAAAAATTCCAGCTACTTGACAGTTAAAGAGCATTTGCTCGGCAGTCACTATCTTTTTTCCCCAAAAGCATGAATCTTAATAGACTGTCAAAGCTGAAGTCGTAAAGATTTTCCAATTTAAAAAATAAGTAGAAAACATTAACTTCCAGAGGACAATATAAAGCACGCTTTTTGAAGATGCTACACCTCAAACGCTTCATTTGTGTTAGCGTGCATACAAACAGACCACACTTTCCAACACAGAGCGATTTTTGCTGAATATCTTTCCTCCCAAGACAGGGAAGTTTGACCTGTCACTGTGAGAGGGCACTACACTTAAAGATCAAAAGGTTGTTTTTCTTGTACAGTTCCCTGCATACCGGACTTCTATAACTATTCATATGGCTGAAAAATAAAACTGTGGACCCTGCTGTTCATTTGAGTTCCGAATTTTCAAAAATCAATTTGTGATTGACAGTACAATGCAATGATCCTATCCAGCGATTCAATATGTTTTCCAATCTTCCCTGGCAGAGAGAGGCATGACGTTCCATGAACATGCAGACACGGACAACCTCAACTCCGACTCTGTATCAAAACCATTTCTCTTAGCGCTGGGTCTCTTTCAATTTCAGAGCCAGGATTGTTTATTGCCTCCAACAGTGACACTGCCATTTCTAATTTGGCTGCCTTTCCTTCCGCAACACACAGTCCTGAAGGAGATTCTTCAAAGGAAAACTCCTCCGCTGCTCGTACCCAAGCCAACCCATCATATGAGTCAAACAAAATATTTGATTAATTTGCCATGACAACACCCTACAATATTTACATGAATCACATCTATAATACAGACTGGAGAAGGAACAACCCTTTTTTTTGGGGGGTGGGGTTGGGAGCAAAGACTGTAGCTCCTTTGTCAAATTTAGGACATTTGAATCTCTTGACCCCACCGTTGATTTCGTTGTTGAAAATCCGAAATTAGGCCGAGACAGAAGATCGGTTTTTAACAAGGACCTGCTCGATAAGGCCAGACGAAGATAACAACATTGCTGATGGGTCTAAGATCCCTGAACTTGAGCTCACCCCTCTCATTTGTGGATTCAACACGAACACCAACCAGCCTCGGGCTAGACAAGGGGCTCCTCTCCTATTGACAAGCAGTCTGTGTCATTAGCTAGCCTGTCCCGCTGCCAAATCAACTGTGTTAAAAGTAGGCCTAAAGAAGAAAAAATAAAAAAATACTGCGTGTCCGTATTATTCCGTCATTATTCACGATCCGGCAAATGTGGGACGGTGAAGGATTCCTGCAATCCCCACAAAGAAGGAAACGACAAACAATGCCAGTGTAAATAACAGCTTGACGACGTCTTCATTAAGTGCTGCGGTGCGCCGGCGAAGCTAAGATGGGCTCTGACTCCACTGTTCAGCCCCAGTCACAGAAAAGTGAAGTTCCTCATTAAGTCATAGAAATGTGAAGTTCCTCGTTATCAGATACGGATTTTTTATTTCTCCGATTCCCGCTGAAACAGTTGACAGACTCTCTGTAAATATTGTGCACAGATTCACGTCTCAGAGGGCTAAGCAGGTTTGTTTGTTCAGCTTGGTGAAATCCACTGTTTCGCCCTCAGGTAACACTGAGATGAACTCATTAGTGGAAAATCTAGATGTGACACCGTATGAGAGTCAGCATGCCCATTACACTTCAACTCAAAAAATAAATAATAAAAGATAACAAAAATGAAAAATGAGAATAAAATAAATTATGGATTTGTTCAGTTAGAGTGCAGTTCTTCCACTCAATAAACTCTCATTTTTGCAGATTTTATTACTACTGCATAATCAAATGACATCAAATGTTTGGATTTGTTTTGGCAAGTAAATATCTAAAAAATTTAGCATGTTAGCAGAGACTGCTCATGGATTAAAATTCAACTGAAAACAAAGGGATTGTGACATAAATCCTAAGCTTTTTTCCCATTTTATTTCATTGTTGTCATTTTTTTGTTGTTGATCTAACACTGTCATTTTCGATCTGAAATGATCTCTGATCTAAAGTTGATATTTATGGAAGTTATGCCGTTCAAGCCAAAAACTCATTCATCGGACCAAATAAACATCACTTCCATTTAACCCAAATGAGACATCTGTATCCTATAAATAAACAGTGAAAGGATTTTTGTTGTTGTTTACATCATGATATTATTAGACAAATTATCAGATATTAGAGAAACCTTCATGCAAACTAAAGAATTTTTCCCAGTTTGTTTATTAATATTTACTTATAGATGCAGGCCTTCAGGCCATGCTTTTAATATCTAGACAGGACAGATCTGCTGATTCACTTCTAGGGCTGGTTAGAGTAAATCCCTGTTATAATTCATTTAGATTCTAATCACATTTGTCAGGCCCTTACATCTACATCACAGTAATATGATCCTGTTAAGTGGAACATCCCCTATACGCACATTTTATCAGCTTCCAACTGCTATTGATGCTAATTTTATTGATCAAAAATAGAGCAGTCTGGTTATAAAACAAGTCTCTATCTCAGACAAGTGGCACATCCGAATACAAAACTAAATGAATGCGAACCAATTTAAATGTGTAATGAAAATTTACAAGATTTAAAATGGGTAAACAAAGCAATGTATTCAAGCATTAGGTCATAAACCAGCGAGTCTGAAATGCTATTAAAAACGCTGTTTTCGAAAAGCTGCTCAATACATTTTCCTCCATACGGTTTGTCTCGAGAAATACGTCCAGTCCATGTGTTTCCAATAAGCTGATTAAATTGCAAATTAACCTGGCACTAATAAAAGAGCTCCAAATTCAATGAAGAAAACGGCCGGAATAGTGGAATTTGCAGTAAACAAGGAGACCTATCATGAGTAAGTAAGTACAGAAACAGAAAAGGCATAAGCACATATTATTCGCGGACCTGTACGGTTTTCAGCTATTTACTGCTGCTCTACAATCGCTGGGTCCCTGCAAGTGCAAAGTTCAGATATGTGATTTAATACAGCAGACACTTGCCTCCATTTAAGTACTGATTCTAAGAGACAAGATCATAGTTCTAAGCTCTTTGCTTTGTTATCCATTTCCTCCAGTATTGAAATAATTATCCCCTTAATCCCGTCAATTGAAAAGTTCAAAGAGATCAAAGGCTGAGAAAGTATTCATGTTAACAAGGTCTAATGAGTAGCTGGTCACAGGTCTGAAATTTAGCACCATGTCCTCACCGTATCTCTAGGCATGGGGGCCCCATGTACCCTTTGTCAGTTCAGAAACTCAAATGCGCGGATCTTGCAGCCGTTTTGAAAATTAATTTCATTCAGCGATGACTGCGCTGGAACATTTACGGAGGCACCGGTATATCGATGAACATAGAAAGAATGACCCTTCTGTTTTTACATAGTTACAGTCACCTATTATCATATTTTTATACCATTCTTATAGCTCACCTTCTCCATCTTCAGAAATTCTCAAATTTCGAGTGGTTATGAAGATCAATGGAAACTCAGGTGAACTTTTTTTTTCCAGTGTGCCAAACCGCATTAAGTCCGTCACCACCGCTCTGACATTCTTTCTTGGGAAATAGCTCTTCGCTGAACTTATGAAACGCATTAACTTGAACGGGGGCTTAATCTTCTTCCTTTGATATTAGCGGTGAAGTGGCTATCATTCCGCATTAAGCACTGAGATCTTCCCTATTGCAGACGGGAGTGGAACAGAGTATCACGGTATGTGAATGACTTTGGAGCACACGGGGAGGTAAAGTATACAAAATTCATGAGCATCCCCTCTGCTGCACATGAAAATGGTGAATAATTACACACATAAATGAGGCCACCGGAGCAGAAAGCATATTGCGGTACGAGCAGATTACAGTATTAATTGTACGGGGGTCATAAGCTATGAATCAAAATTCCAAAAACTCCCAACCCTCTGCCATTACCTTACAATGAAAATTTAATACGGAGTTCGTATTACAAGACTAATTCTTGAGATGGCTCTGCAGTCGTCGTAACCGCAATAAACCCGCGGCTTAAAATGATGGTCTGTCCGTTGATGCATGTGAGCGGTTTAATGCATGAACGGTTGTTATGGTATCGTACGAGGCCTTTCGTATCACGGGTGGGCTGGAATTGACGTCTGAGTAATTAAAAACAAAAATGGCTCATGAGTTTCCAAAACTGTTTGTGAAGCCCTAGTTAGTTGTCCCCTGAAACGGATATGTTAGATATGGGGGCGATGGGAGGTGGGGGGGTGCTGTTTACCCTCGTCCCAAGCTGACATTTTAGGATTTTAGGCCTCAGCACTTTTAGCAGGAAGGACCGCAGACCGGATGTTCAGGATTGGACAGACAAACATCCCGCCCATGTGACCGGCTCATCAATCAATCACAAGCTCGCTCGCTCACTTTACCCAGAGTCCACTGAAGACTCCTTCCTGTCAGAATAAGTTATTTTTATGGGGTGCACAGGGGACTAGAGGAATGACGAACACAGCGCACCGCGACTGTTTCTCGACTGTTCCCGAGACAGACAGCGGCGCGATCGATTCCCTCCCAAACCATCACTCCGTCCTGTCACTTGTCTTTGAGTCATGGGTTTCTGACATTGTTTCACATTTGCTCAGATGTGTGACGGACGGCTTAAATGGTCTTCCACCATTTCTCCTTTATTTATGAGAGGGAACGAAAATGATCTTCTGTACCGGTACACCGACTGAAAGATAACCAACAAACAGCCTTATGCACGAATAATACTGCTTTTCTCAAAATGTGAAGACGGATATCAGATTCTCAGCTTTTATTCGGGTATTTTCATACATTTTGTTTTCACCACGTAGAGCTAATGGCATGTTTCATGTAGCTCATCCCCTTGATTTCAGGACACAATACGGCTTTACCATCGCTCTGATACAAGTGAATTTTGGCCTTACAGGTACTTCTAGTAAACTGTGGCCTGGCCAAACCATTAGTGCAGATAACTAGTGGATAGCACCTTGAAGTGTAGCCTCTAAAGCTGTTTGGGAAGTCTTTTATGGATAGCAGTCATTCACACACACCTCCTTAAGAGTGTTTTTCATCTGTTAGACAGGTTTTTCTTTTTTTGTTTTGGGGGTTTTTCTTTTTTTTATCATCATGTTGATGAACACCAATAACAGACTCCACAGGCAGTCAAGACCCTAAAATCAGAACTAGGCGAAGAAAGCTCTCCCATACGCACAATAACGAAGAGAATACACACAACTGACTAATCAAAAACCATTTGTCCCAACCATTACACTGTAGATAAAAAAATCTACACTATAAAACCAAACAGCATAAAAACAGAATAAAATCTGCACTTCAACCACATGTGACTTGTCTGATCACAAACTGTTAAAATCAAATCACCAAAACTTTTTTTCAACCATAGGCGAGCTAATACTTTAAACCTTAACTGTATATCATTACATACATAATCATGTACCACAGATGTAGTGTATGACATTTTGATTCAGTGACTCGCTGAGAATATGGCACACTAAGGCAAACATTAAAATAAAGACAGTGCCAAATTAAACAAACATGACTGTGCTGCACCCATTGAAACATGAACAATACCAGGGAAGAAGGGGGGGTTTGATGTACAATAGCTTAGCCTCATTATAACAGTAATTCCCTTTTCTACTTCAGCTTGCGGTGTATGATACATTTATTCTTCGACATAAACGTTTCCATCACTCTGCGGTTCTCGCGCACGAGCTCCGCCTCCCCTGGCTCGCCCGCTCCATTGTTCTCCCGCTTCCTGCCGTGGTCGGCCCTTCCTGAGGCCCACGTACGCACTCCTTCAAGCCCCCGTCCCGAAAATCACGTGGAGGCGGATGGGAGCTCGGTGGCACTCCCGTGTTTGACATCGCACATCCTGAACGTCCAAGGTCATTCCGCTGCGAGTCGGCCTGCAGATTTTTTTTGAAGATGACCAAATGGCATCACAGATTTGTACGGCTTCCCTACCACCACAAATCACAATCGTAAATAACACCTAGGGTACATTTCACTACAGATTCACTGCATAAGAATGCAGGTTTTTCTGTTTGAGTAACCTCAACACTTTAGGCTTATTCTGAGGCGGCCGCGGTTCTGATACAAGCTCATTTGCGGCACCAAGCATCTCACCCATGGAAAAATCGGCAAAATATTAAACATGCCTTTTATTAGGTGACCTTTTGGGTGGGAGAAAAAAAAAAAAGTTCTGCTTACAAGATACATTTTGGTGGATTTCTGAAAAGTCATTTCGAACAGTTCTAATCAGTCTGGTACGGAATCTGAGATAAATATTCCATTTCTAAATAAGGTCATTTTGCTTGTTGCTCTGTAATTAAAATTAGCCGCCACCTTGAGGACGACCAGAGTGGAATCACGCCATTGGAGATAGTATGGACAATGAACCTGCTCCACACCTGGGTTACTGAGTGCCAGATGCACAGCACAGCGTAATTAGCCATTAAACCCTTTCCTACTTATTTGCAATTCAAAAGAAGGGACTTTTATCTCGTCTTTACATCCTGGGAAAGGTCTCCGCTGAGCAGCTTGTCGTGTTGTGGATATGGACCTGCAACTCAAAGCAGGGCTGGGAGATACACCGAGTTACAGCGTATTTTTATTCGTTTCACTGTATTTTCACCTCTCGAAATGTTTAGTCCAAAGGGTATCATTCACACAGCCTGCAACCACCTGCGTTCTCCAGTGCATGCTTTTTAGTTCATTAAAATGGCAGACAGCGCAGAAGACAAGTCGTTTAGCGGAGCTAATTTAGTTCCATAGAGGGGTCATATGCGGTCTGTCATTTGGAAATGGAAGCGGTTGCTGTTATTGCAGGACTTGAAATTTTTTGAAATAGAAAGTCTGTGAATAAACATATTTGACTTCAATGTCTGCCTTTTAGACCTTAAATAGAATAATGTGAGCTATAAACAAATATATACCACCATTCCACCGATAAGTATCATTATATCATCATAAAGTCATATTGCGCAGCCCTACATCAAAGTAAATGGTTGCATTTCAAGGTACATTACTTTGGGTTACGCTACAAATATATGCATAATTTAATGGATAAGAAAACTCATGTGAACCACATCTGGCAGATAGTACTAACAATAAACACATTAGCCAAATATTAAAAAGGGGTGCTGATTGCAGAATTGCGCCTCCAATGAATATCATATAAATGAAATGCCTGTGGCAACTTTTTTTAAACGCACTTTTCTCAAGAAATGTTGTTTTCTCCCCTAAAAGCAGGGCATTGAGCACTGTTAATCTGTTTATGAATAAGTCGTCCCTGTCAATCCTGTGAGTTCCCACTGGCCTTACTGCCCCTAATAGGCCTGGAACTCCTATTGAGGCCACTTTTGATGACCTCATCTTTCAGCAGCATTGGCACGTCCGGTATCATGTGACCTTCTCAAATCAGGAAAAAAAAAACTGACAGTTAATAGAATCAATTGAAGAACCTTTTAGTGTCGAGTGCAGATGCCGCATAACACGTTTAAGGCTTGGAGCTGAAATTTCTCTGACGGCTAAATTTGTCATGCAGGTGGAAACCACAGAACACTTCAACCTTGTTCACTGAAGTCACTCATGAGCCTGGAAGAGGCATTAAAATTTTCACTGAAAACGTTTACCCAACCATTTTAATGTTCACAGCATAGCCAATCAAAATGCAAAGCTCCAGTTAAACTCTTGTTCATATTTGCAGATATCCATCGCTGGAGGCATACGCCTGATGTCAGTTTACAATAAATTCAGAGCGCAAACACACATCCTCGAACAGTAAAAAAAAAAAAAAAAAAAAAAAAAAAAAACCTTGGAAAGAGGTCAAAAATAACCTCTACATAACAAAACGATCCATCAATCAAAATGCTGAAATAACGGACATTTAACCTGTTATGACACAGATTTGCTACTGAAATAGTTCTGCATTATTCAAACACAAAATTGCAAGGCAGCTGAGAGATAATGTTTCCATAATACATGCTCATAACTGCAGATTCCCTCTGAGTAGATATTAATCACGGTCTGACAGCTCATATGAAGATTCTCAGTTGCGCTCTCCGTAATCTCTGCCTGTTCGACAGTTTGAAATGGGCGGGAAAAGGAGAACCGCCCGTGACACTTCCCCTTGATCCACCCCATCCATCTTTTCAAATTATGGGCTGTATCCGATTACTGCTCACTGGCCAAATTCACATGGCAAAACATGACCAACCCGTACATTTCATATTCAATCTATTTGGTAAAATTCAAGAAATATATTGGTATATATAGTATAGTTGGGATATGGACACATTGACCCACCACTTTAGTTTAAAGAATAGATTGGAGTATATCATTTTACATTTATATGTAAAATACATATAAAAATAATAGCCAACTTCAGGCCAGCTGGCTATTGTACTGCCAACAATTATTTTTTGATAATTCAATTTCAAATTATTTGCAAACAGTTAAATTTTTGGGGGGCAGTTCTAGTGTCCAACGTAGTAATGGAGGGTGGGGTTTCGTTAAACCATTATCAGAGCCATTTTCTAATGTATATAAATGTGTGAGGAAAACAAAATAAGTTATTAATAATTTATTTACATATTTTTAGAAATTTGAGGGGTCATTAAACCAAAATTTCATCAGAAACGTGCAACATGCGCGGTGCATCAAGAACATGAGCATGCTGGACGCATATATAAGAAATGGCTCAATTTCTTCAGCATTATGTTCATTTCATTTTAGGAAAACAGCGGGAAAGCATTGTAACATAATGTTTAGGTAGCTGGTCTTGTAACTCAAGACATATCAGGTTCAATTCTAGGTTAAGTACTGTCATTGTACCCTTGATCACTGTGTTTCACCTGAATCGTTTCAGTAAATATCCAGATTCATAAATGGACAGTGTGCTGTATGAAAACAGCCAGCACTCAGGATAAGAGCATCTGTGAATTGCCTGAATGAAATGGGAAAAACATTACTTTCCATTATGACCAGTAATGCAATAAAATGTGAGAATTTTTATTCCAATTTTCATAATCAAAAAAAATTTTCATGAGCGGTCTGGGCAGTCCTATGCCTTATTCATGAGAACACCTGTGGAAAAACATACACCGTTCTGATGATGAAGGTCAGTCTACGCTATCGTGCTAACACACATGCTACACTACTGTATGAAGGTCAGTCACGCTAACATACACTGCTACACCATCGTGCTAACACACCTGCTACACTACTGTATGAAGGTCAGTCACGCTAACATACACTGCTACACTATTGTGCCAACACACACCGCTACACTACTGTATGAAGGTCAGTCACGCTAACATACACTGCTACACTATTGTGCCAACACACACCGCTACACTACTGTATATCACATTGAGAACCTCAACCCTAGACGCAAAGCAGGAAGTCACCAGCATAAATCATTCCCTTTCTGACAGTGTGGAAATGAAAGATGTCAGGCCCGCTTGTCATCAGAATAAGTCCTGCCTATTTTTCAACGGTGTTTAGTCTCCGTTCTGCACGATGTCTGTCTCAGCCCATCGTGGAAGATTTCAGACCCTCCCTGACAGAACCGATTGACTCGTTAATGACGTTGTCTGGACTAGACTGGAAGTTTTCAGATTTCCGTGACTGTCTTGTTTAAACCTGCAGAGGGGAGCCGGCAGAATTTCAACAGGCTTGCAGTTGTTTCCTCAACAATAAGACACAAGTCAAAGTCATGAGTACAGAGTCAATGGTATGATTAAGCAGTCGGTTCAACAGACCTGACAGCCTATTTTCATCCCAGCACTAAAATACAAAAAAATAATCATCATACTTTTTTCATTCAAGGTGTTATTTGGATACAACCCCCAACCCCAACAAAAAAATAGGTTTTTGTAGAGGATGAAGTAAGCATCCTCGACAGTTTAAAAATTGAAATGAAAAAGTCACAACCCGGTGGCTCTTCTCCTTTAGACGATGTGTATGGTTAAGCCCCATGGTATGGTCCTGAATCTGTTCCCATGCTGGCAGAAGCTGGTGGCCCTGCCGGGTGACATGACTGGCCTTAGCGTAAGGAGGGAGGGATTCGGTCAGTGGGGGTTCCTATGATTCATTGCCTTCCAGTTGCCCCGGGTGGTCAAACGTGAAAACTTCCTCTTACCCATGTCTGTTCAAGCTCAGCTTATGGACAACCAGTGGCAAATAACATCACGTATTTCAGAGGATCGTGGGTGCATGTTCGCGCTCCTCCATAAAAGTTTGAAGCAGCGAGCACAGGTCGAGAATACAACTGAGCGCTCCACTTTGACAGAAAATAGCATAAAAAAATAACCTTCAGTTACAAGGTCAACCTAAGGCGAACAAGAGCTGATTTTAAAACCGAGTTGTATCCGTGCCTCTCATACTGCATGGAACAGAATCGGAACGATTAGAATGACTTTTAACGATCGTTAAGAATGAATGAAAACCATCCCTTGCTGAACATGTAATGCAACTGAAGTATGTCAAATATGTAACATGAAGTAACATGAAGTATGTCAAATCCCAACAATGCTAACAGAACTACAAATACCACATGTAAACTTGCAGAAGTCCAGTAAAATATGCTCAGGATGGCCTGAACATGAAAGCACGGTTTCTGATTTACCCAGAAATGCTGCAGTGTGTCCAGGGAAAAAAACAACAACAACAACAACAAAGCATTACGATAATGCAGCTTTGAAATCACAAAAGCTCTCATCGGCGTCTCAGCATTGTTATCAAAATAAACTCGTCTCCATTTCATTTCCAAACCTTGACCACTTTTAATGTGGGCTTCTGGGCATATAGCGGGATCCAATATTACTTTTTGGTTCGTAGTTTTTGTTTATTGAGAAGGAGGGTCAAAGTTTATTTCCATGTATGATAAATTAGTCAAGCGCTGCTTTGAGCCGACCACCAACACCTTTGTATTCTTGAAATAAAGCTTCAGGCGGTTTGTTGATATCCGTGCCTCGACTTCAGAGGCACAGAGAAGCTGCTGCTTTCATTTTCTGCGCAATAAGCAGTGTGTGTGTGTGTGTGTGTGTGTGTGGCAGCATAGCGTAATCTGAAGTTTAACTTTGCAATAATGTATAAAATGTGAGCCCTATAGACTTTTGTTATGAACCATACCTCACATCAACAAAGCGTTTGCGCCTCCCAAATGTTAGCAGAACGGTATTCGTGCACCCATGTGTGATATCCCATATCAGTTTACCCGGCTCAGTAGATCCGCTCGACACTGTGACTCACACGTGCTTTGCTGCAATCGGCCAATCAATACAATGTCCCGAGTCAGGCAGAGGACAAGCCCTCTGTCGCACAACAATACCAAGGCAGTGGTTCGTTTTTTTAATCATTTGAAAACATTTTTTTAAATTTCTGAACAACTTCCTGTCTGGTTTTTCCCCTGAAATGTACAATATGTATCAGACCATTACATACAACCTAACAACATGTCATTTACCTTTTGTTTTCACACCATTGCCCTTGCCCTGCAATGTGACTGGTTGAAACCTGCTTGGTAGGCCCCTCCCCCCTCCTTTGCTCCACCCCAAGTGAAAAACAATGCCAGAAGACATAACTCAGAGGACATTATTGGCCCAGGTCATCATTGAATCTCTGACCTCTCGATCCCTGTCCCCCAAAAATTCCTAACCCCAAAACTATTCCTGATGAGCTGAGATTGTGGGCCAGGATGAAATTCTCATTGGTTTTAATAATATTCCACTAATCTTACTGTATTTATGGTCATTACCCTCATGGAGAGATGAGTTCCAATACGCAAAATGTACTGGACGTTAATGTGCAATTCAGAAATGCCAGAAAGCCACAACTTTCATCATTATCACAAGCATCATAGTACAAGCACTAGTGCTAGCAGTAGCATTAGCTATTTTCACATCTTTCCTTTATTCTTGAAAGAGTATAGATGTTTAAGGAGTGCAAGCATAGGTCCTTCCCAGCCCTTTTACTCCTTTATGCAAACTGCAGTGGGTCTAGCATAGGTATTTTTGTTCACTGTGAGAGTTTCAACAATTTTCTCAAGACACCTCATCAGGGAGAGAAGAACCAGCGGTATACAAATATTCATATCTGTGGGTAATTTCTTTTCAGGCACCGGGCCATGTTAGTCACTTTCCATACTTTAAGGATCTCTTGGGGGTTGAGGGGAGCTAGGAAAAACAAAATGGTCGAAATCACACAACTGCTAAACACGTGAAGATGACACTAATTATCACCGCAGAGAGAGCCACCCAGAGCTCAGGGCTTCCAGTGAGACCGCAGAACAAACGTACAACCCTCCCCCTTTTCTCCAGCTGACAAAGTGTCTCAGTTCGCGCCGCGGCTTGCAACAGTTTGCCAGTGGCCATGGGGTGCGTTGTTTGTCTTCCGATCTTTCACAGACATGCCTGTTAGTTCAAGGAGGAGCACGCCGTGCTCCAACAACCAAAATATGGGCCGACTGAGGAGAGCAGGGCACTCCGAGGGAGGCTATTCATATCGTTCTGTCCACCTCTGCCTACAGGTTCATCCGTTTCGCTGAAACCTCATACTTATTGACGTACGAATCCCACGCTGTCTCTTCAACAGCAAGCTGGCAAGTGTCAATGGAGGAGAGATCTCTTTAAAGGAGAAAAATACAGACAGATAAAGTAGGAGCTACATTTCAGAGCCAGATCTAAAAAGAACAAAAAAATACCCTTGTCAACATTGTTCCGGTATTCCCCATGCAACGGATGACGAACTGCTGAGCCGGTTTCATTTTTCAGTTGGGTTTGCGGAATTGCTAGAGGGTAGCATAGCCGCAAGCTGCCTGTCTCTCGCCATTGAACGCTAAGGTGTTGCTTTAAGCACAGGTCACGCGGTGCGCCACGGCACGCTGATCCTTTACACGGAGGGACAGGCTTGTCGGCATGCTGGCAGAATAACAAAGTGCCATGGATACGGGGTGCGAAGGTGGGAAAAGTAATCCCCGCCAAAGATTTAATAAGAGAACCAGAGCACTCAACGTCAATCTACTGGCTGCAAGCTCCTGAGACGTGACAAGTTTCAGGTCAGACACTTGAGTCTAAACTCAGACACCAGTGACAGTAGATTATCTGCTGTTCAAAAGTCCTCTTGCTCAGATACAGCACAATGACCTGCTCTTTTTGAGTCTGCAAATAGCATGGTAATAGATGCTTGCTGTATGTGAATGGTCGCAAAACAAATGCCCCTGCTAACAAAATGCAATGACCTCAACTTCAATTCAAATGCATACTTAAGCAGTGCACAGTGACTTGGGCACTCCTGATGGTAGTTTGCGTATATGACCAGATAAGAATGATTTATGAGAAGGCATAAAATGAATTATGTACCTTTGTCCAGTCTGGCCTTCAAACCTACCCTTGGGGATGAAGATCATTAAAATAAATTTGCTTAATTCGTTTGGGAGGAAAACCGCCAAAGAGCAAACGGAGAATGATGACCGCCAAGTCAAGCAGGGTTCACTTATTGGGGGGGGTTATTACCCACCCAACATGGCAACCATTTTTTCCCCAATGTCTATTTCTGTGCTGCTCAACATCTTTTGGATGTTCAACTCCCCATGACAGTCACGCAAGACATGGTGCCGTAGCTTGAAATCACCGTTTCACACTCATGAAGAAAGACTGAGATGATCACTTCATTCTCTGCATTCTGTAGCAGTGGCTCTTTAAGTTATTATCAGTGTGTTCTCACATCGTAATCAATTTCTCGCGCTCTGTCTGTTAAGCCCCACAACACATTTGCAGCTTAACATAGAGATAGAATGCAGGCTCAATGCAGTGTAAGGTTATGTCATAGCCCATGGTGAAACTGATGTATGTGTTTGTGTGTGTGTGTGTGTGTGTGTGTGTGTGGGGGGGACGGGACCGTTTTTTCCAAGGTTCAAAGGAGAAGACATGTTGCTTTAATTTATTAAGTGACTTCTTGGCTACAGGAGTATATTTAACACCCCCCCCAAAAAAAAAAAAAAAAAAATCAGCTTATTCATCTCCTGTCATTTAATTTTCATGAAGTAAAAAAAAAATCAGAGAGTGCGAGTTTAAATATCGGTGCGGCGGCAGGCGTGATTAAAGACGAGGATCAAATTAGGGCGACGTCTTCATTTGTTTCAGCCGAGCTGACAAAAGGGACGTTTCTACGGAGAGAAACTATGGATCAGCCAATGATGAAAGGGGGAAGGTGACTTGCTTTACAGACTGGTTAGCAAAGGAGACACTGAAGGGGAAGGAAAAGGGGGGTGGGGGTGTGGAGTGCACAGTGAAAAGAGAGGAGGTTGATTTAGTGGTCTCAGTTACTATGGCAAACGAAAGAACAGGGCAGGCTATGTGCTGGCTCAATGCGGCGCGGGAGCGGTCGTCGCCGGAGAGAAGACGCGCGCTCTCATTGAGAGTCCGAGAGAGCTCTCCGCGGTGAAAGGATGTGGGGGTGGGGGTTTGGGGGCACTCTAGCATACAGGCCGGCTTCCAAGAGCCATCAGCCGGTCTGTCCAGCGAATGGCTTTGGCCTCTTAGCGCGCTCGCAGGAAAGGGTAACCCAACACGTTTTACAGAGGGAACCGGAGGATTCATGAGGGGGGAAAAAAAAAAAGCACTGGGGCACAGGGAAACCATTGTCAGGAGCAAACCGATCCAGCAATTGGGTCTAGACTGGGAGTCGGACTGTGACATTCACAGAGCCAATTACGAAACACAGCAGCAGTTACCGGCTCCGAATTATCAAACGGCTTTTTTCAATTTCATATCCACTGCACAGATTTTCACATTAATGACACCTGACATGTAGTTGATGGCAGAAGTAAAAGCACTTAGAGATAAATGTTAGCGGTAAAATCACTGCTGTGGAGTGTTTCTGTGCTAAACTTCGTACTGAGTATTAATGGGCAGCTTTTGTTAATGTGGCAACTCAATGAGAGAGCTAAACATTAACCTGGGGGTACTGAGAAGCTGACAGGGGCTTTTATTGTCATTATGGTTAGAGTTGAATCAGAGAGCCCGGCCTAAGAGCCAGCAGAAGTTATTAGCTAAGTCATTTGACTGTTCAACTTCCTACTTCTAAAAGCAACTAAAGGATAAAGTTGTTAACAACATTGCTGCCGAATGTCAGGGGAAAAAAAAATCTTTCATGGATTTACACCCATTATTCAAGGATAATACACCTATATTCCTTCTTCTTACAATTATTATTATTAATAAGGACCAGCTACTCATCTGCGTAACTGGTGTACGCTCATTTTTAAAAATGAATTGCACTACCACAGAGTTGAATTCCAGGAAGAGCATTTAAAGTACAAGCACAGCACAGATCCAATGTGGGTTAACCCCACCTCTCACAGATGACATCGCATGGCTGCGATCTGATTGGATGCCCAGCTGCCCAATGACCTTTGATATTTCACTTCACCTCTGTCGTCGGGAGACACGTGGCAGACAGAGCTGACTCAGACCGCAGCGACAGGTGAAGGCTCACCGCTCCACGTGGAGGACCGCTGACGATTCACAGCTTGTTTAATCCGACTGGCATCAGGTGGGTATCTCGTTAGCGTCAATCAGGGTGTGTCAGGTAAACACAAGCAGCCATTAATGAGATAAAAAGGAGGAAAAACCTATGAGCGCACACACCAGTACCTCTCACATTTATATTAACAGCTTAGCTAATGCTCTACTCAGATGGGCAGAAATGTCCCTACACAGAGAGTGAAAACATGAGCAAAGTAAACCCAGCTTAGTCCAATGTCCTGCTCTACTTTAACTCCTCCCACACAACTGAAAACTGCAGCCAGGATAGGCCAATTATCAGTGGGTTCCAACAGTAGGGATTCAAAAAACATGACGTTCAAGACTCTTCCAGTTAAGACACTTTCTAACAATTGACAAAAAAAAAAGCACAGTTGTCTTCATCACAGTCATCGTCCTTACCATTATGGTGCTCATCCTGTCCAGGAATTCCATAAAACTGCTGCGATATGTTAACCCCTCAGGAGTTACATAAGGAAACCGCCATCTTCAACCAAGGACTGTTCAGTACACTCTAATGACATTCTGTCAGAGTTCAGGTAATTTACAAAGCAAAGTGGATTAACGAGAAACTAATCCCTCAAACCAGTGGTTGTTTTTTGAGGATCAAATCAAATCTCACGCTGCAATCGCTGTATATGTACACGCTGGTGATATGTTTAGTATGTTCTGAGGCGCTCTGATTAGGAATATAATATAGCAAAACTGAAGTCTAATCCGTCAGGCCGTACATTCACCGCAACGGGAAACTGCAAAGCAAAATAGTAATCTTTCTTAATCATCAAAATAATAAAAAATGCAGTTTTAAAAGTGCTCTCTGGCCAAGGGATTAAACTACTGGTCAAAGTTGCTAGGCAACAGCTTGTGTCGAGTACTGACATGAGTAGAATTAGAAGGGGAGTTTGCAATATGGAAATTGATATTTCTTTTGCTTTTTGAATGACATTAACAACAAACACAAACAGTGCACTTTGTAGTTATCCGGTTCATGTGCTTTAAGAGTGCAATCATCAACATTTCACTAGCATGAAATAACACTTTGGAAAACATAATTTTCCCCCCACTCAATTTTAACTGCCACCACAGAAACCGTGAAATGTGAAGAATTCAAACCAAAATCCCAGGCATCCGACATCGGCCTAGCATGACCCAGAGACATAAATCCACGGGATTAGGGTTACATGATACGACAGCGTACGTATTCCCCCAGCGTTTTTAAACCTGGAATTCATGCCTGTGATGGCTGCTCTATGTGTGGTGCAGGTTACAAATCGTACTTCACTCGAGTGAGAGCTTGGACTATCTGCCTATAACTGCACAGAAGTTAGGGGTGTGCACCAGACCAACAATAGTTTTTTGTGCAAATCCAAGGTAGTTAGCGGCATTAGTCTCCTGTATCCTTTCTAGATCACCACCAAGCTGGTGTCCCTCTGTTATTTCAGACAGAATTAAACGGTTACGGTCGTTAAAAGTCCGCTTGTCTGTAATTTTAACTGAGTGACAGACAGTCCTGTTATGAACGGCGGCAGTGTTGAAGTTTCTTAGACGGGGTCAACATCAAAACTTGATTTTCTTTTTCCCTCATCACCGAGGTTTTGGCATCGATTTGGTCTTTAGTAAAAGCAGCACACAGTGTTTAGACTTCCTTTCAGACAAATCCGTTTTACGCGTGTTTGTTTCTGTGCAGCAGTTCTGATTATGTGATCCTTGAATTGCGAGCAGCAGAAGTGCGTTTGCCATCTGCTGCTTGGGACGATTTTATTACCCTTCAAACAACAAAGGGAGGGATGACTCAGACATCGAGGGACTCTCTGGTACAGAACAAATAACCGACCTGAACCCAACAAACATTCCGTTTTTTTTTCCTTTTTTTCCTTTTTAAGTACATCGAAGGGAATATCAAGCGAACACTCAGGTCAGAATGAAAGGAAATTATCGCAGCGAAATTCTGCTTGCAAACAACTAAGCTGGGTAGGGGAAGAATACATAATATATGATGAACACAAAGGTAAAAGGTAAACTTCAGCTCCCAGCTTACTCTGAAAATGAGTCACAGCGGCCGGAATTTCTTTTTGATTGTTTAGTTATAACGGGATTAAGGTGTGTCACTATTTGTGCAAATCCTCAACAGTGAAGAACCATGACCTGAAGGGGATTAAGGTGCCTTCTACCTCACTCTCTAAACAGAATTATTAATTCACTGTCATAAGATGTTATAGTGTACAGTACCATTTGCAGCTATAGGCTTCATGAAGAGTCCTGATGAATACCGTATTGTGTGGCACCAGGAGAGAAGGAGGGAAGAGCAAACATCTCTGCTCCTCCCCCTCAGACTGCTGTCAGTTCCTGTTCTCTCCTTCAGCCTGGAGAGAATACAGGAACTTGCACAGCAGTGGCCTCACTAACAGGCAGGCTGGAGGTGATTTCTAATCAACTCAGGTGTGAGCAATTGCCTTCAAATTAAGCCACTTATTTAAACACAGCCTTAAAGGCCGAATGGGGTCCCTTGTGGGTTTTTGTGTTGCCTTCTCCCCCGGCTGTGCTGTAATTACCCTGTATTAGCACATATCAATATGTTTATTCTTTCGTTTTGTGGTTTCCCCCTGAAAAGTAAATAAGGGAAATTAGCCTATTTTTAGCTAAACTTTTGTCAGTCCTTCTTTCCACTCACCACCTGCCACTGCACCACAATTGCTATACCTTTATTTTTCTAGCATCTCTTCATGTGAGCACTGTGAGGACAGACAGAGGGGCAGATAGGAAATCCATGAGTATATAACGCCAATATTAATATAACTCAACAAATGCAATCACATAGAATACTAAGCTGCCCATTAACGTTGGCACTGCTACTAAGACTAAGGTATCCTTAAGGTGGGCTAGTGACATGTGAGGCACATAAACATATGCTCAAGTACTGAGAATACAGCTGGCTGAAATTTCAGATGCAAGACTGCTCCTTTCATGTTGTAATTCATGCAAAAAAGCTCAAATCTGTGACATTCATTTAATTCTGGCAAGGGTTCTGGAGCCGGCTATGAACTTAAGGTGAACTATGTCTCCAGTGCACAGCTATAAAGCCTTGGAAAAAAATGTAGGTGTTGGGGAGCAGTAAAGTGTGCTAATCTTATACCAGTCAGTACAACTATCATTGAGCTGCAGTGGACAGATATATCTACAAGTGTCCTTAAATTCACTTGCATACTTATGGAAAAATATGCTCGAAAAAATGTAATGAGGAATAAGACGATGAGTTATGAAAATGATTTATCATTCTTAGCAGAAGATCATGGTGGAGATTATTTGAGGGTACTGCTTTCTCCCATTTCATAACAGAATTTGTGATAACCATCTACAGACTAAAAGAGCTAATTCATGTCAACTTGTTACCTCTTTGCAGGGAGGACGTTACTTCACCTTTAGCTCAACAGTATCATGTTCACGGTAGCACAGTCAGTCATTGCTAACTACACCAAAAAGCAAGTCAATTAGATGGCGAAAACTGTTAGGATAGGGTTCATATAACTACTCATCACCCAAACTATAAATGACTGTTTTTTTATTTTATGAGTTGAAATGAACGGAATACTTTATTGAGTTTACCATTTGACAAAATTGCTTCCAGTGGTCAGATATGAACTGAAATTTTTGGCAATGTGTCTTTTCTGGTTCGGGTGGAATATTGAAAAACATTACACAGCAAGTAAATCGATGTTCCCAGTGCAATGAGCTACATATTTTCAAGCACTCATTTGGTGGTCAGAAGTGGTGTTTAACCGTCTGATGAACCCGTTAAAAGCAAACTGCAGACAAGAAGGTCAGTAAACACACACCGCGACTGTTGTGCAAGAATGAGGAAACCAGCTGAAATAGTTTTTTCCCCAAAATGCAGGCATTTTGTACATAAAATATGTTGTGGGTAAACTATGGTGCTGAATACTGTAAGACAAACAAGCTAGCTAAAGCACATATCCTTATCACATCAGTATATGGTATCCAAAAGTAAGGTAGATGAACCAGGATCAATGTAAAAGAGTGTGTTCAACTCAATACCTAGAACACACCCAGTGGTAACTACTCTTCAAATTCTGTTGCAGGTGTGCCTCTAAGTCTATTTGGCACTACAGCAAACATTTGGTTCCACTCACAAGCTGGCAACATTACATCTCAAAGTATAGCAAAAATAAACCATTTTGAAAGCTCAAAGGTATATGGTCTGGGTAGTTATAATATTGATGTTCTATTATTTCTTCCTCCCTAAAGTCAGCACAAGTGATTAAGATGTGTACGCTGCCACAGAATACAAGACTGCTTGTAAACAATATGCAACATTCAGCATACATCTGTACTCAGCCAAGCTGTACTCCAATAGCATATTAAATCTAAATAGCCTATCTAATTATGTGTATTATAATAATGTCTGAGAAAATATCAAATTTAGGAAAGGTTATGAACTTCTTTCTAATCGAAATGAAATTTCAGTCTACAATAAGATGTAGGCCAGGATTCACTCGACTTTTGTCTATAACGTTGGCTCACAATTAAATGCAAGTGTTCATTGATCTACACTGAATACAGTTGTCTAGTGTACCAATCATGGAAACTAACTGTTATAAAAAATCGCTGTAAAGAAAAAGTGTAGCACTCTCAAACTGTAAGTACAAGTTCAGGGCAAGATTTGATTGAACCCCAATAGTCTTGCTCGGAAAAGATACCTGCAGGTTACTTAATGAATATTGAAACAACAGAAATAAAGTTGCAGCAGTTTACAATCGTATTTCAATGACAGCTGTACAAAATTAAGATCTCAATGGATGTGGAAAGTCTGCTTCAGTCTGCTTTTCGTCTGACCTCCCGGCATTTTTAAACTTGTTGTCCCATCTTTCAAGGACTTATGCTTGAAGTAATGAGTGAATAATTACTGACACGGTTCCCTACACAGAGCTGCACTTACAACCGTGCTCTTCAACAAATGCATAACAATCGCCTCCACAACGGGCTACTTTCCGAAACACAAATGGCCAGAATCATTGCATACTTTTGTTCCAAATGAAGCACAAAATTGCGAAATCAAGACTTTGCTGTGAGAGTAGCGTGCACTGCAGTTGGATTTGGTGGCTTTGGGGGCAGAACTCACCCGTATTCTTCTCATGGCAGCAACTATCTCCACCCGGCTATTCGGTCGCGCCACGTCCAGACTACCAATATACTATCAATAAAAGAAAAACGTTAGGTATGCGATCCATACATGCAGCATTTGTATTTCACGCCTTTAAACATCGAGTATAAGGAAATAGCACATTAGACTCAAGAGCAAACATCATGTAGTTTACTGTTAACGCCTGGCGTCATTAACGAAATTTAAAGAGTTGGTAAGTAAAACATAAGATATTGTAATTAACAGGTATTCATATCCTCAACTACCTTCAACAATGCGCGATAGAAAACTGAAAAAAGTGAGGATGAACAACTTGCATGTCAGAAAGGTGGCTTATTTATAGCTTCAGGTATCATTTAATTGCTTTACAAAAATCAACACTTCACTTCGTTATAACTTACACACATTTCTCGGGTGGTCTTACTGACATCCTGCGGGTCTGCGACAGGATGTTTTAACTTGTAGGCTATGTGATTCTAGCTGGCTAGCAAGCTGCCAACATTTACCCTCCCGATCAATACTCACCTTCGCTTCGAAATTGATCCCATGTTGGAACGCTTCCTCGTTGTGTAAAGGAATTCGCAAATCATGACCATCATCAACTAAATTATATTTGGTTTTCCCCGGCATGATCACCGAGCCGATCAGTCTGTCACAGACACGAGAAATAAACGTACAACTAACTTAAACCATACTAGCAACACAGCCTGGCGACTTCCAACTTCTTTACTCCAGCAGTCATCCGCAATGTGTTTTCGCCAAAAAGGTCACGGTGTTTCTCTCCACTCGGATGGCTAGGAACTTTGTAGCTCGTAGCAATTAAAAAACATTCGCCTTTCAGTCCGGTGCAATCAATCTACGCCTCGATTTCAGTATCAATGTCGTTTCCCTTGTAGATATAATCCCAGCCGTGCGCGTTTTACGGATATGGAGCTGTTGTAGGCTGGCTTCCCAGGTTGAATAACATTCAAAAATTGTGTCGCTTGCTTCCCCCTTCCTAGTTCACAGCAGCGCCATGACTGGACTCACTCACTCCCCGACTTGGATAATTCGGGAACAAAGCGCGATTGGTCGAATCTGGGAATTCCACCTGTTTTCATTGGAACAGCGTTACATCATAGATTTGTAGGAGGGGAGAATGACTTCGTTTTTCCTCATTCATTTGAAACCTTTCAACCTAGAGAAGCGGTGGTCAGCACCTAGCGGTACGTAAGAGGCATTGTGGCGGGCAAATTCTTTCCGCAGAAGTCTCAAGGATGCCTAAACGAGCGAAACCAACTATACCTTTCGATCAGGAATAATGACAAATAAAAAGTAAACAAATAAATCTTCGGACGTTACTGCACAATCGATATCCTTTTGTATATGTGGGCACACGTAGTGGCAAAACAGTGTTAAGGTATGACATATAAAACACAACCTGTATCAGTCTTGTATCAAACCAGTTAAGGAAGATTGGGAAGTCTACCCTGCACCCATAATCAATATAGCTAAAGGGAGGTAAATTGACAGAAATTGGAATTTTTATGTCTCTCTCTCTAACATATATTTAAATGCAACAACTAACTTAAATGTTTATCTTTAGAGGTGGATTTTGACTTTTCCCCTTGTAATATACTGTCATTATTTTTGTTTGTCACTGTCCCCCTTTACGAGACTGATGCACCTGCCAGCTGGGTACCAGCTATCAGCCTCTTTCAAAATCTGTTCATTCTCTCACTTTTCAAACTCACATATACCTACACTGAGCTGGTAGTCTAGTAATAGAAGGCTGAGAGGAAAAATTAAGTGTGACAGCAATAGAGCACCATTATCTTCTGCACAATGTAACATAAAAAACACATATTCATCCAGCGGTACAGCAGTCCAGTTCAAGAAAATAATTAGAGCATAAGAATTTACATTAAGACATGAACAGTATATAACAGACAGCCTAGTTCCTAGTGTCTGTGCCATTCCACCTCTTCCACTTCTAACAGAAGAAAAACAATAGGAAATACAGCCCCTCACGGAGAGCTGACGTGCCTATATCCTGATGGGACCAGAAGGCAGCTAGAGGCGAAATGCTGGCCACAATTTAGAGTGTCTTATTCTTCCCATATTCCCCTAA
This sequence comes from Albula goreensis, assembly GCA_022829145.1. NCBI lineage: Eukaryota > Metazoa > Chordata > Actinopteri > Albuliformes > Albulidae > Albula > Albula goreensis. The sequence continues at coordinate 33,307,923 of CM040753.1, forward strand.
GCCCATTTATTATTTTGGCTGGATGGAGCTGGCATGGGGCTAGACAAAATGCTTATCAATATTTTACTGTCAGTCTTCAGCCACAAAAGCCTTCGCGGCACCCATAAAAAATATGTTCACAAACGATAGCAGTAACCTTGCTATTAAGTCGACTTTAAGATTAGCCTCTAAATTCTCCATAAAAAAATTGATGCATAAACAGGAAAAAAACTACAACTCATAGCTGCTTGTCAAAAAAAAAAATATTCCTCGCCTTTCTAGCGTAGAGTGATTCACCAGAACATTCAGATTAGGGTCAGTGGGTCAGAAGTAGCTCTCCTTAAAAGCCCTCTCCTGTTTTCCACTCCAGCGTAAAAACCTTTACGTCTAAATTAATCATGATGTTTCTCTAAGAATACTGGGCTTGCATACTCAAAATGAGATGAGCTCTTCATGAAAATTCAATGGGGAGAGTCTATCTCGTGCACATGTTATGCATGTAAACTCAGCCTTAAAGCAGTTGACTGAATCAGGTTTTCCTCATCAGTACTCCTTTTCTTCTGGAAAGTAGTTTTAATTTGAATCGAACGGATAAGAGAAGGACTTCCTGTGATTCTCACAACATGGGAAGTCAGAAATGTGTCGGTTTCAGTTTACACACTTTGTTAATGATTAATATGGATTAATGTTTAACAGCTGAATGCATTGTCTGTATGTATGGGCCTTGACTTTCTTAAACTAATGTTTTGTTGTCTGGAAAAAGGTATTTCCTTTAGTGGAAGCCTCATAATTAAAAAAAAAAACATTCCCGGAACAAACGTTTTATTGTATCTAATTAACTTTCAGTATCTTTTTCCCATTTAACAGCATGACCAGATGCACTTTATTGTTATGATGAACTAGTTAGTCATCTTTGGACACAGGCTGGAGGCTACCCATGTTTTTTTTTAATTTCAATATAAATATTTCCATTATTACAAACTCTGGAATACTAATAGTTAACACAAGTATTATACTTGTGTAGTCCAATCAGAGTTGCGGCAGTAATAGTTAAGATTAATTTTACAACATTTAATTTTTTTAAGGACCTCTCGTCATAATTACTCCTTGCACAGCAATGCGGTACTGCACATAATTTATTTTCCCATCATGCATCTCAAAGACCGTACTATTAACAGAAGCAAAGCCTGAAAACAATTTGTTCAGGTCATGAACGCGCATTAAAAGATGTTTCATCATGCTGGGATGGGCACCAATGCAGGTGGTATAGGTCCTGTCAACAACACTGACAAACAGTTTAATTATGCATTCATAATGAGGTAGAGGTGCCCATTAAATGGCAACATGGGATAATAGAGAGACCAGGTAACAAGAGAAAACATTTATTGCCAGAGCAGCATAGCGGGGCCTTGCTTGGCACAAAGCCAGGGCTACGACTCTCTTTCATTTATTACAGTGACAGTAATGTCTATGTGGATCCCGGGGATTGGAAAAATCAAGCAGAAGCATTCATATTTTATCGCCTCGATATGCATGGAAAAGTACGAAAACCAATAACAAAACAGTAACACACAGACAAGCTCGTTTTGAATTGCCGTTCCTCTTAAAACAAATTTGCGATACCAAACAATACAATGTCCTCAAAAGCACATTATCACCAAATACATATTTATATTTCTGTTGCATTGTCGGTGATGTGCTTGCCATTTTAGTGCAATCTTAAATACATAATGCTTACAGATGAATTGTGTATAATTCCATCCATCTACATTACAGTCATTTATTCTGAATCTTTTTTAATCTAAAGCTTGATTATGCTAACCAATGCCAATCTCCCCTGGGAGCAATGTGGGGTTAAGGGCCTTGCTTAGGGGCCCAGCAACTGTGACTGGACTGGGTCTTGAACCACCAACCTCAAGCATCCCAGTCATGAACCTTAACCACTAGACTACAGGCTGCCCATAGAACATAGTTGCACAAACGAGGAGTAATAATCTAACAAGGAGAACAGCTTGAGGCTGCATTGCAGGTGCAAGAATCCAAAGAAACCTCTGCTATTCCCACTTCAGCGCCTGCCTCAGAGTAATTTAGCATGCTCCGCGTTCTTTGCCTCAGCCAGCTACTGCATATGCCCCGACCCTCGGCTTTGACGGATGCAAGCTATTCTTTAAAAACTGCACTGGAATAAAGATGCTGACACCAGTTCATGTAATGCAGTTTACTCAAGCGCTACGGAAAGTGGGAGGATATAAGGATATATACACTTATCTCATCCACCACCTTCGCCCTGAGCAGAGAAATAGAATACATAAACGGAAAAAGGATACCATCTATTATGTTGGTATGTGCTGACCAAAATGTAGATTTCCTTTTAAATATATGGCAATATTGTTAACCTTTCGCTGGCACTATCAGGGTGGGCTTCCCAATGAAGTGATTAAAGGAATTAGGACAATGTGATGTTATATTGTGAAAAGTCAGCTGCATTTCTTTGCAGTTTTCTTCAGATAGGAACAATATGATCTGCAGTGCTAAGTACACAATTACAGCATAGTGTGGCATTAAGTCATATTTAAGACTATGTGCTGCCATAAAATCTAAAATATGAAGAGTAACTGGTTAACTAGTGTTGACGCTTTGTTTAGTCTTCCTTTAGTTTGTGGACATTAGGCCGCGTTCAATTCTTTTTCCTTATACAGCTGTAGTTTGGAAACTTAGTCACACTCGCTTTGAAAAAAGTACTCACTCCACTAAAAATGTGTAGTTACTGGAAAGTCAGAACATGTCAAAACGTCAATGTCAGAATGTCTACATTACTTCCTGTGGCCTTGAGCGTGCTGAACGTAGACATGTAAAGTAACTGCGGCGGACGGAGATTACTCACGCTAGAAACTGCGCGCACTGACAACACGGATTTCCTCACTCCTGTTTTGAGCGCACCTGGAGTTACATGAGGTAATGACAACACGTCTGATCGAATTGTCCGTGATGAATAATTATTCCTAAGCGATATTACACACAGTTAGAAGGAACTTCAGAGACTCCACATCCTGTATGGAATTATTTCCCTTCTGACTGTTTTTGTTACGTTAGTTGTCAGTCGTTTCACTGCCGCCCCACGTTTTCGGACTTGTCAGCTTTTAACGTGTAGCTTCATGCTGCTCTCGCTATGTTTTCAGTGGACCTCTGTGCTGTGCCGAGAATATGGTACTCCGTACAGTTTTATACATTATAACTGGTGTGGTTTTCGGTTTAATTTACTTGTACTATACTATACGGTTTACTAATAATAATAATAATAATAGTATGTAATACTTACAAATAATGTGGAGAGCAAGTTTGACTTGTTTATGAAAGATTGAGCTGCGTCATCACAGATCATTTCTTAAAGAAACATTCATTAAACCATTTTAAGCGCATGCATAAATGCAAAAATAATTTTCAATGTTCTGCTAGTGTATGACTACAAAACTGAGAAGATCTATTTTTGTTGTGTTACACTGAAGAGATAAAATGGGCTTCCAGATAATGGGAATCTGGATTGAGACAGTAAGAAATACACAGACAGAAATAATAAAAAAACATTAAAGGTCAAAGCTAACTTATTTTTTGTATGTGTTCCCTGGAAAAAATGTAAAACATCAAACAAATATATATCTAATACATTTATGCATATGTATCACAGAAATGTCTCCATTTCTGACATACATAAAAATGTAATTGGCATGCACTAGATGGCACCAACTATGTGAAATCTTTTTTTTTCAGAAGGAAAAATGGATCAAATGAAAAATGTAATTATTGTGGCGCTGGGAGAGGTGGAGGGAGGGGCTAGCTCCTCTGCTCCTCCCCCTTGAGCTGCTGTCAGTTCCTGTGTCTCCCTCATTCAGCCTGGAGAGACTGCAGGGAGCTTGAACAGCAGTAGCCTCGCTAACAGACAGGCTATCCTGAGGGTGACTGTTAATCAAACCAGGTGCAAGCACTTGCATTCAATTAGGCCTCATATTTAAAGCACAGCCTGGAGGGCTGAAGGAAGACTTTTTGGGCTTTTCTATGCCTGGCTTTTTGTGTTGCGTTTTGTGTTGCTTTTATTTGGCTGTTTTTGTATTCACACCTGTTTTGGCTGATTTCTACTCTTTGTTTTTTCAGATTTGCCCCTAAAAGGCATAAATAAAAGGGCTTTGTCCCATTTTTGCTGAAATTTTGCTGTGTTTTTCTTTCCACTCACCACCCGGCTCAGTGGCCACAACTGCCATTGCGATACATTATATAATAGTGTTTATTTACTGTATCTATAATAAAGATATATTCCAAGGGACACATAAATAAATAAAAAACTTTGACATGGAGGATGTGAATGAGCTGCTGTCTAGCTGCTTTACTCATAACGAAGAACAATTAATAATGTGAAACATGTAGGTGTCACTGTCATTCCAGTTCCAGGGAGGAAGACAAGGAGAAATGGCTGAAATCTTCCTCCAAATCTCTGGCATGGTTTTGAATCAAGTGAAAGCCAAGGTAAAGCACATTGTACATGGATGTCCATACATGTCTTAGAACAATGATGAAAACCATGGTTAAGTGAATAATATTTTTGTCATGTTCATCCACTGCCCAAACACATTCATTTCAACCCCACCTTAACTGCCAGCCCACAAAAATGTGCCTGTACTGTTACCCTTAATAAGGTATTGTAGACTGTCACCCTTAATCCTGAGCATTGTTTTCAGAATTTGAATAGGTAAGTACATGTGCGTCCTCGTGTTAAATTTGCTCAAACAAATGCTTTGACTCCTGTATTCCAAATGAACCGATAATCATTGCATTTTCATTGTGTACTCAACACCCTGGGGCCACCTTGAATGACCAGCATCTGCCTTCGCTTGGTATATCACAGCACGCACAAAAGCCAGAATTACACTTTTGTCAAAGAAAGTCTTGATTCAACTATCTGGCCTCGCCCCAGGTCTCATCGAGCTTCTGACTTCAACTCTTCGCATTCTTTCGAAAGACAGACAGCGCTGAATCTACACCTTCACCGCATCTGAGTCAAATAATTGAGATTCACGGTTACTTTCACGACCTTTATATTTAACAAAGGTCTGGCCTCTACTGCAGACAATGTCATGTGTTTTAAGACTTTAAAATATACTCGATTGGGAATTCATGAATTTTACAAAACCCCTGGGTGAAAACACAAACACAAACAAACGAAGGCAAGCTTAAGGCAAAACTGATAATTTATGAATGTTCCGGAATTAGAGGGTGCTAAAATCTCAGTTGAGAGCCTCTCTTTGGGTGCCCTTCCAAAGATGAGCACCATGGCTGCAGGCTAGGTCTTATAGTCTAGACATTGCAGGTTAAAGGCTAGGGCTGTCACACTGATCGCACCTTTCAATGGAGTCTACAGCAGCAGCGTGTTGCTGGCTTCCTCCAGCCCACCAAGTGTTACCGCTGTGTTAACATGCTGGGTGCCTATTGGCTACAAGCTGTCACATGCCTCTGGTCAGTACTAGATGATCTGTAGTGCGATATGCTTTGTTGTGTGTGCTTTTGGCCGCCATGTTCTTTTGCATGACTGTGGGCGGAACTGAACTTGTGGAAATGTCACAGTGGAAATGACGATTTGTTGAACTAGTTTCCTTTATTGTCCTTGACACTCAAGATTCGCATATACATATGTAAAACAAAATACATCAGTGTACATGATAATAAAAATGATCAGGATTGCAAGACTATCATAGGCATCGGAAATGTATACAGTTTCTTACTCCCTCCCTCTTTCAAACTCCCTATTCTCTCTTTTCTCCCACTTCAGAATTGCGAGTAATATTTGCAGGTCTGTGACATTATTACAGCATCCTCTGCAAACTTGAGAGAGGGCAGAAAAGGACACGTCATCTTGCAGAAATACAGCACTTATTTTCTGTCTCCAGCTCACCAGTGGAGCTGCACAATCATTACATCACAGGTGTCCTCCCAAGCAGAGAACTCTCTAGTGTGCAATGGGAAGGGGAGAAAACTCCGCCCCCTGGAGACGGTAGTCAAGCAACCACAGCTAGGACCTGGTATCAGGCCATGGTCTATAACGCTACACTAAAACCCATATTTTGTTTGCAGGATACACCTCTTGAATCTTTCTGTTTTAAAATAAATCCAAATGTAGGGCTATGACAATAACAGCAATAATTCAGACATGAAAAATCTTTATTCTCTCACATTTTATAATTAATCTTGAAAATCACATTGAAGACCACATTTGTTATGTATTTTATTAACATTCATGTGTTTGCATTCGCGCATTTCCTCCACCTTTTTTGAGATCAGTCCTTCAGAAATATTGACAGTGAGAGGCACAAAAAATTATGATGAAACAGTATTGAGTTTTGACGCTAAGAGAATTGCATTGATTAGCTTTACCAGGAAGAAAATACAACAAGTCGAAGCACCACAATTCAAAAGACAAATTAAATCGCATCAGAAGCATTACATAAGCATTGAATGATCACGTTTAGAAAAGTGCACAAGACATTTCTATATCTAATTTGAATTTTAAAAAAGTTTAGCTTTTCTGATAGCTTTTTCCTTTTTTAAAACTCCTCTTTCTGTTTTAAAACATACAATGCCCAACAACAGCTCCTCTCACTGATCAGGGTTTAAGTGCTGTCTGACTTAAGTGTTAAGACTGTCTGTCTGTTTGTACCCTTCTTGTAAATTGAACCATGATCCAATGGGACAGATTGCTAGAAATATTGGTTGTTTAATAAATATGAAGTTTGTTTAACAGTGCGAATCTTCCTCTGTCCCCTCTATTACATTTTGTTGTACAAAAAACCAGCATCTTTCCAAAGAGTTGTGCCCCCACTCCTACAGTCCAATTGAAAAAACAAAAACACTACTCACATGTTCTCCCACCAGCCACCAGGTGTCACCAGAGAGCCATAGATTTGTAGGCTCAACCAACAGGCAGGGGGCACTGTTGTAGCACTCATACAGTGAGGCACTGCACATGAATTACTTCAACAAATAACTGGCTTTATAAGTGAATAGTGCATGCAAACATAGACTGTACATATTGCTATGAGTTTTATCATCTGCTAAATGTAAATGTAATGTTTCTTTAAAAAATATTGTGAAATCACTGGTATGCCCTTTCAGTACTGAAGTATTGACCTCTGACCTCCATTTGACCTTCAGAAATCATGAAAACTCCATTAGGTTCAGATCCTTGCTGTGTCTGGGTTGTCTTCACATTTAAGACATGCTGTCCTTTTCGCTGCAGTCTCTCAGGTCACATATCTCTCCGATCCGTGACCTCCACATAGCCTTCCACTCCAAGGAGTTTGGTGAGAAGCCTGTCTCCTGAGAGTCAACATTTACATAATTTCCAAATCATCTATTTTTATAGCTCATATTAAGAGCAAAACACATAGCTGAGTTCCTATTATGTAAGGATTCCTGGTCCTTTTCCCAAGTTTTAAAAAGCTTTTATGTACACCTCCGCTGGACTGTATTTGCTGAAAACATCATACTATCGCCCTTGTAGATTGTTTTGACACATCCATCCATTCATTCTTTGAGCAATTTCACAGTGGTTGTAATTTCATTTTTTTTATTTCTCAAATTCCATTTGTTTAACAAAAATGACAAAAAAAACATTGAAAGCACAAGATAAAACCCCTCATTGATTAGACAAGGAATACTCCTGGTTTGAAATGATATTCAAATATCGCTGGCGCTCCTGCAGCTATTTCTAATTTAGAAGAACAAAACCTCTCATTAAAATCCTGCCGAGAATATGTTATGAAACATGACTTTTTATGACAACTTGGCAATCATGCATAAAATAAAACAGAACTGATAATTGTTTTTCTTCTCACAGGAAAATGATACAGGATTTACAAGGCTAAACTAACGTTTATTTGATATAACTATCAGTATAAACACACAAGTAATGAGCATCGTGAATAATTTCGCCCCACTTTTATCTGCATATTATACAGGCTGTCATTCCTGCCTCTGCTCTTGGCGTAGCTGTATCGCCCAGCTTTGTCTTCTGTGGTACGTTTTCCACTTAAATTCACATTTTGAATGGGTGTGAGAAAAACAAAGGTGGATTATATATAGGACTGTTTTCGTTGGATTGACAGTGGTCGAAGGGCATCCATCTTCTTGAAAGATAAATTCGACCCGCTGGACCAGACTTCTCTTCCATTTACGACAGATTGGCAGGAGGCAAGGCAGGTGGAATCGTGGCTGATAAGCCATATAAGCTGTCTATTTAGAATCACAAAGCGACACAACTCTGCCCAGCCTGTGACACGTCTAGATCCATATCACATCCATTAAGAGCCAGAGGTAAGACTGATCTGAGATCAGCGCACCAGGTTCAGGGACCTGGCGAGATTGTTAAGAATATAGTGGATGGAAAACGATGAGAAAACACATTTTCTCTTGGGTCCGAGATGTAAGAAAGATAAATCATATTTCTATGACAAAAGTGACAAGCACCTGACAGATGTATTACGTGCACATAGCACCAAACAAAGTCGATGCCATGTGGTGTAATGGAAAGCTGCTCTGTGTCTTTTTAAATCCATTTTAACAGATACTAAGGCTGACCTTAAGCCTTGCTGATGCTTCCTGGGCTTCATCACACAAAGTATCACAACAACAGCATTTCTCACTTAGGGTGACCATGCTATATATTTGGTTTTATTTATGCTTACTAGATAAAGAAAACAAAGAAAAACTAATGAAAACATAATATAAAAATAAAAACAACAACAACAACAATTATTATTATAATGAAACAGGTGCAGTGAGTGGTCATACCAAAACCAATTATTATTATTATTATTAACAACAACAATAATAATAATAATAATAATAATTTATTTTGGTATGACCACTCACTGAACCTGTTTCACCTAATCATACATGTAAAGGTACTGCAAGCCAAACAATGTGATCGGAAGACACGGCTTTCCGTGCTATTCAGAAAAGAACGATCTAATTAGGTTTTCTGCCTCTAGTTTCGTACTGAAGCAGGACACTGTACTGGACGGGAAACTAACTGACAAACACCTGCCCGGAGGGTCTGGAAGCTCTTAGGATGGCCGACATGTTGCTCACTGTCTGTAACATTCAGCCCGTCTCCACACTGCCTACGTTCTGCTCTCGCACTCTTATGCTTTTACACTTATTGGGGATGACCTTTCCCTTAGCTTGTAATGATGTTTGTCAAAAGACATGTCATAGTGCCAGTAAACCTCTTACAGAGTATAAGTAATTCCTACTATTGTACCTTTCCCTGGAAATAGGAAGGCTACACAGAAACGAACAATGATACACATTCCACGTTCATTTGATCTCAGAGCACTTAACCTCATGGCACAGCCATCGTGGGAGGTCAGCCCAGTTGTACGTTTAAGTTCAGCTATCCAGTTTAGCGGCAACCATCTTCTGTCTTTATATAAGGTTATAAAATATACAGTTTACTCAAATTATTATACCACTGCATACACAAAAATGTACCACGATCAGCATGATTCAGGTGAATTGTCCTTGACACGCTTATTTATCATTTTTGTGATCAAAGACTTTGATTTTTATAATTATCATGAATATACTTACATTTATTTTTAATTATCCTATGTTTTGGTATGGGACATATGAAAGAGGAAACATTCTCTATTTGAATGTATGGCTAGAACATAGTTAATAACTTAGCTGGTCCAACAGGTCATACATATACATATACGTATGTACATGCATTGAAGTATCGTCAACTGAAATTTTGGTTTTCAAATATATTTTGCTCCCACCATCACTTCTTAAAAGAGAAGAAGAGTAGACGATGAACTCTTCTTGCCATTCCTACCCCGACCAACCCCAACACCTCCCAGTGTTGCCTTGCCTTGCCTTGCCTCCCTTCTACTACCCAGAATGCACTGCAGTGCTCTACTGTCCTATGTATGTACAAAGGCTCTATTGCCAGCAAATGGTAACATGTTATGAATACAAAATATTTGTCATATTAGGGCATATTTACTATGAATATATATACTCAGCATGTTATTATTTTATCATATACATAAACCATTCAAACCCACTTCTTTGAACATCCAGCTGTATAAATAATATTATGTTAAAATTTTAACTTCTTCATAAGAACGCTCGGCAAACAAATTATTTAAGACATGTTATTGAGTCATATTTTAAAGCGTTAAAACCCATTTTTTCGCACATTGTAAGAGCAGAGTCACATGAGGTCAAACAATTAGCAATACATTTCTTTTCGTAGAACATTTTTCAAAAGACACAGTACCTTTAATGTGACCCTGACACTGAACTCTTGTCTTTGTTCGTAGTTTGATCTTCACCTCCATGCCATTCAATGTCAGTTGGACAGTCAGAGGGCATCGCTAATTACCTAAGTCCTTATATTGAGGCCGAAAGCCCATTAAAGTAATTTTAGCTGAGTAATTCAGACTTTCAGAATAATGCACTGCAGTTATTCTTTCCCCATGTGACACTTAAAAATGATTCTTTGTGGGCTTTTTAGTCTCCTTGATATTCTATGTGATACACGAGGGTTTGGGATTAAATGGCAGCCATTTTCCTGATACAAAAAGCTCAAGGCACATGCTGCGCCTCTGTTTTTTTTTTGATGTAAAACATATTTTCGCGTCTGGAATGGCCAGGTGCAGCCCGAGGTAGGGTTGATGGGAGCCAGGTCCGGAGCCTCTAAGAACACTCGGTGTCAGATGAAAAGAAGGAGGCCGGCCACTCAGCGCCATCTGGTCTGATAGCCATCGGCGTTAGCGCTACGAAGCACGTAGCTCCTTCACATGTTACACCTTTGACAAATTTATACATTTATTTTCCTACTGGCGACAGCACATGACAAAGACATGTTCAAGACAGTAATGTATGAATCTAGTTATCAGGACAATGAAATAGCATACACCTTCTGCCTGCTTTGATGTCATTTGAACTTTGGCTAAAAAAGACCTACACTTGGCTTCGAGTGGTCATCTTTGTTTACAGATAAAGGGCTGGAATTATTTTAACATTCAATTTACGGAAGATTCTTGCCTAATTGGATGTCATATTTTGCCAATTAGCAATGCTAATAAATCTGTACGTTTCATTAAGCTTCACACTGTTGAATGAAAAAGTGGGCGCTGTTTTTTGTTTGAATAGTCGTTCAATGTACAGCTGATTATTATAAATGTTTGAACATTAATCCCATGGACCTACAGCTTTGGAGTGTAACAACTTACATTTAAACTTTCTTTAATTTCCTGCATTTCGGTTGTACTTTAATTGGTGTGAACCATAGCTATATATTCATTCAGGTGCGACAGAACAGCAGATTTATTAAAATGTCCTTATCCTCCTGTAGTCACAACTTATACCATGCCACTCAGTATCACGGAAGCCTATGACTAATCGACACAAGCTCTGAAGGAATTGTCCCACTTTCTGTTGAACTTCTCTTCAGCAATATAGACCTTATAACATCACTGATATCAAGTAATCATGGGAATCGGAGTTCATTTATGCTACTCTGTATGCTGTTGCATGAGGTCATCGACTATCTGTACGACTGGTGATCACCACAGGAAGCATACATATACACATGTGAAGAGACACGGAGACTGCTGAGAGAGTGTTCTGCTTCAATGGCCGTGTGCCTGGTATCTGCTTCAGACTGAATCATTATCCCTTGCGTTTGCAATGAATCTTGGGTATGCATAATTCAGTTTGACCCTGAGAACCTGAGCACACGGGTATATACACCAATGTAATCAACTCAGATGCTTGCAGGCGTATTTCAGTGCCTGGCTCTTAAAGACAAACAGTCTGATGGTAACCATATGGACAGCCAAGAAAGTGATCACTTATCTTATGCACTGAACATTAATCTACTAATCAGTGGTCAGGTGACTTTAATACCATTATGATGTCATTTACTTATTGATGAACTTGTGTTAATGAAGTGCATGGTAAGAGTTATTAAGTGTTTTTTTGCCATCACATGCCTATGTTCAATTGTGTTTAATCACATCGCTGGGCGAAGAATTCATGCGACAGCCTCTCGGAGTGGGAAAGACAAAGCGGTGGTTTTGAATACAGCACCAGCGAAGCGAAGACGCAACAACATACCCGCCTACATGAAAAAGCACGTAAATGAACAGGCTAATTATGTCTCTTACCGTGTGCCCATGGGCTGCTAGCACGATGGCTGAAGACCTGCAGTTTTCATTTGATTGGCCCTTGTTATACATGCAAACTGCTTAAACGATTTAAACTATAACAGCGGCTCATAGATGAACATTCATACGATTTTCGGCTTCACACACTAGCACATCTCGCACGGACCACAATTAGCATGTAAAGAGGTGCCTACTTTATTATTCGCAATGTCTCTGCACGAATGAAACACAGTCATGTTCAGGGTTTGTTATTGTTTTCCTTTGTGCCTTGGCTGTGGTAGCGTGCCGAGTTTTGCTCTATTCAATCTCTACTCTCCATCTGTTATTCAGTTATGTTTTTTTTTTCAGCCAAACACAAACAGTTGCTGAGAAACAGAGCTGCAGGAGAACTAGCTTTTGAACACACCAAAGGGCTTGCAAATTGAATGAGCAGCTTTTGTTGAAGTGCTACAACCATTCCCTTTACCGGACAATGTGCTTTCACACGAAATTCTCCAGGCTCACCCGTGTCTCCACGCGATGTAAAAACAGGGGAGGGGAGAGTGAGGAGAGTGAGGAATCCATTTTGTTCTATGCAAACAAACTGGATGATATCTGTAAGCGCAAGGATCAACCTGCAAACTCCGAAATGAAAGATGCAGCTGATTGGAAAGATAGCACACATGGAAGAATTCAAAGCGAAATTTCATTTGCAGAGTGAACGTTGTGGGGCCTGTGGAGAGCCAGGCCAGGGTGCAGCTGCAGATCGCTTGTCAGAAAGATGACATCTCCAGAGTTAGTGATCCTCCGAGCATGATCTTCCTTTTCTGGCTGAGAACGCTTTTGCAAAGTCAAACCTGTGCTAAGTTCGTGCGTGACGCTATGAACCAAAATAGACATGACAATGACCGAACATCACCTTTTGAGTTTGTCATTCCAGTCAGTCATAATGTGAAGGTCATCCATGGCTCTTAAACCATTAAATCCATCCATGATTCTGGCTACTCTGGAGGCCTAGAGAAAACAATCCCCAATGTCGTTTTTGTAGACCCAGCAATATATTAATTTCATAATAGCGATACTTTATGATTTTAATCAAACCCTTCATAAACTGCGGGCAGGATGTGTATATTTTCGAATATGTGATGAAGTAATGGAGCTTAATTAACACCAGGGGAGTGTTTCAGAAAGCAGGTTTAGAAAAAACCACATTTGTTAAAGAGTTAATGGAAATCTAATGTTTTCAGTTTCAAGGTCAACTACTATGGCAACTTACGCTCTGAAGCTAACCTGATCGTAAACAGGTTTGCTTGAAGTAACCTCGACTTAGGCTATATTTCTCCCACAGTTCTGAGTGAGGGCCATCTCCTCAGCTTCTGTGAGAGGTGGTTGTGGCCTACCACCTGTTTTTCGAGCCTCAGGCTTCTTCCTGTTGACAAGAGTGACATTCAACTAACCTGGGCTTGTCATGCTATGAGTGAGAGAATGATATCGGTAAAAGCAAAATATGCCTTACAATTTGCAATTTGCGCTTTGTTCCCATTGGATTACACGCACACACACACAGACACACACACACACATACACACACACTTTAATTTTACATTATGCAATACACTTTACTTGGATTTGGCGAAGTTTACTTGGGGAAGTGACTTCAATTTGGCGGACAGTAAAAAAAAAAAAAATCATGTATAAGATATATCATCATATTCTATTGTACACATTTTATACACATTGCCTATTTTTTTAAATACACATTTTGTATTAAATCCCCTCAAATTGCCATCACTGTAGGAAATCCAAGTCAAATGACTGTTGAATTAGTGAACTTCGCTGTGTCAGGAACTTAAAAATTGACTGACTCAGCTATTTTCTCCCATGCCAGCTCACACTCTTTGGCTGCTGCTGCTGTGTCCTTTTTTCAGGGAAATATGCGCATACGCAGTCATTAATATTTCTTGCTTCATGGAAGTGCAATAATAAGCTCGGTTCCTCTTTGATGCCATGGTGAATCCAATCGTCGGCGCTCAAATGATGGCGGCTTTTTATGTTCGCCGTGAATGCGCTTCATTCGGGTTCAACGTACAGTGAGTTGATTGAACTAATTCTGTTGTTCTGTTGTTCGACCCAGAGTTCAGGTTTAAGTTCGGGGTCACCAAGATCCGTTCACTAAGCAGGGAGCCTGTAGTCTGGTGGTTATCGTACATGACTGGGGCCCTTGAGGTTGGTGGTTCATGCCACAGCAAGCTCACTGTTGGTGTTGGGCCCTTGAGCAAGGCCCTTGACCCCACATTGCTCCCAGGGGGGACTGGCCCTTGGTCAGCTTAATCAACTGTAAGTCACTTTGAATAAAAGCATCAGCTGAATGACTGGTCTAACGTAAGCTAACTGTAATGTTCTAATTACACAATTAAAAAATGAATCGCACGATTTTTGCAGTGGGAGGCGTCCATAAAAAAGCCATATACGGCATGCTTACACATCCAGATAACAAGGCATTCCGAGATGGATACAGAGCAACCAGGCGCAAGTTGAGAGGGAACCGCAAGAAAAATAAAACTTTTATTTACAGATCAGGTAATAGATATAACAGCTAGCACGGCACAGCTTCATAATGCCATATTAGAGTATATAAATTAAATGCCAAAGTATGAGGCGTAGGTTTTGGAATGACATGTTCAAAATGAATTTACTAGGCATAGAGTAATAAAAAGTACCGTATAGGAAGTAAAAAAAATATGATCGATGTAGGTGGCATATAAAAAGCTTTCCTACAACTTAATAAGGGCAAAAACACACCTGGTGGTCTAACAACATAACAACAGGTGGAACATAAACACCAATCAGAATAAGGTTATCACAGCGTGGCTAATCCATTCCACTTGTTCCATCCTCTCACTTTCTGTAGGTCGGGCTACTCCTGAAAATAAAGCTGCCGTGACGTGAACCGCTGCACCTTGCTACAACATTTGTGATTATTTGTTTTGTATCTCAACCTGCACTTTCATGGGATGTGTGTGTTTTCTATTTATGAACACTTGTTTGTTATATAATGGAACAGCCCACCTTTAAGCCATGCAAATACACTGAAAAGACTGAGAGGCGAGGACAGTTCCATCACAGAGAGAAAGGACAGAGGCATCGTCACAGCCCACAGAGCATTTTCTTGGTGTGTGGCTCCGCCAGTAGTGCGATTATGCCGTGACTGTGTAACCTGTGTAATATCAGGTCAGTATTTGCTGTTAGGCTAACTGAAAGAGAGTAACTCCCGTTTGGTGCAGAATTTTCCACCTAGTTTCAGAAGTCGTAAACATTCTCACCCAAAGACAGGAGTCACGGTTACATTACATTATAGTCATTTTGCTGACGCTTCTATCCAAAGTGACTTACAGTTAATTCAGTTAGCCAAGCGCCAATCCCCACTGGGAGCAATGTGGGGTTGAGGGCCTTGCTCAGGGGCCCAACAGCAATGGTGTTCTTGCTGTGGCTAGACTGGGGCTTGAACCAGCAACCGCAGGGGTCTCAGTCATTTACCTTAGCCACTAAACTACAGGCTTGTGGTTGCAAGGTTTAGTAAATTAGATGAAGTACTTGATTTGCATCATTTGCAAAATCTCCTCCCTGTTTGAGTGCCTTCACCCCAGGTATACATGCATGAACTGTATATCAAGAGGAAAATCGTAAACTGATGAAGTTTCCCCTAATTCCATTTTAATAGTGATTTTTGCCCATTGCGACTGTTTAGTAATTCAGAAGTAAATAATGAGGCGTTTTAGTTATGCCCAAAAAGCAGTCACAATCCTTTAGTAAATCTGGCCCTTGGTTCTACGAAAAAGCCATTGTTAAAACAAGATTGTTAATGGCCTGAAACTGAATAAACTGGACAAATATGATTGGAAACAATTGATGGAAAGTTATGCATTTGGACATGGCAGCTATGTTTTTGGTGTTATGAAGGTACTTTCAGTCCTTAACATACAAGGAGGCCAACAGTTGTAAAACATAAATGGTAACTTCTGTGTATTAACAAGAAGTTTATAATGCACAGAAAATATTAGGAGAAAAAAGACAAATAAGTAATTTATAATAACATTAAGTAAATGGAATTGTGTGATTGATAATTATGTTACATCATAGTAATCAAACATGAATATGTAATGTGTGACAGACATAACAACATGTTGCAAAGACCTATTAAGCACACACTATAATTTTTAAAAATTTGTTGACTCGCGTAAAAGGTTCAGTTACATTGATATTTATGTGGTCACTGTTGGCAATGGAAAATTGTCGTTTTTTATTTTTGATAGTACTTTTAGCTAGTACCTCAAGTACCACATGCATCTGGCATCTATAGCGTTAAAGTTAAAAAGCTGCAAGTGTCTGACATTAACTGCATAATTGTTTGTTTTTCTGCCATGAGGTGAAGAGAATAAAGGACGACGATGACAAACAGAGAATGGAAGGTCTTTGTGTGAGTAGAGAGGGGGAGATGAATAAGATAGGACCGTTATGAAACTTAACAAGCTGAAAACAAGACAGGTGCACGAGAGTGTGAGGAGATTAATTTTTGTGAGAGCTTAATTTGAAGTAGAAAGAGCCAAATAGAAAGATTTTTTGTGCCGATAATACCACTGATTCATTATTTGTGTATGAAATAGAATACATGATACAACACAACTGCAAACATATCGCAAAAGTATAACTACTGTTTTACTTTTACTTCTGCAAACGTAAAACAGTAGCCATTTAATTTTGTGATCGTGGTGGAGGTCATTTATAAAACACATTTTAATATGGCAGTTGGCCCAGTTAATCATTGTGATGCGTCTTGAGATGAAAGGGCTTGTGTAGGTTACCAGATGAGCAAAATGGATTTTAAAGAAAAGTGCAAGAGTTTTTGGTAGAGTGAGACTTCACCAGTTAGGTGGTGGACGTGGATATCTGTGGGTCATGATTAGTTACATCATAAATATTGTTAGTAGTTAAGACAGTAATAGAAATTGTAATGAATCAAATAATACATAATAATTATGAATGTCCTTATATTGGTCTTACGTTTTAAATATTATTTAATTTCTAAGGTTGATCCTTGTTCCCTTTTTAGCTCAATTCCTCATGTTGAATACCACACCACTACCCAAGATCCTTATTCCAGCTCTCAACAAAAGTTCCTCCACAGAGAGTAGCTGACAAATTTGAAGCAAGGCTAACGTTTACTTAAAGTTGATGTCCCTCATATAGACTAATTATTATTGCTCTGCATATTGGTCCTGGTGATGAAAACTGAAAATACTGATGAAAACGTCATTAATATCCACAATGCTTTTGTTACAAGGGAAAGATGATCTCCCACATCATGGACACAGTCGTTCTCAGCGTCGAGCACACGCCATTTAA
The DNA here is from genome assembly GCA_022829145.1 of Albula goreensis. Classification (NCBI taxonomy): domain Eukaryota; kingdom Metazoa; phylum Chordata; class Actinopteri; order Albuliformes; family Albulidae; genus Albula; species Albula goreensis. The sequence goes on from CM040753.1 coordinate 33,325,508, forward strand.
TTGTTTATCACCTTTGGAATCGCCCATTACGTATAACAGAAACATACTTTCGAATGCAGTTGACGCACAGGTCTCTTTGCAACCTCCAATCCGCTCCTCATCCTGCACACCCAACGGTGCACCAGTGCATCATGGGTTTTTAGTGCTGCCCCCCTCCTCCGGAAACTGGAATTCTCTTCCCAACCATATCAGGGAAGCCAGAACATTAAAGCTGGACTTAACCCTTTCCAAGATATCTGCAGCCAAACGCAGCTGTCTAACTAAATACAAATACTGTATTTATAGTAAATGGTATACTATACAATATATACAATATACTAAATTATTGTTGGTCTTAGTAGTTGTATTATTTGTATTATTGGTGTTATTTTGCAGCATTTCCTGTCAGCCTGCGATCCGCACAGTGCAGGGGGATGGATCTGTCCGCCACCACGTCAAATTAACAGATCTGATTGGCTACCGAGGACGTTGTTCCGGTGACTGCACACAGTGGGCAGACATAAAGAGAAGTGACAGTCAACAAGATATCAACAGTTAACATTCTCTCATATGAAGTGAGTCATAGCTGATCGTGACCACTCAGGCTAAAAAAAAAACCACCCCTCTGTTTTCTCTGTGCAGATATTTTCCTCTGTGTCAATAATGACGACAGCATGGATTCTTTGTGTTAAAATTAGCCAGTTCTTTTACAGTATGATAAGTGCATATGTGCATTATAGTGTAATGGTAACTTTTCAAGAGATCTGAATGTGATACAGTTTTTATTCTCAGTTGTGTACACATACGCAATCTGAGATGGTTACTGAAAATTAATCCGTCATTGTTATCCGATTGATGTGGTTAAAATATACTGATAAATGATTTGTCAAGACCACCTATTTATAAATACTGATGGGCAATACAATAAAAATGTAAATATTCAATATTTTAAATATGATAAATATGATCTGTAAATTTTTAAATATGCTCATGATACATTGTGATACATTATTATGATACAAAATAAATAAAACTGCCTATGTCACAATTTAGAAAATAAATGATGATGCACGTTATCCTTCCACACACTTGCTGCTAGGAACCACAGTTCCACTTACAGTACAGGGAAGTGAAATATATATATATATGTGCCCTGCAAATTTGCAGGTGTTTCAACCAAACACCGTCACTCTGTTGCCTTTCTATGTCTGCTTCCTTGATGAAACTGAGTGTCTCAGCTTTTTTACTTTGTTAGCATAATATTTCATTAAATTTTAAGTAAATAAATATCATTGCTTGATATCATATTGTATCATTTATTATGTACCTAAGATGAATAATGAATCTGCTCTGCAGTTAGTTTTACTTGACCTGATGATAACATCTGTCTTGGCAAATGGAACTTCTTGAGACCTCTGACTTATAGTTCTTGAGTTCATAGAGTTAATATAAAAAATGGACAACACTCCAAAAGCATTAATGATACTATATTTATCTGAGATGTGTGGACTGAGGAACATGTAAGACTGAAACGCATCCATGAATTTCAAATAATGAAAGCATTAACACAATTTCCCATATTTTTAAATGCCTGCTTTGAGCTGAGTTTTCAGCATCTATACCAATGAATTTACTGTTTTTAATAAATTAGTGATATATTTGGCATACAGACAACTCAATTGTTGTCAATGGTAAGGCCAATACTTCTACATGCGACTGTTACCCAGAAATAATTAAAATGAATTCAAGAGGTGTCCTACTTCATGTTATACGGAAACACTGATCAAACTCTGATCGATAGGAGCGCATGACTTAATTGTGGTGCGCGTAGGATAGACACCCTGAAAATCCAGTTAATTCACAGTCTGAATTTGAGAAGAGGGTATTTTAACGAAAAATGCCTTGATCTCCATGAATCTCCACCCCAAGTATGCAAGTCTCCTAAAGTTAAAAAGTCAGGATAGGAACAGACGCCGCGAAGGCGGGCAGCTGGTCAAAAAAGTGGTTAAGTCCTCTGAGAGCGGGTTTGAATAGACCCCTGAGGGCCTAGACTGTACACTTTGTCCTTTAAGCTTCCTGGAAAAGGACAGAGAGGATTCCCTTGACGCACTCGAACTCTGAACCGTTCGAGTGCTCTTCCAAGTGTTTGACAGTGTCGCAGTGAGAAGTTTAGGTGTAACTGGTAAATTTGTTATTTTAGACTGAAAATTTCATTGATATTATTTATTTGAAAGAGCACCAGCATTTTTCTGGATTTGGTTTCTCTTTAATGTTAAGGAAAGACATCAACCTTTTGAGTGTTATTGTTGTTGTTAACCAACTTAGAAACCACACTTAGATGATCTGTAATCCACAGGGCGGACACACAGACGCGCACACACACACACACACACACACACACACACACACACACACACACACACACACACACACACACACACACACACACACACACACACACACAGAGACCCTCCTCCTCATCCATAAATCTTACAGGAGCACTTTAGTGGGGAAAAGGTGCTTCTACGTAACAGGTGTGAATAATACTCAGTAATGTGACCTCTACCTAGAACATTTGTTTTCCTCTTTCTTAACTTAAGGTTTACATGAAATTACTCTGTTACCAGCTTAATTTTTTTTCTGTCCACCAGAAACTTCCCCCGCAGACAAAAGAGAAAGCAGCAGTGTAGATTCAATTAGATTACTTGTCACGATCATCTACACAAATGGTAAATCTCTTTTTTTTTTGCATCAGCACAGAATTACATCTTATGAACATTCTCTCTTTCCATGTGTGTCACACTCTTTTGTTTCTTCTCCAGTGGGTTAGACAGGAACAATGAGTGCACTTTTAAAATATGAATATCAAGCCTTAGCTCTTGGTTAGCATTAACTGGACGAATTGCTTACAAAGCTAGTGCTGTGTGAGGGTGAATGGTTTAAGCTGAACAGTGCTTGAGTATCCTTTGCCTAAATATGTATCAGACAATTTGGTATCGTATTATATTTGTATATTGTATTTTGTAACAATTTGTAATGCTTATTCCAAAACATTCAAGAGATTGACCCCGAGTGACCTCCATGTACGTTAAGTGCTCTTATTTTGGGTCAAATTCAGACTCTTTTCAGTGTATTTTCTGCAGAAGTCTGTCACTGTGGCAGTGATGAGTTTTGTGAAACAAATAACGTAGAGAGGAAGTGGACAACTCCGGCTTCAGAATGTAAAAGTGTGTATTTTTTCTACCTGTTCACTGAAACAGGTGGTTTGTAGTTAGTAAATACAAATTGGCTCATCTACCCGGCTAAAGAGTTGAACAACGTAAAAATTTCACTCCTACAGTGAATACTGTTCACCCCTAAACAACAAGTCACTATTTTGAGTTTGTTATCAATAAATGGGCAAACTTTCTTCTGCTCACAGAAAACAGGCATTAACCTGTTAATTAAATACAAATTAATTTCAGCTGGTTTACAAAGAAAACACAGAAGTAAGGCTCATGGCCTTGTTCTCCGCGGTTGCTATTTGAAAATGAATGGTATTGTCTTCTGTGATCTCACATCTTATCAACTGTCTTTTATGCTGGTCAACTTGACCCCACATTATTGCTTTCAGTTAACACCTCCTCCCACACACACACACACACACACACACACACACACACACACACACACACACACACACACACACACACAATACCTTAGTTGAAGTAAATGAAAGCTTACATTCTCCCGTTATTCCTCTCTGTTTTTTAAAATGATTCTTTTGGAATTTAAGATTTATTGTTACTCTGATGTCTTGCTCCTGATTTGATTTCTGCACTTGAGCGCTCAAATTACGGACAAGATCTTGATTTCATCATCATGGAATCAGAAGGTATTTGATTCTCTCTACCAGTGCCCTGTAAAAACATATTCCTGAACACAAACAACTGTTGATCAGACAATATTCTTTCTCTCTGTCACTACATAAATGCCCAGTCATGGAACATACTCTTTCCTCTTTTCATGACTGATCCGTTATAAAACTATTTCTTTCCACTAAACAGTGGTTTCTTACTCTTTATATTTCTGCACTGGTAACATTTTAGAGAAATATAAACGATACAGTGACTCTGCAAACATGCCTGTCAGAATCTCATATACTTAGCGTCTTAAGTCTGGAATGAGAACAGACTCTCAACGCATCAAGTTAAACCTCTGAAAAGGACTGACACCATGATGTTTCTTAACTGTAAAACACAAGTATGTGTCTATTCTGAAACATAAACTGCATAGCGATATTTCAGTGTCTTTATACTATTAGAAACACTTATACACACTCCTCTACCCTCTTGTTTGCCTTAAAGCGAACGGAGAGGCCTGCTCTTCCTCTATGGCCGTGTTCAGGGCTTACTCTTATCTCCCAAATCCTGATCCATCCCTAGGGCTCTGGACACAAACAGGTACGCACACCTGAGCACGTACACCTGCGGTTGATTAGTAAAACCCCGTCTTCAGGGAAACAAACTTTCACGGACAGAGATGCTGCGTTGGTTATTTTGGTTTTGTTGCGCCTTCTTTCTCCAAACAAATGCTTGGCTTCAGCATTTTTATTTATATTTCTGGAGTTCAGTTTTGTCTTGAAGGCATTTAAAATGAAAACAGAGACTTTTATCTTTTGTATTTTTGAATTCTTTTTCCGACACAAGCAGACACAGTGACTACTCCCATATACTGAATGGCATTGCAAAAAAATTATTTTCAAGTTGGGGAGTGTTCTTGTTTTAATGTAACCATCTGTCAGACCTGATTATTTCAGAATGGCACAAATAGACAAGTCATCATCTTTCTACTTTATTAAATTGCTTTACTTTTTTATTGTGCAACATGCTCAAAATATGCAATTTTCCCAAGAAATGTCCACAGACTCATTTTTTAAGGATGTTTTATCAGTAGTGACGCTATATTCACAAGGTAAATATTAACATCGCTGTTTGCTCAATTCCCCTCCAAGGAAAGAGACGGTGCCCATATCTACTGTGCAATGGCTTTTTATACACAGGGTCGTTTGTTCTTTGTCATGGCGCAGTAAAGTTCTTTAACCATAAAACTGATGTGATTCTACTGTACATTCCATCATAAAAAGTTATTCGGTGTACGTGCTGTACACACAACTGAGACCAGAAGGGGAAAGTATGATGTGATAAAAGTGGAACGAACCAGATTACGTGGAGAGAAAGATATGCACGTTTCCTAACCTGTAGCCATAACATTCGTTGGATAACTTTCTGAAAATTCAAAAAGTTGACAGTTGAAGCATCAGATTAATGTGATCAAATCTGCATGTGTGAATGAAATATTAATTATTACGATATGGAAATAGCAGCTTATTTTCTTTACAAAGTTTAATTAATTATAATTGAGTTTTGCAGAAACTAAAATTAACTTAAACTGTAATAATGAAGGCAACATCAAACTATACCCCAAATATCACAAAAAAATTGTAAAAAAGATATTGAAACAGTAACTGCATTTTACAACTGCTGGAAGAATTTTAAATTTTACTTTATCTTGCAGATACAGGAAATATACACATTGCTGTCAGAACAGTGGAAGACCGCTGTTCCATCATTTGTATGTAACTACCTCAGAAATTTCTGTGGGTAGACCTTGTCTGCTAAGAAACGCAAATGGTGATGATGGAACTGAAGTAAAACGTTCGAAAAGGATTAGCAATCATTCTGCGTTGGGGACTTGCATTAATCACTTGTGCTCTCAGCAAAGCTTTGAAATAAATTGCATTGTCTGTTTTGGAACCTATAGCTTTGTCAATGAAAGCCTGTTGGGCTAGTTATTACGCACTCGAATGACAATTTCCACATGAACCGGTAGAATACAGCAAATGCATTTACCATACACACACACACACACACACACACACACACACACGCTGCATTTACACTACATCGATGCAAGTGATACCTTTTGAAAGTGGTTAACATGTGTCATTACCCACAACAGTCTAGCACACAGGGTGGATACAATTTTAAAATGCACTATGAACTTTAACTTTCAGATTTCAGCAATTGTGACACTTCCTTTCAGTTTAACGTTGATACCTTACCCGTGGGTTAAAAATTTCAAAGCACTAATCAGCCAAAATCATATTGACCATACAATCATCAGAATCCAAACACGTTTCTCTTGTAATTTACTTTTTTACTCTTATGAGTTATTCAGAGAGACCCTGGCAAGTGGTCCCAACCATGTCATGAATTATGAGGTGAATCTCCAAAGGTGAAGGCAGGGCTGCCGTAGTCACTACATCTTCAGTCTTAGATCTATATTTCTTTTGAATTTGACCTCATTTCCTCTTTACCTGTTAAATATCAACGGTCACGCCAGACCCTATTTACTGGGGCACGTGCCCCAGTGATAATTTGTTGTGCCCTGCTAAATGATCATGAAAAATAACTTGTTTTTAAAAATGTGTCATAAATTGCAAGTGTGAGGATGTGAGCACTGGGGGCCTGTTCCCCAGTAGTGCTAAAAGTCTCTGGTTCACACGTTTAAAAGAAACGACAAACCGAATAAGGTTATTATCATTGTCACTCTGTTGTTTCCTGACAGAGTGAGTGTTTCTGTGTGTCCTCGTGTAATTCGGTTTGCTGTTCCTTGCCTGCAGCCCTCTGCGCTGCGGGCTGTGTACCATTGTTTCAACAGCTCGCATGGGATTGGCTGAGCCGCTCTGGCTCTGACTGCCCCAGCGCTATAAAACCGCAGGCACGGCGGACGGCCGCACTGAAACCCTCAGACCGCTTGTAAACCGAGGAGCAGACGCGCACTCTGACCGCGATTCACTTCCCTTCTCTTGGATCTGTATCACAGCGACAGTGATCGACAATGTGCAAAGGACTTGCAGCGCTGCCAGCAACATGCCTGAAAAGGTACGATAGCTCTTCTGCTTAGTTTTATTCAGTTTTAGTGTTTTTTATGTAAACCTGTTAAGAATATTTTAATCAAACATTGTATACATGTTAGTATATGTAGCAGAGTACAGGATATTTGCATATTCTGTGTATCCAAACAAACTGAATTCTTTTTAAACTGGATTGATTTTTTTAATTAATGAAGTGTATTATTATTATTAAGTGTGTATTTTTATTATCATTATGTCTTGTCACATTTATGTATGTAGTACAACTGTAAAATTTTCTTGAGTCAGAATTCTCAGCCATGTTTTTACACCTTGTCTTTTTTTACGTCTTTCAGTGCAAAAGACATGAAGCATCGGATTGTTTTTGCTCCAGAAGCCCGACTTTAACCCCGATCAAAGGGCAGGAGGCAGGGAGAGGAGGTGAGAAAGAAATTAGCCGGAGGGGAAGGTTTCTATCCAATCCCGTTCTCTGCTTCAGGTGCAAAATCAGAAAGCAATTCTCACAAAATGAACCTTTGACATTACTTTGATAATTCATACTTTATTCTTCATTGCAATGTCATCTATTCATTGCTTTAAAACTCATATAAATCAGTCTGTAGAAATGAATGAAAGACGTTCTTAAGAGGCTTGTATTGTTTAGTTTCATACTGCATTTACAACTTGCACTACAGTATAGAGTATTTGTCTCACACAGTGTACTAATGTAATTCGTACAACACTATTATGTATACAGTACACAGCGTATTGCTGTAACTTCTGCCAACAGTCCCCTTAATGACTGTTATGGACTACACATTAAAACGATTACACAAGACAAGAGAATTGACTGCAGACGACTCTGCGGTTGCACACAATTCATGTGTAAGTGAGGGGTGCGCGACAATCCAAGACAACGATTCCCCAACCTGCAGGTCACGAAATCTACCCCTGCACAACAATTCTAAAAACAGAAAGTAGTCCCACGTTGAAAAAGCTAATGTGAGAATTTGCTATGCAATTAAAGAGACTATCTGCATCCTGCATACAGCCGTTCTGTTCTATCAGCGAAGACGTGCATTTCTGTAACATGCTTTTTCTCTTTTCCTTGTTTTGCGTGTCAGGATTAATCCAGCGGACCTGCTCAAATGTAGCGAGTCTCTGGAACACCTGCTGAACAATGATGGTGAGTGACAGCGATATGAAGATGCACGTAAAAAGATACAAACATAGGATCAAATGACCACACATGAGATATTATTAGAATACATTTAGTTGAATCAAACTATTATTAATATCGCCATAATGGTTTTTCTCATGGATCATCATACAAATTAAAACGAAACATGGAATGTGGGTCTCATATGCAGAATGTGGTAATAAAATAAACTTGCGTATAAAATACTCTGTTGTGTCATGCATGGTTACAGCGATGTCTTATAAATATGCTTACAGTTTAATTTTTGTAGCAACAGAAATCTAAAATGTCAGCATTTTATATTTAAGACAAACTGAATTACGTTTTTCATTTTCTCCAAGAGTGTAAGACATTGACGAATGTCTACCAGTCATGACAGTTAGTTTATCGGACTGTAGTCTCAGTTAACCCAAGTAAGACTGCAGTGACTCCCCTTGGTCTCTCATTGGCTGCATATGATTGGCTCTGTCTCCCATTGGCCACGTCGCTGCGTCTCAGTGTAAGGCTCCTCATTTGCAGCAGCTGGCAGTTTTCCCCTCTCTCCCGGTGGCTTACGCTGTGTTCTCACGCTCCGGACGTGGGGTACGTGTCCACAGGCAGCCTTCGCGCCCCCTAGGGGAGAGCCGCTCTTATTCCCTGGCGCTGCGTCAAGCATCGGCTATTGAGGGGTGCTGTTGAGGACCAGTGACCTCCTGGGAATCCCTCACACACTGCGCTGACCTCCCCATTCCACTGTCGTCAGCCTCGACCTAATGGCTTTTACTCTAATTCTCGACAAAAATAGGCAGATTTTTAAGTTATTACAACATTTCCCTTGGGTGGATCGTCCTTCTGATCCACAGCTGGGTGTCTCAAGTTGTGGGGCCGGGGGGAGGTTATATTAGCGTGACATTATTAAAAAGAGCTTAACCTTATCTTTCCATAGAGTGCAATGCTATAATTATTGTATTTTTTTTCTATTACTGGTTTCTTTACTTTGGCAAAGATTGGGTTTCATCGCACTGTGATAATTTTTGTGATTTGTTTAACTTTCAGTTATCCCGTTTGCATTTTGCATGTAAGGTCTCAATGCGAATTCATTCTGCAAAGATAATACACCTAATCTCCCAGGGAAGTACCTGTATCAGGGTGACAATCAGCGCTCATTTCTCATTTTTGTGTTTCCGTCTTTCAGTTGGCCTTACAGCTTTTGCGGCCTTCCTCAAGTCAGAATTCAGCCAGGAGAACATCGAGTTCTGGATGGCGTGTGAGAAGTACAAGAAAACCGCCTCCCCGAAAGAGGTGGCCGCCAAAGCCATGGAGATCTACGACCAGTACGTCGCGGCCGAATCGCCCAATGAGGTAGGTCCGTCACGCTGACTGCTCACAGCTTAAACGCGGAGCGACATCAACGATGATTCAATGTAGCGAAATTATAAGTTGTGCTTAATTGCTATGAATGTGGAGAAAAATTAGACTGACTTTGTTTTCTGCAGCTGAAATGATCAGATGATAATTTAAACGGTGCTGTTGGACGTTATTTTCAGGTTAACCTGGATTCGGCCACCAGGGAGGAGACCAAGAGGAACCTGGAGACCCCGAGCCTGTCCTCTTTCGATGAGGCCCAGAGGAAGATCTTCCTGTTGATGGAGAAGGACTCCTACAAGCGTTTCCTCAAGTCCCGTCTCTTCCAGGAAATGGTGCCGCAGCCCACTGTCAACCTGCCCTGCGGCATGGAGAAGAAGGGGAGGAGGAACACCTCCGAATTTGGGCTGGCTATTCCGCAGTGCGCTTAAGAGCGCGGGTGTGCGGAATAAAGCTAAAAAAAATCTTTAAAGCTGAGCTACTCGCCGAAAAGCATAGAAGTAGGAAAAGCTGACTTTCGCGACACCAAGGCAGCCTGACAATAAAACACACTGAAACGGAAAGATAGACTTATCACATACATACCTTACGGTACAAACTCAGACACAGCACCAAAACAATCACACTGGTCTGTCTTTGCTCACTCCTCAACCTCTTACCGTTTATAATGCAGAGAGGGCTGTAAGAATCACGTTAATCATTTTACTCTTCACTGCTATTATATTTAATGAGGGGTCATTTTGGTTCAAATTTTATAGGTGAACTTCAAACGATGAAAAACGATGGACGTTTGGACTCTGCTTCTTAAATTTAAGCTGTCTTTCCACTGGCTCCAGTGCTGACAATAAAAATTATGTTAAAGTATAAAATTAAATCGATGATAATTCGACCCCCGGGACTGCAGAATGTTAAGTCTGTCGATGTTTTGTGTGTTTTAGCTTGCCTTGTGTCTGCTGGTGACTGTAGAGCACAGCTAAGCCACGCTACTGTAAACCGTCAGCAGGGTTAAGATGAGGTCATGTTTTTACCCACAACACACATAAAAACATAACCTCATCTTCTGTCAAAACAAAAATGTCAAAAAATACACGTCGACACTCTGCAGTGGGAGCACTTTATCCATGTAGCTACCTCTCATTGCACTTCTTCAACAAGTTCCTCACTTTCACAGCCCAGCAAACATGCAGCCCAAGAACACTGTAACACACACACACAACTTAAAGCCGGCTGCAGATTCTATTCACGTAATCTGGGTGGGTTTGATCCTCAGGAAAGAAAACCAGTTGAAACATGCATACAATGCACTCTTTGTGAAAAGGCCATTGGTTTTTGTCAAAGCTACTAAGGCATCTTATAGAGGAATTGGGTTGAGGTAGGGTTGTTTATTAGCCAAGTAGCTAATCTTGTCAGCTATATACTGTCTTGTTGTGAGTAATAATGTGAAGTAATCAGAGTATTTATTAGAGGGATTTTTTTTCTGCGGAACATCGCAAGCTGTTTCTTTTTTATGTAAGGGGCATAATAAAATCAAGCTACTGTATATTTATAGTTTATTGTCTTATTATTTTAAGTCACAGTTCTGTCACAAATTGTGTGTTTTATTTATCAATATGGACTTCGAAGACTGCAGTAAATCTAAAAAATAACGAAGACTGTCATATTTTATTTGTCTTTCTTGGGTACACATTGGTTTCTGGTAAAGTGCTGTTACACTGACTGTCAGTTAATATACATAATATACGTTAATCAATAAAAACTGAGCAAGCTTTGCAAGTTGCTTTAGCTTTAAATCCAACAATAAAAAATAAACAATAAAGATGAAAATAAATGTCACTCTTAAATAGCTTCCATATGATTTTCTATTCAAACTAAAGATGAAAGTAAACACAAACACTGCATTGTGCTACAGTAGAATAAAATGAATGACTTGCTTTGTGAATGAAATTAATTTTGCATCATCAGCAATTTGTTTTTAGAGATAATTTACAAATTCTTTAAATATTTTAACTGAATCTGTGCTGTATAATATCTATACACACAACATATTTCATTTTGGTCAGATATCATGTGCCAAATCATATGAAAGCAATATCACCAGCCTGAAGAAATTTATGTTCTTTTAAATGAAAGTATTTTTTTCCCAAGACACAACAACAAAATCAGACAATAACAAGTGGGCACAATTAATACACCATGTTAACAACTTTATATAAAATTGCATATATACACCAATCAGCTACAACATTATGACCACTGACAGGTGAAGTGAATAACACGGATTATCTTGTTGTCACGGCACCTGTCAATGGGTGGGATATATTAGGCCTTGTATTATATTGTATTATGACCCCTGTCCACTGCCGAAAATGCCAAAAATGGCCATGTTAGCATTAGAACTGGACCATGGAGCAATGGAAGAAGGTGGCCTGGTTTGATCAAACACATTTTCTTTTACATCATGTGGATGGCTGGGTGTGTCGCTTGCCTGGGGAACACACTGGATGCACTATGGCCGGGCTTCTCAAAGTCCGGACCTTGGTCCGTATCTGGACCGAACGGCAAGCCAATACGAACCCAGTTCATACCTCAAGTTATGAATACAGTACTTAATGAAGGGTAACGTTTTCTATTTTGAAATACATTTTCTATCGATCAATAAATTGTTAGTGACACTGAATACAGTGTAGATGAAGATCATTCACAGTGATGAATGATGAAGATGAATGTGGTTGTAATGTGGCTAATTTCCCCATCGTTGACATCTTCTTGGCGACATTAACTGCTGGAGTGAGTGTTGTGTGTTGTATCTGCTGAGTTCACTCATTAGCGTTACACTGGAGAATTTGCTATCAGCTCCCAAGTCGCGGATACAAAATGTGTCGTTTTCTCTAGTACACAATTTCTATAACTCGTGTAAATGCAGTTGAGAGAAATTGTCTGAGTCAGAAATAAATATGGACTAACTGTCGCAGCCATGTCTGCCTCGGTTTCGTGCTGGCCCAATCACATGAGATGTGACATTAATTAATGTTATTTTGTGATCGCCAATCGTTCCGGACCTCTGACCTTGAATAAAAGTCAGATGCGAACCTTAGAGTAATAAGTTTGAGAACCACTGCACCATGGGAAGAAGGCAAGCGGGCGGAGGCAGTGTGATAAATTGGGAATGTTCTGCTGGGAAACCTTGGGTCCTGCCATTCATGTGGATGTTACTTTGACACGTACCACCTACCTAAGCATTGTTGCAGACCATGTACACCCTTTCATGGAAACGGTATTTCCTGATGGCAGTGGCCTCTTTCAGCAGGATAATACGCCCTGCCACAAAGCAAAAATGGTTCAGGAATGGTTTGAGGAACACAACAACGAGTTCAAGGTGTTGACTTGGCCTCCAAATTCACCAGATCTCAATCCAATCGAGCATCTGTGGGATGCGCTGGAGCAGGAAGTCCGATCCATGGAGGCCCCACCTCACAACTTACAGGACTTAAAGGATCTGCTGCTAACGTCTTGGTGCCAGATACCACAGCGCACCTTCAGAGGTCTAGTGGACTCCATGCCTCGACGTTTCAGGGCTGTTTTAGCGGCAAAAGGGGGACCTACACAATATTAGTCAGATGGTCATAATGTTATGGCTGATCGGTCTATAAAGTTTATATAAATAATACGAATAGAAATAAATAGTTGCTTTGTGTTTAACTTTTTACAAGCGAATTTATGCAGTAAATTAGAAAGTCTACTCCTCATGTAAAAGATGAAAATGTATATTTTGAAAATAACTGTGTGGCTGTGAAGCAGTTGTTCTGTTTGCGATAGTTCTCCTGCTGAATTAGTCATATTTCGTGACATAAAAATGAAAAGAACAAAACTAATGAATGGGTGAAACTGGTCCAAAGACTGAGGCGTAATGACAGCTCATTGTGGCCTTACCCTAAAACCACAAATATCACATTTTTCACTTTAAAAAATGATAATTCTGTGTTACAACTTGAGTGATTTATTACGCAGAGAATACAGGAAGGAATTTACAATTTCAATCGATGAAGGATTACAATTATTTTAATTGTATTTTCATGCCTGTTTCTCTACCAATTGAAATAAGGCTGTCCTTTTTTGGTCAGAAGTTTGACGCATCTGAACGTAGAGAGAATGCAGATATGATATTGTTGGCAGGCGATTCTGAACCTTGACAAAAACGTGAACATTTCCATGACTACTTTCATATTTTACAGCATGCCGTGAGTTTGGCGTGCCAGCAAGTTTCCACGTTTGGTCAATGGAGCGAGAGAATCCATTTGCAGCTTGATCGTTCTCGAACGATTTTGCTCTAAATGTGCTCAATCGTGCTAACATTCTTTTTCCCCTATCCACTTTCATTTCTATATACTGATCATCACATGAGGCCAGAAAAACTATGTTAGCTTCAGAGGATCAAACTGAAGCTATGTAATAAGGCCGTTCCCATGAGCAAATGAAGAAACATGCCATCTGGTTGCCTGGTGTTTACAGAATTTCTACCTTATGCCGTAACACTTTTTTGATAGCTAGTACTGGCTTTGCAAAGAGGCATGTGCTACTGCAAATGATGTTTAAGTATTTATGAACGTGTTTATTAATGAAATCATTCATAAAACAGTCCCCTAAAGCCATTTCATCACACCTAAATTTCCCATGAGCCACATGGAGTCAGATTCTGATGAAATAGGGAAAATAAATATTGTCTAATTTTTTTCACTTTTCAATAAGTAGCACGATTGTTTGACAGAATAATTCTTTGATCAAATATTTATTTTACAAAGATGGCAGCAACATTCCTGTACATCCCTGAAAGCTGTTATCATAATGTTTACCCAAAAAGTGAAATAGAATGTGCATCTTTTTTTAAAACCTTAAAATCTGTTTATCTGTCTGGTATACTCATTGTTTACAACAGTGCCACATGGGTCTGTCTGACTATGACAGCTTCCAGTTCTAACTCAGACATTCAGACAATTTCAAGACTTAACAACATGTTTTCCAGAAAGGTTTAATCAGTCTTATTCCCTATCTTTGTTACCAATGAAATGTGGAGTTAGTGTTCGTACACTTGATGGAGGCAACACTCCGTCTGCACAAAAATGATAATTTAGTAAAAATACTGCAACAACCAAGTGAGGAATAAAACTGTAAATCAATGATGCACACATTTATTTTGTGGATCATGTTGGCGGAATAAACCAGGAAGTTTCAAAGAAAAACCCATTCTTGGTAGGCATATCAAATCTCAATCTACCAGAAGAATATTACATGAAGAATTAACATCAATAAGTGTATACAAGTAATACGGTGAGATGGAGGCTCTAAACATGTTTAATATGAATAATCTAATGTGCTTTTATACATGCTTATTGCCAGGTGATTTTTCATCAGAATATAATCCATGCAAGTACATCTTGCAGGTGTGAAATGGTAGTGAGGTGACAATTTGTAGCCAGAAGGTTGCATGATTTGAATCTCCAGTTGAATCCTTGAAAGAACCTCTTAACCATGTTATAACAAACTTCCATTTGTATAAATGGATAGCATGATGAATGTACACTATTATATAAATTGGCTGTTTGCAGTATCTGCTCAGTAAATACTGTATGTAAAATAGCTATTCAAAGGTATACTTGCAGGCTTTCGCATGTTGTATACTGCAAACCCAAACAGCTGATAATTGAGTTAGATTATTTTTCAATACATCTTTGTCTTTTTAATGTGACAATGTTGCCTGTAGAAAACAAAATAGTAATTAGTTTTGTTTTGTCTGAATGAGCTTGAGTTTAGGGAGTAGCGTTTTATAACAAAAACAGTTTGTTCTTGTTTTATCTTATCCCTTGTATGTTTTCAATCATATCTTGCTGGCTATCTGTTTGACACCATAAGCTGCTTTAATTACTGGTCTGGGTACACTTGGCGAGAATACCATAAACAGTGTAAACCACTTTCATCGGTGCATTTAGCCAGACCTGGCTGCCCACCGTCTACCTCAGGGGTGTTGATTTGGGCATTATGCCTGTTTCTGTGACTTATCTTTGTAGCTGTCCGCTCAGAACCCACAGAGGACTGATAAGCGACAGACTGCAACAGCTGTAGCACGATCCCAATTTGGACACCGTTGTTTTCCAGTGAGCACTACATGCAATAACACAATAGTTAGGGAAGACCATGATATTTCTGGCAATGAGATGTCAGCATGCGTCGCATGCTCTAGAGAAAATTTGTTGCTACAAGATAAGGTTGACAATAGTGTTTTGTAAACTTGAATACTGTAACCAGCATCTATTTGTAATGCTTTTGAATGGGATGGACCAGTTTGTAGAGACAGAAAAAAACAATATCCCATCACGTTTCGTAATTTTTTTATAATGATCCATTTATAGATCTTTATTGTCATTGACAATAACATATATAGGCATTTAATCTATTTAAAAGCCCTATGTTTGTTTTTTGCATGCATCTGCATTTTAAATGAACTTGTTTGCACACATTTATCTTAAACTAACCCTAGTTGCCGTTGCAACTAGGAATAGTTGCAATTCAAGGAATCAACAATTGTTCCCCAACATGAACCAAATATGTCACAAAGCCAAATCAAAAGCGATATTAAGTTTCTCATCCACCGTCTATCTGTGCGAAAGGAAATATGTTTTTTCCCATGAAATGTAGAAATTAGTGGAGCTGTTTACTTTAGCATGGCTAATATTATGCGTCCATAACAGCACCAAAGATGGTCTCTGGTGGACGATGGAGATGGCCAAGTCGAAAAGAGAAGACCTAATAATACAGCCAGGCAAACATGTAGATGACCACAAGGCTGAGTCAACGACATTTTAATGGAGCTGTCCACTCCGTTGAGGATTTTTTGTTTACAGTATTCAAGCCCTCTGTGGCTCCCGATGGGACATGTCTTCTTTATGGTGTCAAGTGTACCCCGGGACATTTCACAAGCAATTTAAAATTAGGAGAACCTAAGTGGGATGGGAAATATTAAATAGCGGCCGACTTTTCCTTTGGATTTTGGAAACGCTAAAAACCAACAATGAAGCTGATACGTACAATCATTCTCTGTCAAGTAAAACGTTTTCATGCATTGATTATGTACGGTACCAGTCAAAAGTTTGGACACACTTTCTCATTGAAGTGAATGGGAAAGCGTGTCCAAACTTTTGACTGGTACTGTATCTCTATCTAAACTCAGCGTTTTAAAGATGAAGGAGCCATATTTTCAGAGCGTCTCCCACATTGTGAACTGTAACCAGGCGGCTTGTGTTGAGCCGTTGAGTGTCTTGGATGCTCTAATGCGTGCCATCTGCGAGACAGCCCACCTTTCGTTATCATATCTGTGCCGCTGCTAAACTGGTTAGCCGTGCATCTGTTTTCTACCCTCTCACATCTACCATTACGATCCAAGCAGAGCATGGACACTGTAACAGGCCTTTAGCCTGATTTAAGAAGAACACACCCTGCAGCTATCGTTGAGCTTGGAGGCGTATATTAATAGATATGCCATATTCATCATTAGACATGTGCATGTTTCCAATCCTTACTGTATGGCTGTATTATATTAAGACCCTCTGATCAGACTCATATCGCGTCATACATATATCAGTTATCTCTGCAACCTCCGACTTGGCGTACATGTAAGGAGATGAGTGTGTTTTTTTTCTAACCAGTGAAGGTAAGAATAGAATGCTTGAGGCATTTCTTTTCTATCTTCAAAGAGGAAGTAGAATTGGTTGCTTATAATATCGCTGATGACGTTTACAGTATCCTCTTTTGGATCCTCTTACGGAAAAATATTACTGAAATTTGTAAACCAGTTTTAAATTAAATAACCTCTATTATTATATTATTACATTATATTAGTTTATATTATATTATAAACATTACAAAAAATTACACACCCAAACATCCTTAATTATTTATGCAGCTGTACTCATGTACTTATGTATTTTTATGCGCTTGTGATTTCGGTTTGATTTCAATAAATATCAGGTCGTAAAATCAGCTGGTACCTGGTTCCATTTATAATGTACCCAATCCAATGGAATATAGCTTGATAATTCAGAGCCAATGTCTAAGTGATGAAGCGAAATCATGATACCATTTCTAAGTGGTACTTAATTTCCAAGTGAAAAACATGTAGGGGTTTCAGGAATGAACATTTTCACATATATTTGTGCATTCCTCTTCATCTGTCACTCCTTCCTTCAAGGTCTAATTCCAGTCTTTGCCATAAAGTATTGGTTTTGTCTGGAATATATAGCAATAATTCAACATATAGTTTACAGATTAACTTGGACTTCATGTCAGTTCAACTCTTCAAAACAGTTCTTACCTGTGATTTCACGTTTTCAACATTTAAGTCAGATGTCTCTCTCTTTTTTTTCTTGTCTTGACCTCAGCACTAGAACTATAAATTAAGTTCACAGTAATTTCAGTGTATGAACAGGTAAGAGATAATGGTGAATCATATATGTTGAATATATGACACTGAAGTGATTATATGCAATACATATTGGATAACACATTCTCTTCTGATAGGACTCTTCTAATCTGTGGATTGGACCCTTCAAACTTCGCACTTGGACAATAAATAATTTCACAGTGCTCTAATTTTGCTTTGAGTCGAGATATTCTAGAATTTTTTTTAACAATATACACTGTCTCCATATACAGTACAAAACAGACAGACTTAAACAAAGGTTCTTTTTTTCATAACTTTACTGGAATTACGAGTATAGATGAGCGCTAAGGAAGTGGACAAAATTACATTTTGTGGCAGAAGTGAGGAAGAGGAGGCCACACATTTTAAAACTGTGGCTAAACTCTGAGGATATCCAAATATGGACAACTGTCACTTGAATTATACTGCGCATACCACGGTTTGTATCTCAGGAGACAACAGCAAGTTAACACAGATGTCTTTGGACGGAAGAAGTCCGAACTACGTCCAAGAACTAATGCGACTCCCACACAAACACAAAATGGCCAGTCTCAAAATAAAATTTGAAATCATACAAAATAAGATGAAGAATGAATTAGACATAAAGTCTCCCTTGGGTTCAATCACAGATCACATAATGCAATGTAAATATTGTGCCAGTCTAGACAGACAGTCAATGGCATGGTATAAAGCCAAATTAAATCATGCTTCATACTTTGGATCCACACAAAGTGACAACATGCCCACAAAACAACAAATACCGAATCTCAAACATCAGAATCCAGACATATTTGTAAATGAAATAGATATTCAAAAACAGACATTTATGGTACTTAATGTAGTTGATATGGTGTGCTGTGCCTTCATGGGTACGAGAAGCTATTTTCGCCAAAATGCTGCAACTTTATAGTGCCATAGCCCTGACTAATGAGGGCACAATGGGGAAACAGAAAGAAACAGAGACGACACAACAACATCACAGTGTGATTAGATCATTTGATTTTGTATTTGTACTAATGTTCATCCTAATGGCATTTTCTCGTCCCTTCTTGTTTTATGTGCCTGTCTTTTGAAAGACATGCAACTCTTTGTGACACTGTTCAGGTATACATCACATTTTTGGCTGTAAAAGTCAATTTATTGTCTTCCCCATGAATTGATTTTTCATGTGCCATGATATTTCTGAGAATCAGTTATCATGTTCTTAAAGATACTTAGCAAATAAAGGTAAGGGTTTTTATTTTTTACAGATAGCTCTGCGTACTCGGATGTCGTCCCTCTCTGCTTCTGGTTTACGAGTGTTTCTCAGATAAAATCAGGAAATATGTTTGGCCCCGTTTTCTAGGATTTCTTGACTTGGCTTCTGCTGGCAAACAGTCAGCACTCAACAGACACTATCCTGTGATCTCTGGGTGGGGCTATGGCTAGCGGCCATATCCTGGCTGGTGGAAGTACTGTCCATTAGCTAGCCCTAGCGCAGTCTGGCTTCTGAACCAGAGCCATAACAGGGTAAAGCAAAGTTTTGTGTCATAAAGTGGCTGGTTGCACATGTGAGCAAGGGGGGGTGGGTGGCATTGATAATTTAGCAGGGATGAGAGCTGGACCTTAAGGTAATACTGAAAGAACACCATGCATAGAGAAATATGGCCGACACTGTGTGCTTTAGTGAAATATGTGCTTCTTTGAAAGCAGGTATCAAAGAAAGGCCTATAGTCATGGGATGTTTTGTTGCTCATGTTCTAATCCTATTCTTCATTCAACTTGAGCCATAGTAGAGTGCATTTCATATACAAATGTGAAAAATACTGGAAGAAAGCCCTGGAAACAATTATCAATGCAGGCTGTCAACACAGCCAAGCTAATTGGACCAGGCAACATATGTACCTTTTGAATACACTTAGCTAGCTAGTTATCCAGACATGTAAATTCTCATTTTACACAAGATGGATAATAATCTATTTTTAATCCCAACTGCCTTATTTTCCCAGAGGAAATGATGTGTTTTTGGCATAAGACAAGCACATTCATTACAGGAGATTATTATTTCAGCAGGCTAAACATAAACTTTTGGAACAAACTGTTTTAGCTTGATTAACTCTTGAATCACTGCAGAATAATTTAGTGTATGAATGTATGTATGTATGTATGTATGTATGTATGTATGTATGTACATGCTATTGAACCCATGGAACGCTGCCAGCAAAGAGCAGCATAATACAATACAGAATGAGAAATATCAATCTTTAATGTACTCATTCATAATTTACTTATTCATTTTAGTTGATGGAGCATAATATTACAAATTAAATAAGCAAGTTATACTCCCATCATAAACATGGTAATCAGAGCCCTTGATTGTATGTATGTTCACATGTTATGATATTGTATATATTGTATATTGTTTTCCATATTCCCTGAGCCTGCCTCGTCCTAATGAAATAATTAATTTACTGAATTATGTTGTGAAACACCTTGACATGAATAAGGGGTCAACCACCTGATGAAAGGGGTTGTGAGATGAGATGAACGAAATACGATTCGACAGACTGAATCCTTTTTCATGGAAATGGGACGCAACAACCAGATGTTGCTGAGTGTGGAGCACCAAAGCTGAAAACACGCCTGCTTCAGACCAGTACTTACCTGCTCTGAATAACTGGTGTGCATGGTTATTACATGAATGTTGTAGATATGTACCATATAAAAACTGCAAAATTGCAAAGCTGGCTTAAAATTGACAAGTTGATTTCCAAGATACTAGTAAGTGTAAATTTGGTGGTAGACATTAACTGGCCATGTGTCTGTACAAAACCCTTTTCCTTGGTTTAACACAAACCTTGTATTTTGGACTTTTGTTTCTCCTCCTAATACATCACTCCTCCAGGCCCGAACTACACAGAAAATATCCACCACTAATGATATAAACAATAACTGAGTTTTGTTCTTTAATAAAAATGAAAGAACAAAACTTACAGTGGCGAAGTCAAGACATTGAGTCTGCAATGAAATACCCATCATCTATGACACATAGTTTAGCAGAATGCTGTGTTAAAGACTGTACAAACTTCTCATCTTACATCCTCTACACTATCTTGACAATTACAAATGACATAGTCTTCTTGCCTACTCTGTTTCAAATCCCATATGTTTACCATGCTTGAACTTTCAATTGGCCCAATATATATAACTGTAACATATTGTAAGGGACCTACAGTTGTGGCAGGGTGATTCTGGGAGCAAGAACATTGCAGCATTATAGTCTGGTCTTCTTTGGGCCAGTTTTACTAACCATTATATCAGGAGGTTGAAACATTACATGGCCTTGGCTTGCAGACACATGTATTCTTGTTTGCTGTTGGATAACTGTCGTGTTAACATTAATGCAATATGAATTATGGATTTTTGTACAGGCAGTACAGAATGGAAGCCAAAACTTGCAGTATGATGAAAACAAACTTAATGTTATGGAAATAATTGGGTATGAAGTGGTTCAATGAAATCCAGGAAGGATAGTGAAGAGAGAAATATTAAAATAGACTGATTTGTTAGAAAATTGTTGTATTTTCATGTGGCTTTTTAAAAATAGTTCCTGATAACTTCCTGCTAGCATCCCACTGGTGTGTAGCCGCGGCTCTGCTGTTTGTTTGCAGGAATGAACTCGGTAATGAATGTTTGCTCCGACAGTGTTTGTGTTGGCTAGGTCCTCCAGTCCATCTGTTTCTTTTAACTTTCCTCGCTCCTCTCTCCTCTCTGACATTTCCATTCTCCGCGGGTTTTCTAGCGCTCTTTGTTCTGCGAAAAAAAACACCTTAATCGTGGGAAACCAGTGTCTGAGGGGGAAAGGAAGATCTGGTCCAGGAAGTAATGTGTTTGTTATTCGCTAAGATCGCATAACTGGTACATGAGAACGGACATCAAAATGGAGACAACGACAGGCACGTTTCCATGGATAGAAGCTAGACAGAAGAGAAAAAATAATGACCAATAATAATAAAATATCTTCATGACAGATCAAACACAGTTATGGATTTATAGTCCATAACTTGCGCACCCTCAGAAACAGTACGGAATAACATAACACAATGGAGTCATTTTCAGTGGTAGATATTTACATGTAAAAATAAATACATCTTCAGGAATTTAATGAATTAATTCATCTTTATGATTTTGACTACATAAAAACATGCATATACTGTATGATACCAAATAACAAAATGATGTACTTGTACTGAATAAGTCCTTATTGGCTTTTTCCTTTGTACTCATTCCTTGTACAGTATTTATACTGTAATACATTCAAAACATTACTCATCAATGGGCTAGTCATCCGTTACTACCGTTTAAAAATAATTTTGATTTATCTTTGCTTAGTTTGACTAGTTTAGTTTGTAATACCAAATCTCAAAATCATTCAAAATGAATTCTAATTATTGACCTCTGACCTGCATTTTTCAACGACTTACATACATACAGTTGGGAGCAATAAAACTTATTGTACATATGAAGGGATCATGACATGTATATATATATATATTAAGAATAAACATTCTCTAAACATGAAGGCATGCAACTGGAGCAAAATACTTGTGAACATAATATCACATATATTTAATATCAAACCCTTTTGGATAAAATAATGTATCTAAGGGGTGATCTGATGTAGGATGCAGATTTGGGTGTTTTTTTTTAATCAAAATGTAACTGTAAACAAAGTGAATGACTTTATTTGAATTACATTTAAGATAGTAGTCATTGTACTAATTTTTTCAGTGGTATTACTGTTAACTCGTAGCAAAATAATATACATATATAATGGAGTACATATTTTAGGAATCTGAAATACATTTAGGACGTCTCTATGTGGATTTGGTAGGTAAAATATGAAGACCACTGACGCTGCGTGTCAAATGGTGGTTTTTGCATAGTCCAATAATTCAGTCTCCTGGGTGGGCGTTCTGTTCTCCAGGCTGTTTAGACCATGTTAACTGTAATGCTTAAAAAGGCATAACCCTTCTTCTCAAAACAACATTTTCTCTGAGTTCCACACCTACGTGATATTCCATACTTAGCAACGTACTCTCAAGCGTTATTTTTAAAAGAAAAAAAAATACTACGTAAACCATCCCCCACAGTTCGAATGGGTTACATTTGAACTAACACTTCACATGCCACTTTTATGGTGAATTATTGGGACTCTTGATTTATTTGTTACTGCTTGATAAGATGCAAGATAAAGAGTCTATTTTAAACGAAATGGCCAACAACTTCTCTTCCCGACGACGGATATTATTACACAGGAAAATTGGTTGTAAAAAAACAAACACAAATTTTCATTTTATTGAAAATTTCAGACAAGACGGACACAAACATGCACACATAAACACATACTCACTTATGCGTACATTCACTCAACAAATGTATAAACCAAACCTGTGACTGCTTTCGTTTAAAAATGCAGTCATCTAATGTTCAACTATAATGTCACCAATTCCTATTTAGCTTTTTATATGGAAAAAGCGAAATTGAATAAATCAAGAAGCAGATAAACATTTGGCTTAATATACTTGTGTGTTGTCAACATACTGGGTGCATGAAAACTATGATAGCGCAAATGATAAGGAGGAGTACGTGTCACAAAAAATGCGTATGATTTTATGTCATTGTTTTATACTACATTATGGACTGACAATGAAATTATTGGAGCATAAAATTTATTAGACTCTTGTTAAACAGAATTTTCCTTGAATTTTACTCTATATACTGTTTGGAAGGATAATCATTTTGCTTCCAATTTAATATTTGGGCGATGTGTTTCAAAAGGGCTTAAAATGGACTTTAATTAATTGTACTTAATTTCCAAAGAAAGGGACTGTTAAATGTAATTTTATGCATGTTTATTTTTTTCGCATGACATTCCGCCAGACTAAAACTGGCTTTAGAGCAGGGATATCAAATCAGATAGAAATTGGCCTGTTTTAGTAAGGAGTTTCCGTGACATAAATTTATTTGGTCTGCTATTGGCTTTTGAAAGCGATAGCTTGTCAGAAACCATAAAAGCCCTCTGCGCTCAGCCAGCTGAGTTATTTGACGAGTTCCTGGTACTGGTCGGACCTCAGAAACCTGCCGAAGGAGTCTTTCTCCATCAGAGCGTAGATGCGTCTTTGGGCCAGGTCGAACGTGGAGGGGGACAGGTCCACCAGGTTCCTCAGGGTCACATCCTTGGTGAAGTGGTCGATGTTCACCTGCCAGAGGTGGCACAGAGATAACGAAAGGTCCTGAGTGGTCAACTTAGCTGTCAAAAAATCTTTACTTCTTTCTTTGATTGATTGCCATAGTCTTCCCCTGTCCTGGTATGTTTTTATTCCATCCAAGCTCTTGTCTACAGTAAGTGCCTGGACATGGATATTCATGGTTTGTACAGTCATTAAGCATAGGAATTAATATGACTGCTGCCCTGTTTTGTCTAACACTGGTTCATTGCTAGCTTCAAACTGAGATAGTTGTAATTTGTCCTCATAGTGCAAAAATTCTGAAAATACAAAATCAACCTTTGTCCATTGGGGCAACATAGTTCACAGCATTCCGGAACTTCCTTCTCCAATTTATGCCATGCTTTTAAAGTTCAAATTGACACATTTAAATTGTCGCACATAAAAATGTATCAGATTAAACTATATATTTGAACTGAAATTCATCTATGTTTTGATCTACTATGTTATGACCAGCACTGGAAATTGCACCAAGTAAAAGATTCAGTTGCAGTTTTGATTATTCTGAGTTAAAAAGTCTTGGGTTTGATCTCAAACTGAGGTAGATGTCAAATAATCATGTTATCTTTTGGGAAGCCAGCTGAGAGAACCGTGAGCCAAAGCTTATGCTTGTACCACACTTGCTTAGGTCATGGTAGATAGCAACAATGAGGAAATATATTGCCTATTTATAGTTATATCACTTGTATTCCTCATATTACCCATAAGACATTGTTTCACAGAACAAACCTCTTTGGGTCCCTCTGCCTGAATGAAATCCTCATAGATCTTCTTAGCTTTTGCCGCCATTTTCATCAGGGATTTGGTCCTTTTGAAGTCTTCGCAAGCCACCCAGAACTCGATGTTCTCCTCGCTGAACTCGGACCTCAGAAAGCTCCTGAAAGCTGCCAGGCCATCTGCGCGGGGACGGCGCATGGAAAACGCATTAGCGGAGTCTGTCACATGCCCCAGAAGGGCCAAGCAGGACCCATTCATCATGACACATGCAAGGGAGCCACCCGCTACCAGGGCAGCCGTGACTTGAGGGCACGGATCTGGGGTCGAACCGGGCCAGGAGCTCTCCTCTCCATTCGCCCTCCCCCTGCAGAGATGTTTATGTACTCTTTGTATGAATGGCACCAGGCAGGAAGCCGTTAAGTCGAACAAGTATCAACAGGGACTTGTGTATAGCATGTGGTTATGTCCTATTGTTCAATTAATTTAGCTTTGCAGGGAAATATGTCAGTATCAATGCAAAATGACTTTATGCAACTTAAAGAATCATTTATAGGTATCGTAGGTCCACTCTTGTTTGTAAATGTTTCGGAAAAATTAAACAATTTGGAAAAGAACGTCCTGGAATCATGCTGGGCTGGCCATGCCATAAGGTTTCTACTGACATTAAGTGGATAAATCAAGAATGATGTTTATTGAATGTTAATCTCAGTTTGGAGATATTTTTTTACAAATCAGAAATCTTGAATATTTTTGAAAGCCTGTCCTACAGTGAATTGCGATGCAGCAGAAAGTCTGTTAAGATCAACCATAATGGCCATTTCAGAGCGTATTCCGCCCTCCTTTAACTAGCTTCTGATTATTCATAAGCACATGTCTTCATACTCGCAAACGAACAGTTTCACATGCATAACTACATGCAAACAGGGACCTCACTGTGCATGGTGAAGACTTTGCATGTATTGAATAAACAACAACAAACCAAGATGCAGTTCAAGCTAAAAGCTAATTCAACACTGCAAACTGGTGGGATTTTTTTCTGGATTATCTGTAATTAAGGAAAAAAGATAACCTGGAGGCACACCGTTGGTTCCTGTCGGGATCTTTAAAGTGGACTTTTCACCTTTGGCAAAAGTATAAGTTAAGTGCGGAAATAAGCCGTGGTCCCAATGAGATGCTAAGGATGTTTAGAATAGTAGCGATTTTTGAGTTTATGCATTCTGAATCAATATTTGGAATACACTGTTTGAATATATTCATGCTGCAAACATCCACTCTTAGAAATAAAATGTCTTCCTCGGGCATGTTTACTGC
Organism: Albula goreensis; assembly: GCA_022829145.1. Lineage (NCBI taxonomy): Eukaryota > Metazoa > Chordata > Actinopteri > Albuliformes > Albulidae > Albula > Albula goreensis. The sequence goes on from CM040753.1 coordinate 33,351,691, forward strand.
GCTACACAGCAGACAGCTAGGTCTTAAATAATGTTTGCGTCTATTGAAAAAAATCTCTAGTAAGCGGAGATGTACAGTAGATTGGTGGCAGAGTTATGCATTATTACAGTTTATCAGGATATTGGTACATTAATTTGGCAATGCCTTCCTGCGACATCAATGGATAGAGTGTATTAGAGTGCGTGGCAATCTAATTGCTGCAATTACTACCTCAATTCTGAAACAACGCTTAAAAAAGACGAGACCTTATCAGTAGAAATTACTTCAATTTCATTGCAAAGAGAGTGAAGACGAAATGTATAGTAAGCAACCAATGCAGAACACAGAACAGCAGCTCATTAAAAAAACCTTCTGGGTAATTAAAAATCTTTCCTGGAATGTTTCTCAAGAGATTTTAAGATAATCTGAGAATAAATCCTCAATAATTAACCTCAGCCATGAATCGCAGCGATTGATGTTTATCCTGTAGGTTTTCTTAAAACAGCACTTGCCAGAAATAATCTTCAGAAATAATCTTAATTATGTAAAATTTGATTAAATGGTAATGTAAGACAAATGTCACATGACAAGTTATTTACTTTCAATGTTTTAAATCCCATTTTGACTTAATTCTGGGTTTGGAACATGCACTATTGTTGTTAAATGTGACTGTTTTGAGGCTATGGCCTTTATAAAAATATTTATATGACACTTTCAATTTGATGAAATATTTTGTGAAGCACAAGCTTTATGTATGTTAAATTAAAAGTAAAAAAAGACGCTTGAAATGAACAGCGATGAGTGTAAAGGTTAAATGGATTTCCATGACACAAATTCTTTAAGTGCTCAGAGCTAAGAGTTTATGCATACCAGGGGAAACTCATTAATCTCTGACTGTGTCTGTAAGGCTTTCAACCATGATATAAACAAAGCAGTCATATGCTTTCTGCTACTGATTTACTGTCAGTGCTACAGAAGTACAGTAACCATATAAAGAGAGAGAGAGAGAGAGAGAGAATGAAAGAAAGGAAACAGACTGTGAGGATGGCAAGCTTTCTAAATAATAAAATAATACTACATATTCATACATATAATATAATGATACATGTTAATATGACCCTTCTGTTCAAATATGATTTATTACACATTCTACAAGAACACCTTGTTACATTTTTACTTCATAAGACCAAGTACTGCACAGTTTTGTACCACTTTTGTACACTAGATTTCAGACAGTAGAACGTTTATGTGCTAAACACAAATGGCTACATCCAGGGGCTGTAAGTAGCTCACTCTTCACTGACTCTTTGAATGCTTGACCCACACAAACACGAGCGCTATAACTAGCCATAATAATAGCTATAATTAACCCATTGACTGCCCTCTCCTGTATTCAAAGAAATAAATTGCGAGATTTTCATATTTCACCACTCATCATTCACAGAGACAAATGTAGCGCAGCTGGACGATTATTCTCATAAAGGCCTATAATGTATGTAAATATGTTGGTAGACGAGAAAGCAGAAGTTCGTGTTTAAAATGTGGCAATAGAATAATTAATCTGCGAGGTATTGGCGGTTTGTGGACTTCAGCAATAGCGGGGTGACATCGAAATCACAATAAATATTAGACCAGTTGTTAGCATGTCCGACCCCTCGACCACAGTGCGGGTTGGAGTCCCAATGCAGACAGAGCATTAGCAAGACAGCTGTACGGGCGTAGGTTACGTTAGATGATGATCCAGAAAAAGTGCTGGGGATGTGCCCCCCGCGGCTTCAACGTCTGTGGCGCCATCTTAATTTCGCCAGCTGTGGCAAAAGCACATTTTCTTATCGTGCACTTAGGTAATAGATTAGTCTGGAACCACATGGCAATGACGGTTTGATCATCAACAGACCCTAATTAACAGGATTAGGAGTAGTGCTATACAAGTGGCATGTGTCATTACATTCTCAAAGGACTTAAGAACTTACAGCTGTTGGCGAGCACTCTTTCCAGGGACTCACGCCACTGGATGGCCTCCTCAGAAGTCGGCCTACGATGGAAACCAAACACAGGAATCAGGACCTCATTTCTGATAGGGTGAAATGTCACAAGATATTAGGCGTTGTGTGGGGTGCTAGCAGCGTTTGGTACAACCATATGGTTTTTTATGGTCTCTGTCAAGTACAGGTGAGTATTTGCTGCTCAATATGTGTGGATAAGCAAACTATTTACCAATAAATATAAATGTAATCATGGTATACTTTCACAGTTCTTGAGGGAGTCTTTTAATTGGTTGTCAGTATATGGACCGTTCAGAACATTTTACGGCATGCTATTTACTACTTTAAGCAAGAGCTCCATGGTAACACCACACAGCTGTCATCGTCAGGCTGCGGTAATGACCTGAAAGAGTATCTGAAAGACATATATATATATATGAGTGAGTCATACATGAAGCAGATACTTTAGATTTACTTGGATTTTTACTAAACAGTAAACGTAGGAGGACTTGATAAACTTTGCAGCAAAGGGTGCTGATAATTTTGACCACCATCTTCTGTAATCAAAAGGTTTCTAAAATGATAAAAATTATTTCTCTACAAAAAGGTTATGGCTATGGATTTGGTCTGTAATTTCCATAACAATCCTGAATATGGTTACTTTAAGAGGTCCTCATTCCTTTTCATACGCACTTCTTTCACAGAAATCCTTCCGTACGGGAGCAATTGTGAAGAAATTTAAAAGGGGTTTTTCACTGACGTCCGCAGGTTGCCCGGCATCAGAAGATTTCATACACAAGCCAGTTTATTAGAAGAAAGATAGATGTTGATTGGCTGAATTAATGACATGTTTTCCCACTTGTCTTGTCCAGAACCTCTCCTTTTGTATAGCCCTCCTCCAAACAAACAGCTCTTTAAAATGAATAAAAGCATTACTTTGAAGCTGTTGTATTCTGCAAGCGGATATTTCATTCCTTTTAGAGACCCTATTGATTATGCTGATTTTTTTTCTTGTGATTGCACGCTGATGTATTTGTTATATAATACATGTTTCACCATTGACACAATGGAAAAAAAAACAGAACAATAAGAAAAAGACAATTAGAGATGAGAGAATATGAACATTTCACAAAAATAAGATTAAAATTGTACTAAAGAGGCTTAGTTGTATTATAGCTGTCAATATCCTTGCGGTGAAAATGGTTAGATTTAGGGTTAGGGTTATGTTTAGGGTTAGAGTTAGATTTAGAGGGTTAGGGTTAGATTTAGGATTAGGTTTAGAGTTGGAGTTAGATTTGGGGTTTTTTTTAGGGTTAGATTTAGGGTTAGGGTTAGGTTTAGGGTTATGTTTAGGGTTAGATTTAGGGTTGGGTTTCGGGTTAGATTTAGGGTTAGGGTTAGGTGTAGGGCTAGGGTTAGATTTAGGGTTGGGTTTCGGGTTAGATTTAGGGTTAGGTGTTGGGCTAGGGTTAGATTTAGGGTTGGGTTTCGGGTTAGATTTAGGGTTAGGGTTAGGGTTACATTTAGGGTTAGGGTCAGATTTAAGGCTAGGGTTAGCGTCTTTACACTTTGTGCATGAAGGATGTTTACTCACTTCTGAAGCTTCTCTGGCTTCTTCTCCAACTTCTCCGGATACGGAATGATGAGGTCGATGGCATTCTCTGGCTTCTGGAGCAGGGTTCCCAATTTAGTCTTTATCTCTTTAGCCCTTTAAAAATCAGGAAGTTAATATCTATACGTCATGCTCTGTGAAACAGCCTTTTATTAAGATTAAATACATAATGCAGTTTTAATACAGTTTTACATACACATTGAGCTTTATTCACAAATACTTGCATTTCTTCTAGAGAGTGGTTTGTATGAGAAGTTATGAAGAGTAGTTCATGGAAAACACTCATCTAATTCTATGCATCTAATGATGGCAGTCTTCTCACATTTGATGTGCATGCCAGTTAATACTATGTATTAGTGCAAGAGGACCACTATGTATGTAGAACTGTTCAACTATCCCAGAAGAGGGAAGACGGCTTCAGTACGAACAGGAACGACAAAGAATAGGGCGTGTAAGACAACATACTTCCTGATCAACAAAAAACATTAGTGCAGGGAAAGTCAGTATGGACAGTCATTTGACTGGCTTGAAAAAAATCCAGTCATGAAATGACACTGTTCCTTCAACAGCTGCACCTTTGGTTATGTAACAGTTTGATCTGATATTAGACGACAAAAACCCACAGACTTTATCTTGTACAAATAAAGCATGGCGACTAATGCAATTTCAAAATGTGACTATGCAAACTTAAATTCATTCAGGTTCAGTTTCTATTCCCAAATATAAGACACAGTATGAAATATTTCTCATCAATACTAGAATTGCGACAAAATTAATACTAGGGAACCATAAATAGATACATTTTATGAACTCCCCCCAGAGGCCTCAGTCAGCCATATTTGACTCATCTGTTTAGGCAGTGGTACATCCCAAAACTCTTCACTCTGTACCTCCTCTCCTCCACTCCACTTGACCCCTGCCCTGGAGTGTGTGGAGGATAGAGGAGGAGACAAGTGGAGCTGTGATTGAGGTTGCATCCCATTAGTGAAAAATGTATCCTCCTTCTTTTCCACCATCTTGTCTGCTCCCTCCCTCCAACACTGGGACTTAAGTCATGAAGGGAAGGAAGGACACATTTTTTGAGTATTGAGACACACCCAGTCAGTTTGTCTGCAGGTGACAGTTATTGATTTCAGCTGGAGGGGCCGGTAAGTAGGGTTGCAACTAATGACTATTTTGATAATCAATTAGCCTGTCGATTACTATTTCGATTAATCGATTAGTTGGATTGTTTGAAAAATGTACTAAAACTTCTATAAAGATGTATTATGCTAAAATGCATTGCAGTGTTTTAAATAAAAATAAATAATATGAAAACGTTTTCATAAAGCATTTTTAAAAAAAAAACACCTTTTAGCTTTTTAACAATAAAAAGCTTTTCATACAGCACTTAAATTATAAATTATAAATAATAACAAAAATACAGATTTTAGACAATTTTATTTAAAGTGCTCCCATATTAAAGTTCTTGCAGCCCTTTTTTGGATGCTTTGTTGTCATAGTGACACAACTAATGCCTTAGCATGCTTCACCACGTAGACCAGTTAATCAAAAATGAAATCCGTTGCAAACTATTATATTCAATTTTAGTTAATTTAGTCGATTAGTTATGTGTAAATTTCTTAGTGTAAATGTTTATGAGAACTATTTCCTTCACATTTATTAAATAAACAATGGAACTATGTCCCGTTGCGACTACTCTTTGCGTACATTCCAATCATGAACTCCTCTGTGCATATTCAAAATTTATGCATGTGGACCCATTTTTAAAAAAATTTCTACTGCCATAGTAGAGGAGTATATGTAAGTAAGTAAGTACAAGTGTATCAGTGATGAGTGAACTTATCTTACCAGTTCTTTCACAAATACCTGCGTTTCTTTTCATGTTTTAACCCTAAATCTTACAGATTACTATTTTTACCAATGTCATAATGACATATTTATCAAGGACTGAAATATTTTGTTGTCTGCATTACTGAACTGCGAAGTAAAGCTGACAGTGAACTAAAGGGTGAACATAAGTTCTTAAACAGACTAAGTAACCTTCACCCTGCATCTACTATAGCGCTTATAAAGCTTCTCTTCCCTAACTAACTGTAGACTGGAGTGGCTTATGCAACTCTCTTCACATTGCTTTCGTCCAGCTCATGCATCCAGGATAATGATTTCAATCTGAAATGTAAACCTATGACTAATCAGAACATGTTTATTTCCTCTGAAGACTGTCTGCCTGGAGACCATTAGCTCATAAACAGGAAAGGAAAAACTCTTTTCTTATTAGGCTTAGAACTTTTTGAAAGTTACCAGCTTCTCCGTTTGTGGGACCTCTGTGTAACTGCTCCTGTTTTTAATGAATGCATGAAAACATGATTAGGGCTTGTGGTGGAGAATGTAAAGGGGTGGAGAATTTAAAGTTCTCGTTGAGATTGTGATGTCAGTGGGTGAATGGGATAGTCACATGGTTTACTTCCCCCTCATTTTTAAAAATTTACCACCGATTTAATTTGAACAAGTTGAATAATGTTAAAAAGGCCTTTACAATAATCTTTAGTAACAATCTATACTTTAATAAATAGGAATGAATGAACTGTCACTATTATACTTATGTATGTTATATAGTAATGTCCCTTTCAGTACCAGGTCATCATACTGTCGAATATGTGTGATCGCTAAAATAAATATCAACTCAAAGTTGGAACCAACAATGCAGTTTGTATGTTGCTCTGCAGCAGGTCATCAATAATACAGGTGTTTGTACTTTATGCTATGAATGTTCTAGAACACACTTAGCCCATGTATAAGTCATGTATATCAAGGAAATGACACATCATGGCAGGATCTTCCATTTTATGTCATTTAAATGACTTTTATAATGCAAATTAGTGTCCAAAAATATGAAGTCTTGTGTGGTGCTTGTGGATTTTTGTAATACAAATATGGTTAAGCTGGATTTCACCAGTGAAAATGAGTGTAACCAAATAATTTATTTCACCCCATGCCTTTAAATTTGTGTATAAGCACACATGCATGCACACTCGCACACACACACACGCACAAGAAGAAGACGAGCGCAAGGCGAGCGCAGAATTCAGTTATCAAACCCTTATAGTTCAACTTGACACTTAAAGCCCAGAGAAAACAATTTCTTTCGAAGCACAGCAGCAGAGGAAACAGCTGGTCATCCAGAACCACATTATTCATATGAAGATGTATTTACAGAGACTGAACATACTGTTACGCAAGAATGGGTCTTCCGTCTTTTCTCCCGTGTTGCTGCCCGTCATCCTGTGCTCGCTCAAATGCCCCCGTTACATTTTGTCTGACCTGACACCCCTAATCACAACTCGGGACGTCTTCATCCTTCAGTCCACTTAAAGCCCGGTCCCTCAAAATCCGTCCTATTATTGCACTTACTCACAACCATCAAGTGTCTTATGTAACCAAGAAAAGACAGGAGGGCCGCACAGAATGCTGACAGCTTTTTATATTAGAAAAATACAATCTCTCATTCCACTGAATTGTTGAATTTCATATCGACCTGATGTTAGATGAAGTAAAAATGAATTATGTATTCTTGTCACCAGTATATGGCCATGCGGTATTAAATAGTTAATCAACTTGAAGCCATTTCAAGGTCACACATTGAAATTATATATTTTTTCAAATATATATTATCTTAGAATATGTACACTGTACTGTACTCTGTATTGTTCTCTAGATAATGCCCAACATCAGAAATATTGTAGAAATGATTAGGAAAATGGAGACTGAAGTTGACAAAACTGTGGAGGTATGAACATATGAAAAAAATAGAACCACACATTGTACATTTCAGCTATTGCAATACTGTTTCAGGTTACTTAGATTACAGTTTAACCGTTTTGCATTTAAGCTACCTGGAATTCTCTGACTTGACTTCAACTTGTTATAAATTATGAGCAAATCCTAGATCTGACCTAATCGACTGTTAATTAACACTTTTGATTAATATATTTTTGAAATGAGTAAATGGGAAGTTGACTGGAATAGTAATTTTCCTAAAGTAAATTTCTACCCGTTTTTCTGTTAGTATGTGTTGAATTCTGTTAGTATGAGTCACCTTATATAAATACATGTAGAACATATTGTAAATCAAATAAAAAGCTATACAAATACAAGGAGCGATATCAAACTGGTTCAGTCGATACATAGCTGTTGAATCTAATGTAAATTTCACCTCCAGGAAGTATCACATCTCAATATAGAAACAGTTTCTGCACCTTAAGCTTCCTTTGTCAGCTTTTGATCAAGTGGAATTTAATTGCATATATGATAACCTATTTTCTGAGAGCCCATGCTGGTATATAAGCAAAGTGGCTGGTGTGAGTACGTTGTCATTGATATTATGAAAGGTTCATTATTTTTGGCGAACACACACACATATATCATAAATACATATCTATATATTTCTCCAGAAAAACGTATACTCTTACGATAAGCTCTTTGTCACAGATACTCCATGAAAATATATTTGGATGCACACATATGGAGAATATGCAGTATGTTTTTACCAGGACAACAAATAATTTCCAGAAGGGTAACATGTTTCTTCTGAATATAAACAGCAAACGACAAGTAAAGACTACAAAACAAAGCATCAATCTTTATCTTAAAATGGGGCTGTTTCACATGGACCCCTCATATTGACCCCTCAAACTTTATCTTTCTGCATATCATGAAAATGTTATTAATCCAATATGAGCCCGGAGATAAGCGTAAGACGGTATCGATCTCTCACCTCTCCAGGCATGTTTGAGGCAAGGCCGCTAATCCTTTACACATTTTCTGATGCTTCCGCTTGTGATGTGCAAAGAGTCCACTGCTAAAAGAAAGAGGCTGCCTGTCTATTTGACTTTGTCCTTAAGGACTTGGGAGTTATATACAGAAAGCCCCCTGGACGTTGGCCAAGTGACCAGCCAATCCGAATGGAGGTCTGCAGTCATAGGAACTGAAGGACAAACACTTCCACGCACAACTAGTCTGGAGGCCTTAGATAATCCTCGGATATCTCAGAGGAATTGTCCTAGGAACGCGTTCATTTCGCATGTCCCCGGCGTGTAGTTAGGTGCACATTTTAACCCTGGTGTCACTTCTCAATACAAGCATGTGTGTGAAAAAATGTTGATGGCATCGATTACAGGAATGTTTTATTTACATTTTGGCTGAGTAATGTTTATTCAGTCCATACTGCTGATATGGTTTGTATGTTCTTCAGTATATCTAATTAATAATTCAGCTCTAAGGTACAGAGAAAAATAAATAACCCTTTGGCCATTGTTAATGAAAATGTATACTTTCAACACAGCTGGAAAAAACGGTGAGCTGAAAATAGAGGCATATCTTTAAACTCTATAATCTCTACTTTCATGAACTGTTGAATCATTTTATTTTAAAAACAAATCAATAAAACAGCGACATTTGTATTGGTACAGATAATAATAATAAAATATGCATAACTAATGTGAGGTAGGGGATATACATTTCAATGGCAGGTTGATATTATCAGCTTTTATGAATAAGCTGTATACAAAGCACATATCATATTGACCTCGTTCATCAGAATGTAATGGGAAAGGGGAAAAATATGGATGCACAGGTGACTTAACCCTTTGTTAACCCCTCTAAACTGCGGGTTCCATATGCATACCGTTCCCTTGTTCTGACTTTGCACACACTCGCTAGCCATAAGTAGCTACCCATAACTTAATGATATATTTGCAGAGACTCTGCATTAAAATGTCAAACATCGGTTTGTGCAGACCTTTCGAGGGATAGATGATACAGTTTCTACACATGATGTCAACGTGTATGTCTGATGAAATGTTTCCTGCCGTTTTAAGCATATATGATGGTAAAGCATTAGCCATACATTATTTATTGTTATCTATTTAGTAACATTGATGTAGTCTAACTCTGTAAAATGGCTTAGCAAATAATATGCAAATTTTTCACTTATCACTATTTTTCCCTACAGTTTGATGAATCCCTGGATGTAATCGACACAGCTCAGCTTGTTGTATTTGTCAGAATGGCTTTTCAGGATTCATCAACAGAGGACTTCCTCACTCTTTTGCACTTAAAGGAGAATACGAGAGGTGAGGATATTTATAATGAATTAAAAAAATATTTCCGCGAAAATGATATTCCCATTCATAAACTAGTAGCAATTAGCCCAGCAATGTGCAGTGTGTGCACTGGTTTTGTAGCACTGTGCCGTAATGACCCTGATTTTCCCGACTTCGTGAATTATCACTGTGTGATTCATCAGCAGGCCTCGGCTTGGAAGGTCGTTGACTTTTCTCATGTAACGACACTGGTGGTCAAACTGATAAACTCGATTCGAGCAAAAGCGCTTCAGCACCGCTTATTCCAGGCATTAGCGGATGAGCTCGATGCCGTTTATGGAGACCTGCTTCTCCATGCTGATGTCCGGTGGGATGAGTCGCGGCAAAGTTCTGCAATTGGTTTTGTTGACTCGCTGCCTGAGATAAAGACTTTTCTGTCGACAAGGAATGAGGAGCACAAGGAACTGTCATATGATGCGTGGTTTCTGGACCTGGGGTTTCTGACTGACCTAACGGCAAAACTGAACGCACTCAACAACGAGCTCCGAGGAAAAGACAGACACCTGCCCCACATCATAAGCGCAGTGAATGCGTTCAAGGCCAAGCTCCCCATTTGGACCACACATCTAAAGAACGGGAGGGTGACACACTTCCCCAGCCTGGAGAAAATGTCACAGGCCATCAAAGAAAAGGGTGCTTTTCACCCTGAGCAGCACTGTGCTCACCCGGACAAAGTAGCAACAGATTTCGATCAGCGTTCTGGTGAGTTAGACGTCATGGAAGATATTGCTACATTTGTCTCAAACCTGTTCCTGCCCATTGATATAGAACAGTTAGCAGCCAAACTCCAGCAAGTATTTGCTTTGCCAAGTGGAGTTGACATGTAGATGGTTGATTTGGAGAATGACATAGTTCTGAGAGCCAGATTTTTTTTGGGGACTTGTCAGCAGAGAGAAGATTCCTCTCCTCACTGCTTGTGCACTAAGAGTGAGTGACTACTTTGATCCACTTACCTCTGTGAAATGGCATTTTCACAGATGAAAATAATCAAATCAAACACAGAAGCCGCCAGACACTGTGACAGACATTTCCCAGACTGCCTCAGACTGGCTGTCTGTAGCTATGAGCCAAACTACAAAGCACTCACAGACAGTATTCAGTCACAGCCATCACACTGACTCGAGTGAGTCACATGACTGCAACAGTTTTGCTTCCTGATGGCACTGTGAAAAGTAAAGCTGCATAAGATGGTACATAGAACCTCACCTAGCTTAATTGTACTGACTGAGGATATCGTTAGCACACATTACAGTTTTACTTTCTAAAATGCTAATGGTAAATGTAGTAACTTGCATGAAGCTTCAGTGCTATGTAAAATCAATGAAAACTGGAGTGCTTTTTTTAGGTACCTCTACAAGGTTTAATAAAACCTTTTAAGATAATGGGAAAATCTTAACGGAAGTACAAGATATGTCTACCAACTGTGCATGAATTTTTAGCATCCAAAGAATCAATGTGGAGTGCTTTTTTAGGTACCTTTCCAAAACTGTATCTGATGATAGTAAATGTGGTTTCATGACAGCCAAAATGGGTGGTACTGAACCATGCTACTGGTAGCTACAGTTTTAATGTATGTGCTGAAAAGCAGGTATATTAGTATGTTGGTAATGTTAGCTAACTAGCAGCTGCTGATCTTTCTGTATACCATCAAACACATTGGTTTATATTCAATGTTCTGGTTTTCCATATTTTTTTCGATCAGCATCTTCTATGGGAACATTATCAAATACACAACTTAGAAAATGGACACGGCTGCAGAAATTATCGGCTTTTATCTACCCAGACTGAATCCCTGTTCAGAAAATCTGCTTCCAAATGGGTGGGGAAAATCACTGAAGACCCCTCTTATGTAACTCACCACTGTTTGCTTCAACAACTTCTACCTTCAGGTAGACTCTGAGCAGCAATTGAGGCCACTTGAACAAAAGCTTTTTCTGGAACAAACGCTTCTTTCCCACTGTTATGAAAATACCGATTTCCTCCATCCTCCTCCACCTGGTCTCTCACCACACCTGACCTAACCTGGGCTCTGCAACTCCAAGGATACCCTTCGCACTTATGACATCGATCTCGTGTGAACCGCGATCTGTTCACGCGAGATAAATAAACTGTGCTCTTTGCATTATGCGCTGCTTTTCATCTTTTTGTTGAATGTTTTAAATATTCGTATAGTTTTCAGTACTGAACTAGATTTTTATTATTTACCAGCAAGTCTCACTGAGATACAGAATCTCTTCTGCAAGAGGGACCTGGCCAAGGTAGAAGCCAACACAATGTCAATAAAAAACAATACAATATATATAAAATGTAAACCATACATTTTTAAAAATCACAAAAGAAATTTGGGTACAGTGGCTTCTTCACAAAAAAGCATTCACATGATTCAATTTCAATGCTTTTATGTATTTATTAGCTGTACACAATGAAATCTTTAACCATACTTAGAACAAATTCCACCTGTGTGTAAAATGTGAAGCATTGGTGTTTGCTACGTAACAGATACCTTTATTAACATGAGAAGACAAACAAAAACAGACAGTATGCCAAGAATAGAACTGATTGGGTGTTTTATCAGCAGATTAATCAGTAGATGGTTGCTTGTGTCCCTTTGTTAGCTTCCTTTACTAGCACCTGGACTGATGCTGAAATGAAGTGTTGACATCTTCGCATTGTAACTCTCCTCTACCTGTATGGTTCAGTTCTTCTTTATACGCTCACTGCTACAGGAGTTCATTTGCGTCCCAGAGGAGGTGAGGCCCCACCACAGTTTTTTGTTCTTTATAAATAGGGTATAATACTACATTGTTTAAAATGTCAAGCTTCCTTAATTTCTCTCTGTTTTCCTCTTTTCAAAAAAAAAAACCTTTTTTTTCTTGATTCTTGTTTGGTTTAATACAAACCTGTTCATGCTTTCTTTACCTTGCATCTTCAACAGAAAACTTTATTGAGAAGAGATAACGTAATCATTATAACAAAATTCAGTTTTAGTCTAATGCGTCATACAGATAATGCAGTCTCCTACAGCAATGTCTCCATTGCTGTACATTGGTGTCACCTTGTCCGCTTCATCCAAAGCAAAAACACCTTTTCTTGCCCCACACAGCTTAGCAACATGGATTTCCTTAGGTGCCACACAGAAGTATTACCCAAACATAGACTTTCTGAGCTTCAGATTCACTACAGAAGTTGTCAAGTTGTTTTGAATGCCGATACTGCCTGAAACACTCACTTTATTTTCCAATAAATATGTTGCAAGCTGTACTTTGTATAGACATAGTTATGTGATGGACTTATCTGTACAGACTTGAAGCCGAGTAACAATGGTAAAAGGTACTCTTCTGCTCTGAATGATAGCAGCTTTCGGGCTGACGAAGGGCAGTTCTTGTCCTCAATAACAGACCTGGAGTTATTTTTCTGTCCCAGATGACAAAAAAGACCAGAATTCTTTGCAATTCATAAACATGAGTTTTCCCCTACATTGTTTTAAAATGTCAGACTTCCTTGATTTCTCGCTGTTTTCCTCTCGTCAAGAAGCCATTGAATTCACTGAGGCCTGTGAAACGTTTTTTGGCTGAACGTACACTTGTTCATGCTTACTTTACATCAGGCAGACAATCGAAAACCATATGAATCACAACCACCTTGACTGCTATTTATTGACATTTAAGTTTCACGAAACAGAAAGGGACAGCAGAGAAAATATTGATTCTGCTGACAGAGGCTATATTTTACATGCCTCGAAGCAGAACAGAGGGTGGTTCCAGTCGAAGGAGAGGCTTATCATGAAAAGTTCACGATTTGTTTGGGCTGCTCCAGTTTCAGCACCACCCGTTTGCAACAAAGCAAGGAAAACGAGCGCCGAAGACAAGCGACTACGTGATGCAGGCTAACTGAGCATGTTAACTCTTTCATGAAGTTTCCCATTATGCCAGAACAGATTTATGCAAACAAAACAAGCCAAAAATCATAGACGACAGAAAAATGAAGAAAACTGGCAAGAGAACAGAACATTTACGTATGCAGCAGCCGATTTATCAAAAGGAAATGAGCCCTTACGATTAAAATAAACAGCGCACAGCTGGTGCCTGCATCTTTTGAGTTTTTCATGCGTACATCCTCTCTGCTTGGCTACCAGATATTACTGTCTGCGGACCAGTCTGGTTCAAATACCAGTTAAAGAATGGGAGAAATGGACATTGTAATGCTTATACATTGTAATACATTGTAATACCTCTGGTACTTTGTTGTGTCAGTCTGGCACGTTGTAAAGGCACACATATCCCCAAATAATGCCTCTTATACTGTAAATACACATTCAGTTTTAGTCTGTACAATGTCTCACCAAGTAATATATCATTTAAGTTCAATACTACCAAATGTAATGTTATTCAGCCAGTCATATTTTCTCCTCTTAATAATGTTGATGTAATATCACTGGTACACATAAGAGTGGCGTATTACATTAATTGTCCTTTCCCCAGGAGGGAAATCTAATTTGGCCCGCATGCAAGATGGCTTTGCCAAACATGAAGGGTGATTTGTAGCACAGTAGAAACTTTAAATTATCGATGATCTCCAATCTTGTTCTCTTCTGGGGTTGTGTCTAATTGCATTTACTTCCCGCACGGCTCCTGCACTGCTTGAGGTAAAGGCGAGCGATGTGAAGAGAACTGTCCATGGTTTGTCCTAATAAGTTAATTTCAAGAAAACTGTGGTCTTAACTAGATTTTTTTTATAGTTGTCTGTCTCATATTCTATTGTTGAATAATTGCTATTTTTATCCAATGAAACGGCAACTAAAGTTCAAAAACAACAATTTGTGTTTTAAGAAATGCAAATAGTATTGTCTTATAAAAATATTCATACACATCTTTATACAAATGATTCTACATTTAAATGTTTAATAACCTAACATACCAAATGTGAATATTTAAAGGATTCACTCATAATCCCTAGGATTTCTGATTTTAGAAGAATGTTAAATTCTTCTAAAAATACAAAAAAATACATACATAATAAATATATACTATATTGTGTTCATGATTTGCATCGGGCAGTCAGATCTGTGATGCATACACAGAGAAAGGGGATAAAATGATGCTTGGATTTACTATCTATCTCTTAATCTATCTGTCTAATTCTATTCATCATGAATAATAATGATCTTTATTATATAATTATATTTTGTAAATACAATTAGCATTGCTAACATGGTTAGTGTAATAATTAACAGTTTAGTAGTTTCAATTGCAATTGAGGACTGGTAAACAGATGCTATGACGATATGAGAGATATCTCTTAAGAGTTAAAGGAAATGAAGCTGAATTTCCCACAGCTCCCGTAATTGCTTACATGAACCCGTTTATTTACAAAAGCTTTGCGGAAGATCCTCATTTATCAGTGGAAGAATGCATTATCAAAATTATTTTCTTTAAATTAAAACGCCATCTCATTATGTAATGTAAGCCTTTGCTGAGAAGAGTTAAAAGATAAATAAAGTGGTAAGAGGGACCGATAGTTTGTTCCCTAATGGAAAACGAGACACCGCAAGGTGACAGAAATGTTAAACGCTCTTTACGTGTTTTTAAAATCTTTCACTGTGGCTCTGTAAAAGTTGACAGTTGCTCGGTGTAGAACGGTAATCTTGGCACCAACATGGCATGACATTAGACGGGCTGTATATGTTTTTACGTGAAAAAAATCCAAAACTATTCTCACGTTACGTGATGCTAACTACTTTGTATTATGTCCACCAAGATTGGAACAGCTTGGTCTGAATTGAAAGCATTATGTTTAGTGCAAACCCAACACTTTCAGGGTAAAACAGTCTACCTTTGTATAACAGGGGCATCTTCCCTATCTCTGGCACTGAACTCTGCAGCTCTCACAAAATTAAGCAGGGTGGACAATACATAATATACCTGCTAGTGATGGCTCACTTACCCATTCTTGAATATATTCAGTGATTTTAAAATGTTATACTCCTAGTATAGCCTACTTTTCTGTAACTTTGTCCCCAAATTTTTTAAATGGTCTTAGTCCTCATGGTTGAATCTTTCAGAAACATATTTCATTTCACATATATTTTCACTGAAGGGAACTGAGTGGTGAATAACTCAATGCAAACATTAATTTTCATTCAACATTGACCTGAACCTCAATTTGTGGTAATTATTACAGTTGTGACATGGTGACAAAGTCACAGCTCTAAGGAAATCTGCCCCCTCCCAGGTTCCCTTGGACTGTTCTTCAAGGTGGAAAGCCTTTAGCAGTTTGACAGATGGAAGAGGTGGGAATCTACTCTGCGGTCAGCATTCCAGAACCTTCCATGAAGGTTAGATGACAGATTCCACCTGGCAGGCCAGTCCACTGCTCAGAACTCAGTGTGGATGGGCCATCATGGGAAACAAATTCTGAATGGCAACCCTACCATACCACTACATTCTTTGTGGAGATCAGAAACTGACGCACCTACAGTTTAGGCATCTGCCATTTCACCTCTTGTCATGACTCAGGTAGGAGTCAGACACAGACGTTAATCTTAAGAATTTTATTAACGGCAGCCAAGTACAAAAATTCAGAAAGTAGTCAAAAAACAGGTAAGGGTCATGACCGGGGAGTCTCAGCAAAAGCATAAAAACACAATCCACAAGAATGGTCAAAATTCAGGCAAGTGAAGTTCAAAAACCAGAAGACAGACAGGGTAATAACAAGCAGGCAGGAACAGGAAAAAGGCTCATAGCACAACAGAGCATGGAAACAAACTGAAACAAACTCATACAGAACAGAGGACAAGGCAGAGTATAAATACACAGAAGACTAACGAGCAAACAAGACACAGGTGAGAAACAGGGCAGGTGGAACAAATCGATAATCAGGTAATGAGGAAGGTGAGGCAGACACGAGGGCAAACGAAAACAAAAGCACATGGACCAGGGAAACATGAAGGAGATGAAAACACACGAACACAGTCGAACAAAACCGAAAACAACATAACAAACACAGCAAATACTGACACCTCTTTCAAAATAACTAACATCTCTCCTGCTGCTTAAGAAACTCAAATATTAAAATGCCTTTTAATTCGAAAACTTAGTAATATGAAATACATTTCGTAATGTTTCACAAAAAAGTAATTACTGGCAACGAAATCTTAAACTAGTCCAATATGGTAAGCACTTCTTTGCTTACCATCTTTACTGAAAAGTTTTTGAAGTATGGTTATTGACAACTACACCCACAGTACTACAAATCCTCATATTTTGATGTTGTCATGGGTTTGTTATTCAAATGGCGGTTAACATGTAGTAGATGACCTATGGTGTATATCTTAATTTTGTACATTTCTTCTAGCGATGTTGCCCAATCACATCAGATTAAAACAAAAGTAGGACAATTAATGTTTTGTCAACAAGCTATTGAGATTTTGTATAGGGGGCAATTTAATCACAAAGATTAACATGTCCTTTTATTTTAATGTTAATAAAGCAGTTTAAGTCACAATTATTTCAGAGACAATTGTCAGATACATTGGAAAACCACATATGTGGTAATAATAATAATAAAGAAGAAGAATAAGAATAAGAGGACAGGGGACAGATTTGCCTGGACTGCGTAGTATGAGTCCTTAAATAATCAGATAGATAACTGCCAAAATAAACGTGACACAGAAGTTCAACCTTTATGGAAAATATCTTTTGTCTGAGGTTACCGGTTGTGAGATCTTAGAGATCTCGGGAAGGCGGAAGGCTATTTTTCTTGTGCTAAAATCCGACTGTGGGAAATATAAATATTTTGTAGCCTATTGTCCTTAGTAATCTGTTAGCTGTGGCCCAATGGGACGAGCTCAAGAAACAGAGGGATGAAATAAAATGTAAAAAAAACACTAACAAAACAGAGCGTCTGTGCCAAGTTACATGAATTAAATAGCTAAGCATGGAGGGAGAACTTGCGTTGAAGGGGTTGCAATGAACACAGCAAGCCATCTAATTGTCTTCTGTTTAGTCAGGAAAATAAATTACTGTAAAATAAAAGACAAATCACTGCACCATCTTTCAGAATGAATATATGAAAGAAGGATTTTTGTTGGTGATCTTTAAAATATTCTTGTTGAAAAAAAAATACCACAAATCTCTCTTTGAAGATGATGACAAGCAGTCCCTCTTGAATACAGTAGTGCGTATCAACTTTGACATGCATACACTTGACACAAGAATACATCAGATACAAGAATGCCAGTATTATATGTCCTTTTATGTCAGAAAATGCATTTTTTTTGTGTACATACAGCCTAAATTGTGAAAAGAATGTTACGTAACTGCAGACTAATGCACAGTCAGTTAGTTTATGCTGTTTATCAAAAACGACATGTTTGAAAACAAGTATCTTGTGAGAAGTGGAATGACAACCACAATTGCAATTTTCATGTCATTTTTCCTTGTCTGGGCTTTCATCCCACACACTACCTGCCAGATATGCTGCAAAAAATAAAAAAAAAAAAAATAATAATAAAAATAAATTAAAAATAACCTTGAGGATCTCAAACGGTGTGAACATGCCTCTACCACAGTGGAAATGGACCTAATTTGTAAGAGCATGTATACCACAGATGCTGTATGGTTCGATCAGATTAATGCGTAGACGCATTCATATTCATTAGCCCCGCCTCCATGCGTGTCCGACTCGTCTGAGAACAGAACTCGACATAGGGTCAACTAGATGTACAGCTGGGTGGAAAATGTCTATCCGTAGAGGACAATTACATAATCGACCTTTCAGCCAAACTATCGGCCGCTCAGGCATACGCAGTTGTCTTAAGATTGTCCCTGATGCTGATGAGGTGAGTGAGTTCTCTGACGTACTGAATTCATTCTGTGCGCGTACCATCACATACATATAAAATACACTTTTAAAAACATTGTGATTTCATTTAGTTTTTTTATGACTTTCATTTGGTCTCATTTCTTCTCCAACAAACACAACTGAGGTTTATTAAATCAAATTAAAACACATTTGACCTACGTACGAAAAAAACATAATGATACCAACCAATGTTCCAAACGAGAGATAATCATCAACAAATTTGGAACATTCCCTCCCGCCACCCCTTTTTAAAATTTATTTTACTTGGTATTATTTAGCTAATTGGGATGAAACATTAATAAACAGCCTCTGGACAAAAATAGCGAAAACGAACACAGTTTGTGACCCAAGATAATGAATGTTTAAAGAATGAGAGATGATAGATGTAGGCTACCAACAAAGATGCGTTTGTCAGAGATATGCAACTTTCCAGTGGGTGTTGTTAGAAGTCAATGCAGATATTATATTTTTCTGGCTCAACAAACAGGTAATTTGTCTCATGTTATGACAGGTGTCTCTTTAACTGGTGGAGTCATCATTATGTCCCACAAATAGCCACATCAGATTGTCACCTGTTTGTTGAATGGCACAGTTAGGGTACCAGTCTTTACCTTCATTAAAAAATAATATCGTACAAACAGTCCCCGAGTTACGATGGTCCAACTTACGATTTTTCGACTTTTAGATAATGCGATAGCATCACTTTCAGTACAGTATTCAACAAATTACATGAGATATTCAACCCTTCGTTTTAAAATAGGCTTTGTGTTAATGATTTTGCTCAACTGTAGGCTAATGTAAGTGCTCCAAGCACGTTTAAGGTAGGCTAGGATAGGCTATGATGTTTGGTAGGTTAGGTGTAGTAGGTGTATTAAATGCATTTTCGACTTAAGACATTTTAATCGGAACATAACCCCATCGTAAGTTGGGGGCCGTCCGTACTTCCTGATTTTACCTGAAGAAATGCTCCTAAAATGGAAGCAGACAGTGGTGACACAGGAGTTCATGAAACTGTTTGAAATAGTAATGCTCACTAATTTCAGGAACAGGATAGCTATGTCACCACTGCATGCGAGCATTAATGTATGCAAAGTCCAAAAAATGGAATTAAATCCGAATAGTGGATAGATAATTATATAAAACGGAACCTTATGTAACAACATTGACAAACTACCATGTTTGATATGCAGTCGAAAAACGGTAGAATGAGTCAAGTGAGCTTCTAAAGCTTTTGTTTAAGAGGAAACCCTTGATATTAGATCTTAGCGACATTGCCTCATTATTCTGGAATACAAAGGCACAAATCAAAAACTCCTGTTGAGATTAAAAAAGGCTACTGTCAGCAATGACACTACTAAACGGTACATAGAATGAGCGTTGTGCATTTTCCATATAAATGCATTCCATGGTAAAATGGCAGTCACATGTTCGAACAATTTCCCACGTGTCTACCTTTATAGCTTAAAGCAGGGGTGTCAAACTGCAGTCCTGGAAGGCCGCAGTGGTAGCTGGTTTTTGGTGTGTTTTAGCACTTAATTGATTAATTAAAATCACTGGTTGGCTAAAGAGTCCACACACCTGGTTTCCAAGGCCTAAAATGGCTGCCAATCGAAAGGAAAGAACAAAAACGACCCTCCAGGACTGGAGTTTGACACCCCTGGCTTAAAGACTCAAGTACCACAAAGACTGCTTGTCCAGTGACAATATGTAATGTTACGTGGAATAAGATTGGCTTATTTTGTATATTCTGAATTGGTTGATGACTTTCATTGAATCATTTAATTTAATTAACTATCTATAACGATCTCTATCTATAACGTTTGTTCATATCTGCCTTATATCTGTTCCACAATGTTTGATATGGAGGGTATTACTGTATTTACTTTTGTCTTATGACCATGCGCTCAAAATACAATGATACTATATCAATTGCTGGTACTGGTATATCTGGAGAATTGAGTTTGTCTTGACAATTGCAACATGCACATATGATTGTATATAGTATTAAATAACGAAACGTTTTGGAATATTGAGGTTCAGAGCTGCAAGGCATTTTAGAATCTATTATCCTGCTTATTCAATGCTTCTAGAGGTTATACAGTTAAAGTAGTTAACAGCAGGATTACAGTAATTCAGGAGAGAAGTAGTTCAAATAGTTAATAGTGGTAGTTGAAGTATCAAATATGGTCAATCAAGATAAGACAGCGAGGGTATATCAGATAAACAGTTCCCCTATGTTATTTTGCTAGTACAAAGATATGCGATTATGGGTGTTGTGGCTGTGCATGGATATTTATGGTGTAGCTGCGAGTTCAAATCCAACCCGCGCCAAGACTATCTGTGACTTTGAATAAGCAGTTTGGCATGTAATAGTGGGAAATGTCATCCCCTGGATGGCTGGTTCATGAAGTAAACATATGTTCAGCGCGCATTCTTCTGTCTTCTTCTGCATAGGCTGATGTGATTGGTGCTGCATCTGCAGTGAGTTTATTTGCTGTGTGATTGGTCCATCACGTGTACAGCTCCTCCCCTCTGTGGGGGTGCTTCGTGGTGGGGTTAGTTTCAGGGGGAATCAAACTATCATTTAATGAGTTATTTAAAAGAAATTACATGTGTAATTAATTTTTTTAAATCTGAAAATTGCCATAGATTGAATGTGAATATCTGAACGTGTGAATTTGTCTGCTCGGTAGCGAGAAAGAAGGTGTTTTCCGGAAGAAAATAACTTTTAACCAAGAAAGCTGTGGCGAGGATAAATGACGGACTGAGATCCTAATGGAGCGGGGTCACAGGAAAGCAAAGCTTCACCCACCGGGGACGCGCAGCGATACGTTTCCCACGCTTTCGAGCGCAAGACGCAGTGGATGTTCTCTCATCCTGGCTCGATGGGGCCATAGCGATCTAAGCTTTTAGCGACTGAAAGTCCCCCAGAGAACCGCATAGCTTATTATGATATTCCACATATCGTATACTGTACCGTAGTCTGTGTCAATGGAAACTATTTTCTAACGGGGGTTGCGAGCCAGGAGGTGTTTAGAAAGAAACTAAATCCAAACCATAACCCGGAATATTCAGAGGACGGCCTGGAATGCTTCTTTAGCATTCTTGGCTAACAAGTGTCAAGGGAATCTGGGATTTCCTCAGTTTGTTCGTGGGACGTCCATGGAAACCTGTGGCATTCTATAGCTGAGATACTCTTAAGTTCTGCAGTCAGCAACCATGAGTAACAAATACAAAATCCAATGAACCTTCAAATGAAGTATAAAACTATATTATTTAACTAATCAAATGGGTCAAATATTATGATGCCATGAAGTTATTTTTTTAAATCAATTACAAATATATAATTGCTAATAATTCATCACTATCATCACTAAAACTCAAAATACACATAGCATAAATAGTGCTAATAACCCTTTGCGTATAATTTTTCATTTAACCTCAACAGGAAAGATATGAGGATAAAACCCAACAATGACCTCATTAATAGTCATTTATCAATATATCCCAAAAAGAGGCACACATTCAAACTCAATATTAACTTTATTATAATTCTCACATATGATTCATGAAACTTTCTTTCCTTGCTTACATGACCAAAAATATTAGCAAAAGTGAGTAATCTTAGTGAAGATCAAACGAGATTTGATTTCAGTCTAAGATCATATTCAAAACGATAAATCCAAACTCAAGGGAAAATGGGCCCATGTCCTGTTAATAGTCGGATGTGGTCATTCTGTTTCATAACTGAGAGTTATTGAGAGGGAACGAAGTACAGATACATAAGGTCAAGAAGTAAAATATACAATATATCAACATACAATATTGCAGAATGGAAAGCATTCACAGAAAACATGTCATTGTTAAAGAAGGAATATCTTTGCTTCATTTGCAAATTTGTTAAAACAATGGTTTGTTGCGCCCTCTGGTGTATAGAAAATGCAACTGCAATGCTAATCCATTCAATACTCATGTCATGTACACAGCAAATTCTGGTCCTTGGAATAATCTCCCTGGGAGTTAAAATAAACTCAATCTGAGTGTACATGCATGACCACCAAATAGACTATAGACCAGAGTTAAAATAACCATTTTCTGTGAGCTGTCCTTTAACTCTCTCCAGGAGCAGAAACATTTAAAATCATTAAAATATTCAGGGAGTTAAAATACCACTCCCATACAGAGTAATATCTGGAGTAGCAAAATGTTGCCAAAAACATAGGCTAAGCTTTTTCACAGAACAAAATACTGAAAAGCTCATGAGGAAAGAACTTTTCTATAACATAAAGATTCTGTAACAAGAGGTACAACGTTGCCCTTGACATGTTATTTTCGTAACTCTAGCAAAGTAGTAGAGAAATAATCAATGCAAGCAAATTAGCTAACATCGGTTTTCACAACTTTAGCTAGTATCAGTTTAAAGCTAGAAACAACATCTAACTTGTTAGGTACACACAATAATCTATTACATATACAATTTAGATTATTTCATGTCTGTGTAACATTAAGTTATCAAACCTGTTACCTATGTGCAACTCCTGGAGGGGAACATTAAAGAGCCAAGTTTAACACTAGTTAGCTTGATGACACTAACTACATTCAATAAAAAAACTTTATTAACAACATGAAGACCATGAAACAGCACAGCAGCAGGTGTAAAATCAACACCTGTGGGTAATTAACACTGCGCAGTCAGCACTGGCATGGTTTAACTCAGGCTGCTATCCACCCAATGAATTAACACTGTACTAATCAACACCTGCATGGTGTAAAATCAGGCTCATATAAACGCAATGAATAAACGCTGTGTGTAATCAGCACTGCCATGGTGTTAAATGGTACTCATATAAACCCAATGGATGAAGAAGCAAATTTTACTCCACCAAAAGTGTACCCTGAACACAAGCTGGGTAATAGGTATGGAAAAAAACTCCAAAAATCCAACGATTTTAAGTCAAAATCCAGATTTTGAACTCCCAAGATTTGCTGTGTACCTACCATGCTGAGAACACAATATATACTCAAAGTACTGAGTAATAGTGTGCTCGTCTCTGGTTCAGGGTCCTGGGTTCAAATCCTAGGAGTGCCATTCACTTATGGACAGCCTGTAGTGTAGAGGCTAAGGTAGATGACTGGGACCCCTGAGGTTGGCAGTTTAAAGCAGTCTAGCAAGAACACCATTGCTGTCGGGCCCTTGAGCAAGGCCCTTAACCCCACATTGCTCCCAGGGGGACTGGCCCTTGGTTAGCCTAATCAACTGTAAGTTGCTTTGGATAGAAGTGACAGCTAAATGACTGTAATGTAATGCTATACACAGGACAAATTTATTCAAACATACAGTGTATAATGGTGGAACAGAATTCCACACCTAGTTGTGTTTCAACAGTGGAATGACTGATGTGGTCATTATAGCTGCATGGCGAATTCAAAGCAATATATAGATACATATTGTTAGAATGCAATCACTAAATGAATTGTGGCATCAGTGTGTGACAATTAGACAATGTGAACCAAGTTTCATTATGTTGCATTACTCTTGTACATGGTGTCATACCAGCCGTACAACATCAGATGGGGCAGTGGTGACCTGTATGCAAGCTGCGGAATGTTCCAGAACCCCTGACTGAGTGGATGCTTTTGCCTCAGCATTAGCTGTAGCTCCCATTCCTCTTTCACAGAATTTTCCCCAAAAACATGAATGAAAATATGCAGGCCTTTGAAATGCATAACTGACACTTTCCTGTAGATGGTGCTGTTTCCCTTCAAGAGCACATATTTCCCTGCCAGAAAGTGGTACCCATAAACCCATGTGTGTTTAGCAGAATATACAGCCATGCTGTCACGCTCCCTCTGTTTCTCACCACTTGAGTCATTTCTTTGCTGTGCAACGATGGCTGCAGTTAAAACACACACTCTGTGTGGTGCGTGAAGCAACCAGCTTAGATTTACATCACCGTAGGCTGCACGCTGCAATAGGAGAGGTAGAGAGGAGAATATATGGTACCGTTGATATCACCTGGTGCATTATTAAGAGGAAGTAACGCGGCAGTAACATGAGAAACCCTCTCCAGCGTAATCCTGTGAACCTGATTGGTTATGATGCCCATGTTTATTTCCTGAAGGAATAAAAAAGTAGCACCGAATTATATATTGGGGACCCGTCCTAATGCAATCAACTTTGTGTCATTTATGTGTTCGTCAGCCTATAGGTAATTCATATTCCTATGTTCCTATAGGTAATCATACACACCTTATTTTTTCCCATAGTATTGATTGGGTTGTGTTTGATTAACTGGTCAACCCATTATCGTCAATTTTTGCATTTTAAAATATGCTCCACATGTTATGTGACTAATTGTCTTTGTTTTGAGTTAATTGTAACAGTGAGAAACATTATAAATGACAGTGGCTTGTCTACCTTAAAAAAAAAAAACGTAAAAAAAAATCATAAAAATTACACTGTGGGTACTAAAAGGCTGAATTATTTTAGTGCATCCAGTAATGTGTGACAAAAGTTTGCCGCACTGCAACCTATGGTCAATTTGGAGGTCCATATAATTAAAAAATAGGCGAAATTAATGGATGTAATGGATGGATTAATGGATGGATCTAAATCTCCACCAAAATTGAGACAGAGATTACTTACGTTTCGTTAAGACCATGGCTTCATTAAGGTCTAAAATTCTCCCATCGGGCTGCAGGCTGTGGCAGAAATGAGCTGATTTTATGTTCCAATGGAAATGGCCAGGCTGCTATTGGCTAAATCTGAGTATTACAATAGTGCAAGTGGAGATATAGACAGGGCTATGTGTATAAAGCTAGCAAGGTATTGTTCTTTCTTTGTCATAAAATACTGACTTCAGCTCTGTTACTAATAAACACATCCATTAATGTATCTTTAGCAGTGTATTAAAATTGTGTTATTTTAACAAAAAAGAGTTGTTTTTATGGTATTTTGCTGGTCTTTTGAAAAGTCATACATAGATTTGCACAGCAAAATGGAAGTTAAAGCTGATTTTCAACCTGATATCAATGTAATTTATAAATAGATTTTGTTTGAATGGTCACCTTTTTAATTCCGTGATATTTAAAACAATGGCACAGCGATTGCATTGTAATGGCAGAAAAGACCTGGGTTCAAATACAAGATTTTGACAACTATGTGTGTTTGCCAGAGCAGAGGGAACATCCCATTAAGTACCCAAGACAGTCTCAGCCGCTATCATTTCAAATGCGAAGAATATAACCCAGTCTTACTGAGAAGAGCAGGGATCTTACTTTCTGCCTAAAGTGTCCCATTTAAGGTACTCCATCTAAACAACCCACAGCCCTTTGGGATGCTGCCATTTAAAGAATGAGCAGCCAAATACAGAAACAAGCTGCTGTTATTGTCGCTAACTAGCGAACTGAGAAAGTTAAGCTGAATCAAAGAAAATGGTATTAAATAAAACTCATTGTAGTCATTTAGCTGACGCTTTTATCCAAAGCGACTTACAGTTGATTAGACTAACCATGGGCCAGTCCCCCTGGGAACAATGTGGGGTTAAGGGCCTTGCTCAAGGGCCCAACAGCAATGGTGTTCTTGCTGTGGCTGGACTGGGGCTTGAACCACCAACCTCAGAGGTCCTAGTCATATACCTTAGCCACTGGTTATCCAGAACTGGTTTTTTGCACAGTGTAAACCTGATGCTATGTATAAGCTCTGCTAGTTCATTGTTTTCAGTCTGATGTATTTGCTGGGTGGTTTTGTGTTCTCTGTTATACGCTACAGTGGCTATCCACAAAGTTCATGTAATCCACTGGAGAAGAATCCGCTACAATACAGAAGCATGGGCATCCTGTGGCTTGGAACACAATTAAACACAGTTGCCTTGGCAACACATTATATCTATCCAATTATCACTCCTGCCAGTTTCCATCACGACCGATGGTATTTCATCGCTGCAAATTAAAGCCATTTATTTTGTGGCTATGCTTAAATCCATCGCACTCACATACAGTGAGAGTTTAAAGACAGAAGCACTATATATTAATATTTTTGGAGAGTTGCGCTTACTGGTAACACTTTGACATGCAGCGGTTTGGGAGAAAAGTGAGAAGCCAACATGATGTTTACCAAAATGTAAACACGCTTTTACAGACAGCATAAAGGAAGAGTAAACAGAATGAATGAGATGTAAACAGACAGTGGAATTATATATCTATATCTTCTTGTATTCATCTAGTAATTCAACAAAAGAATTTTCATATGTGCACTGTATACAAATGACAAAAATTGCCTTGTAACATGTCACTAATATTAGACATTTCTGGTCATTATTATATATTTTACAGTTTGCAATAGAATATTTGAACTTTTTATCATTTTCCATATACAAACATGTACCACAATGTTACATCATTTATTTTATTTGAAATAACATTTTTTCAATTTTGTTTAAAACAAGCATAGTATGAACAGTACTCGTCAGTTAGTCTGAATTTATAGAGTAATCAAAATAATAATAATCAATTATAGTAGAATAATGTTCAAATGCAATGAAAAGAAGATATATATATAATCATTAGTTTCTGAAATGAAATCCACAACAATTGTCTTTCTGTTTAATGTAGAATAGAAAAAAAGACAAAAAAACTAATCAGAAATTTCTCTGACAGCACAATTAATTCTCTGTTCTCCAAAATAAATCCAGAAAAAATGTGCTTTGCCTCTTAAAATTTCCATCATTCTGACAGTCTCACTTTCATATTTCTGTCTGTGCCGTCTTCTCAGCGAGACAGCACCACCTCAGTCTGGCACACAGCTCCCGCCGTCGCCCTCCACGCTACCAGTCCTACGCCTGTACGGAAAGGCACATGAGAACGGGAACCGAGCCCCCTGTGGCTCGGTCAGTCTCTCTCCGCTAAGTACGGTTAGCGGCCATTTACGCCATGCTTCTTCCTTAGCAAAATACGCACTTCCTGAAGTCTACCGCTGCATTCAAGTGCACGTCTTCTTAGCAGGCCTGTTGCTCCTCGTTTTCAGCAGGTCTAGGTAGGCCGCAGACCTCAGAAAGCGCGGGTAGCTATCCTTCTCCATGAGTGTGTATATTTTGTGTTGAGCCAAGTCGAAGCAGGACGAGGTGGGCTTTTCTAAGTTGCTTTTGGTAATACCTCTAGTCTCATGATCAATGTTGACCTGAAACAAGAGCAGAAAAGTCTATTAAGTATATAGTTTTTTCAACCAACATATAATCTATCATACACAGAATGTAATCACATGCAGATTTATTAATTGTTGATAGCAATGCTATGGCTATGTCTACCTCTTTAGGAGCATCGTCATCTATGAATTCCTTATAGATGCTGTTTGCTTTGGCCTGCAGTTTGGTAGAAGACTTGGTTCTTCTGTACTCCTCACAGGCAAGGTAGAAAGCGATGTTTTCTTCACTGAACTCAGCCATGAGGAATGCTCTGAAAGCCGACAGTTCACCTGTCAAACGAATGAAAAAACGGGATTTTTAATTCTCCGGATGGCGTAGAATTTCCTCTTCACGTTTAACAATGAAAGTCTTATAATCCATGTGTGCTGCCGTTAACAAAAATGTAATTCATAGAAATCCAAACTATGTATTTATGCATGTAATTTATCTCTGAAATATTTCATTGAGACATATGTGAGAGGCGTGTATATCTGTTGTCCGCACCGTAAGGATATTCATATTTTGAGGTTAGAGTTTCAAATCAGAATTTAATAGAGGAATTACTTTGATTTTAATTATGAATAAATATGCAGTATTTAATTTTTAACTAAACAGGCTCTCCAAAAATGTACGTTAATAAAAATTAAATATTTACTCACGTTTATTCGCCAGGAGGTTTCCAAAAGATGCCTCGCTTCTCAAGGATTCCATCTGGCTTGACCTGTGAATACAGCGTACAGTACAAAGCAGTTAAATATGGATTCAGAAAATAAACATAAATATATATATATACACACACAAACACAGCACTGTTTCAGATATCCTCATCTATAAAGATGTCTACATGAAACACGTGTCATATTTACCTTTTTTTATCGATATTCTGTAAGCACCCAGGATTGCTCCAGTCTGGCATCTGAAGAAATTTACAAATGCAAGTCTTCATTCCCTTTGCCCTAAAATGAAGAATTAAAAAGACAGTTATATACCAGTCCTTCCAAACATGATATGTAATAAAGATAGGAGGATCTTATGATGAGTAGCTTACCTCTCCAGACATTTGGAAGGTAGAGATTCAAGCCCTTTACACATTGTCATTTGCAGAGTAAAATGACTGTAAATCCTTCAGTGACAAGTGTCTTGCAGAGTGCTATCAGCAGCGTCTCTAGATCCAAGGAATAGGGGGTTTATATTCGGCTGCCTGGAGGTCCTCATCATCGCAAGCAGCCAATCACGTCGGGGTAGAGGGGGAGGCTTACCGGCAGCGTCGAGAGAGCTCGATTATATTTACGGGATCGTTTCGGTGTCCTCTCACCCATATTGTTCTTTAGATTGTTTCCTGCATTTTGAAAACATGTTATTTTTTCAAAACAGGAAGAAAACAATTACAGATTGTGCCAAATAACAGTGCGTGGAAAGAACGAAAAGGTCCTATCCCTTTTAGCACCTGAATGACAATATTGTCCCCTGGTATATTGTTGATGATAACTGCCTTGGCAAACAGTGTGGACCGGGATAAGAGGGGTATGTGTAGATATTGTTTTCATCTCTTTTTACCTTCATCTCGCCTACTTTATCTGATAAACCTCTTTGCCCGTCTGTCTGCAAAGACTGCAACATCAAAACTCATGCTGATGTTTAATGTGAACATCATTGCTGGAATTTTATTTGGGTAGGGGAGGTAATTATAAAAATCTCTGTAATATAATGGTCGTCTTTCGGAGGCTCAGCCGTCGTCACCGCGTTGCAGTCTGAGAATGTAAAAGACCGGCAAGAGACGGTCGCACAGCAGCTTCTCACAGCGCTGCTCGTGTGGGCTATTATTAGCATCTGGATTTGTAAATAATATTCCAGATTCAGCTCTCTCTCTTCCCATTTTCATTCAAGTAGAAGAGACCCTCATGTCAACAAATTTAAAAAGCAAATCCTTCATTAGGATTGTTTTGTCCGTGATTGCGTGTTACAGTTGATAGTGGATGACAACTACTGAGGGAAGTCACATGCTAATTTCTTCATTCTAAATGAGACATCCAAGTCACATGACGACTGGCATCACCTTTGCTCACCTGTTTCCACATTGCATCTTCCTTTTTACTTATAAATGGTTCGGATTGTTTTAGTGTGTACCTTGTATATCAGATAGAAGAAAAGCAAGCTTACAAACTCTAGGGAAGCTTTTTGTTGAAGCCATTGTGAGCAATAGTATTATTTCAAATATTTCACTTTACCTAGCACTGTCAAATGTTGCTATATGCTACATCAAGGAGCTTTTGACCAACATCAAAACATTGCCAATATTTCTGTGTTTGTGCATTTCTGTGACACTAAACATTTTAATATATTTCTTCTGAGTTTATAAAAATGTAATAACATCACTTATACAGCCATGGTGCTGCCGCCAAACTATAGTTTAGTTATAAAATGGCAGTAACCAAGTTGGATGCATTTTGGTAACACGGAGGATGGCATTCCCCCTCATATTGCCCGCTGGCGGTTACCTTTTATGGCTCAGATCGTGCTACCAGCAGGATACCAATATCTAGGTAATATTTACTGAATGGGCACTAAAATGGAGAGAAATTCAACAGAAAAGCAGCACAGAAATGCATTTCTACATTGTCCATTCATGGCTGTGAGCACATGTACAAGTATTAAACTTCTCGGAGGGGGCTGTGGCCTCTGGAAGTACCATGGCTCTAGAAAGTCTACCTTCATGCAAGTAAAACTGCGAAAAGAAATTAACTGCAACACAAACTTGGACAACCCCACTAGAATCACAAATTCCAGACCTCATTCTCACCACTGCACTGCCATTTCATGTCACATTGACATACATGAAAGCTATTATTTTATGTCCATACATTAATGCACATGTTCAAATTAACAATCGGCATATATCAAAACTAAATGTGAAATGGCAGGCTTGCTTCTTTCAAAATCACCTGCTTAGACGGCCTTTTCTAATTCGATGCGAGACTGTGACAGCATTTCCGAGGACGTTCGATTGGACCCGATTTGACATTTTGTTGCGTAATCAGAGAGGAGAAACTCCCGGAAATGCCTGGGGGAGTCTATGAACAAACGTAACATTTAAAAAACCATATTGTCTGTTCACAAGGGCCCCCGTCACCTCGCAGGGTAAAAGAAAAGCGAAAATGATTTGAGGCGTAAGAAAGGAAGGCCATAGCCGCTGTCCTTGAGGCGCATCTCAGCGGTGATGTAATCCACTTACTGTGGTTACCTCGCTTCGTACATGTGGGTGGAAGTAACCTATTTTTTCACGGCAATCTTCCTCCGAGTAATACGAACCGCAGAACAGACAGCGTAATTGTCCCCTAGAAATGCCATCAATGGAAAAGGTGTTGATGTGTATTTGTCTGAGGCTCTGAAAAGGTTCTCCCGCTGTTTTGTAAATCACAGGCCATCAGCTGGTAGATTTTCATTGCTCTGATTCGCCCGTCACAACCCTATCGAGCTGCAGTCATTTTGAGGATACCTGGCACAGCATTAGGGAAATCCCTTTTAAGGACCTTTGTACAACTAATTTATTATCCAAGCATCCAATGTTGAATTCTCAACATGAGATGCATACTTGCATGAAATATCACTACACTCATGAACTTTGGCTTAGTGCACTGTCACAAATACAGTCTTGTGTAACTGAAGAGTAATGGAAACTTGATACTTTTAAACACTCAGTGTGAGCTATGAATGTGATATTGGCATACTCATACACCATATTTTGGATTAATGGATTTAAAATTGGTTAGTGTGCTTTTTGTGATTTTTATTTATTTATTATTATGATTATTAATAATAATCATAATAATAATAATAATAATGACAGTGACAATAACATCAACAATACTACTACGACTAATAATAATAAGAATAATTCTTCTTCTTATTATTATTATTATTATTATTATAACAGTAATATAATAATATATTATAAAATATATAATAATGTAAAAATAATAATCCATCATCATGCTAAACATAAAACTTTGCTTGAGTGCCTTTGGCTGTCTGTCTCCCTACTTGAGACTCAGTGTACAGTACATGCACAGAAAACAAGGACAAAAACAACACCCACAGTGTTTTTCAGAGAAATACAGTCCATTAAACTTTCCAGGGACTGCCTGTTCTCAGTGTTGGCATGGATCTGCGATACCCCAAGACACAACCCATTTATATTACTTTGAGTTAGTTTACTTAAGTATACTATTTTTATCCAAAATTATGAGCTTGGATCCAAAGAATTATCCCTAAATTTGTCCATGGATTGTATACACTGTAACGCAGTGGTAGGCATGATCTTTGGGCTTTTAGGTGAATGGATGAGAAAAAAGCATAAACACAAACACTACTGATCTTAGCCAAAATGAAGGCAATGGCTTTCACCTGTGTTGATCCTCTACAGGTGAGCCAGCCTATTAGTGAGCCACTGCTGCTACAAGTTCCTGCTGTCTCCCCAGGCAGAGGGAGGGAACAGGAACTGCCAGCAGTCCAATGGGAGGAGCAAAGGACCTTGTTTCTCCCGCCACTTCTCTCCTCCGCAACTTTAGCTACCTGATTACTTAGCACTGATGGCTACCCAAAGCAGGTGGTGCGTCTTTGGTCTTTGCGGCTAATTCCACCTGAGCATTGAAGCTTGCTTGGGTACTTTTCTTATAAGCGCAAACTCCCACTGCTCCTTCTCCATATGGCTTTTCCGTTTTTGAGCTCCACTTTCACATTTTTCAAAGACATTTTTGAAATTAACATTTTACCGTAGCTACCGTGACTGATGCTCAGCAGAAAGTTGTCTTCAGGCGGTTCTTACAAGTGCACATTCACATCAACGACAATAATTTTAATAATGGCAACTCATTTATCGGACGATGAAAAGACACAATACAGTTTACCAGTCACAGATACATTTTATTTCAGTTTTTTTTTTTACCAGTGTGATGGTTTTGTTCCCACAATTCCATGGTTTCAGTCACAAGACTTTTTGCTGTGAAGCCTACCACTCAGGCATATTTCACTTGGATGATGCTACATGCTGGATGCACATAGTTATGATGCCTTGCATAACCACTCAGAGCTGAGTGGAACCAAAGTTGTAAAATGAGCTGTCTTGTTCGAAATGCATCCAGCTAGTTAACTAGCGCAAACACTGTACGCTTGTGACACTACACTTATACACTGCGCACTATGTCACATTATCCCTTAATGGCTATTGAAGTTAACATGTTGGGTAGTTAAGATGTTGCTGTCCCTTCAGATGTTAAGTGATTCAAAAGGCAGTCATGAGTGTTTTGCCTTTCTATGACATAAAAACGTGCTATGCTACTTGCTTGCTGTAGTTTAGTAACATCTCAGATCACAAGGGACAGCACTGTTGACTGCTCCATTCACAACTTTGGTTTTATTTGGCTCTGAGTGTTCACTTATCTCCCATTTCACATGGGGACTGGACAACCCCAACCTCCATATAAATAGCACAGCACAGCACAGCTTAGCTTGCAGAGCGGTATAGGTTCAGAGAATTCTGCAAACGGCAAAAATTATTTTTTTACCCGTGCGGCTTGGTCTCCAGGTCTTGAGCCTCGGTAAGCCTGTGCATTAATACGGTCCTGGTTACAAAGCAAAATGTCCGATGTTAACTCATTTAACACGAACAGTGTTCATATGAAACAATTTGACTCATAGGTACACTGATAAAACTAAATGAACACAGGACATTTTGGAGTGCACAATTAAAGACCCCTGTCCTTAAATAAAATCATATCCTCTTTGACAGCAGTAGGTTATCTTCTGGGGTTCTCAGAGTCTCATTGTCAGCACTAATGTTTTTTTCCGTTTTCACCATTACAGTTCTTTACAAGATGCATGAATTTCACATAAAGATTGCCTTTACCCCTTACTCTTACAGGTTATGTCTACATATGGTGTAGAGGGCTAAAACTACCTTAAAAAGCTCTGAAGTTTGAACAGCAGTCACTCAGATGACCAAATGCTAATAACCAATCACTTGGGGTGCCCTTTTCTCCTCTGGAAGTGGTGGACTGACCACAAACCCTGGACAGACCTGCATCTCAACTGGATAACGTACCAGCCACCCAGCTGATTTTGGAGTATACAATTCAGTTGAAAATCAATGTATTCACACAGTGTGCGATTAAAAATGAATTGAGCGTACTATATTGGGTGCCAGTTAAAATTGATCTAAGTAATATTTAATTTGTCACATTTGCTTAAATAAAAGCGGTACATATCTGTCTAGCTTTCGAAGCTTGTTTTCATCTGACTGCCAAATAAGTCTCCAAATTAAATGACAGCCTACCAGTTCTGCAAGTGCCATTGATCATGTTTTTGATCACAATTATACCATTAATATATCAGTCCTAATGAATAAATAAAATGTACAACTGTAACCTAGTCTATGCTACCTTAGTCTTTCACCACCTTTCCACGTTATTTGGTTGTTCACACTCCCTGCGTTCATGAAGCAGTGGCTCCACACTGGCACTAAAGTATCCACTGAAATCCACACTGTTTTGTTTCCTAGCAACATGTTTGAATAGTCTGGAAGCCAGAACAGCTTCTGTTCAAGGTCACTGTCAGACATGTTTGTTTGAATTACGGGAATTTAGGACAGGAAACTAATTCTGGAAATCAGGTGTGCCTCTCCATTGTAATGCAATAATTGAATATGTTCATTTCCGAGTAATTCTAAAGTGTTTTAGACAACAAGAGACACAGTAACCCATACTTTTATACCAATTTTAAAAATATGCTTTTATGCATTTTTTTTATTTTTAAACATCAATAATAAAATGAAACCATAACGAAATAAAAATGAAATTTCAGGCTTTTATGTTAGACATCAGAAATGTGTGCAGTCTGCAGTTACATTTTCAATAATTACATTTAATTCGATTTTAAAAAAAGATATTGTCTTTTGTCATGTTTCCCTCACATTAATTAGTATTTCATGAATTAGTATTTTTTTAATTAATTAGTATTTCGCAGTGGCGCAGGGGAGATTTTTGAAGTGGGGGTACCAAACTGTGAGCAAAAGGTCTCAACTTTTAAACTTATAAAATGTATATGTATATGTATATATATAGTATCGTTGTCCCTATGAAACTGGGGGGACGTATCCTGCCCGTCCCCCCCGCCATCTGCGCCCCTGGTATTTCTGTACCAGTACAGGAAAATTAGAATGAATCAATAACTTGGAAAGTAAAATATTCCAGAGGACAGCATAAGAGTGAATTTATGCCTGAGGCCATATAATACTCCTTCTGCCATGTCTTATTTTCGGTTCAGTATAGTTACCCTTGCCTCAATCTTGTTTTCGCTTCTGTGCCAGACCTCACATGGTTCATTAGTTCACAAACTCCCAAGAGATTAGTTTAGGGCCTGTACATAATCTCTGCAGTTTAGAGAATGTTGATTTCTACAGAGGGGGATCCAATAGTTCTCAATGATTACATTTCAGCATTTGAGAAAACTGGTGACTATATCTGACTAAATAATTACATGCAGGTGTATGCTTCCATGGTCTTTAACAGGAATAAGAGAGATGTATATGATAATATGTATTACAGTATAATAGCTTAACTGTAAATAAATGTTGATCAAGAATAGACTTGTGCAATCCATTACTGGTACAGAACAAAAATTGAAGCCGGTTTTCTGGACAAACACATGCAATATTTTATTCCCTGTTTTTGCATTTTATCTTCAAGTAAAACCAACAGCAATTCACAAAATAAATCAACATGTACAGATATTGTAAACAGAACACATACAAGATTACAGTGATATACTTCATTTATACTAATGACACATTTGTTTGTTCCCATAATTCCAGAGAACTACATATTCACAAATACTAAAATAACTGTTCTATAGGCATTGCTTACATGAAAAGTTAGTTGTAACACATCCTGTGCTATAAATGGTTTACATCCTTGAAATATGGTTTTGGTTCTGAAATCCACAGATAATAAGAAACAAAATGGGGGAAAAATAAAAAAAAAAACAGAAACAATGCAATTAGAACCCAGACAGCAAAAAGAAAATATGCAATAGGTAACTTTCCACATGGCCTCATGGCAGAGGAAGTGACTTAAATCTCATGAAAACTGAAAATAAAACAACGTCTTGCTGTCATTCTCACTGTCCATATACTTCACAGGTGACCAGTTGTAAGGTGCTGGAGAAGCACTGCCCCCAGCCCCAATTATGAAAAAACACTCTGGCTTAACCAATCATAAAAGAGGATGGTTGAGAAACAGAGCAGTAACAGAGCTCAGTATTGGTCACTGAGTCATCTGAATATATATCACAGTCCATGGTGGGAGATATTAGCTAACTATTTGTGAACAACTGAAGAAAGTAGTGGTGGTCATAGTGAAATGATTTTTAAACATATAACTGTTTTTATTTTCATTAATGTCTTATTTTTGTACTGCGAGTCGCATGGCACTGAAGCTTCACTAGTTTATGTAATTAGCTAGCTAACACATATGTGGCTAATCACATGGTAGCATGCCCTCATCTTTGCATATACAGTAAGATCAGGGTTACTAGCTTGCACTGATTTTTTTAACCCACGTAGTCCCTTGATGCTTCTATTACTAATCTGGAGGCACCGGCAGTTTTGCAGTATTTGCCTGATTAGCACATAGCACCTTATAGGCTACATAGCGTTTCTGGCTAGCCTATAAGGAAAACTCCACTGCAGTCAACTTGTCCATCCAACACCTTTTAACGCTTCCATGTCAAAGCAGTCTAGATCCAGGTGGCAGTCTCATGCACACACAGGTGAGCCTGTAGATGTTTTACATAGGTTTGTGGACACTTTAGGCAAGCCTTGTCTATACTGAATGTGATGGATTCTAAAATGGGTAGCTGGTGAGATAACAACTGGTAAGACTTAACTGCTATTTCAAGAAAAACAACATCCAATATTCTGTATTGTTTTAACAGTGAATATATAAGGCAGACAATTATAATTAAATAATTATAAACCTGCGTGGATCTAAAGGCTATGAATGACCTCTGCTAACATTCAGTTAGAATTAGTGCTAAGAGACATCTGTATAGCACTACTTATTTTTACCTCAAACTACACCAAAGCTACACCTATTCACTTTTAACAGGCTATGTGTTATGTCACCCGTCTGTGTGATATATGGCGGCCATTTTGTGACAGATAACCAGTACATAATCTGAGGTGAAAATGGATGGACCTAGTTATGCAAAAGAGAACATTTTCTACAGCACAGTGTCCCAAAACATTTGGGTACAGATGCCCCAGATAAACTCAATTACAGTGCGTACTAAAAGATGACACTGTCTTTCGACCTTGCTTTCCTGCTCTAAAGAGGTGCAGTTTGAAAGTAGGTGAGTGGTCTGTTTTACACCGGTGACCCAGTTACGCTTGTGACACAGATTTGGCGTACCCACGGACATAATGAACGGTCATTTGAACTGTCTAGCCTTAACAAAAGACTAAAATTTACTGTCACCAAGCCTCAGACAGATTTTGGCTGAGTGACCATCCATTATGTCACCATTTTTCTGTTATTGTTCAGATCATGAAAACCAAATGTATTTATCTGAGGGTCCATTGAACATATAAATGTACTTGTAATCATTTCAGTCATCTCTGTACAATCAAAATGTACAGAGTAATTATTTATTGCAATTAATATTTCATATAAAACAGACTGTGGTGACTTATTTATAATATTTTGTTGTGTTTGAAAGATAAACATTCCGGTTCTCTGTTTATATTAATGTGTGACTCCCTTTTACTGTTTTCCTATCATGAAACATGTACATCATCATGTTGAGATGGCCCAGTGGTATGGACACTCTGGACAGCCTAGTCTAATATCTAGTGAGATTCTTGAACTGAGAAGTTTACTTTCTATGTTGCAGGGAAAATATATTGCATAGAAAAGGATGTATCAAATTCCTCAAGTCACAACCAGCGCTTGAGATCACATTCTCCATTAAATAGATGAGTTTTGAACAAAATGGTGGATGACTATTACAGATCCAAAATATGTTACAACCTTTTATTGAGAGCCTTCAGTACCAACAGTGACAAAGCAGTACCATAAAAGGGATTATGAACATTTTTTTTGAAAATAATTACCATGAGATGACATTACATAAACATACATATATGTTCACCGTGCTTTCCCATCACACCTGTTTGACCAGTGAAAACATCTGCAGCGAAATTCAAGAGGGGAAGCTTTCTCACAGAGAGGGAAAATGGAGGCGGAAAGTTCAAATCAATTCAAAATCTTGAGATTTCAAATTGATTTTGAAGTTGCAACAGTCCCCTTCCTGTTGCACAATTCTATTCAGTCAAGTACAGCGTAGCTTTTGGATAAAACCCAGCTTATTTGAAGGGGAAAAATGAATTGAAGGACAAGGGGTGAAGGGTATCCTAAAATGGAAACCAGTTTGGTGCTTATTTCAGCTTCCCTTGTCAATTTAAGTACAGTGGGTGTTTGAGTCTGTGGCTTCAGGAAGTAATTTACAATGAGTTTCAATGATAAACATAACTGTAATAAAATGTATTAGCAATTCTTTTACCACTCAGGATAATGTATTTACAAACAGTAAAAAAATGATTCAATAAAACTATCACGTGTAAAACATTTTTCCACCTTACCTGCAAATTGACTACTCAAATCGAACAACAAAGTTACA
Source organism: Albula goreensis (assembly GCA_022829145.1). Taxonomy (NCBI): domain Eukaryota; kingdom Metazoa; phylum Chordata; class Actinopteri; order Albuliformes; family Albulidae; genus Albula; species Albula goreensis. Next base: position 33,390,206 of record CM040753.1, read on the forward strand.
ACAAACATAAAGCTGGCACATGAACAAGAAAATAAATTTTGTGAGCACAGTCAAAGGTCATTATTTCTATCCAAATTGTGCAAAATCAGCAAATTCTGAATCTGATACTCATTCTATCGTTGCTTTCTCATTAACATGTGAGCTAATAAGATGTTGATACATAGATTTTTTGTATTAGTTCAATTCTGAGGACTTGCGGTAAAAACGATTTTACTCAAAGTCCTAAACTGATCTCCTTTGACACCGCGTCTGCGTTTGATTCAGCAAGTCGATGTACATTTTTGATCGTATGAAGCGACGGTAGGAATCCTTCTCCATCAGACTGTAAATTATAGCCTGCGCCTCGATGAAGCAGGACGGAGTTGGGTCCCTCAGGTTTTGCCTTGTCAGCTCTCTGGTCTGGAAGTCAATGTTTACCTGTGGAACAGGTGAACGGGCAAAATCAATAACAGCTAGATGACCTTAGAGAACTTCAAAGCGTTACCATGGAAACATTTACACCTGTGCAGTGGTTATTCAGACGTACTGTTTTCATCTTCGTCCTTTTTGGTGAGAACATTCGTCATGTAAGGTGCCCTTTTGGAGCCATCGAAAACAAATACAGCCAAAGATACAGCCGTCTGATTCAAATTTCAAACGATTTTGTTTCTCACGAAAAATCTTTAGTTTTTTTTGCTACAGATTTGATAGTAATTTGTACCTCTCTGGGCGCTTGAACGTCGATATACTCCTCGTAAATCTTATTGGCTCGGGTCCCCAGTTTTGCGGGAGACTTGATTTTTTTGTATTCCTCACAGGCCATCCAGAACTCTATGTTCTCATCGCTGAACTCTGTCTTCAGAAATTCCCTAAAGGCTCCCAAGCCATCTACACAACAAACAGGAAGTGTACTTTAAAACAACAACAAGTAATAATAAACTCACCCCTCCAGTCGAAGCAGCATGCTGTAATCACAGACAGTTTATCCGTTTCGGCATGTGTGATAACATTTGACAGGTCAAGTTTACAGCTTTCCTGGTTTTTCACTGCAACGGTTTTCTTTTCATATTTCATTAATGTCAGTTACTGACATCATAGGGACTATCCCATTCCCCCATGTTTTCTCAAGTCGCTATGCAGTTCATCATGGCTACTGGCGGTTCACTCATTTCACAGATAATGTTTGGGAAAAGTAAGAGAGAACGCTGTTTTCTGGAACGAAAACAACATCAGGAAAATTCCCAGCTTGACAGTGTCCCCTTGTCCTGTCAAAGGACAAATGTATTTATTCTGTTGTGCCTTTCCAGAGTGTCTGTGTGATACCATTGACAGCCAATTATAGTTACTCCCTATACTTATTCTGCTGTACAGTTTCTTGAAGATTTACAATTGATTCATGATTTCATCAAGTCTAACAATAAAAATAATACAAAAAAGTTGAATGGGGTAGTCTTTCAGCGTTGAAAGCATGTTAATTATGGCAACAGAATTCAGAATTCTCCTACAACCATTGGCATTGGATTGTAAAGAAAATAACACATTTAATTTTCATAAATACATTTACAAGAGCTGAATAATCAATGAAAAATGTATTAATAAACAAATATCAGAAAGACCGATGGAAAGACCCGTTTTAATGCATAACAGTTTGGAAGGGTACAATTGAAACATTATGTACAGTCATTACCGCTCAGAGAAACAGTGAAACAAACGCAATAATGTTGTTCTCTGCTGAAATCCAATCAAAAGGCAATCAAGAGGTGAGAACATGGTCAATGCGTCCAAGTACAGAGAACAAACTCAATTTCTTTTCTCTTACATCATTGCGTGCGCACAGTGTTTTTGCACACATTCGCGTTCACTGGATGTTCTTTCAACTGTGGGTAAACAAATGGGTTTTACTTGAACACTTCAATAAAATAATTAATCGTTTATCGTTTTTTCTCAGAAAAAAATCCTAACATTTATATGTAGAAGGGAATTTAATTTGTTTGACTTAATTTAACTTGCATTGATTATTGAAATTTGTTTATTGCTTTCACATTAACAGATCAAACTAATCAAATAAATCTCACAAACTAATCAAATAAATACGTCCACTCCACTGAAATAAGCTTTCAACTGGTTGCCTTAACTGTGAAAAACACAAATAAATAAAAGTAGACCAACTGTGAAAAAATGTTGTTTGACTGTCTGTCTGTGATAACTTTTGTGATAACAGCATGTTTTGTTACAAAACGTTATCATAAATCTACATTCAACACTTTAGCCAATTAGGAATGGCTACTCAAATCTGTCAGCCTGTACTATTTCAGAAATGTTTTCAGTCCATCTGGGAGTGTGGACAAACACAAACTAGCGTACAAATATAGCCAGTGTGCAAATATAGACAGGAAACCACCTGCGTTGTATAGTCATTTTGCAGTAACACTTACACTTATGGCACAGATTGACTGCAGGAACTGATTGAAACATAGTAGTCTTTGCTGAGGTAAGTAATATCGTGTTGAGGGACAGTCTCCAAAAACAAACCCTTCATGTACGTGATGAATGTGCATATGTGTACGAAACAATAATAATAATTCCTACTATCATTACTATTATTATTTAGTACTTACATTTATGGGAGAGAAGCAAATCGAAAGAATCTGACCATTGTATGACTTCTTCTGTGGATAACCTATGAGAGAGGATTACATAATTGTGAAAAGACGGCAAACGTTACTAAAGATTTGGCTGTTTAAAAAGACACCAAACATGGGACCACATTGCTTTTGGCATAGGAGAGAGTTTGACACCAGCACAGACGTGTTTCGGCTCACAGGCCTTCTTCATCATTGTAACCACCCACTCACAGTAGTGTGTTCCTTGATTACATAGATATACAGTCGGGTGACGCCTCTGTTTTAACAACGATGCAAGACTCGTAATGTACACTTTGACTTATGAAGCCCAGGACTGCTTCTCACGTGTCTTCAAATGCACATGTGTGTATGAAGCTCAGGACTGCTTCTCAAGTGTCTTCAAATGCACGTGTGTGTATGAAGCCTAGGACTAATTCTCACATGTCTTCAAGTGCATGTGTGCGTATGAAGCCCAGGACTGCTTCTCACGTGTTCTTACATGCATGTGTGTGTCTGAAGCTCAGGACTGCTTCTCACGTGTCTATAAATGCATGTGTGTGTCTGATGCCTCTAACTGCTTCTCACGTGTCTTTAAATCCATGTGTGTGTCTGATACCTCTGACTGCTTCTCGCGTGTCTTTAAACGCTCGCGTGTGCATGATGTGACATTTGTAACAAGAACGTGGGGGGTGATTTAAGCAATAAAGAACAAAATTGAAGGCTTATTGAATTTGTCTCTGTGTTCCGAGTTCTGCACTGCATACCGAAAGCTAAAAGTAAAGGAAGGAATTAGCATTCTTTTGTGACATGTTAACGGAAGTGACAGATCAATGTTAAATCTCTGAAGAAGGCAAATCTACGCAGCTGTTCCACAGTGGGCAAAGAACTGTAAGACTTTAAACGGTACAGGCTACATATACGCATAATTCTCCGACCGGTATTATTAACTTTACCTCAGCAATATGTCAGTGACAAAACAGCTGGCTAGCTAACGTTAGCTTGTTCATTTACTATCAGCAAAATAAGTAACAAGCTAACGTTATATTTTTTATATACTCAAAAAGAATATCATTAAGGTTTTTGATTAGCATGTGGCCAAAGAACACTTCCTATTGATTTGCAATGTTGGATAACTTGTCAACTCAATGCTTTTTGGCCTAGTGCTTTTTAAACAACTGTTCCAGCAGATTCTTCATCAAAATTAAAACCAGTTTAATGGTCTTTTTCAAACTGGTTTTTAAGCACTGTTTTGTGGTCTTTTTCAGTGTCACTATAAAAATATAAGAATGCTACAGTGATAACTATTGTAAGAATACTACAAGGAAAATATTATTTAAGTATTATTACAAGATTACTTTAAAAATATGATAGTATTACTATAAGAATATGGTAATTATAAGAATATGATAAGGTTATTGTAGATGTGTGCTATAACCTTATGTCCCAATTTACTATAAGAATATCACAGTATTCTTATAGTATTGGACAAGAGTAATTCTGAAGTATTCCTGTTGTAGTACTGTAGGAATGTTTTCATAAGGGTATTATCTGTGCTGTTTGGTGTTTTACCCTGTATATGTAACTGCGAGAATCCTGACGGTCACCAGTTTATGTCAGATGCGTGTTATTTTTATGTAACGTTTTCTCAGTGTGCTGGTGTCACCCCTGGCTATCTGAGCTGTTTGGTGCTTCCCCCGGGATTTGTACCCGCGAGAATTTTGACGGTTCATGTCATGGAGATTGTCTCAGCTGCTTACGCAAACAATAAATGGCAGATGCCATGTGGGGATTTCAGCATCACTGATCTTCATTACCACACAAGAGCAGAAGAGTGCAGAAACGCATCGCTACGCTACACGCTGACATCCGTCAGAATTTTTGGAGGCAGCACAAAGTTTGGGCAAGATGGCAGCCTCAAAAGTTCTCTATGCAAGGAAAAATTCTCACACACACACACTCACACACACACACACACACACACACAAAACCTTCGTTTAGTTTGCATATTGACTTCAATAGAGTTAGCCACAGGGCTTTATTTTGCTTGACTTTGTGTCTGAATGAATGAGTGACAGCACTTACTTAACACAGCGGTACGTCTTTCCTTCCATGGGGGGAAGAATGTCTGAGAAGTCACTGTATGAATCCGATTTATTGGTCAGGCACCCTAGTCTAGGTTTCATGGTTCTTGTTCTGAAATGGAAAGACACATAATTATATTTATATGCTTTTACATGTTCCTGCACATTTTCTGCAATACAGTTTGGTGTTTTGTACATAGCCCCTCCCCTCCGTGTGAGGTCACAATGATGTCTTGCCAGCTCTCTGATACAAATGATTCTTCTCATCCATCCACAAGACCCTATTCCAGAAATCTGCAGGTGCTTTTTGGTATGTCTTGACAAACTGTGACCTTGCCGTTCTGTTTGTGCAGATAACCAGATGTTTGCATCCAGCAGTGTAGCCTCTGTAGTTCTGTTTTTGACGTCTTCTGCTAACACATTCAGACCTGCCCTCCTGAAGACTATTTTTGGGTTGATGTTTGGGGTTGACTTTTGCTCTATTCAGGGTGTTTGGAAGTTCTTCTTTGCTTGTCATCATGTTGACAAATACCTGTACTAGGTTCCAATAGCAATTACAAAGTAACTGCATACAACGTAGTTATCAGAAACACCAGCAAAGCCATTTGTTCCAATCATTATTTTGCTCTGGGGGTCTAAGTTTTATACATTGCTCATACACTCAAATGTATAAATCCGTGAATAATAGTTGCCAATTAGGACTTTAAGCATAGATGAATTGTTGGAATACAGAGATAAATCACCTCACTTTTTAAACCACTGGTGACCTACTACTTTTGTTCTGTGCTGTATAATATAATATAATATAATATAATATAATATAATATAATATAATACATGACATTCAGCTGTCACTACCTTTACGACTATCTGAAGTCAAAATGCAATCAACCTTCCAGCTACACTTGGCCAATATCAGGTGTCCAACTTTACTATAATTCATTGTATACATAATAATTAAATATTTGCTCAGGAAAGTGAACTTTGTTAATGTTCATTTTCACCCTGTGTTGACCATAATCAGTTCCCTTATCTATTTACAATTCATATTTTATTATAAATATGTTTTTTTCTGCCATTTCGTTTGTTGACAAGCTGTGTCAGTGTTATTTTGAACTTAATATTTTAACCCAACAAAAGTCAAAGACTATCAGTCTACTTATGAATCCGATGTTCACATAATTATTCAACCATATTAAAACGCCCCTGGCCAGACAGCGCTATATTTATCTAGCCTTTGCTCACAGCCAAATTTGCAGTGTCTCGAATCATTAACATCAGCGAATGTAGAAACGGACCACTGCGCCGCGTTTTACTCGCTTCTGGAAGGGTGCACACGCTCAGTTGTCATTGTTTATTCATTTAATCTAATTGGGATTTAATGACACACTCCCAGTACCAGTGCATTGAGAATCAAATATATAATTGCATTTAATTCAGGGATAATAATCTCCAATGGCAGCAAAAGGATATAATGATATACACTCTAGGACATAATAGGGATATTTTTCATATCATATGTAACTAATTACGAGCCATAAATGCATGACCTAGTCCCATAGAACTGTTCCAAACCGTGGTTCCAAGTTTCTCTATGATTTCATATGCCTCTTACAGTGTAGTCTGTAAACTGTTAAATCAGTGTTTCGTTGTGTATAGTATGTTAATGAAACTCTCTGTGAATTCAGTAAAATGTCTCCCAGCTACAGATGGGCCCTAATCCCTTCCATATGCCAAAAGAGCCCCAGTGAATTCCCCATCATGAAACCCACAGAGCAGGTGCAGCTACTTTAATGCAGTAGAGTGTAAGTGAAAGAGGATACAGAGGAGAGCACATTTAATCTGTATTGGATGATCAAATGCGCTAGGAAACACTGTCAAGAGTTTAAAAAAAGATAAACTCTAAAAAAAATGGCTGAAATTAAATGTGTATTAACTCTGTTATGTAAATGGAATTGATGTATAAACTACCATTGATAATTACATCGATTTACTTACTGCTGCCTGGTTGATTTCCCAGCCGTTTCGCTCACTTCCACCATGTAATCCACACAGCTCTTTGCAGATTGATGAAACGGCTTTGTCTATGGAAACAAACGAGGGGCATCAGGTTTATATGCAAGCATGTAGCAAGTGTTTTTCGTTAATTATTATTCCCACGTGTATTAATTTTCAGCCTGCCAGATGCTACCTGCTTGTGCAATATAAACAGTTTGTTTTACAGCGCACCTTGTTTTTCGATGCTCCGCACTTACATTCAATTAGCCCGCCTGAATGAAATGGCAAACCGATTCTGTGAAACCCCTTTTCTATCCAAGCCTCGTCGCCACAAGAAACAAACATTGACTCATGAAGGGGTAGATAACGCCGTAGGGTTGTTTTGGTGTACGTTCCCCTAATTGGGAACATTGAACAAAATGTACCTTCAACTTCCAGTAGTGAATTGAAACCTTTTTGTTGAAATGATAGCCCCTGTTAATGCACCCTGAATAGTTTTTTTTTTTTGAAACAGGAAATACTATAAAAACATATTGCCACATTGCCGTATGTTTGTATTATTAAATTATTCAGAAATGGCACCTCAAGGTTACCGGCAACAAAAGGGGGAGCTCTTTTGAAATACTATTAACTTTTATTTGCCACGATTTCTTGTAAACAGAGCTGTGCATTGAATTATCGTCCAATGTCAAGTCACGAGGGTAGAGCCCATGGTTTGACTCATTCATTACTCATGGAACATCCTTGCGGAGCAAGAGCTTCCAAAATACAGTTTGTCCCTGGATGAAATTACAAACCTGTTTTGCACGGTTTGTTTTGCAGTAGGGGAATATTTGTACTTTATCATTTCCGGGAGATCTGTTTATGTTTAAAGGTAGGATGTTAAATTTATAATATCACAACCCTCCTCATCATAAATAATTTTAAAAATTTGTGTATGCATTTGGAAACCTGGTTGTGTCTGTGTTGTGTATAAATGTTTTTCGAAGACATATGTAGTTGGTGAGAATATTGAATGTTATAAGTAGTCTTTGCAAACTGTCCATACTGTAACTACTTATTTTAGCTGATGTAAGCCATATCGATGCCACCCAATGGGCGTGGTTGGCCTCTCCAGTAACAGTGCTACTGAACGGCATCCCACTCATGCAAGTTAGAGGACGCAAGAGCGAATGTGTCTTGTGAATGCAATGTCAAGAACATGTTATTTAGAGTATGCAAAGTATTACCTGCTAGTTAACTCAGCTTATTCAAAGGGATTATTATGATCAGCCGTTTGAATGCTTTGGTCAGGCCCGATTTGAGCCTGTTCGGCCTAACGTCGCCCTTACTAGCTTACCCCCGTGATCGAAGTGAATCTGTCTGCACGCACATTTTAGAGGCACATCATGACATTTTGAACGAAATTCAAGAAAGCCTTTGGACAAACATCGTTCATTGCTTTTAGTCTGGAGAGTGCTACGCACAGCTTTCTAAGGCCTTGGGGCTGTGCTGGACCCGGAAGAGCCACATTGTCCATAAGTCACAATGAACCGCGCTACAGCATCCAGGGTCTGCAGGCCTATCATGCGACAACTAACGTCAGTGTTCAGTGAGTTTACAAGCAGAGAGGCACTGGGCATAATGTGATTCAAACCAGCAGAGCAAGGCCGAACCCATTGCTCACAAAAACAAACATTAATTGGGAGTTGCATAATTTTATTAATTAACAAGATAAATAAAATAACATACTTAATATGCATTTTTATTACTTGTTCAGCCAAGTGCTCTTTTATCTAATAACATTCAGTGCTAAAAGCATGGACGAAATGTAAGTGCACAACGAAACACTGCAAATGTAATTTTGCAACGACAACAATAACAACAATCGTAATTGTCTATGAGTCCTCCAGGGCAGTGTTCTTGTTGCAAAGGCTTGCAGGTATCCTTGACAACTCCACATTATCAAAACATTTTTAATGCATGAGTCGAATGCATAAATATGGTAGAATGCTGGAGGTAGCGTACTAGTACCACACCAAGTTTGTTTCAGAGAGTTTATTGAGGTGTTTTAAATTCTCATTAGGTCCCCTCAAGCACAGGGAGCCATTCACTATAGGTAGCAGTACATAGTGCCTAACATTTATTTGCATTTTTATTTAAAACCAAATTACATTATCTTTTGACAGTCAAAAATCGGTTGATGTGAAGCCAAATCCTATATTCACACTGATGCCAGCCATCCAGTATAAGATTTGTGTTATTATAGAAATATTTATTATCGGAACTATTCTTTTAAAATGACAGTTATTAATCTATGTGGACACTAATCCTTATTGTATTCTTAGCTCGCCAAATACTTGACTCCTAACCGTATGAATTAGGAGGCAGGCTTTTCGTCAGATTCACAGATAAATCCACGCAGTCGAGAGGAAGTCATGCCTAGTGACTCATGTAGAAGAACGTCTCCTGCAGCGGGGATAAATATAGAATTTTACATAAAATCTCTCAGAGCATTAAGATGCCATTTTAATCATGAGATAGGTGAGGCATGCCAAAACACGATACTGCCTGCTGAACGGCACCAGGGAAAAGGCAACAGACAAAAACCTACTGTGGGTTATGATTATCTATTTGTTTATTATTTATATTTTGACAGAGAGGTATACTTCATGAATGGACATTATAATTTGGTGACGATTTTTGGCTTTGATTTGGCCTGCATGACACAAACCGGGAGTTCCCGAATCAAGCGTCAGACCAAACAAAACAGCAACAACAACAAAACCTACGGGCAGTACATGTGGGTACTTCAAAGTCGTCCCATCTATGGTACTTCCGCTCGCTGACATTTACTGGCATAAAATATGCCTTCTGGTCAGTCGCATGAAAAGACGTTTGATGCTGGACTCCATCTGGACAGCAGAGGAAAAATAAACCGATGCTGGCCATTTTGGACGACCTAAAACCCGTACGATCATTCCGATTTCTCTCGATTACTTTTTTTTACTGCAAGACGGCATGTAATCTGTTTTTATAAATGACATTCTATAAAATCCGCCATGATTTAGATGTAAATCCAAGGTATAGAGGCTATGGGGAAAGCATTTTTATTGAAGATGAAACCGTTCAGATGCATGCATTATGCAATTGAGGCATGGATTTTTTCCATTAGTAAACATTCGTTATCTCAATATAATTGAAACAATGATCAATTGGCAATCCAAACCCCATTTTAAACATATGGCTATAGATGATACACATATGATTACTGTTATGATTATGAATAATTATAATAATAATAATAATGTAAGTTGTAATAGTTAATATCTATAAGAGTAGACCTATATGATAATAACAGAGCCTTAACCCTGTGAGTGTCATAGCGGGCATTAATTGGTGCCGCAATCATCCCAAAAGGTAAATATTAATTTCATACCTTCGGTGCTCGTCAGGAAGTTTGGAGAGGCTCCTCTAGATGTCCTGCATGGTGGCACCGGCTGTTTAAGGATCAGCGAAGCGGCGCGTGTGAGCAGTCGTGAGGGTACGTCTGAAACCTCTACGGCAGCTAAGCCCCTGTAGATGCCTTCTGTCACCAAGAAGAGTGAGAACCATGCAGAGAGAGAAAAAGGGAGAGGAGAGAACGAAAGGGAGAGAGTATGTGTGCGAGTGAGTGAGAGGGAGATAGTCTGTAAGAGTATGTGTGTGAGAGAGAGAGAGAGAGAGAGAGAGAGAGAGAAAGACAAGAGAGAGAGTGTGTAAAAGCATGTAAAAACATAACCCGAATGGATATGGGAATCCTGCAGCGGGATTATATACTCTAAGCCGATGTTATTGTTGGTTTTGATAGAATTGGTTAAAGGTGAATTGTTCTCTGGCAGGTATACTCAAATTCTGCCCAAGCCTGCAGAAACAGAGGGAGTCTGTCCAATGGGATTTATGCATCTCCTCAATTCAACCCACAAAACACAAGCTCGACCCAAAATGCAAGCTCAAAATCCATCGAAGCCTACTGTCAAATCAAGACTGTTCACAAAACCCATGCTCTGTGTTAATATATGTATTTAACTGATTCCTATTATGAAAAAGAAAAATAGGTAGATAGATGATAATTGCTTTGGCACTGTAATGGAATGATTCTGTGATTTTCTCTGAGCACGTTCTATGAGTTAAAGATTTTGAACATAGTTACAAATCAAAATGTGCTCAATTTGTGACACAATTAAAATATTACAAACAATACTTTGTGTCTGTCAATGTATTCGCTAATAAAACTGAAGAAGAGTTACTACCCAGTTCAAAGAGCTTGCTTCATCATAGGGCGGCTCCACCACAACAATGGTGGAAGGCCTGTCGTAATTAGTCAGATCAAAACTGTGAGGGGAGTTCACGGCGCACAATACAAGAAAGACCATTATATAGAGGCCGGCAGATAAACGACTTCTTAATTGGATGTGAACTGCTCACAAAGCATACGGATCCCCATCTTCTACAAATGAAAGCAGCGTGAAAAGTCCGCCCACACGGTACGCCAAGGCCACGGATCTTTTGTCAGCGCTAATACATCCAATACATGAAGAACTCTGGGAGTCAGAGTGGCTTTAAAATTCTACCTATAGTGTGTTATTTTGTATGCAGCTGTCTCGCAACAGCACAACGCGTATTGTGGCAGTACCCCCTTCCTTTGGTATGTCCAGGCCTTGTGTGTTTTCTTTATGTGTATTCTCTTAGCCCGTGTTTCCCCGCCCCCTTCATGTCAACTTCCTGTTAGGGTCTCTTTTAGTAAGATTTTATGTTGGCTTTCTGAACTATATTGCCATGTGCTGCCTGGTAGGAGATTTTTTTTATACTGCTTCCAATAAATGCTACACAATGAAATGTCTTATTTTACATAACACAAATATGTACATGCATCAGAATCTATTATTAGTTTTGAGCGAATACAATCACGGTAATAGCTATTGTTCTCCAAAAAGGCTTGTGGCTGACCCATATGCTATTCTTATCGCTTCGTTTAAGCCGGACTGAGTAAACAATATTTTCTAATTTTAGAAACGGAACAAGCAGTGCAAGCACTTTTCTGCTCCACCGCACTCATCCCGCAGATCTCCACTCAGACAGATGAAACGATCCAGCATTATCGGGCTAGCTGGACGTCCGATTTTAATCGGCTTCGACTGTAGATTTGAGAAGCTTTCAAATCATCCCGCTGCCCACTGTCCGCATTGACTGATAGCTGCTCATTCTTAACCGCGATGGAATTTGCACATGCTCCTCAGAGCCTTTTCATCCTGCCGTTAGACTCTTCAGTCAGCTTAAACAGAGACATTAAATTTACAAACACCCTAAAGAAGCACAGCAGTTATTATTGACTGTGGGAGTAAATGGTAACAGCAATTGGCCAGAAAACTGCAAAACTTTTTTCCTTTCGCGCATGTATTTGAGTGTGCTCTTGTTTTGTCAAGATTGAGGGTCACGGTAATTTGTTATGTGTTTATTATCGTGAGAGGAAATGGAGGCGTGAGTGTAGCATTGTCAGCTCTACCTTTATCGCTGAGGAGTTGGAGTACAGGCTAGACCCAGTGCCGCAGCCCCCTTCAACCACGAGAGTGACCCAGATGCAAATTGGGGAGACAGGCGTATTTAATGGGGAAGAGGATCTTGGGGTACCAACAGTTTAAAGGCATTTGAAAAGCATCACTTCCAGCAATTGAGTGTTAAACTGTTCTGGGTTGGCTTGCTTCTAACTGTACGTGATCTGAATTATGTAATATTACAAAAAATAGTAAAAATATTAGAAAAATACAGTAAAAAGCTGTATTGACTGCTCAAGCTCAGGCTGCCATGAAAAAAATGTAATCTGTTACTGCCTTATTGCAAAGATTTTTAGATTATGAAATGAAAAATGATTTTTGATATCTGTTATAATTGACACAATTATAACAAATATCAAAGTTTATTTTTTTTAAAATACATCAATACATCACAGATAACATAAACCACTGCTGTAGGCTGGAGTTTCAAGTTATTAAATGATGTTAAAGTGTCCCATTTAGTTGACATAAGCTTTATAATACTAGATATTATAAAATGTAGCTAGCTATGAAATGCAAAAAAGTTGAAGTCATCTGAAATAGCATTTTTCAGAAAGTAGATGATAAACAGAAATTATGAAACAACTAACTTATCAATAGTTATGACTGCTTGCAAGGTCCGACTCAGACTGGCTAGTTTGCTGTACCAAACTATATACTATACTATACTATACTATACTATACTATACTATACTATACAAAATATCACAGATTGATTCAATTAAAGTGGCCCAAATATCCATGCTGAAGTATTTTCCCCCGTAGGTAGGAGGGATGGGGTGAATCATTGAAGTCAATGGACATTGACTTCCATGATTCACTGGTCCTATGCTGCTTCTGGTTCTAATTCTTACACTTTATGGCAGTAACACTGCAAGTTCAAAGCTGACAGAGGTAGATGCTTATGTATTGCTGTTATGACGTCTTCTGTCATTATTAGTTTGTAAATATAAATGTGTGTGTTTGGGAGTGTGTGTCGTACATTATGGTTATACACGTGGACACATTTTGAGGCATACACTTGTCAATTCGTTTTTTTTAAACTTTGACTTCAAATACAAAACTAGTTTCAGACAGCACTTCAATTCAAGGACAACTTATGTCTCCTCTTGATAAAAGCAACTACGTGATAAACCTATTTTATCCAAAAGCAAGAGATTAATATGGGGAAAGTACATGGGCAAAGTATGTATGCTTTGTGTCAACAGAGTGTGTTTCTATTGTTGAATGTCTGTAACTGACCTCCTGGCTACCTTAAGTAAGGGAGGCTTAGTCCCATTCAAAGGAGAAAGAAGGTAAACACAATTTGGGAGCAATTATAGTGTGCACTCCTATTGTGTTCCTCGGCACTCAGCAAGTGAAAAAAGAGCGCCCGCTTACCATAAATAATGAGGAAATAATTAAATGATGCCACCTGCGGTAAACACTTGGAAATGTAATTGGGTTGTTTTTCTTTTCTCATGGGTGAAGTCGCTTTTTGTGTCAGTGACATTTAAGGAATTATGTGATGAAAGAGAACAAAACAAACAGGTTGAGCTGGCAGCTGTCCTAAGTGTGCTTGATGAATTGCGAGATAGTTTCCTATTTTGTTCCTCAGAGAAAATATTGTGACGCCATTAGGACTATGTGTTATAATATGCATGGCGTACATCTGCAGGCAGGTAAAGCATAAAATGCCATCCAGCGGTGTGAAGACAGAATGCCTTCTGGCGGTACTGCTGTCTTCGTGAGACACAGCCTGCTTTTGGGACAGTGTGTCTGCTCTGTGGTGTTGAGGCGAAAGCGGAAAAATGGTACTCGGATTATTTGAACAGTAGTATAGCGTTTGATCTTCAGAGCCAATCCAACTGTCTCCATGCCTTCCAACAGCATGTGACTAGAATTAATAATATATAGAATAGCCTTGCCTTTGTACGCTGCATGGTACAGATGGATGTGTCAAATATTCCAAAAGAAGGAATTGACTGCATGTTTTGTCCATCATTAACCTGATGGAATATCAAGATGCAGATTTTCATCTGTTTGAAAATATCTCCCAAATATTTATATTTTTAATCTGATTGGTCGTGAACATAATGATGTCACCCATAAATGTGAAAAGACTTCTGCGGTAGGATACATTGATGTGTCCTTCGTTTGGAGGAGACGACAGGGCTAGCAAAGGATGCTAAATCTCGTCTCCTACGATTTTTGAACATTGGACAAATATATCAGTTTCCGGGGCACGGAGGAGACGTGGAAGTAGTGGATGAAAGGAGGAGAATAAATCTGAGTACTGGAACGTACCCTTTGATTGGTCTTCTACCTAGTCAATTGACTTGAAACCTATTCAATGTTTCATTCGCTTAAACTGTTATACTGCACTGAAATTTAGTGTCAGTCCCAGATTCCTAATCTTTGATAGAATCCCTGAAAAACATTGATTCATTTTTTTTTTGGCTGAGTCTGCCTGCAATCTGCTCAGTGCCTATTGCCCCTAAATGTGTGGATTTGGCTGGGTGTTTCAGACTCTGCCCCTCTCTGTTGTATTTCCTTGTTTCTGTTTGACAGGAATAGCATTGGTGAATGACAATATTTTTTTCTCTGTCCTTTGCGAGATGCTCTTGCCTGCCTGCCTGCCTGCTGAAGGGATATGTGAAAAGCCGTGTCAGTTTGATGCTCTCCGCGTCCTCAGAGGACTCTGAAGTCCCCAAGGGGCCAGACCGAGGTCCCATGCCATAATGCATTATGCTCATAAGATGACAAAAGCTGTCTGTGGATTGTGGGATTTCACTGGCTAAAGATTGGTCTGTGACATGTGTAACGCAGAAGGATTTGAAAAAAAAAATGCCAGGGTATCCATGAGCCAACAAAAGCAATACTTTAAGATAATCCTAAATTTCTGACCAATATCAACAATGTGGATTATATCAAGACATATTTTGATTAAAACACACATCGGAATTCCTAAGTATGTAAGAATTGTGTTGAGCGGATGTGATCGGATATTTAAATGTGTGTGGTAGAAAAAGAAAAACACTCAAGGCATATTTTGTTGACTACATTTTACAGGATCTGTTTTGGTTTAAATGAGAAAACCCACCTGGGCATCAAAGCAATGCTAGTCACTGCTGTCAAGATTTCAATATTTCTCAACTCTTCTATGTTTGGTAGTTTTTCAGTCTGCAGTAGCAATGCCTGCATCAGGATATGTGAGATGGCAATTTTTGCATAACTTTATTTACCCAAGAAAGAAAGCAGAGAATTCAGTTGTCTTACTAATCTTATTGGCTATAATTAAACAAACTCATATGCTTATTCCAACCCCTTTTACAGATTCTGATATGCCTCATCAAGTTTTGAGTGTTACCAACAACAATACAGAGAAAAGCTCTTTGAAAATAACCTTTGGATGACTGAAAAGTCAGGTACACAAAATCGAACCTGAATGTACGTAGAGTTGTGTCTACATCATCCTTACTCTGAATCAATGGGTGGAGCCATACCGCCTGAGAGATGACTAAACGGCATTGACCTGCCTCAATCTATTACAATTAGTTGAGTTAGAGCTGAATTAGTGTCAATATTGTATTGTATTGTTACTTGGTGACATAAATAGAGACCTTTGAGTCAGTGAAAAACGAATCCACTGATGGCGGTCTTGTGTCTTATGTTATTTAGGGTATGGAAGTGATTTATTCGATGAGGGCCTTTTGTGTTGTGGTCAATATTTGAGAGTGATTTGGAAATAGATCTGAAAGCGAGGTGGCAAATGCTTCATGACTGAAGCATACATGAAACAAGGTAAAATGTTTAAGAAGAATAAGACGTGTTCATGTGGGCATTCGACAAAGACTACACTTAAGAACATATTGAAATCAACAATGTATCATAGTGTACCCTCAACATAAATAAAATCATACATACATGACATGGCTATGGACAAAAAATGATATTTATTTCAATGAGCACTGTATTTTTCCCTTGTTGAAGGTACATCAGTAACAGTTAGATAAACATTGCATAATGCTAAATGACTATGGCATTGTTAAGTTAAATAATATATACAACATGACAATGCTAATCTGTTGTGAAATCAAAAATGCTTTAAGAATTTTTACATGAACATATTACTGTTGCCTTGACAACGTAATCATTTTCTTTGAGCCCTTAATTAAAATGCAGCTACCAGTTTATAAGAAAGCCATCAGTCTTGACAAGAATGCACGTTTTAAAAAGTTAATATAAAAAAGAAAAATGTGTACATTTAAGTGGGCCAGGGTGGTGTACAAGCATGTAATACAACTTGTTAGACACAGTTATGTATTTTTAAACCTAGGCTAATGAAAATCTTGTAATCTTTGAAATATAGATGCTAAACCATAATACCCAGGTGAACATATTCTTCTGTGGATATGAATTTCACAGTCATTTTCCAAACATTGTCTGAAGATAAAGACATGAAAAAGCACTCATTTGATGATAAAAGAGTAAACTGCAGTACGTTATGTCATTTTAAACATGTTCTGAAGTGAACAAAACATATTTTGGCATTACATATTTTGGCATCATGTTTCTTCTTCAGCACATCATATAGTTTTAATTAAATGAAGACTTTGTTGCATATTTTAAGATCCCCCATTTTCAGTACTGTTTTATCCTACTTGTATGCTGCAGTGATGGGTACATTATTAAACCAATTTTAGCATTAGCGCATTTGTACTGTTGCAAACCAGTTACTAAAGAGCAGGGAAATGTAAATGAATCAAATGTGGTCAAAATAAAACCTTGTACTGCCAAAGCTACATTACAGATGTTTAGCTAATACTTTAAGGGTCTGTAGGTGCCCAACAGCTGCACTGATCTTATTGCTAGACCCATGCAGCTACCCCAGTCAAACTCCTCAGCCACACTGCCCCCTACTGTACTGAATCAGGTATTGCAAATATTTTGGCAATAACACATCTGTGTAAATGAATATCTGAAATAGTGCTTGTGAAACCTGGTAGTGAAATAAGAACATAAGAAACATACCAAGAAACAGACTGTCAGAAATAAACTGAATCAGTTCTAAGGCTAGTGGTACACGTTTGGGATCCCACTCAAAACGGAGGGCTATTTTGCGTGCTGTGTCCTTAGAAAAAGATTATATCTGCACAGGTAATATTTTTCTGCAGCTTCAAAAGAGACAAAATAAGAAGTAAAAAGGACAAACTCAATGCAACAACTGCATACTGCTAAAACCACCATGTAAATCTGTGTTTCTGTACAAGGCACCCAGGCATTCTGGTGAAGGTGTATCACAAAATGCAAAATAAATACAGATTTATGTGGTGTTTTTTCAGTACCCAGATATTGAGTTTGTGTCTGTTTTCAAGGGGGCATCATAGATAAATAACCTGTAATATTTATGGCTCTGGAATACGCAACAAATGAATTAGGCAGATTTAGAGTATATCACAAAGCTGGCCGTTGCCTCGGACAATAGAATAGGGTTTTTCTTAAACCATCTGAGCCAATATATATTAAAAAACGGGTTTATTTGACGTTAAGCCTGACAACACCTACATACTTAAGTTCACATAACCGGTTACAATTTCATTTCACAATCATTTAAACATTTCTTTAGGAAGGCTACAAACATTTTTATGCCATTTTTTTTGGCCAAAAACCCCTCCCCCCAAGACAGCCCACCTGTCATTAAGTAGGCCCACAATGACTCACATGTTAACATTCCATTCAATTAATCAATTTCAGGGAAGACACAAGGCTGGCAACTGATCATGTTCTCAGATTGACAAAAAAAATGCACCTGGCACACATGTAACAAGCAAAGATCCACAGCCATTTTAACAGTGAAGACTACTCCTTCACAGAGTACATACAGTGTATTAAGAGACAGGTATTGAACTTCTCCACACACACGTATTACCAGCTCAGACCTCTCTCAAAGTTTAAAATTGTTTTATAATAATAACCTAGAGAACGGACAACAAATGGCTGAGGATCTGTTACCGCATGACTGCAAAAAAAAAAAAAAAAAAGATAACCATCTAACCAAAGTAATACGGTCCATAAAGAATACTTAATGAACCACTAGAAACATCTACAGATAAAATCTCCGCTAAAGTACTGACACGCAGGTGTCCAATTTCTGGCATGACAGATCGCTCTTTAAACTGCTTAATTCCATGGCGTTTTTGCGCACTCTTGTGGCCTTTTATAGAAATTGCACCCATTTTTTTCAACAATTTTCAGGTAACACTTTGCTTTGTCTTAATTACTAGCAGTTAAACGATTAAATAAATGATACCTGCTAATTATAAGGTAACACATTGCCAGCCCTGTGAATGATTCTGGTGCTAAAATGCACCATCATTCATTAAAAGCTTAATGATTTGTGACTCTTACGGGAGTTTCTGCTAAATTAATTGGTAAGTACTTCTGAAACGCCATTGTGAAGAATTTACTACATTTTATAATAATTAGACATTCCCAGCAACAATTTATAATTAGAGGTGTTTACCTAATACATTCCAGTGTATTGAAGTACACAGTCTTTATACTGCTTTGTAAGTACTTAATTAAAAACAATTTGCTGAGTTGATGGCAATGTGTGTTCATGTTTTGCTTGATTATTATAAATCATCACCATTTATTCACTTAATTGTTTCCTTCCAGTTTTTGTTTATTGTGATAAACCATAATTAGTTACACAAATACCCAGCAATTAGTCTTACCTGTTTACTAGAAACCCTTTATTGACAATTATTGACACATAATTACAAATAAAGTTTTACTGGTTTTCAGATGAAATACAAAACAAGTGTTTCTTTATTGCTTGAATAATTTAATCAGCACCTGGTTCCTTCTTTTCAAGTTGAGTTCAATGCTTCTTTTTTTACTATATAATTAGCATTTATTGTGTAATTACTGTAAAACTTCCAATAAACATCGGGTCATTTATTTGCTGAGACAAAGAAACACACCCTGTGCGTATTTGATTAGGCTGTCATTTAGTTTATCACAGATACACATCATGAGCAAACCAGAGCTGGGTATCCTCTATTCTACACACAAATATATTCTTATATGCAAGCACCCACAAAATATCCACTATCCATATTTTAAGATATTCAGTATGTTCATAGCACAGTTAGAAAATGTGATATGTTACTTTAAGAATGTTGTGTTGTGGAAAAGTTCGCCTTGTGTTTAGGACCAATAAAAAACGTTTGCGGATTTGAGAAAAGATGAAGACCACGTTCCAGTTCATTGTAAAGTTTGAAATCAACGCATTGTGCCTGCGAACTAAATGGGCTACCTCTCTCACCAGTTGCATACAGTTTCTACTGTTGGTCTTATCTACTCACTCAAATAAATGTTGCAATGGAACATTTTCTTAAGTCATCTCAAAAGCAACTAACCAGCAAGACGTCACCGGATTCTGTTCGTGAAATCATCAAGTGAAGAAAAATCTATGCAGGCCTGCTAGTATATTCTAGGGCAGATTCATAAAACATGTTCAAGATAAACAAACCATAGCCTGTATACCGCTGGGTGAAATCAAACCGAATTTGGGGAGAAGACAGTCATTCCGCATGTATTTGTTATGTCAAGCAAAGTTGTCCACTGACAGAATTGCACAGAATTGCACCTTACCTGGCAAATTACTGGAAGGATATCTGCGACATGATAGCAGTTAATAGGAAAAAAACATTGCTGCAGATGGTTATTACAGTCACAAACACCTCTATAAATGTGATTGAAAGCGGTGATGTAGCACAGTGTTTCATTTAGCATATGACAGCTACAAAAATAGCCGTTAAGAATTTGCAATCTTAGCTACAACACAAAGCATGCCGCGAACGGGTTGTAAACAGTACCCATCATAACTAGCAGTGGTTAGTTAACAACAAAGAAGTACTACGACACAAATATTTTCAAATTTCATGGTTATTTGTTATACTAGTATTTAAGCTAGATGTTCTGAAAGGACAGTTGGGTCGTTTACCATAAGAATTATTTAATTTCCCCTCTGAGTCCCACTCTGTACAGTATACCCGAAAAGGGCAGGCTTTTCCATGTTTAAGCAATGGCCAACTGATTAGTGAAGTTGTGAAGGGAACAAGGTGTGGTGTGTAGACAATTGTGTTAAACAGTAACAGTAAAGCAAGAGTTTTGGAGTCTTGAGTCAACAGTATTGATTTTTATCTAAAGACAACCTAAAAGGTTTTGACATCTTGATTAATTGAAACATTCAAAAATATGACATACATTCTGCCGTTTATAAGAGACCTGCGCGTATCTAAGATATTTTGAAATTTTACATACATTGCTAATTCCTTGAAAATAAGGCACAATAATTTTCCATCTTTACAGCTATACTACTTGCTACTGAGGTATCTAACACTTCTTAATTCACAGGGAGAGTGTCCCTGCAGCAGTCCTCGTCACAACTGGGTGTTTTGAGGTAGGCGTGTACTTCTCTCGCTAAGAGCTTCACCTGTGATTCCATTGTCTGACACAGCTTCTGTCAGACGGAGCAGAGTGTATACTCCTCGGATCAAGAAAATCACAGCGATGGTTGCGAAGTAACTGGCGTAGATAAAGAACTGGAAAACCAAAGGGGGGAACATTTTCACACGCTAACAATGACATAGCAACATTCACAGAGATATCTGCGATCAAACTAAGAGCACAGAGTTTGAATTATACTTTCGGCTCTCTATCCAGTTTGTTTACCCAATTTTTCAAAGATGTTTTTTCCTAGCAACAAACAGCCTTGATATTTATTATGACTTATGAATGTGTGGACAGATAGAATTTTCCTTAGAAAACACCATTTTTACCTATATGACATGTAAAGTAGGATAATTATATTACAAATACATTCAAAATTATATGAAAATATATTTGTGCAACTTCAATTATAAATTACAACACAGTAGAAGGTATGTGTTATTTACTTGTCATATTATATAAAGATATTTACCTCTATTATAACAAATAAATACAATACACATCTCCCACACACCTTGAAGAATTATTATTTTCTTTTTTACTTACCTGAGTTGTAAGAGTTAAGTCAAGACTTTTCGTGTTGATGACAGTAGCTGTCAGAATAGCCTGTAATACAAGCGCCACAAAAGTGTTCATCCCAAACATCAGGGCATAGGTCTCCCTGCTCAGGGTTTTTGCAATCTGAAAACTTAAAGAAAAAAGGCAGATGATTCAAAATGTATGCTCTTATAGCATCGAGGCAAAAATAGATAAAATACTGTGCTTTGATTGAAGTACTCAAACGTAGCAGACGGTCATTGAGAGTGATTCACATAGCAGAATCACTCTCAGTGTCAGCATCTGGGATATGTCATGCTATAGGTACATTTATATAACCAGTGCGGAGGCATTTTCGACTTAGAAAAGTGGATTCTATTCAATGTAGCACTATTAGTGTAATGACGTTAGTAATTCAGGTTTGGGGAAATAGGGTACAGTCTGAAGGGGTTGATCTCAGTCTTGTATCAGAAGCCGGCTTGTAGTTCTATTGTCCTTGCCATTGTGGGAAGCTCACTTACCACCAAGGGGATGAGAACAGATAGCGGACACGATCGAGGGTTTCAAAAACTTTTTTTTTAGATGAATCTCACATAGCTGAGTTTTTGGAAGGGGAATAAACCCGGTGAAGCTCTGGAAGAGACCTGGATTCCCACATGTCTAGAAATAACACCATTGCAAACAGTACGTATTTGTATATCTTACGTGCATATGGTTAGCAGAAACATATAGGAGGATTTGAACACGGGGTAACATGCGTAGCAGATCCAGATACTGCCCGTGAGGTCCATCAGGTATGTAGCGCCAGCGATAACCGCCGAGATCAGACCCAGAACCAGCTCGGCCCAGAGAGACCACTGCGCTGTCACATGACCCGCTGCAAAAGACGCCATTGCACCTGTGGGTTAACACAGAGAAACAAAGCCAGTGATTTAAATGAATCCTGTACACTGCAGAAGAGGGAGAAATAAGATGTCCTTTAAATACATTTCAAAGCTAAATATATGCCATGAAGGAGTTTTGGTACATTAAACATCTTTATCAGTTGCTAAAACAAGATAATGGCCATTTTCTAAAACATAGATGGATAGATAGATTGACTTAAGCCACAATGGTACGTGAAACTGGCCTAACATAAAAACAATCTTTAAAAACATCTGTGCCTTTTCTTCTGTTTTTTTCAATGGTTTTATTTCTTTCCTCCCCCAAACTTTGTACCTTGTGGTTTTGAAGAACAACTTTTTAGACGCTCCGGGGTTGAAAATGTTTCATCTTTATCTGTGGGGTGCATCATGTCATTGTACTGACAGAATGGACTGACAGAGGAGAAGGTGTTTGCCAGTCCGGTGAGTGACACACACACAGATTATTTCTCCAGCAGAAGATATCATGCACCCATACCTTCTATTTTGGAATCTACATCCTCTTCTTCAACAGCAAGCAGAGCAATTGCTAGCTTTCTCTTGTGCATTTTTATCAGTTTGCCAATATATCGTTCTTCCGTTACCTCACAATATTGTTGCTAAATACTGTGTTGCTTAGCCACAAGAACATTTTGCCCTTACACCCAAAGCACCATCGCTGCCTGCATACCACACACGTATACATGTACGTTTGCGCCTTGTGTCTAAGACACGTTTAGCGTGATCGCAGCCTTAAGCGTAGCAGTCCGAGATAAAACACAGAAAATGTGCTGAGTGGTCCTATCCCAGAATACCCCCCAGAATAGTTTGGTAATGCCTTCAGATTTCACTCTTCTAGTGGCTTCTGGTTTTCCTTTCTCTAATTAATGCTTGATTTCAACTTGAATTAGACTTTTAATAGCATTTTTAATTTCACGCCCACTGGTGCCTTCCAAAGTAAGATCTGGCGACCGATCAGGAATGTAGCAGGCTGCCATGAGACGCATACTGCCTGGCACAGGGAGTGAAATTATGAAGCCGA
This sequence comes from Albula goreensis, assembly GCA_022829145.1. Classification (NCBI taxonomy): domain Eukaryota; kingdom Metazoa; phylum Chordata; class Actinopteri; order Albuliformes; family Albulidae; genus Albula; species Albula goreensis. Next base: position 33,413,444 of record CM040753.1, read on the forward strand.
CACGAGAGTATATTCATTTTCTGTACGATGCACAAAGCCAAATGTCGGGCCTACAGGGGTTCGCAAGTCTCCAACGCAGTGGTTGCTCAAGGCTACAGTCATGTTTTTTGTTTTGATGTATACCTAGTACTTTCATATAGTTTTCTATCCAAGTTAGTTCGATAACGGCTGCATACAACCAGGCCTTTCAGTGGCACCAAACTTTTTTTTTAGGTAAGTGTTAGCTAGATGTGTGGAAACCGCAAGAGCTTTGGGACAAGGGAGTATGTTAACGAACTAGGAAGCTAACGTTAGCTGGGACATGCGATTGCTTAAAAGTCACTTCTGAGGTTTACAGTACCTCAACAAACACCTGGTTCTGCTAATGTGATAACTGCTTTAACTGTTGTTTGTGTTTAAAAATAATTAAAAAATTCTCAATATTATTTTCCTTATTTGTATAACCATATTTAATTGTGGATATAGCCCGCATGTTTTGAAATAAAATCGAATCTCAACCCTGTAGCTATATTTCTAGCAATATTTTCTGAGCGTGATGCACCCTGCCAACTGTTGAACGTTGTTGCTTGGTGTTGCTGGGCCAGCTTAGACAGCGGAGCCAAACTCTGACCCTGTGGTTGATGTGTGTAGTTTGACATGGAACTGGAGGCAAAGAGCACAAACAATTTTATCTTTACCTCTTGTATCCCGCACAGATCTAGAAACAGTCAAAAACTGATCAGACAGCATTACAAGGGCTGAATGAAAAGGGTTTGTTGGATATTTCCATTTTTTTATCAGCATAATCCTGAAAACGTGAATCCCGTTTTTCAAGAATTAAAAGATCACACACAGATTTATAGAGCCATTCATTGAAACATAAAGGGTTATCTATAGCTCAGGTAACAACATGTGAAAACTGTATTCTGAGATAAAGAAATAAACAAGCTACCTGTTTATTGCAATACACCCCTGAAACTTCTAGTGACCGAATTACATTAACAGGCGACTCAAAGGTTATATATTGCACAAAAAAAAAATCTAACAAAACAGACTACAAATCTCTGAAGCAATTTTCTCAAAGCCATTATTTAGTGTTACTAAATATTTAGTGGGGTGTCAATCACTTAATATATAGTTTTAAAAGAATAAAACTGGTGACATTATAAAACAGTGCTGGTGCACTTTTCAACAGTTTTGTAAACATTAAAATGTTTCCTGGGGTCAAACTGACTGATAACGGCGCATTTTAGATGTTCTTTGCAGACTGTGAAACATCTGTGGCCGTTTCACTTTTTTGCAATTTGGTCTCAGAGTGTGGAGCTGTGAGTTTAATGTATTCATATCCTGTATATTTTCCCTGTCTGTGACATGACACATCATTACAGAGCCTGCATACCCAAATCCCATAGGTGAATGGTAGGCATAGTTCACCAACAAAAAAAGCCCATTATTCTGTTCTTAAAGCTCTTAGTGTTAATGGAGTACAGTCCCTTTCTGCCGGCTGATTCATGCAAACCTTATTTTTCACTGCCTCGTGACACCCCTGTGGATCAATACTAATGCATACCGTAAGTACCAGAGACCGCATAGTGTATTATTAATACACAAGATCAATCCTACCTTCCTAGAAGAAAATAATGAGGCTTAATAGAGATAAGCTCCTTCCTCAGAAGTAATGGCCTTTTCCCAGAATAGGGAATGAAAATTAAAGCGATAATAGCCCATTGTGTAGTGTAATCTTTTCATTAGGATATGATAATCTAAGAATTGGAATGAAAAAGGCGCGAACATATTGCTTATAATTATTGAAGATATAGCCTTAATGCTTGGAGACTACATTACATAGATTCATTCCTAAAAAAGTTTTTTCAGTGGAAACATGAGATACGCAACAACTTGATCCACAACTTCCTAATTTTTAGGGCCAAGCTAACAATAATATATTTATATTGTCATATAAGGAAAACAAGTCATACATATACTTTGGTTTTTAAAATAACTGTTTGGTAATATCAATCATTACATTATTTAATGACCCTCCAATTTTCAGATAAAGCTAATCTCTAGATATCGTTGAGTGGCTTGGTAAGTACTTGGAGTTTTTGCGGCTGACTAGCTTATTGTAATTTTCATTCAGCCAATGAGAGTTTTGAAATAAAAAGATGAGTGAACCCAGCAAATTTGTACCATCACGGGTTCTTCTTTTCCGTATGTGCAAATATCACACACTAAACTCATCACAATATGCCTCTACTTCTGAATCACTCTTCAACCCCCATTTTCCGTAACGGAAAATCTAGTTAATAAAGATTCTTTTCTCCAGGCAGCCTAACAACACAGTGTCTTCCCAATGAACTTTCTGCGAACACTTTCTCTCCAACTCCAAAGCAGATCATGGTGACCAAAAATATTCTGCCACAATCTTATTTCACTCTCATAAACCATATGTTTTACATAACTGTCACATGGTACGTATAGTCATTATTTGTTATTATGCGAAAGATCCTGTCAAAGATCTGATTTTAAGGACATGTTACCTGAGAGTGTGGAAACTGCATCGATGCCTCCGTTGTACTCTGTAAAATTCTGGGGCTGTTTCGAGGTCCAGAGGATTTGCACATAGCTTGTGATCTGGTAGAAGCCGCATTTACCCATAGCCCACCACAGGGACAGGAAAAAGAGCGTGGTTGAGGAGTAGCACTCCTTGCAGTCCATCGCAAGCTTCATTGCCGCGCTCGCAGTCCGCCTCCAGTTGGCCTTCATCATTGCAGCGATGGAAAGTTGGGCCGAATCTCTGCCTGAATCTGACCGGAGGTCAATTTTTGGGACCTTAGAAGGCCTGTTGCTACGTAAACACCTTTTCTGGGGCATAGGTAGGAGAACGGTTGTAAACAGGGCGATGGAGAGGGAGATCAGAGTGATGACGTTCAGACAGTAGAGGGATATTCCGAATGAAACAAGGATCTGGCCTAGGAAAGAGCCGGCCCCGTATCCCAGCAATATCGCTGCAGTGCAGTAGCTGGTGACTCTCTGGTAGTGCGCTGTGTGGACTACGCTGTAAATGTAGGATGAGTATCCGACTTCCAGCGCTGACGCCAGGCCGTAGCTGAACAAGGCGGACTGCATGGACCTGACTCCAGAGCCGAATAACAGCAACAGCCAGGCGGACACGTTGGCCACGCCTTGAAGAACTACAACCGGCTTGTATCTGAGAATGTCTGTCAGTAAAAACACAGGGACCAAAAAGAAAAGGTTGGTGTACGTCCACACTGGGTATATCTGCGTTAAAACCTGGCAGGAAAAACAGAAACCTAGTTTACCTAGTGATTCGTCTTAAATTGACATCAATCAACATACAGAGGAAAGCCAAACCATATTCATACAATATCATACAATAATAGGATGTTATGATATAATGTATATGGGGTATTTGTTGCAAGCGATTACTTACATACCTGCTCCATTGTTAGGTTTTTGTACGGCCCAGTCAGATAGGGAGTTAGGAAAGGTTGTCCGGGTCTCATATATGTGAAGAATCCGAAGATACACAGCACCACTGTGGGGTATACCCAGTCACCACATTGAGAATCCCAGCACCTCATTTTGTCCCAAACTTGCTTTCAGAGAGTGAATGTAGATCTCTCCTACACCTGTACTTTAAAATGAAGGTCTGGTGTCGATGCCTTTGGGTACTTTAATCACCTTTGATGTGAAGATAAGTTCAAGGTCAGATAGGCGGTCCATTGTTCTCATTGTTTTCCCATCAGCGCTGTCGGCGACGGAAGCACGTTTAGCACATGCATAAATGCATAAAATGAAAAATGAATGACATTCAGTCACCTATTCTTTTACAAGTTCTGTCATGAAAAATCCTTCACTACGGACCCTTTTTTTAGTGAAACTAGGGTACTGGTGAGAAGATGTTAAGTACGTTTGACCTTCGACCTTATTTGTCATTACACAAGATAAAGCACTTCAATTTCAGAGGTCTGGTGAAGGATTCGTAAGTGTAATTATATAAACATTGCTAATCTAATTTTGGGATATAATGGCTAACATTTGGTTTGCATAAACGGAGAAAACTAACAGTGCGAGCATAGTGCCTGCGCTTTTTAATTGCTGGATTGTTAATGTTTAACAGGTCGCTATTTAACGGGTCACTCTTCAAAGAGGAGGGCAGTGTTTCCAGTCTGAATTACCCTCCAGCAGGAGCTTTTGGCAGTTAAGCAGCACTCTACCCCCACAGCACTATAAATTTAGGAACAAAACCCAATGCCCACATATGTGGTCTGAAGGAGCTCTGTAGCCATCACAACAGGATCAAATAATAGCCTAATTTAAGAGATGTCACACTGACACACCAGATGATATAAAACCACACCGGGTCTGTATCTCAGAGCTTCTATTTTAGTGGAATCATGAAGCCAAGAAAGCTTGGATATTCTCACTAGTATGGCTGTCATATAATACGCAGGTAAACAAACGTTTTTTTAATACGAACTAGCGTTCAGCTGGTGAACACTGGACTTCATAAAACCACTCTATTTTTCTCTCCCTCTTCTCCCTCAAGAGGACTGTAGCATTATAAATAGTGATACTACATGAACATTACAATGCAGACTTATTTTATATATTACTATGTAATATTATATAGCATGTTACAATATGATATTTAAATACCTATGATGTTACTTTGAAAAAAAATAAAATAAATGGTAGTAATAACAATGAGTGCATAGGCTACAGCAGCATTTCTTCTGTGTCTTTCAAACAGTTTCAATTAATCTAAGAAATTCATGTGTTGACAGGTCATGGTTACTGGTTTTATGTGTCAGCGTGTCTCAGCTAGTCATTAAAACAACAATTTTAAATAACAATGTAAACTTGCAGTTATAAAGCAGATACTTAAATGACAATGTTTTCCAAAAGCTAAGTTGACACCTCACAATATGAACCAAATTTATAATACCTGTGTACATTATTACCACTGGAAAAGTAAATGACAAATGAAAACAACTAGAGGAAATGTAACAAAATCCATATATAATCTATGTATGGGAATATATATGGTGGTAATGGCAGATTTCCCAGATTGCATTGCTTCCAGAAGTTGACCAAGTCTGAATATATAGTGACAGCAGAGAATTTTTTATGGAAATGTGGTCTTGGAGTTCTGGGCATTGATCTTGTCTCCTGTTCTTCAAAATGGCTTCCCACGTCTCACCTCTGACAGTCGTGGCATTTCCCTCTGCACTGAAGAATTATTCACCTGGTTTCCTGTACCTATAGTCATTTGTGCAAATTAAAATCATATAGCATTGGTAGATCTCAGAATAATTCGGTAGTGGGACAGTAGGATTCATTTACATCAGGATATAATAATCTTCATTTACGAGCACATTTAATTATTATAAATGTTTAGCATCTAGGTTTGCTAGAGGTTAGAGGGATCACCAGGAGAAACAATGTTGAGAGGAAAACCACATACAGTCTGAACTCTTGATTACAAAAACAATCCAGATTTTCTACATTTACAAATTGTTCTGTCAGACATGTTTACGAATGCAGAAAGGGCTCGATTTAAACATGATATAAGTATGAATAATGCAATCGTTTAAGGCTGTATTCATTATGAAAGTTCTTTTTCAACTTCTTTTTTAACAATTTCATCTATGCAGAGCCACCAAAATTAAGGACTTACATCTGAGGGAATGGAAGTGGTTTATTCCTCTAATCATGTACGTTTTTACAGGGTTTGGTATTATTTTCGTGTTCCCTCACTAATTATTGTAAATGGCAGTATTAACACACAACCTGCCGCTAAAAAGAAATGTAATGTGCTGGTCTTAGTTTTTCAAGATGATTATTTTGATCTCTTGTGAAGTCTCCACTATAGAGAGCCCATTCATTATCACTGGAAAGAGTCGACGGGTTTGAAGGACTATTCCATATACCAGACACATTAGTCATTAATTGCCCGCTAGTATGACTAAAAGGTTCATGTTCCAATCTATCCATAGCTATGACTAATTACCTTTCCACTCTTCCATAGTACCCTTCCAGATACACCAGGGTCGACCTTTCAGTATATCACATGTTTTTATATTAACCATGTGACATAACAATCTATATGTATAGTAGGTCCTGCAATATGCCAGAGAAATGTGTTGTTGAGTGTTACTCTAACATGCATCCAAAGGGTAAATACTATTTTGGGCTGATTGCATATATAGCTACTTGGTACTTACAGGAAACATAAGTCCTTTCACTAATGTTCTAGTGGATTCTGTTGCAGGTTGAAGACTCACCTCTTCGCACTGCACCCGAATCCTGTTGTAGGTCTGTTGTCCATGGTTTTGAGCTCTGGAGAGTTCTATTGAATTTGCTTGTGGTATGTATCGGTTGTATTCTAATTTGGACTTAGTGTAAGCACTGTTCCTTACTAATGTCGCTTGGGTACATGTTAGCGAAGCATGGCTAACTAAGGTCTGGCACTACTGCTCATAGGTGGATACACTCAGTGGGACAATGTTGTACCTTAAACTCAAATCTATACTTTTTTACGGACTGAAAAGGTACATGTAAATACCTGACCGATAAGGATACGAGTCTTTACCACTTTAGCAGAATTCAGAAGCACAATGCATGCCCCCACAAAGGCTGGCATCAACCAGCATTCTGGAACCTTCTTTCCAGAGGCGGAAAGCTGTTAAAAGTCGTACATTAAGATGCATATACCTAGGCTTTTGTTATAATGGTCTTAAAACAAAACAGTGCCGTTTATAGACTAAGACCCAATCAGTTGCGGAGAGCCTGACTCAAAGCAATTCGAAATGATACTTCAAGCTCTTTTAACGAATACAGCATGTAAACAAAATGTCCTTTTGAATGGAATTGGAAGAATGTTTGAATGTAGCTGTAAGGCACCAATATGTACCCATGCAAAATGGACAAATGGAATCAGGTTTTCTTGAGGATACTGCCCCACTAAGAAGCTATTTTACCTCTAAAGGTACAATTTTGCCCTTTTCTTCTGACGGTGTGTATGAACCTTCCAATTAAATAGCAGATATAAAACTTCAAAGGCACTGTTGGATTCAGAATGGCATCCTTAACCTGTTTCCTCATATAAGGGTAGCCTGATTTGGGTCATGACTGGATGGCATAAAGCACATTCGATATCTATTTTAAAAACTGAATGCTTATCTGTCCTTTCTATGACTTCATCCTTTTGTTTTGAAAGCTCCTTCATCTTCGTATTTGCTTTGCTGTACTGATTTGAATTGTTGCTTGACAGTTGGTATGTTTCCCAGAATTCTCACCAAAGCAGATGTACATTCTACAGCTCTCTTTAGTTACCTGAAAATGGAAATTTGAATTTTTTAATGTTTGCCAGCATTCTGTAACTTTTTTTGTGTGAGTCAGAGTTTTTCGGTTTGAGCGTTTTAATAGTTTTAGTCTTTTGACTTTAATTTATATAATGATATATCTGTATGTGGCAATGTTACAGTATACTGTGACGGATGTTGGGTGTGCTGGGAATTTGCTTTGAAACAAATAGAGTGCGGTGATTGTGTTTGTTGTTAAAACGTGCTTGCCTTGGTAGTTGAGCAGCCGTTGAACAGCAGACAAAGTTGCTGAGATAAACTGTAAAGTTCTCAAGTTTGCTAATTTCATAAAAACGGACTGGATCAGTGCTTTGATTTCCACTTAAACACTGTGGAATATTGTTATTACTCTTTTGCTAAAAATAATATTCTGGAAGGACCATCCTATTAAAACGAGGAATCCTATTCATTAGTAAGATAAGAGCACCCAATAAACTACATCTATAATTTAGACGTACAGTTTCAGAAAACAAACTTCAATATCATTCGGATGTGGAATTTTACCCAGCATGCAATTCTTAAAACAAAGGCAAACTTTCAAATTATTTTCCAATTGTGCCACAGGATATGAAGGCAACAGAAACTGGTTCGTCTTTTTCAATTGTTCAAATTCGTATAAATTCGTCAATGGGTGCCTTTTAAGTGATAAAGGAATATCCAATGTCCTTAGGAATTGTGTCTTATGAGAGAATATTAATTGGGAAAAGATAAGACTGAAACATTTTGAAAGCTGTTTGAAACATGAATAGATTTTAATTCCTGCTCTGGATTTTGTTTGAGCTGTTGGCCCTCTCCAGTTATGCGGTAGGATACATATTACACAGCAGGCTTAAGTGTGGCCACTCATTTTCACAGGGGGGCGCTGTTGGCACATTACAGCAAGCACACGGAGAGTGTGAATTTGTCGAGAGCCTTCTGAGAAAAGATCTAAGTGTACCACACGCCTGGAAATAATATGGTTTTATACTGTGCAACCTTAAAATTGAAAAGCATGTATTTTGCTCGATTTCTGTGAAGCAATATGGAACTGCAGTGACTATATATCATGTCATCTAAATTATATATTTTCCCACCACTAATAGAATGACTAATAGAATAGAACATCTTCAATGTACTGTTTATTATACATAAGTATAGGGACTCAAGTATTCTATTGTTTGTTTTCCTCCTCATGGTTGGATGTTTTCGCACTTCATCTTGTCATGATTCATAAATTACTGAGATGTAACACTTAGCTGAGAAATCTCTAAGGATAGCGGAACTTCAAGATCACTCACTGAGGTAAGAAACATGAGCAAATAACAAATACAGACAAAAGCAAAAACGAATTGTAGCTAAGCCTTTCTGACATTTCGTGTGCTATATCAAGTATTCTGCTAACATTTACCTTTAGACCCAGGTATTTGGCGCTCCAGCCCAAAGTTTTTATGGTTTTATTTAATACTGTGTTCAGACTTTATTATTGACAAATGATGTGTTTTCTACGGAACCTTCCATGACCTCATCACCAAGAGTGGTAACGTCAATAAGGATTGTGTTTGAACATCAGATTAATGTCACATAAACAGGGATAGAAGGAAACTCAACTGAGAATATTGTGAGTCTGAAGTGTCCCATGTAGGCGGACCTCTGACACATCTATAAAGCTGTGCAAAAAATATTCCAGCGGAAATTCAGCTGAGTGACAGATTAGGAAGAAAATGACACTGATACCCTGAGAGACACTTTGAAAAATTAGTTTCTTTCTTAAATAGAACAGAAGAAAGTATTACTTTGTCCTCATTATTACAATAACAAAAAAAAAATCTTTGAATAGCATCCGTTCAGCTGTACGCTAAAAGGTGCTTCATTAAATAAAATAAAAATCATTAAAATATCTGCTTACATCATTTGCACTTTACTCTGTTGTGATTATGTGGTAAAATAAATGTTTTCATTTTGGTTGAACTCCTGTGAAAAAAAAAAAAACAGCAAAAAGGTTATATTCCATGAGGGCACTTCTGGGTCTTTTTTTGTCCCCAAGCATATTTAGTTGATTAAAAATGAGATGAATTAGAAAACAGATTATATGTGGTGATATTCATGCCTGTTAGAGAATTATCTATTAGAAAATCATGCATTAAATTAAATTAATGCTCATTAAAACGCCATGGATGCAGGGCTCAATCAATCAAGGTCATAGCCGCGATGATGTCATATTCCACAGATCCTTTGAGTGACACATAGCGCAACGCTACAGTGGATGGCTAATGTTCCGTACCATCGGAAATGAGCTTTATGAAAGGTAGAAGACGAGGCCGCGCCGTCAAGTTGGCACCCATTTTACATAATACTAAGTCTCCTTAATTTGAGGGAATTCGGTGTGGAACTGTGTGGCTCTCAGTCTGTCTCCGTCTCAAATGGGGGCTGCTGATAGTAAGCTAAGAACGAGGCGATTTAGAGTATGTGGGGAGCTGCTGTTTCGGGCCTGGTGATTTTCATGTTCATAAAATGTGATTCATCAATGATTCACTCTTTGTTGTTAGTAGAAACGGCTTCAAACCCTGAGAGGATATTAAGACGTAATTTCAAATTGTGTGAATTTCATTCGTTTCAACATGGATCCGATACTTTTTCATAAAATCGCTTTAACGTGGCTTTCCCCTTATAATTAGGAGGCCACGCTTCATTTTCAAATGTGATGATTCCCCAGTAGGAACTGGTTATTGATTATTTAAGGTAATGGGAAATGTTTAATGAGTGAGAGACTATCAATTGATGCATAGCTACGGGAGGCACCAACAGGCTTTTAAGTGGAATAATCATTTATCACTTATCATCATTCGAACCTGCATGCGTAATTTGGGGGACGGCCACAAAGTTCATTTAGAGGGATTTCCAATTACAATCTTCAGTCGCTGACTGCTCTGAGAGGGGATGGATCTTCTCCTTTTCGATGGCCTCCCCCCGCCGTCAAAATGTGGTTTAGCCCCTGCATCTACATTAGCCTGAGCACGTTGAAAACGGAGCTCTTTCAGTCTGATTTGTCGTTCTCTTAAAATCCGCTGATCTCTTCCATCTTTCCTCTGGCCTCCACGCTGTGAACACACGCTGACATGATAACCATATTATATATATATATATATATATATATATATATATATATATATATATATATATGCCGACATACTCATATTATAAATTTTGTATAATGTTTTCACGGCATGGTATATTTTTCATCATCTCATGCATTTGTATGATATGTAGATTACCTTTTTTGGATTGATTTGAAATTGCTGCAACACTACCAAACATAATTGGAAAGATTATTCTCATTTTATTTAATAAGGAATCCTGACAATCAAAAAAAAAATGAGTGTCTACCAGTAAGGTCCATAATTCCATAGTGCAGACTGACTGCTCCTGATACATGAAGGTGAATGTTTAAAAATAGCATCCAGCTTCACCTTCAAGTCCGGTGGAGACATTTAGCCTGAGCAAAGGGTGAAGTGTGTCAGCCCCCAAGTGCCAGTGTATTGTCCTGATTTTTTATTCCTCAGATTTTGCTCCACTGCGTATATGATCCGCAATTTTTGGGCTGGTTGGGCGACCCCTTCCCCCCCCCACTCCCGCCCCCTTTGTTGGTGCGAACACGACCGCTGACAAAAACAGCTGAGGGTGTCTGTCCAAAAACAAACACAAAACAGCACAATTCCTAATGGAGATAAAACCCCAAGATTCATCGGCTGTCTTGCTGTCTTGGCTCGCGCGGCGAAGGGTTGGGGAAGGAGGAGAAGACAATGAGGGAAGGGAGGGGCGGCCAGGCGGATGAAACGGCGCAGTGACAATGGGCACAACAGAGGCACGGTCGATTGGCAGAGAAATTTCGGCTGGACATATTTTGTTTTTGTCCCTGGTTTTGGGAAAACAGTGTCTGCAGCTGTGATGATGGCGTTTTTGTTTCTGTCGCGTATTCTGGAGGAAAGTAATAGTCGGCCGCTGAAATTAATGAGACTTGCCTGGGTCCGTGAACCTCGGCTCACTAACCTAGTGGCCCCTGGTGAGACACGGCTGGTGGGTCTTGGGGACTAATTACCACAGACCAAGGCACAAAAGAACCGGCACATTCTGGCCCCAATTTTGAGGACGTGGGATGACATTGTCATGATGAAATGGTGTTGGGTAGCGGAGCACTGGTTTTTTGGGCTGGAGTCGAAGGAGATTCTCCAATGAATACCATTTCTCTCCCTTCCTCTCTCGTTGACTGAAAACTGGTGTCGGTTCGGATGGGTTGCCTTTAGTGAAGGGAACTGATACGAGCATAAAGCACTGTAATTCTCTGGACATTAGGCACACCAGTGTGTCTGTTATATTCATACATTTTGGGAGTACAGACACAAAGATGTATTTTGAATACATAACATCTAAAAAATGACAACATGACAATATCTGCTAAAACTATCTGGCCAGTAATATAATATTTTGTGCTTTTATAATACAACTACTCTTCTCATTGGTTGAAGTCTCATGTAGGCACTGGTAGCGATTACCTTTGTCCTGTGTTGTTTTATGTCGAATCATTTGCTCTTTTAAAGAAAAGGTACTTCAGGTAGGAGACTCAAGACATAGTGTACACCAGCTGACAGTCTTTGCTGACATTCTGTGTGCTTCTGTCAGTGTTCGAGTTTACACTAGTCAGATGGAGATTACACTTCCTTCAGTGATGAGTCTAAATATGTTTAAATGCCAGATCAAGTGTATTCACCATCGCGGTACAAATACTTCTATGGCTATACTGTGAAGTTGTTTTAATTTTAGGTTTGCTGTCCATAAGAATACATTTATATTCTTTGGGTCAGGGTCAATTGGCCAGTCATTAATATTTTCTTGACATCTTGTTGTACTGTGCCATGATAGTGCTGAGAAATGTGTAGTATAATAACTTTACACACATTACTGTACCATCAGATTTTGAAATCAAAAGGGCTTAATTATAATTTCCAGATTTTGGTTGGCAAATTTACGGCTGACAGATTTTGTCGTATGTCTGAATATTATGTTTTACAGTATATTTTGGGAATTTGTTTGCTCGTTTGCAATCTAATAAGTTGATGGGGAAGGGACAAAAAAATGGCAAGAATGCCTTGGAAAAAAAAACTAAAATGTAGAGTTGTAAAGTTTATTTGCTGAAAATGTATATATTATGTCAGTGTCAGCAACATTCAGAAGGAAACTACCTTGAATGCATTGTCACTATGTTTTCTTAATGTTTGTTGCTGCTATTTTTAATTTGTTCCATCTCTCCCATGCAAAGTTGTACGAAAAAGTCATTTTGCATTTGTGTTAGCAGTGTCTCAAACTGACATTGTCAGAATTGTGGGGGTTATTTAAAATGTATGCACTCATAGGGTTTCGACTGTTACAATTTCCATGAGGGCCATAAATAACAAATACCATCCTTTTTTATGTACCTCCATGGTCAGCACTCCCAGGTAGGGATGCAACTTGTTATTTTATGACAGTGAGAAGTCAAGGAAATGTAGCTTGTAATTGCTCTACAACATTGGCTACTGTTGCGTGATAATTAGGTGTGCATCAGTGTGGAACACAACATTTTCAGTTTCAATTAAGTCTAAAACACCAGACAAAATACGTTTTGGAGGCTTTCTCCGCAGAGCGCTCCTGAAATTCAACGGCGGTTGTCATAGATACCGCTGAGAAACGTGTTTTAAGATGTATATTGTTGTGGTTCGACATACTTTTCATTCCTAGGAAGTAGCAATTGATTCTGTGGTGTCTGGCTGTGTGATTTACCTCAAGTATATTTTTGTACTTAAAATCGTTCAAGTATTTTTTCCAAAAAATGACATATTTTATTATATTATAACTTTATCCTCTGGAAACTGTAAACAATGACTTAATTGAATGAACAGAGTAAACGATTGGCTTTGTCTTGTGTAATATTTTAATACTTTGAATTACTTTTAAATGAAAAAAGGCTTTGCAGAGGAATACTAGAAGTACCTTGTAGCATTAGAGGTTCTAGTTATTTTAACAATTTCACAGATCTAGGTATCAAAGTATTTACGGAGTGCTTGTACACAATGAGTCAATAGGACAATTCCCCAGGTGGAAGCTGGAAAATAGGAAACTAAATGTTTCACAATTTCACTCATTTATCATGAATAGCCAAAAGCAACCAATTGTACCCGTCACCTCCCTTGTTTAACATATTTGCCATCATGGAAACCAGAGAAGCGATAAATATGATTATGTTAATGTTGACAATACAAGAGAACCCTCAAACCACAATCTTCAGACAATAATAGCCTGGTAGTACTTTATTACGGAGAGCAAATACTGTGAAAAAACTATTATGTAAGATTGTATGGAACACATGAGTGAGCTCGAGAGCAAATCCTTATAGTCATGGAATTTTGTATGAGACAAAAACCAAAATGCTCAATATGAGTGAGCTGGTTGTGTCTTATACACAGTATCAGTCTTGATTTCAGAGGTTGCTGGATGTATGAGACAAATGGAACAAGTTTATATACATAGGATTTGCTTTAGGATACTCCCTGGGCGTATCATGGTAGTACACATGAAAAGCATGTTTGGTTGCGCTGTGCCTGACAATGGTGCGGGAGCACAGACAAGCAATGGCGATGTCAATCAAAAAATGGAGGTGGTAGCACCACCGATAGTCACCTTCTGAAGCTTAGTTGGTTTCAGCTACCCCATTAATTTTCCATAACTTCTTATTCAACAGAATTTTCAGGCAACCTGAATGTGCTTAGGAGTTTATTGTGATGTGGCAAGTTGTATATCGGTACAGACATTTGATCTTGGGCTTGGTGTCCAAGGGGGCAGCGTTATACCTCACAATTTTTGGGTGAGATGAACCCCCACCAGACTTCTAGAGGAGAAGGTGAAATACAGAAGAAAGGTAAGTAGACATGTAGGTGGAGAGGGGGAGGGGGAGGGATGCCGGAAGCAGTGTGCATCATGGGAGATAAGGTACATGGCAATTTAATACCTGCGGAGAAAACCGGAATGGATGGATCCAAGTATTTGAATACTGAGAGGGCTGTCTGAAAATACTTCACCCGAACTTTTGTTTTCACAAACACCACAAATGTGCTTATTGCTTTGGTTTGCTTCTTTAGCCACTGTCCCGACTAGATCATATTGCTGGCGTAGACTTTGAGCTTTTTTTCTCTATCTGAGATACCAGTGTTCATCGAATGACCCTGGCATCGCAGCCCCTGGTCAAGCAGCCAAAGCAAAAACGCCCTGGGCACGGATCCTCCGTCCTCTAGACTCCCCACATCTCCAGTGAACCAGATTCAGATTTAAGGGAGCAGAGTGTACATGGATCTTATCATGAAAATACGATTATAATATTTTTCATGGACTACATTCCCTTTCCATTTGATTCACAATTTCATAACCGTTCCCTCACCATTTCCCACCGGGTCCAATTTCTGTACCTTCACAATGAAATACTATACTGTTAATACACATTCCCCCTTTTCCTCCCTCTTGCTTTTGTTCTTTCGCTACAAACAGCCCTCTATGTTCTTTGATATGTGTTTCCACAAATGGTGTCTGTGATGAAAAGACTTGGAGGTCTCTAATAATGGATATCTTTGAGTCCGAGGGCCATGCGCTGGTGTTTTTTTGTGCTTTTCCCTCCTTTTTAAAAGTGCCTCTTTCCCATGGTGCCTTGTGACTGTTCAGATAATCTCTAACTTAGACATGGTGCGTTTGATCTACTGTGTCAGATACTGTAATATTTTCTGTTGGCAAATTCCATTTATACGGGTCCATGAAGGTAAGCAATGCTGAACCTATGTGACATATTCAGGTGATGGAAACCCGTGAGTGGAAGTAACAAAAGTTACAGAATTAATGCCGGATTATTTAAATCGCAGTCAATTCGCGGCAAATAAAATTCAATTAAATTACATATTGAAGCGTTGAAACACTATCAAATTAAAAGCAACCATGTTGTTAGTGAAGAGACAGGTCCCATGTTCGCAGCTGGAGACAGGTAATTTATTTACACATCCGGCAGGGTAACACAAGCACAGAGCAAAATGTTCAACGATTCCGATTTGTGGTCTACATTTACGCAGTTAAGGGAAGGACATTAGCATGTGATGGCCAGGTAGCCCCAGGAAGTGAGGTCCATACCCTCAGACGGCAGGTAACAGGGCGCCATTTTGGCTCTGGTCGGATGCGGCGACATCCCTGCGTTGTTCTAATACACATTCTCACGCACTTAGCTGTTCTCCAGAATATTTTATCTGACCGTCTTGACATTAACTAATTTACCAGTGGCTTATAATCAGTTCAGTACAACGCAGCTCAAGTCATCACTACTTTTATCAACCCATTACTGCTTCACACTTCACATTTCAATACCACTTTTAGCAATTCGATGAGCAGGTTCACATTCTTCAATCCAATTGTTCCTTCCAGGGATATTTTTTTAATAATAAGAGAATGAACATTTTATATATTGTGTACAAATCTTGATACACAGAACACTTTTACACGCTGTTTAACTCTCCAACAACTGGTTTTTGTGTAGGGTAGGCAAGCCGCTAATCAAGCAGTCAAAGGCTCTCTAGTTTTACAAAACAAGAGCCAAAAAGTCAAAGCCCAAAAAATCTCCCTGCAGGTCAGTTACTGTACTTCTCAACTTGCTTTTGAACAAATGAGTTTGAACAAGTGGTCTCGTGTGGCTTATTTCACTGTCCTTATGTTAGTTATTCATGTAATCTTTTTTGAGGTCACATGTTGCACACTTTGCAGACGCCCACTCCACATTGCTCCCTGTAGGCAAGTTCTGCCCTGTAGGCAAGATTTTTATAATCGTAAAAGTGTATAAGCATGTACAATTTTGATGGAAGATTATACTTGTGCTCACAATATTAGCTAAAATGAGAATCTTCCTTGGTGTTGCCCACATACTATATCATACAGGTCCTTTATCAAGTGTCTTTTTCTTTTGAGTCTGACTACAACTACCTACAACTATATATAGGTTGAGCATCCCTCATCCGAAAATCCGACAATTCCACACCTGACCTATGCGACTTATGACCATCTGTACATGCAACCAAAAAAATACTCTATAAATAAAAATATAAAATAAATGTATATGTAAAAATGACGCTTGGTCATACGTCTGCCAGTGCTAACAGCTGCGTGCGTACAATAGTGACCATCAGACAATATTCCGACGTTGTGTACATCTTCTACATGCTACACGTGTACTTCTACGTGCTATGCTAACGCACGTTCAACTTACTTCTGTTTCGAGATGCAACCAGTCAGTCAGAACGGAAATCAGATGTATGTCGGGGAATGGCTGTATACATAAGTATTCCAAAATCCGAAAAAAAATCCAAAATCGAAACACTTCTGATCCCGGGCATTTCGGATGACCAAAAAGATCAACACATCCACAGATACTACTCTGTGTAAAAGAAAATATATGTGCACAAAACAATCATGCACAATTATTATATTCTGAGTACAAAAATGAAGCCAGTATGTTTATAGAATATGAAAATATAGTCATACGAAACCTACCATTTTAAAATGCGGTATTTAATTTTTTGCATCCACAATCATATAGGTCATATTCTCCTTTTAGGCAGCAGATTCTACCTGAAGCAACTTGAGTTTAAGACAGCACCCTTAATTAAGTCTACGTAGCGATGTACACTATTATTATTTAAGCCAGCTGAATGCATCTGTCGGTTACAATTCTGCCTCCATAAATATTACTCCATGCTGCTATGGCCTATATCACCTGAACTCACCCTACTTTCTTCCTTTCTCAAAGGAGATTTGATCAGCAGTGCGTCCTGGGAATTGTGGTTTAACCCATCAGTAATTTTTTTCTAATTACTGTGGAGCCTTGCAAATTCGTGCGAAAAGTTGAGAGGTCCAGTGGCGGTTCTAATTATTTTTAGATTCTGACCCATTTAGTTGCTGTGACTTAGACATTGGGTATGAGGATGGCTGTTTTTATCTCCTGCTTCCTTTGCTCCCTTAGGCGCATGGCATCAAATTCAGCTGGCCCTGGAAGTGCCCTGCACCAAAGGGGAGAGGGTTCCTTTGTATTTCAAGCCTGCTAGTCGTGAGCCAGGGGTAGAAAAACTGCCATTCTTCTGTTAGGTGAAGCTAAGTTCCAAGAAGGAGTTCAGGTGGGGAGTCCAGCAGCCTGCAGGGTTAAAGCCATATTTTTACATCCATCTTCTTTACAGTAATGCCAATAACAAAAAAAAATGAGGAAGCAAACAGAGAGACACTGCAGAAAGTCAGCCGCGTAGAAAGGAAATGGTTGGATTAAACTACAAAAGGAAAATACGAACCCAGCAGTCAGTACTCAAGGTAGCCATTGATAGGAAATGTGTGTGTGTTTTTTTAATGAAACAGTGAGTACTTCTCAGGCAACGCACAGCAACTAAGCCGTCATGACAGTGAGACGAAAAAAAAAAGAAAGGATCAGCGATCCCCTTCAAATGAAAGACAAAGATGTTTTTACTTTAGTGTTCCGTTGGTCAGGAAAGAGGACTGCAGTGACAAGTTGCATCTACCCTGAAAATGGGGTGAAACTACTAACAAGTCATACGACTTATCTTATTGAGAACCCTTTGATGACAAAACTAAGTAAATCTAATCCTAATGATGAAAAACGCTGATATGATAATACACCACGCGTCCAAACTTTTTTTTAAATTATGAGCGGGATCCAATTCAATTATGGAAAGTTTATAAATGCTAAACAATTAGCAAAGCTTGGGCTGAAATAATGTCTCCTTAAAAACATGCCGATATCAGATATTTCAGAGGTCCATTACAGCATGCAATTATAAATCTGCTTACTCTGCTTCAACAAACGCTGATGCATTCTGCATCAAATTGCTCATGTTTGTTTGATTGCCTTGAGCCAGGATCATTATACAGAGAATGCAAACAATATGCATTTTATTGAGTGTTGCTGCTGCTGCCAGTAGTCAAATGAGAAAGCGGATGTTTTACATTTCTGCAATGCAAATATGTGTCATAATTTATGTCGTGCATATGGATTGCATTGTTCTGAAAAACTGCAGGAGAGGAATACAACTTGCTGAACTACACCGTGAGACCGACAGGAAAGGAAAGGGCAAGCTGTGCGTTTCAGGCATGCATGCTTAAATGTACTCATGAGAAACTCCATATTTTTATCGTGAAAGCAAAAACAAGCGTGATTGACAAACACACATTGGGCTGCAATCTCACTGTCAAGTAGGCTTACATATCTATTTATACATTTTTTTCTGAGATATGGGTGTCATAAGTCATAGGAAGGAATACATTTTGACAAGCAATGTGTTCTTTCATTAAACATATATACCATGCCTTGGGTGGTAACATGGCATGCAATGTGGTTGTACGCTGAGTAGCATTTAGTTTGGAGCCAATCTGTTCTGACAAAACCACGGCTAGAGAATGTATTTAAAAAGTGAGATGAGCCATCATCCCTTTTTATCATATACATGGACTGGTTCAGGAATGGGAATGTGAGCATGGCGGTACAGTATGCCTGACATTCATAGCTTATTGACCGAACGGTAATGTTGACACTTCTCTGGGCCTACAAATCATGCCCTAGAGTATTTCCTGTGAAATAGCGCTCTCGTATTTAGACATGACAAAACGCAGGATACGTTTCACAGACCTAATAGGAGACAGCATCCTTATGATTGATTCGCCATCCTGTTCACCCAGTTTGTACTGAATATAGCAACTCTGCAATGATTTGTTGTGTGTGTGTATACCTGCCGAATGTTGTTGGTCAAAAGCCAAAAGTAAGCATTTAGCCCATATTGCCTGCTCCAAACCTGTTAACCATGACGATGGATCTGTTTTGGCGGCCATCTTGTGGGAGTGTGGGTCTGATTATTACTTAATTAAAGCTATGGAATACATAGCTATTTCTAAACATGCAACTAGGTAGACAATATGGTGCAGGCATTATTTCATCAAGACGATAACATCCCATTATGTAAAACCTCATCTAATCGATTCAAGAATGGTTCCAGAACGCCAGGATGATGACAATACATAGCCACCCCAATCACCAGACCTATACAACACTGAACCCTCACAGAAAGTTCTGGAATGTGCAGCGTGGAGAAGATTACCACTCAAAAATGCTTATCTCTCAAACAGCTGGAGGTTTCCATTTTCAAGGAATCATCCAATATCTCTCGGGGTTCACAACCTTCGTAACAATATTCCATGCAAAATTAAAGCTCCGCCGAAGGCAAACGCCGCCAAGTTCCTTATTGGTTAATAAAAACGTGTATATTATTTGATGTGTCCGTTATTATGTATTTTTTACTTGGAGGAGGTTCTGTATTGACATCCAAGTTTTGGGGAATTTCAACTCTAGAAGATGTGTTTATCTTTCACTTTAATTTGTCTGATGGGGTACTGTCTGGCCTCTGGTTCTGTAGGTTGGGGTGTTCTTGGTCTTACTCTCACTGTCCATTGTGATTTTGTGAGGGAATTGATAGAAAGGACCCTTGTGAACCCTTATCTTTCTGGCATGAATGTGCAAGAGATGACTGTGAAAACCACAGCATCTCATGTGCACAGATAATGATAGGGGTCGTCCACAAGGTCATTCTGGACAGATACCACTCCGTAAGTTTTGATGAGCACCGAGCTCCTGCTCCATACTGTATATTCACTCCCATTTTCATATCTCTCGCACGTCTTTACACGAGAGAACTCGTGATATCGTCTTCGTACGATATTAAAACGATCCCGAATGGAACAGCCCGTCGAAGGGCAGCGCATCAACATAACATTTGCTCACATTTACGCGTGTCTAAATCGCGTTTCATTTTTAGTCATAAAAATAGTTTCAATTAAATTTACTTTAACGATTAAACCCTTGTTTTATATTACGATTCTCACTCATCCGTTGGTTTTAGAAAAGTTAAGCGAGACAAAACGAAAGGTCTGCGATTTTGCTCGCTAACATCTGTACCGATGTTGGCTCAGATCCCATAAATCTGTAGTCTAAGAATGTATAGTTTAATAAACCCTATAATGTGGTGTTTTAAAGAATAATGAACATGTTGTGGATCCATCAGTGAAGGAAAGAAAGATCATTATTAATTGATTTTGCTCACTCATGGGAATGGCAATAATAAATTCCTCTTTCAGCTATTTGGCATTGTTAATGTAGGTTGTTTACAGTCCATGTAGCAGGCTGGCAGTAAAGGAGAGGGATTGCATTATGTGTTTACTTGCTTAATGCGTCTATCCCTGAAGCTTGTGCTTGAAAATTCCATACGGCTGCTCTGAGCCTTATGGTACAGAACTACTATGTAAACAATGTTATATTCATGTTTTTGACAGACGTAATGGATATTTTAAAACATGCTTTCACATGCTTTTGGCGTATAATATGAGAAATGTATCTGCGGGTGGGAAAAGGTACCCTTGGCATGTTTACTCTTCTGATAGTCGGAAAATATATGCACAACATAAAACATCCTTCCAATGGCTATGTCCCGTCTTATTTCACTGTAAATATCTTGACAGTTAAATGCATATTCCAATTGCCTGACACTAATGGAATGGAGGGAAAAATCTTTCCTCATTAGAAGGGCAGCAATCTCGTATGCCAGCGCACGCTCCTGGCTTAGCATGTTCGCAAGAAAGACGTGAAACTGTCCAGCGTAATACAGATAGACCTAACGCTCTTAGTCTCTTAGGCAACTAGCATGTGCTTCCAGCAATATCATCTCAATTTTCTGATAAGAGGGACCTGAATTTGTCAAGAGATACTTTATAGATGTGAACAGATAGTATAGTACTAACTCTTAAGAAGTGCTTAATGTCTTTGCTCCTTTTGAGCAGAAGAAAAGCAAGGCCGGCTCTCTTTGATAAAGGATACCAAGGTGACAGATTTAAAATTGCTTTGGATTGCTTTTATTTGTCATTGAATCAAAGACTGAATAAAGCCTACTGGCAGAATACTGGCTTCTGAGTCATATATTATTTCCCAATAAAAATGCAGTGCTGACTAAAATTTATAATAAAATAAATTGATAAACAAATTGATATGGCCTGAATCCACATTTTACCCCTCACATGTTCCATGTTGTCTTGCCAAATGTAATCATATGTTTAGCTATGTAAGTATGTATGAAGATGTATGTATATACAAATGTATAAGAACTATGGTTCTCTGCTATAAATCCATTTAAGCCATTTATTGGTTCCTGGTTCATACAACTTGAAATTTTTTAAATTTATTTATTTATTGAATGTGTGTGCGGACATAGGACATTACTGTGTCTAATCTTTAAGATGTTGTCAACCTCTACCGGTTAGTCATTTTCATACTGATCTGCTGTCATCATTGTCTGAACGTTCTTCAGTGATTTTCCCTGATCAAGTGTACCAATGTTAAAGTTTTCCTGTCAAGCTGAGGATATCGGTGAAGCTCAAGAAATGATGTACGGACAGGAGGCAGGACAGTTAAGAGACTTTTTTGACTTTTTTTTGACAGCTTCTGTCTCCAGATTACGTTTGGGAGAGTCAATGATACACTAAATTTTGAAAAAATAATAAATAAATAAATAAAAATAAACAGTTATTGTCTCTATGGATAGGCTACACTTGAAAAAAGATGGACCACTTATAAGTACGGCACTATATTTCAGTTAAAATGCGATAAAGGATATCTAATAAACCCTGCCCTTTAAGATCGCTTAAATTACATTATTTCTTGGTTTTGAAGGTAAGATATCTCGTTTTGTAGTTTTGGTTTATTTAGAATTGGAACCCAAAGATTTATTTGAACTATTCTTAAAGAGTAATGTTTTCTCTGCAAAGAACTCAAAGCGTAATTGAAGTTAGCATTTTTCTTAAAGTTAATAAGTTTATGTAAAGTTAATCTTCATAAATAATATTCAGTAAATATTGTTTATGTTACAGATTGCAGTTGATTTAGTAAAACATGTTCATAAACAACTGCTGCAATTTTTTTTTTTTAAATAAGCAAAATATGTATGATGTATATTGAATTTTTTTACAGAAAAATATGTATGATAACTATATTGATAACTATTTATTCAAGCACAATAGTTATCTTTTATTCACAATTTTTATGACTTGAGATTTGTACACTCTGTCTGGTCGGCCGGTGAAGACAGTCTTGAAGATCCAGCAGTTCGAGTACAGGAGTGCCATGTCTTGTCCATGTTGACCCTTCCTCCTAGCCCCTCTATGGCAATGGCCCACTGGTTTAGATGTTCCAATAAAACCACTTCTTGACCTCTGGCTTTCTTGGACTCTTCTGTTTTAGATCCCAGTGGAGACCCAGCATAGTGAACGGCTCTTACGGTGAGAGATTAATCTCATCTCTTTTCGTCTTTGAGGAGAGTAAGTGTTATATGACACCAGAATACTTACAAAACTAATGGGTTCAAGTCAGGCAGTTAAACACCTTTCACCACAGACCTGCTTTGCTAAATGTAGCTTTATGTAACAGAAATATTTTCCATCCAAAATATTTGTTTTATTACTGGTTTTGTGAAGTGTATTGCTGTACATCTACAATGACAAACACTGCACTCCTAACCACTTTAACAGATTCAGTTTTTTTTGTGACTAATACAGTGATTATTAATAGATTTTATTGATTAAACCATTTGTTTTGTTAACAGACTCGCATTTAAAAATCTCCCTGTATGACATCTTTGATCTGACTACTTCTGTGACATGTATTAACACTGCATTTTAATACAAATGTTTGTGTCATGCAAAACAAGAAAAAAAATAGTAACTGTCAAAACAAACTTGAAGTTTATGGGCTTATTACTGGCTTGTTTTGAGTGTTTAGTGTTAGGTCTTCATTCAGTGGGTAATTCCATTAACAACAAGGTGCTTGATTATTCAGCAGAGGGAAAACACGACATGAAGAAATTCTAATCCTAATTTGCAAACAGCATCCAAAACACAACATCACAAGGTAGATCTCTGCCATTCTACCTCTCTCTCTTCCTCAATGTGCCCATAACCCAATTTGCACGCAGTAAATAAGGTACGTTTGGAGCCTCCTCTATAATGACCAAAAATAAACAACCAAAATAACATAAAACATAAAACATAAAAACGGGCATTATGTCGTGCTCACACAGCGACAACATCATCATGGTTAAACCTCATGAATCTCTGAGGAAGAATCACCATGGCCACACTTAATCAAACACATGATGCCGACTAGCCCCACCGACAAAACCTTCGCTTTTACTTGCGAGCCGTGCAAGGCGAGAGTAATACACTCAAAGACGTCAAACACAAATCTAAGAACACAAATAAAGGTGAGTGTATTATCATTGGCTTTGCTAGCCAATTTAGCGAGGTTTAGATAAGTTAGCCACATTGTAATGTTTCATGCAGGCAAGTTGTTTAATCCAGTGAATGTTAACATTAGCCTAATTGAATATAGTCTGTATCGATAAGTATTGATTATTGCTATGTATGAACAAATGTCCAGAGAAGTTGTTGCTTGCTATTTTAGAAGCTACCTGGCTAACTGAGTAATCCTGCTTGGTGCAATACTCCCACCTGGACTCTTGTTTCTACAAGTCAGCTGTCTGACTGATTGTATACAAAACCAAAGCTGACATTTCTTGCACTTTCCTGTGAATAGTGGGGTATTTTACTTTTTCGGTTTATATATGACCTGTGAATAAGTGGTCACTTTTTGCAAGACACTCAACCGAGTGCCATTTTTTGCTGGCATGTGACTTTTTTGTATTATATTTTGTCATAATTTTGTATCATGTACATTGTCAATTTGATCATTGTTTAAAAACTAGTTTGAACTACTTTTTCTAAGTAGCTGTTGTTAACCAAAATAGATTTCTCCCTAGGGTATCTTTGCTGTAGTCCAGCTACATCAGTGTGAAGTAATTGGTAGCTTGCAAAGCTATGCTTTAAAAGTAGCTTCCTCAACACTGCTCCCAAGGTACACACCATTTTTGACTTGAAAGAAGAAAAGATTAGCAATGCAATTTCCCAAAATATATTAAGTTGTGACAATGAAATGAAACTGAGTGACTCTGTGCTTTAAATCAGATATACATAGTGTAGTAGAGTTTGCTTGGGCATAAGAAACAATTACATTTAAACATGACTAATTGCTCTTTGTGTACTAAAACAAGATGTGTTGTCTTCCAATATGCACTAAAATGGAGTCAGCTGTATATTGAAAATGTCTACACAGACTGTTACACAGTCATCATGCCTTACTAAACTGTCAAATTGCAGGAATGAAAACATGTTTGTATCTGATCCTTCTAAGCTGAAAGCAAAAGCGAAAATTTGTATCTTTGTGAGGGTGTGCATTATTCGTTATGAAACACGAGATGCTCTGAGAACGGCTCATTCACACAGTTAAGTTGAAGTTAAATTAAATAACTGAGTTAGACTGTTTCTGTATTTGACATGCAAGTTGCCAAATCA
The DNA here is from genome assembly GCA_022829145.1 of Albula goreensis. NCBI lineage: Eukaryota > Metazoa > Chordata > Actinopteri > Albuliformes > Albulidae > Albula > Albula goreensis. The sequence continues at coordinate 33,438,352 of CM040753.1, forward strand.
TAAGTTCAATAAAAAAAGGCTGACGTAAATTCAATAAAAGTGTGACTTAGGTGTGAGGTCGTTGTTCTGATGAGCGAACATACAAACAGTCTGAGATCCTTTGATAAACAAATCCTCATTTTGTCATCTCTCACAAATAATTTTTATATTCGGAAAATCTCTGAGAAACAGCAATTTGCAGGAGAAGGCGGATTTAAATCCAATCTATGTAAATTAATTAAGCCCTCCTGGCTTTTTCGTCTTTGTGTGTGAGTGCGTACACACAGACCAAGCCATAGCGCTATGGCAGCAGTTGTAAAGAATTATTTGCTTTTGAGAGATGAATTGACATTGTGTTCCTGGTTGGGATTTATGGGGGATTGTGGGATATGGAGAGAATTCAGAGACGAAAAACAGCTTCAGTTTAAGGGAAGATGCGTACAAAAGCGGGAAGAGCAAGCTTTAGACTACGCATGACACTTTATTATAATTACAAAGCATAAAAGAACACAGTGTCCCTCTTGTCGATTTGAAATGGAAACAAAAAGAAAGTCTTTGTAGTAGGACTCGACCTAGAAATGTCAAATGACCGCATCGTACCTTATGTCAGCGGTAGCAAAAAAAATTATGCAGGGACAAATCATGTGATTGGAACTGAATTTTTTCATCACGATTTAACACATGCTGGATAATTTGAAGAACTGACACCAATTTTTTACAGGCCATGGAATACCGCGAAGAGGGGGCGTCAGTTCCCTCCCTATTTACTCTGAAATACCAACGAATTACGGCTTAATATCGTGTGTATTCCAAATAAAATTTTAATGAGATTTTTTTTCTCTTCCTCTTCTTTCGCGTCTTCTTCAGATGAAGCTGAGACAGTAATATGGAAGCTCAGCAGTATCGTTAATGCCTTGAAAAGCTAAGGTTCAATCTCCAGGCCCTATCCAGTCTCTCTCCTTCTTCTTTTGTTTGGAATTCGCAATTTGCATACACTTTAAACACACCATAAAACACACTTACTTGCGGGCAACGTCCGAGAGAATTTCTTTTATCTTGTAAAACAGCCAGGTAAGAAAAATCTCTACACAGATAAATAGATAAGGCTTGCAGTGTGTGGATGAATTCAGCCAAGTATTAAATCCTCAAAAACAGAATTAGCCTCACTTCAATCCTATTTCCCACCGTAATTAACATGTTGCACATGAATTTTAGCAGCACTCTGTGCTTAAGTGGACCGCATGAGGCAAAGATATGTTTATTTACTTCAAACTGACTGGCAGTTAGAGTTGAACCTGACCTCTGTCGCTCACATTATTTGAATGACTGTCAATGCAAGGTATATGAGATGAATAACTCATGAATACATAGCTTGTTAATGATAAAAGTAATGATGAAATTAATATTAAATAAAATTGGGGATTTTTCCTAAATATATGCACATCATGTATTGTGTTTCTGATGGACAGGCCATTTTATGAACGTTCGCTCCACAGTGCGCCCACAGTGATAAATGCGACATTAAGCTTGGGGCACTCATAAACGCTTTCCAGGGTTGGCAGGCTTCTCGTAGTATGCGCTATAATACATCATTGAAGTGGCAATTTCAAAAGATTGGACGACTATCCTGGTCTCATTCTTGCCTCGGTCTTGGCTAGCACCAGTCTTGGTGGTGCTTCAAGGTGGTCTTGACTACAACTCTCACACACACAAACACACATGCACCAAAACAAAAAGAGCCTGAAACCTCTCTCCGTCGAGCAGGTAACTCAATTTCCCTGATCTTTGTCACTCTCAACTGCCAAAAGGTGGCAGTATTCACTTATCAGACGTTTTTTTTTTGAAAGCCCATATTCAGGCATTCCACTCAAAAACGTTCCCCATTCCACACATGTTAAGTATTGTCTTACAATTTGTTTATGCCTCCATAGGTGAGGCAGCAGTCTGTCCATGTGTATCACAGCGCTCCATTTGAATGCAACACACAACACCGCAAGGGGCTCCCTAACCAGTCGGGGCTGCACCCCCTGTACTCCGAGTTACATCCGGGTGGAGACAACAAGACAAGGTTGATTCCTCAGATAATCTCGTTTGCATAAAGGTTAAAGCAAGGACGCCCGGAGAAAGTTGTTGCGGTCCCTCGTAAGGCCACCAACCAAATCAAATCTCTCCGAGGAGGCTCCAGAGAGCATAACTGTTGATTGCTTATTTTACCAAAGCCAGTCGGGACGCGGAATTGCCGGCACGGTGCACACTGAGCTTAATCAAGTACGGCTGTTGGTACCTGTGGTAATCACCCTGGCCCTTTGATTTCGCTGGTTTCCTTAGAGTCAGTAGAGATACGAACGTTTTTCCGCATGAATACTGAGATTTTCCTTTGTCTGTGTGTAGCTGAGTTATGACACAGAGAGAATAGCGCCTACATACGGTATTCCCTTAGGCAGAACACAGGTACATGAAAATATCATAAAATATAGAGGCCCTGTTCTCACAGATGAATACCATCTGGAATTTTTTTAATCATCAAATAATAGATTTAATAATATGAATAAAACAACCTAAGCGCTGAGCGATTCACCAGTTCCATTTAATTCATTCAGAATAATTGAAACCATCATTTAAAATACCCTGGAATCTCCTGAAAGATAACAAAGAGGCGTTATTTACTTTTTTTCATTTTTCCTTTTCACAACACACAAGCTTCATCCCACAGAATACTGAGATAAACAAAATTGAGCGTAGTACGCGGGCTGCTCCATTGTTATTTAAGCATGAATATATCATTGCAGAGTAGCCAGAACGCTTCTAACAATCCCATAAACTAAGGCAGTAAAGCCACAAGCAGTAACGATGATAGATGGGACTATAAAATACTCTTTCTAAAAATGAAAGGCAGAAATCAAGTCTATGGATGATTCAATGGGTTTTGTTTGACAGATTCAATCCTCAAGATGGCTCTGACCCACAGCGAAACCTTCTTACGTATTCCGCAGGATAACATTAGCCAGGGTCTATCTATTTTCTAATGATCAGAAATCGAGCTCTATGGTGCATTAAAACAGTTCGTTTTCTAGAGAGAAAAAAAGAAGAAGAAGAAAAAAATACCACTCCCCTGTTAGTGTGTGTGTGGTTTTCATTTCATTTCAAATTAATGATTTTTCCCATTTATTTAATAGTGAACAATGCACGATATAATGGCAAAAGCATACACTGCATCTAAAGAATACTAAAACTCCATCCTTTGTCTGAAAAAAAAACTCATATTTCTTACAGATATTTCACTGAGACCAAGCGGTTTTGTCTGCGCTTTTTTCACAGTTATTTTTTTCCAAATGCAATTAATTTGCAATAAGCTGATTGAATAGTCATAAGTATGGATCATCATACTGAGATTTTGCAGAAATTCCTCCCACAATAATGAAACAATACCTGAATTTTGTGAAGATCTGGGAAGCAGAGAGAAAACTGTAATTTATGTACTTCTTGGCATTGACAGTAAAGAAACCCCACTGTTTAATCAGGCTCCTCACTTCAGCGAGAGCGTTGAGAGATGGCAGTATGCGCATGTCTGACATCTTAACCATTGCTGAGAGTCTGACGAGCCCAGAAGTTTCCACAGAGCCTGAGGGGGAAAAGAGGCTGAGCTTTAACCGTGGAGACCACACAGACGTGTGCGCATAACCAGCAAGACCGGGGAGTGTAATTGAGTTTTCCTCGGTCCCGCGCCGAAGCTGCTGCAGTACTGAAATCCAGACATTTGGGTCAAAAACAGTCGATTCAAGTGTTCCTCTGATGCAATTTAGAATCAGAGAGGACAATGAACTGACTACGGGCTGCCCCTGGCTGTTACATTATTTATTTTCTCCATTGGCCAAACGACAACAGCTCACAAAAACAAAACACAGAAGAAAACCTTCATAAGTAGGTAGTATTTCTGAGTCTATACAGGCCAACATTTCACCCTTGTTTTGATGATACATCCTCATTTTGAACTATTCTTGGTCTGTTGCGTTTATGAAGGTCTGTCTAAGAAGAAGCTTTGTTGGAAGCTAAGCACGATGTACGTGTTTATTACTGTGCTTCTCGAGGTGCCATATTAAATAAGCTCCGATGCTTTGTAAATGTTCGTGTTGAATTTATGGGATGTTATTGGAATGTGGCCATTGGGGTTTTGTTATTGACTTCCAAAAATGACTGCATATAAACATTGCTTTTGTCTCCCTTGTTTATACCTTTGGTGTATTAGTCTTATGCAAGATACAATATAAATCAATATTTACTCTGGGGAGCACATGGGTATTTGAAAATGAAAATTATAAATTATAACACTTGTAATAGGAATAGATATTGGATTAGCTTGTGTTATGGAACTAAATTACACCGGTCACACTGACTGCTACCAATATGCACAACGGTAAGAGTGTCCTTTCAACGCGAATATAAAGATACTAACAAATTCAATGATATATCAAAATATATCATTACATATATCCAAATATTTTCATTAAGTATGGACATGTAAAATGAAAATGTTGATACAAAAATAAATTCAGCACAAACATGTTAAGTGGAAGCGCTGAAATTGGATAATATTTGAAGTGTTTTGTATAGTTAATGAGAATTCAGTCATTATCCCAGGAGTTAAATATGTGATGTGACATTAGGACAACTTCCTGATTCATTTCAATGGTTTCATTTAAAGTTACCGTACTTCAGCACAATTAATGGTATCTGGGGAATTTCAGTTTAATATTTAACCTTTGGAGGAGAATTTTATTTTCAGCTGGGGATCAACTTGACATCTTCAATAAGCACTTGTCCACCTGCAAACAGTAGCCCCAGCGGTGTTAATAAAAAAAATGTTCCTAAAGTACGTCAGTTTGAGGGGAATACTCTAAATATGAATGCAAATTAGTTCGTAATTGCTGGTTCTTCAAATTGCCTGACATGAGCGCCCATCTGCTGCAAGTGTGTAGCGCGCAAAGTGCTTGCTAATTAAAATGTTTGAAAGTCAATTTAGGAAATTGCAATTATTAAATGTTAATTTATGTACTTCAGCCACATTGGGAATGAAGCATGGAAATGTTGTACTCTTTCATCAAATCCCATACTGGAAAAAGGAAGGTAACGCGCCCAGTATTTATGAGTATCTGTCAGATTTATGATATACGGCCCTTATTAATGAACTAATGTGTAATTTAGCAGACGTTCAAGTGAAAAGCCATTAGATTTGGAACTGTGAATTCAAGTTTTATGTAGCAATAATATATAATAAATGCAATTTAAAATACAATAGGCAATATCAATGGCTGTGCTTTTGAGATGGTGAATACTATGATGATTAGAGTGCAAATATTTATCACATGAATGTATGGGGTTTTTATTCAGTTTGGTCTTTTAATCTCAAATGTGTCTCAAATCACATGCGCAGAAGCATGAAAGTGGTCAGCATGTGGTTAGTATCCCAACCTGTGCTATCAGTATGGGACAGTGCAAACAGGTACGCTTTGTCCTCTGTAATACATTAATTTCAGCCAATGGGCAGGGTGACACATATCCTCACATACACAGATATACTCACCTGCATACATATCGTCACCTGCACAGATAACCCTACCTGCACAGATATCCTCACCTGCACAGATAACCCTACCTGCACAGATATACTCACCTGAATACATATCACCTGCACAGATATACTCACCTGCACACATACCCTCACCTGCACAGATAACCCTACCTGCACAGATATACTCACCTGCATAGATAACCCTACCTGCACAGATATACTCACCTGCACAGATAACCCTACCTGCGCAGATATACTCACCTGCACAGATAACCCTAACTGCACAGATATACTCACCTGCACAGATAAACCTACCCTACTGCACAGATATCCTCATCTACACAGATACTCACCTGCACAGATATACTCACCTGAACAGATATCCTCACCTGCACAGATATACTCACCTACACAGACATACTCACCTGAACAGATATCCTCACCTGCACAGATATACTTACCTACACAGACCTACTCACCTGCACAGATATCCTCACCTGCACAGTTTTACTCATCTACACAGACATCCTCACCTGCACAGATATACTCACCTACACAGACGTAGTCACCTGCACAGATATCCTCACCTGCACAGATATTCTCACCTGCACAGTTTTACTCATCTACACAGATTCCTAACTCATCTGCACACATTTTATCCCTCACATATATCTACCCCATCCCTGGGCTACAATGAGCCCAACTATGCCATCTGCACTGGCTGATGTTCACTACCAGGCCTTTGGGCCTGTCTCTCACAGAGCAATACATTAAGCCTTGTGTTGTGTTCAGATTTTTAATTTTTATTTAATAATTGAATTGTAGTTTGTGTCATGATGGCAGAATTGTGAGGAAGTATTCTTTTGCATGCTATTTATTGGAAATGAGCCAAAGACATGGAGCTTCAGGTCAAAAAAAGAAAATCATTGTTTTTCTTTGAGTTAAAATTGAAAATGGGTCTGCTTGACCTGAACGTAACATGAAGGTCAACAGGGCGAGGCACTCAGCAGGCCTGCTTTTTTGATATTTTTCATAGCTTTCTGTTTCACTTTGTGGTTCTCAGACTCTGTCAGCTTCATGCTATTTTTGTTACAGTGAAGCGGCCACTGTCAGGTGGTTACCATCTCAAAGGTTCAGTCAAGTTCGGAATTCATGAAATACAGCATAGGGATGCATAAACATTCATTGTGCTCATTTGCATAATACACCAAAGTGCACTCTGGGAATGAACAATATGTGCTGGTGAGTGAGGTGCTCGCTGTGAAAATGAGGAGGTGAGTCGATGTTGAGCATATGCATCCAAATTTCCCATTATTCTTGCATGCTTACAGATTGTCCCGCGATAAATATGAAATTCCCATTATTGTATATGAACCTCAAATTTTGGTGGTTAAAGAATCTGACAACAGGAAGGTGCGTTAGGAATCCCGGCTGAAAATACTTGCTGTAAAGGTAATCTGACTTGCAGATTAAGATGCAAATGAATAATATGTAAAATGTAAGATAGGTAATGTCCCCTTAATTTAAATAATTTCATTAAGATATAATTATAATAATAATTTCATAATTTGCTGTATTCCCACTCATGTTGATCGCAGCAATTCATTCCACACCTACTACACTGAACAGGTCTTGCTGTGACATTAACATAAAGTGCTATCACAGCTTTTCACTGCCACCGTTTTCATCTTTGTCGGTGTCATTATTCTTATCGAGGAAACAATTAGTATGTTTTAAATGCTGAATATATCTCCAGATATTTTTAAGACAAATCTACTTTTTGAATAAAAATCAGAACACAAAGAAATCATTTGTAGGTTGCCAGTAGTATATCCTAGTGAAACATTTCAAAGATGGTATAATTATTGGAGTTTGATAAAACAAATTTCGGGAGAGGTGATCTTCAGACAACCTTTCACTCAAACACCAATATCCATTCAATCTGGTTATCTATGCAGGTGTTAGTTTGCCACGTTTCTCTTCTCCCATCATGCTCTCTGTTTCCTGCATCCCTCCCCATGTCCACCTTCAAGTCTACTTCCCTTTCTTCTGTTTTTCACCCTCTCTTCAGTGGAGTCAAGGGGATCACTTCACCCTAAAAATACTGAGGCATAATGTTGCTCCCCTGGACTCCAAGCCCAAGATCAATGTCTATTACAACTTAAAATACAACTTCCAACGTCATATTAAACTCCTTCCAAACGCGTTCATGTTGTCTGACGCTTCATTTTCCCAGAACTGTTACTAAAGCACCTGCATACAATTTTTAGCAGCTGAAAATACAATTCGTAATTAATATATCTTTCATTAATATTCCAAGTGCGTTGTGATTCCAGTAAGAATTTGAAACCTTAAAACCAACCCTAAGCTGCCATTATTTCTCCTGAACAGGTAAAGGATAACGAATTTGCGAATTATTAGCTATTCTAAAGCCCGTTGTAAAGTGTTAGCAATCTGACTATCTTAGCTTTCTGATAGCTAATTACCCAGATCGCCAACATTACAAACAGCCACTTCAATTTTTTTCTTTAAACAGGGAGCCATCATAAAATCCATTCACTGAAACTGTGTATAACACCGCTGTTTTGATGTAAAATGTTTTGTAAGTGAGTCTTTGCACTCATTTCAAATTCATGCAAATAATATGGATTGTAAAACCAACAGTGTATACCAGGAAATAAAATTAGCATTTTTGCTTGAGCTGACCTTTCTGTTACAACCTCTACAATGTTGCTGAGGGTAGTGTAGGTCTAATGACTGCTTTTTCTCTGTCCTTCTGATTAATGTCTTTAATTTATTTTTGGCATCTTGTGGATTATGAATGTTTATGTGCTATTAGGGGAATAATACCTTTTTTCAACATTTTGTATGGACTATACTTATGGGATTTATGTTGGGATCAAAACAGATTATCATATCTGAAACATGAATTACAGACTAAGGGCCTGAATCATTAAAGCATTTAGTATGTACAAAAGAGTTTTGCTGGTGCAAAAAGACTGAGCTTGTGATTGGTCGAGGGACTTCATTTGCTCCTATCACAAATGTGGCCACTGAAATTGGGCCACTGTGAAATGTGGCTACTGCGTTGGAAACTTTTTAACATGTGGTTCGGGTTTGATACATTTTGGCCGTGAATTATCTCAGGTAAGTGGTCCTATTCTGGCCACCGATACTGAAGTAAAAAATAAAAAAAAAGACATTGGACAAAATGTAATAACATCTAATCACAGCTGACAAAACAGCTGTGATTAGATCAATATGTCAACTAGGTTCTTGAATGTGTGAAATGTTATCAGTTACATCTTTCAACATCCACCCTGGATCTTGTAAGAATGAAAATATTTCGTTATCTTGACACAATCATTAAAGGGACCAAAATGAATAACATGACTCTAAATCACAAGTTCATATGACATGTGAAGCTGTGTTTTATCCAAAGTCTGATGAGTCCCCTTCACATTACACTGCAAATAAAATTACCTGCTGAGAATTCATATTATGTGCGTATTGCAGAATGATGAAACTCTTGGGCATATATTCAGATTCTGACAGACCAGGACACACCCAGAATCCCGAAGAACCAAGTTAATTCCCTCAACCGCGCAGCACCGATCCCAAACCAGCACCAAAAGCAATGCATGCCATCGTGCAGATAGCACTTTCTGCAAAGGAACTGAGATATTGTGGGGAAATTTATCACTGTAAGGGATTATTGTACATCTGCCACCATGTAATGACAGCAAGCCTTAAAAAATTATGCATGATTTACCTTGGTGCTGTAGCTCATTGCCTTTTCTGTTTGGAGAATTAGCATATAGCGAATGCAGATAGGGCTGCCTGTAGAGGGAAGAAAGAACGGCCTCATCGTTTAGGGCGTAATAAAACCCGCCGCGGAGGACAATGCATCAACAATAATCCTTAAGGAATTTATGACTAACTTGAATTCGCAGATGCAGAAAGTGTCTTTCCCGCGCACCGGGGCATCACAGCCCATGTCAGATTTCGAGGAGAAATGAGGTTAAGCTGGTTATCTTTTTATGCTTCCCCCGGTTAACCCCTTGCGAGGTTTTCCCCGTGAAACGAGGCCGTCTTTTCCGTCGAACGATCACCTTGAGCCTCTTGATGGGACGCGGCCGCCTATGGCGTTCACCCACGACGAACCGTTTGATTCGATAGAAACCGCGGGAGACCTGATGCATAAAGCGAGAAACATGTGGGGGATGAAGAGAGGAATAATTGATGCGTAGTCACATGCAGAGAGCGAAACCTGCTGGTGTCTGCGATCCTCAATCAGCATAACAAAAAAAGAACAAAAAAAAACCTTTTGTGAAAATTTTTGTGGTTTAATAAAATTATGTAAAAAGTCACCTACAGCCAATTCTAATGCATTATAAAAGTTTTGTTCCTTTCATTACAGAGATTCCAGACCCCAATTACACTGTCAATTCAGGAATGTGATTTCAGACCACCGGCAAAATATATATATTTTTAAACACAATTCATATTTTAATGAAATGAATATCTATTGTGGAACAAAAGGGTTAATAGGTCAATTATTATTTTTAATATATTATCTATATAAATGTATCCAATTCCTGTAGCAAAATCCACTCTATAAGTGTTTCAGTCCACGACATTCACTTCTAAAATCAGTGCTCATGTTTTAACGATAAATAATTTCATATAGACTTTTCAATTCTGTCTTTTGGAACTTAGGAGCCTTTTGAATTAGTGTTGTGACATTGTACTGTATGGTAGAGTCGTACAGATACGTATCTGAGTACCAGCCTGGTTGATTCAGTTGGACTACGCCCAACTGTATTCATCCAGGGATGGTGCTGATGTCTGCTCTTTTGGCAGGAACCTCAATTTAAGATGCTTTTTCTCCTAGCCGCATCTTAGCATGTCCTTCAGGTATCATTCCCAGAATCCACCAGGATGTCTGTCAACATCATTGTTAGTTTCCAGTGTCTCTGCGCTTCTAACAAGTACGCAGCTGATGTTTTTTCTCTCCTGCCTGAGGAATGAGCCAGGATTTCTGGGCAGTGATTCTTCCTTCATCGCGCAGTTAAAAGCAGACTGATGAATTCGGCTTCTCCTTGGCTCCACCTGCTCTTGTCATGCATACGCATGCATCGTCGAGTGCTTATCACGGCTTCACTTCTCTCCGGCTTTAATCTTAAAAGCTGTCGTTTCGCTGCTCTGGCCAGCCCCATTCTACATCCTCCCCGCATGCATGTCACCCCTCAAACAGCCACAGGGGTAATATAAAACCTCTGTTTTGTCGTCATTTGCTTTGATTGGAATGAATGTCATTTTAATAATTCCGCTATACATTGTATAAGCTGCACTACATTATGCTTTATATATTATACTGTACTAATACTTTACCATTGTAATTCTTGATTATGCTGCATAATCTAATTTAAATGACTCCAACTGATTACATAGATTTTATGTAACATGCATATGCACCAGTGGACATGTACAGTCCCTACTGTTAGCCCAGGATGAAGTGTTTTTAGCATTCAAGGCACAATACTGCTAGGCCATGATCACAGACCGGCTGTTGGATTTTACAAGGTCATTACTGTATATAAACAACGGGGAAAGTTATAGTTGACTGGGTTCAACAAAATTTTAAAATACACCCAAGGGGTTTTCAGTATCTCCGTCTCATTTGATTCATTCTGTCTTGATAATGCTGAAATTCATATTTTGACATTTATAGTTGTGTTTTTAGAGGTATTCTATATACTGCTGATACTACCTCCAGGGATTCAGCAAATGGCAGTAGAAGAACACTGACGATACTATTTTAGTACCAAAATAAAACTACTGGCACACAAATTAGACTCCATGTGTAAGTCCACACTGAAACTGAAACAGATCATATTCAAAATAAACAATCCCAAAACCTTTATGTATAATTTGTTTATAAAGAAGCAGTTTTGATAAACTGCTAGATTATTTACATCTATAATTATAGTGTGTAGGTGCTCACTTTGAATAGAAAAATTGCCCAAGAATACCATCATCATCTTATTTCTGTATTTGCATTTGAAGTTATACACATGTGCATTTTCTTACACGTTTAAAGAGACATGACTAAAAAGGAAGGAAACAAACTAAATTCAGACCAAAAACAAACTTTAATCTAACAAATACTGTCAAATGACATGTTATGGTTCCGTATACAAGCAATGATACATTACTGGGGAGATTAAGACAGATATCACAGTACCAACCATTCAGAAATTTTTATTAGTTTGCCATTATACATGATGTTTTTGTACAGTATGCATGTTCGTTAATTTCATCGCGTAATTATGTATCATGAACAAACATTTGCTCACTCTGTCATATCCTGCCATGGACAGTAATAGTGTGAGCTTTTATTTGAGAGTTAAAGTATCTACATAATAACTAAATTACCATCTGAAGATGGTGACTAATTAGTACAAGTGTCATAACGATTGTTCTAGGTTATGCTGGTCTATGCATAACTGAAATCTGCAGCGTCATGATGACAAGCGAGGCTTGTGGCTTCTCTGTTGTTTACCTGCTGGGAAAGGGTCCTTAATGCAGCGTTGTGATATTGTAAGTGCCCTTATCCACTTCACTGCTTCATTGTTATTCCGCTAAACAAGGGCATGGCGCACCGTTTTAAGGTTATTTCCTCAAACTCCCGTTTACCTCACTGATCTTGAAAGTTCTGAAGTATAGGGAAGTGCAGTGCTGGTAAAACGCTACTATAGCTCTGCGCATCCAAATATAGAGAGAGGGGGAGGTACAGGGGTACACAAAACAATGTATAATAGACTGTTTGTCCACTTTAAAGTTTTGGGGGCACGAAATAATATGACATAACTTGCACTCTCTGGGTATTAACATGTAACTTTGGGTAGGAGACAATTCACATCCCAAATAGACTGCAGGCCTAAAACTAACCAAAACGAACCAAAGTAAATGGACTTATTACTCCAGGTCTTTAATTGTGACAATTCTGAAGTTCAATTAAACAAATGCTGATGATGTTGTTTATTTGTTAATGTTTTTTTTTTTGAAGAAGAAGATTTGTTATGAGAACGCTGATTTTTCTGAACTAATGGTACGGTACTGTATAATTAGCATGGGAATTTCTGGCGTTGTCTGAGTGCGAACAAAAGAGCAATCTACAAACCCCGGTACTGTAATTGTCGGGCGGTTCTAATAGCCCGAGATCCGCTGAAACACCTGCCTCGGAGATTATTCTGCTTCTGAGACATTTTAGACACAATCTTTCAGCTCCGAAAATGAAATGTGCCACAGACGGAGGCTCTGTTCTGGAGGGGAAATCTAATCTAGAAAGGAAATCGTCTGTCCTGGCGAGGCAATCCGGGGCATCATTTCCAAATGATTTGTATGAGCGGAGTTGAATAAAACTTTTCGCGTTCGCCGAAATCCACTTAAACTTTGTAATTCATAAGCTTCGAACCTTGCATGACAATCTGCATGCATCTACTTCAGCTCCAGGATACACACAAGCTATTCCTTGTGGCTGTGCAGGACTGAGATAAAACGGAAGAAATAAAGGGGTGTTTTTTTAAAGAGATGCATAAAGCAAAATGCATTTAGGGTATGGACAAATCCATTTTTACTAGTTACAAGTCAGTAAGTTGGACCAAAAGTGTCGGCGCCATTGTCAGATGGGTTGGCTTTCGTGGTTTAATTAGATATAGGAGTGTCCTGGCATAACCTGCTATAATAATAGAATCGGGGTATCAACGGCCATTTTTTTTTTTTAAACGACCTGCAGTTGCACCTGAGTGGATTGCTAGTCTCACTGTAATTTTTCTGCATCTCCATGCAGAAGTCAGTGTAAGAAAAGCATAAAATAGTTGCATCAATTTGTGGGGACGAGGTACGTTGTAGTTATGTATAATATCATTTTTATACTCATTTCCTAGTCATGTATTCTATTTAACTATGAAAATGTATCAATTAAGAATTAAGAAAACATTTGCAAAATTCATTTACTGCAGAGTGACAGGTGTGTATTTATAATTTAGACAGTCACTAAGTGAATTTATATTGTTATTAATGAATATCTACTGAGTACTGAATGTGATAGAACACAGGAGCAGCAAGGTGTAGAAGTCTGTTTTGAGCTGTTATTTATCTCCATGTTCTGGGCTTTTCAGTTGAAGTGGGGATAGAGAAAATGACAAAGAAGGGTAAACATAAACAAACAAAAATTTGTGGTTCCTGTTTATGTGGAGCAACTGCTGTTAAAGTGCAAATCCAAAAATAATTCAAACGAAAATATTATGCAAAACGAGACCTAATCATGTGGGTGAAAGGGGATGTGAAAGAGAGGCCTGTCATTTTTTTTAGCTTTCTACACCTTGCCCCTACCTGACAGAGACTTAAAATGAGACAGAGATGACAGAGACAGGTCACAATGAGGGGAGATAGCTGTCAGAAAGCCATTAGAAAAGTAATGATCCAACATGACTTTACTTCCCAGTTTGATTACCGGCTATGGCCACATAACAGGACAAACCTATTTTATAATGCTAAGACAACACTAATATAAGTAGATAAACGATCTTAAGTAAATGCTATTTATTTCTGTCTGCAACCTTTTGCTCTGCTTGATGAAATTAAAATCTCCCACAGTCAATTTAGTTCTTTAATATCTTCTAATAACATTTAAGACATGGCTACTAGCATTTGTCATGGCCACATTTTTACAAAGCACCAAAAGGCAAATAGCAGCTTAAAATAAATTATTCTGTGGTGATTTTACATTGACCCTCCAAATATGGTTGATGACTTTTGTGGAATAAATTTTGCGGAAGGAGGTTAGCAATCAGATAATTTGTGGTAGTTAACAGATGCCCCAAACAAGCTTATTAGTCTGACCAGAGTTACTTTCTCCCATCACCTCAGGAGAGAGCAACCGACCAGGCGATTGCCTCTAGTCCACATGTCAACAACCTTACTGTTTTTCACACTGAAGATACTGTCTCTCACAAATTACAGAGTGGTTTTGGATTAACACTTGGCTATAGTCCAATCTGTTAAATGTTCTGCCCTTGAAAACTTCACATGGGAACATGTGACACTCCACCAATTAACACAAGTATCAGAGTGGATGCTTGTGTTTGATTGGTGGAGTGTTACATGCTCCAAAGTGAAGCTGGTAAGTGGAGTGTTAGAGGGCACAACATTTAGCAGATTGGCCCACAGCCTAAGTCAACATATTCAGAGTGCTTGTACTTACAGACGTCTGACTGGCCAGGAATCCTCCAATGAGACTGAAGTTTTTAGTGAGCTTGAGCAGTTCTCACAGTCCTAAGGACAATCTGTGAAACAAGAGTATTCAGTGTCCAGAATTCTACTGTGCTGTTTCCCATCATGCACTGATTATTGTAGAATACCAATGAAGCATGCACATTTTGATTTAACAAAAGTATTGATGACTTGAATCGAAATCGGTCGACTGTGATGATGATCAATCGGTGATTGGATTGACCCCTATTTATAAAGGTAACTAAGAGGTAAGATGCAAGGGAAACGGAGGTCGTTCTCTGTCAACAAAGATCAGCTGTTTAGGCTACCTGAACTGGCCTTATGAAAACTGTCTCTGTATAAAAACTGTCAAACTATAAACCTTTGATTCTTGATGTCTCATGTTCCCTGTTTCTTTCCCGTCTAGAACACCCACAGCTTAAATGAATAGACTGTGTTTTCTCTGTGAATGTCTGGGGTCAGACAAATACATGTTACCATCTTGGGAACCAAAGGAAGGAGTTTTGCTCCCTGTCCATTTCTTTGTGATTTGTTTATAGGCTCGTATCATGTTTGTGTTGAAGGTTCGGTTGCACCAGCTAACCAGCATGTTTATGGATTGAAGTTGTATATGATTTTAAGTACAAGTGTTTGTCTTTGTTTTTGGGATGGTAGAATCATGTTTGGTAATTGATTGAACAACAGACAGTTAGCAGATCAACAGCTTTGTTAATTTAGAATATACATTAATCATATAGTATAACCATATCAAAAGACCTAATTGTCTTGAATACTGAAGATGAAAGCACAAAGATTTTCCCTGGAGTTACATATTTAAACTTCATTGAAGTAAATAAGACCAGAGGAAAATCTTTGCTTATTCCCCTGCCCATTCCAAAGAAGGGCAGCTATATTTTTTCATTGGAGCCCAAATGTGACAGCGCGTTCACCTTGAAGTCACTCTGAGGACAAGTTTTGCGCCATAATTCTAACTTTGTTATAGCAATCTTGCCGTTTTGATGACATTAAACTTAAATTGCCTCAGGTAATTGACGCGTGCATTCTCAGTGGAGATTTTAATTTCTTGATGCCTCGCGTAACTACGTAGCGCCAGCAACAGTGACTGCACAAGGTCGTTCGGACATTTTTACATGAGTCAGATCTGTCGGACGCATGGCATCTCTGAAACCAGACAATTAATATTTCTGTCTGAGCGGCCTACTGTGGGACATGGCATTTGAAAGCATTCCCTACTTCAGAACATTAATGTCCTAAAATATATTACAGATTGTGTAAATGATTTTTTTTTTATAAATCAACAGAGATTCTGAGATTGACCTCATCATTTGTAAGTGTTAGCACTTTTTAAAACGTAGCTGTATTTGTATTTCGTCTTTGTATTTCTCTTGCCTCTGATCTAAATAAGTGCCTTAATCAAAGAGTAACTCAGCTGGAGGCTGCCTAAGCTTACAATATTATTTCTAAGTGCTTGATTTCGTATTTAAATTTTACAAGGTCAAAAGAACAATTTTAACTTCTCAGAAGCAGACAATTATATTTTGAGCATACAGACAGAATTCAAGGGGTCTTAGCTATATTAATCAAACAGTGTTAGCATTTGGCTTCTGTTAATGGTGATGAAAGAAGATAATGGAACGTAAACCCAAACCCATTTGAGTCATACAACGTTTTAAAATGACTTCTGCCAAACGCAACAATGTCACATGTCTGCTGATTAAGAAGAATGATCTAAGAATTCTCAGGTACATCGGAGTTCTCTCGGCCGACCGTCCGGTCAAATGCGTCTCTCTTTGGAGGAGGTAATGGATGCATGCAAAGGGACACGTCTCCAGGCACGTCTCCAGGCAGGACATTGTACTTTGCGCTACTGCGGCCTGCTTGTATCTTGGAATCATGTGGGACCCATAATTCATCCAAGACCTTCAAGTTGGTTAAATTCAGGTCTATAGTACAGGCTTGTGAGTGTGGTTTGAAGTGTCATGACCAGGCTGGGTTCATAGAAGGCCCAGTGTAAATGTGGCTCTGATAACCACACAAACACTTTCCACCTCACTAGACACACAGAAAGCACTGAATTGGCTAGTGCGGCCATGTTTGTTTGCATGTGTGTAATACTTTATTTACTCATGTTTCAATGAAATTACAATTCGTTACAAAAAGGACCTGTTCTAAGTTATGGGCTCTATCTTGATGACTTTATTTTAGACCATCGTTTATAGGATTCGCCCTTTGTTCGATAATCTTACCGCTTGCATGCTGATAGGGTCAATCGTATATATCTTCCACTTCAAAAAGATACTTAGCCAGGCTGTCCTATGTCTGCTGATCTGTCCAAACCTCAAGCACATCCTATTACATGTAGCTCTGAGGTCTCCACAATCTGTATTACAAGAATACTTCATCATATCTCTGCGTACTCTGATGAAATCTCACTGTATCTTTCAGACATATCTAATTCAGTCAGTTCTGACATATGAGAAAATTGTCATTTTTATCTATTATCAGGCTGTATTAATATTAATACATTAATATATTGGTCGATTTTGAAGGCCTTTGCTTTAACTACTATGAATTACATTGTCCATTCTCTCCCTGCCCAGCCTACTTGTACGTATTTAAGCATTAAAATCCACTATAATTTATGAATGATGTGGATACAGAATTTCTCAGACACATTAAATGGGATTAAAACTGACCTCAACTATATGGTGCCATTACATTTTGCCAGCATGGTAGAACATTACTTCCTAAAAGAATGTACTTCCACTAATTATCATTATTATTATTACTATTATTATTGTTGTTTTTCTTCTTATTATTATTATTATTGTTCTTATTATTATTCTTATTATTAGTATTATTAGTATTTTTATTATGTTTTCCATGCTACCTCTGTCAGTTCAGAAATATCTCATATAAATTAACTTAATGCTGAAGAATTTATTGCAAGGGGTAAATATTGTAGGACCAGGAAGTAAGGCTTTATCGGTTTTATCTGCCTTTGATAAGCTCATATATAATGACTGAACAGTGCTCTCATGTTCCTTTATGGACCATATTGCAGGGGTCTAATGTGTTAGTGAACTGGTGTTGGTGTGTATGGCTAATGACCTGGCTGAGCTGGGAGGTTTGGTCAGAACAGGAGGGTGCCATTTTAATAGGACTCCTATGCGTCACATGGTTCCTGTGGTATATGAGGGAAAAAGGTCAGGACTAGGACAGTTATATTAAAATGGGGAATTATTTAACCAAGATTCACTTACATACCCTTACATATCTACTAAGATAAGACCATTGTTTTTTTTTCACTTTAACAATGAACGCATCATGTTTTGTGATAAAATTGTGAAAATTTGCTCTTTTGCATGTGTTTCATAGGCAGTGTGACAACGGCATGGATTTTCAATAAAAAATTAAACTAAATAATTTCATGTATCATTATTGTTTCATAAAAATAAAAATGTACATTACACAGTACAAGACTTTGCTCATTTTCTCCACCACAAATTTCTGTAGCGTTTTCAGGACTTTCTTCTCATTTGAACACATTTATACATTCTTATGTATACAGAAATATTTGAAATTATTGTCTGCAAGTTCATAAATACCTGTTCAATGAAACTCCAAACATGAGATCTCACATAGCAGTTGGGGCGTGGGGGTGTGGTTGTGACTGTTTGAAGTTCTGAAGTACTTTTCTATCTCCTGATTTCTCTCACTATTTACAGTTCCTAATTATGACTGAAAGTCTGGTATATTTCTGAGGCACCCTTGCACACAACTAGGTATGCATGTTTCAGCTACTTTCCTAGTCTGTAATCCAGCGGCTGAGCTGTGCAGTACCTGCACTGAAAGGCCTACCCAATTACCACAGCCAGAACAGGCAGACAAATCAATACGCAGTTGCCCAACCGACCAGAACCTCTATCGTGTGGTGAGGCAGGGAATATTCCGGTACCTCTAACCCCTCAGAAAAACAGTTTAGTTATGTTCTCCTGCACCTTTAGCCAAAGTCAACACTGCCATACTCCGGATTCAGATTCATTGTCCAGTTATGGAGCATCTTTTCGCATCAACAGGTAAAATATGATTTGGATGTATCACTACAATACCTTAACATTTTTATTTCAAAGTCACCATATAAAATTAAACCAAAGCAAACCACTTTAAGACACTACCAGGAAAGACAAAATGTCGCTCAAAGGAAGCAAGCAATCTTTCTTCTATAATAAACCTAAAACTTTTTATTACTTAAAACCATATTTTTATCATGCTGTAATAACACCAAAAGCAGTTCAGTTTTGGAAGTGACTTAACTTGGTAGCTCAGACAAAATTATGCAAAACGTAGCCAGATGTATAGAATATCAATTATAGAGATCAATGTTGTTAAAACTGCATTAAGTGTAAACATTGTGAGACAGGCTGCCAGTTATATTGAATAGACGTCAATGTTCTAGCAGCTGTCTGGAGCTTCGAGTGACCTGGATTCGATCTCTGAGTCAACCTTTTTCCCAGTGATAATTGTCAAAAGCAGCACATCGTTTGCACATGACTGAATGAATACATAAAACACACACACTCACACGTGACACACTGTGCATATGGTCTGAAATTTTCAGTGCAAATGAGATACAAATAATGACTCCAACAGTACAATGGAAAGAAAAAAACAACTAAATTACTCACAGAAAAAAGGACCAAAGTAGTTATTCAAAAAAATCGAGACCATACCAACAAGTAATTAATGTGATGTGCGCATTAGCATGCTAACACCATAATTGCCAGTTATTGGTATTGAATCAGGATACCTTAGTTGACAAAGTTGATAAAAATGTTGTTTGTTTGAGTATTAGATTAACTTAAACATACAAAGCAAAACCTCAATATGCCATCTGAATATTGCTACAATGCGCTATGCTCTATGCTGCCAGGTGCAGGATGGAAAGCACTTAAATACTTCATTACTCCAAGGACATCTAGTCCTGGATACATTTTGTAGCTTGTCAGTGTGAGCTAGAAATGGAAAATGTCCAGCTCTGTGCCACACACAGAGGAGTGACTCAAGAGACTGTGGCGTGAGGGGACTCAAATCCACTGGTTGCCCCTTTTTCGGGGCGAACTAGGCATTTCTCCAACCTGTGAGGTTGTCACCGTTCCAGTGATTGCCGAATTGAACTCATCTGTGTTGATCATGTTATGAGTTCCTCGTACTGTGGAGCTCTCTCTGAACATATGAGTAAAGATCCGTTTTGTGTCTTTGACTACACTGAATGCGTAGCAGAACTTTCTAGATGTCCTTTCCGACGAAATGACTCAGCACGCTGGATCAGTTGTCAAATAACTGGCACAGCGGACCCCTCCAGGATCATGCCAGATAAGGTCTTTCTGGGGGGCTGGATGCAGGTGCTTGAAGGGTTCGAGATTCGGGATGCCTCTGGTCAATAACGGAAACACGCTAGGCGCTGGATTCGGGGTTTCCTGTCAGCAAAACAATTCCGCGCAGGCCTGGATTTAGAAAGCTTCTTCTCAGGACACCAGTCCCCCTTAGCCATGGAGCAAGATGCGTTTCTGGCTTTGATACCCCAGGATCAAGCAGACATCCACACCAGAAACTGAGCCACCAGAATGCAAATATATCGTCTCTAGTGATCTCCTGGAACGAGGCATCAAACCTGCGTGCAGGCCTTGATATTCTGTTCCCTGTGTTTATAACCCCGGGGTTCGTCTTTATCTCTGGTCAGTTTAGGCGTCGTTTATATCGATTCACTCCTGTTTCAACAGTCAAGAAGCCACAGAGACTACAATCGCTACAATGGCAAATATCTGTTTGTGAAGCCAAGGCTCGACCAAACCTGTTTGTTGTTTTTAAGGGCATAAGAAATTTGTTAAACAGGAATATCCAGATAAACCAGCCTTAAGCTCATATGGATCAGTCTCATTCTAATAAAAACAAAGAAACAGGAAAAGGGTTCGTCTGAAAATTGGGGTACCTGAGCTTGAGGGGAGACAGTGAATTTCTTGTCTCTAACATGGTAAAGTTAATATCAATAAAAATACAAAAACTTCAGGAGAACAGGGTTAAAATATGCTAACGAGATGCTATTCTAAAGGAATGCTATTCTAACAATGTAAGGCAACATTGCACAGTGTAACCAGGCTTTAAAAACAACTGAGTAAAACAGGCTTGGTAAAAACAATAATGTGTTAGAAAATCTCACAAGCAGGCATTTGTGATTCACCTTCCCCTTCGCTTTGCTCAAATAATGCCACTTTCATAGGCAGAGCCACACACACCACAAACGCCACACACACCAACACTCATCACCATTGGCCCTGGTTAATTGATACCAATTATCACAACCTAAGCAATTAACAATGCTTCCAACAGTTTAGGAAGGGCCTCTCCTTCACACACAGATAAAGTACTCATTTATTTACCTGCATGTGAGCAAGCTTATTGCTTGCAAGTGTATTGGGGCTGCACAAGAGTGACAAAACAACTGAGTGACAAATAATAAACTCACTGAAAGTGGACCATTCAAATGAACACCCCTCGAAGGAACTTCAGAAAGAATTTAATCCATCCAGAGTAGATATAAGTAGCTTGTAAACAAGTAAGATTTAGTGTCATAGTCTGTAATGCTACATGACCCTTCAAGCTCGGTCACCAAGGCCCTAAGAAATCGATTTGCATGCACACTTCTGCTGGTTATCGTCCACTTCATCAAACGCCACCGAATGTTGCTTCAAGCCCAAGGCTAACGCAGAGAGACGAGTCAAAGTTATCAGCCCTGCAAGTGTATCCGAAGGTCTACCGGCGTATTTACTAACAAGACATTGACAGTGATGCAGAAAGATTTATTCTTGCCAGAAATAATCAAATTCCTTTTGACTTTCTCCATGAGCTAACAGGCAAAGTATTGTTAGTCACATCTACAAGCACCGCGTTTGAGGCTTTTGTTTTATTTATCCTGAAATATGACAACAAAATGAGGGTGGAGTTCTGAAATATAGTTCACTTCTTCATGCTTTCAAACATTGACCCATACAGGAGGAATTTGGCAAAAAACTGGCAATTTCTGCAAGGTAAAACCTATATTAAAAAGAATTTTGAGAAACTGTAATGTGTGACATGTAAGGGCTTATGCTTTTTATTCTGTTACGTAACGTTTGTATGTTTTAGATTTGACAATAACATATGACAAGCGTTTCCTAAATGCTTCAGGGCTACAGTTATATGGGAATGTTATTGTGCTGTAGAAAATACATGCTAAGACTTTTAAATGTGGCATATGGTTGCCCTTAATCTTTGTTAGAATACGTCTACATTTGGGAATGGCATGAAATATCAATAAACTCAATAAAACGCACCTTTATTTGACATAATTGCTTGTCATATTAATAGTACTTAACATATTTTCAACATCATTATGATGGTGTAGATCCCAGCTCTCTCTGTTCCCCACCTTTTGGGTCTCGTATTTTGTAATGCATTATTCAAGACGATAAAATTAAAATTTTATTTATTCTCAGGCACACTAGGGTTGTTTAAGAAGTCACTGTCAGAAATTCCAGTTCAAATACTGTTATTTCCCATTCGTCAAATCAGCTTTCTCCATCTCATTACTGTCAGCCCATTGTTATGTAAAATAAACTTTGCAAGGGAACTAATTATATCCTCTCTTCAACAACGGTTCTCATTTTGAAGGAGTGTTTTGATTTAAAAGATATTGATGGAGATTGCAAGAGTGAGAACAATCCTGGCACAGGGCTTAAGATACTCAAAGATACAATTTAGAAGCTGCTGAAGGCTTGCTTTAAAAAAAAAATAAAAATAAAAAAATTTCTCGTCTCCTGACTCATGCTAAAAATGCTTTCAAACAGAAAGTCAATGCCCTCTCCTTTTTAAGGGCCAACCTGTAAAGATGCCAAATTACAAAAATGACTTTCATAAAAACAAGACAAAATCCTTTATGAGAAGAAGATAATAGCTTTTTTTTTTTTAAAATAGTGGTATCATGTTTCTGGCACTCTGCTTCTTTCTCGCTGAAGTTATGAAAAGAAAAATTACAATTCACGCATTTGGTATCTGCCACAATTGTGTCTCCTTAAACCCAGGATTGGTCCATATATTTTTCATGAATTTTTGGTTAAAATGGGGATCGACAGCCTACAGTATGACTCTGCAATTTATCTGTGCTTGTCCTCTGTGTTCCTCTCAGGTTTGGTTTCTGACAAACAGGGATTATTTTTCTTAATCTGCTATAGTACTTGAATGCTTTACCAGTGACAGATAAATATATTGAAACTGTAGCAGTGGATTTTTTGCATTACTGGATTTCAGAGTTTACAGAAAATGTATATTATTTCCTGTGGGCATAAACTGTTGCCATTTGCAAAGTGATGTGGAACATTTTTTAAACGTTCAGCTCATGGGTGTCAGTGTGTTTTGAAAAGTGCTGGGGACATTGACGGGTTCGACTAACAAAAGGCTTTCAAAAAGTGGTCAGGACGAAATGAGCCACAACAAAAAGTGGTGGGGACATGTCTAAATAGACAGATTTAATAGTGCCTAAATAGACAGATGCAAGAAATATGTATCCTACAAATGCATTGTCTCTCCATTCTCAAATTTGTGTTTATTGCATTCCTGTAACTAATGAACCTTTTTCATAAAACAGAGCACACAGTGCTACAGGAGTGCTAGCGCTGATGAGAGGAGAGGCATATTTCTCAAACCTGACATAATTGTGTTTATATACCGAGGACATGGTAGATTACGTGTAATTTATTCATCTGATTAGCTTTGGCTCATCGTTTATAAATAATCTAGATAAGTTTGAGGAAAAAATACGTGCTGTTCTATCTCTCTCACACACGCACTGCCTCCCACCCTCGAACACACACACACACACATGCAAGTCATGTCACACTTCTCCCTGGCTTCTTACCTGACATTAATCAACTCCACAATCCTCTTTTTGTACTTATCCAGCTGGACCTGCGGTTACCATAGGAACAAAATACCAGGATGAAGATGCTTATTTGTGTCTTTTGTATCATTTTCTCCCAGGCAAATATATGTAATGAGATTACATTTAAAGGAAGCAAACCCGATTTTATATTAACTGCGTAGCTTACCCCTGCCAAAACAATGTCCATCATAATATATCAAGTCATTCATCAACTTCATGTCGTCCATTAAAGACCCCGATATTACAATAGTCATATACAGTGGTTTATTTTAGGTTAAATTACTGTGGGGCTGAGAGGCTGGCAGGATTATGGTTTTATGGAAGACGAAAGAGCAGAGAGTGATGGACAATCAGCTGTTCAATGACACCTCTCTCATTTTCAGTCAGTGGGTCTGTCCGCTTTATCACACGCTAATTATTAATGCATCTGATACAGAACAAACAGAGGCTGTCTGGCAACAATACTAACCTCAATATTCATTTCACTATCACTATTATTTTGTTTTTCTCTTATGCCTGAATTTGATTCATAAAAAAGGCACATATCATTTTGAATGCCAATGGTTTGTGTTTCCAATAAAGCTATTGGTGTCTTTGAAAATACTGAAGAATATCCAATTAAAAATTAGCAATTACATTAAAAAGTCAACACTGAAGGCTAATACTGATGAATGTTGTCATTCCAAACACCAAGGGCAATTCGATGACGTTTTATACAGTGGTTGAAGCAGAGAGTTTATCTGTTTGCACACAGTCCCCCCTTACATTTTAGCATCCATTATTTTGATAAGCCTCCCTGATTTCAGAGGACAACAAGCACAGAAAAAGGAATGATTTATCTCTCGGACTTGACACTTTAACCCTGTATTTAGATACAGCGTAATCCACATTGCATAGACTCGTATCTTTGATCTACCTCTTTTTACAGAGTGAAGTCTGAACCTCCCCTCTCCTTCAAATGACATTATTCAAAACCCCAGTATGTGGAGTGAGATCACGACAATAAATGTAGAATTCTAAATTCTCAAGGAGGAAGTTGTGAACTCTTCCACAGTCCTGAGAAGGTTGCAGGGCGGAGGGCGGTGCTACTGGAAGCCTGGCAGAATTAACCTGCTGGAAATTGTTGTGTTTTCGGTTTACTGACATCACACACTCACATAACGTCACAAACGTTGGAAACATTAACCTAAACCCTTGGTCGGGAACAACATCCCAAATCCCACAGGTTAGTTTTTATAATCACAGATTACTGTGACCCTACAGCAGTTTCTGTTTAGCATGTCAAACATCTGTAGCCTTTAAGCTTGTACCGCAAGATAGAGCATGGTTATAGGTGCTAAAGAATGGGCTCTTCTCTTTGGTCCATTTCTAGGGTGGTGGCATCAAACATTTCATGCAAGACAAAGGTGCAACCTCAGGGGGGGACCATCTGGTCCCTCACTGACTCAAAATAATACCCCAACAAAGAACAAAAACCTCAGATCAAAAGACAGCATAAGATAATATAGCAGTTGTATATAAATACTATATTCCAGGGGCACTATACTTCAAGAGTCCCATTCGTTTAGAATAATTTACACATAAAATGTGGCAGCTACCTAGTTGCTTATTGAAATAAGAATGGGCAAGCTACTGAAACCTGAAATCTCTCAAAGTGTAGCAAAGGCTATAGTCTAACGGAGAACAAACCGCCACTAGACTGTTTGGCAGCTCAGGAGCCTCCGGGTGATTAATGCTGGTGGTCGCAGGTGTAGGGAGAGCGAACTGCATTCCTGACATCACCAGGAAGATCCTGGCTCCCTCCGGCTCTACCCTCACATGCCATACTCATTAACCATCCCGTTACTACGTCATGATCATCTTTAAGGAATATTCCGTTTCTCTCCCAGCTAAATCGTTTTCTCTGGTTTCAGCTTCCGGAACAGTTTGTCATCATATGTCTCTCTTTCTTTTCTGTATGATAGTTTCTATTTAGTTGCTTGACCGCCCAAGACCTCAGACATTTGTGACCCTATAGAAGGGAGGAGAGCCCTAGGTGATGACAAACGCTACCATGACCTATGGCCTCCCATTTATTTTGCCACAGACATCATAAATATCTCTTACTTTTAGCCAAACATGGATATACACTGCAGAGTCTCACTTTTATTTAAGGAGAAATCTTGAATTTGCCTGCATTTTAGCATGCGGCTCTATTCATTACAGTACAGGGTATGGAATCTAAATGCTAAAATGCTAAAGCGTTTGATGGTAATGATTTCCCAGCGTTTCTTTGAGATGTGACAGGCTGCATATTCAGAGTGATAGCCTTGTTTATTCTCTGGCCTCCAAGACACCTGCTGTCTGTAACAATGCTACTGGACTCCTCTGATCTCCAGCTTCTGTTTTTACAGCGTTGTCACTGGGTAAGAAAACATATTGGTCTAAATCGCAACCTTCTCAGGCTCTCAAGGGACGAGTGCTTATTGTATTTTTAGATAACAAGCATGTCATGTATTGATTTCGAGAACTGAATCTCTAAACCGGGCTTTCATCACTGACCTTTCACTGCTGCGTTTTACAGCGACCACAATATATTTCTAATTTGCAGCCATCGGTTGTAAAGCGGCATTACTTTTATAATGTGTTGGTAAGCTGAACAATATGTTTGAAATGTTAGATTGCTAACCAGGTGATAATGGAAAGTATGTGTCGCATTTTGGCCTCTGGCACTGTAAATTCTGGGGGTTGGTGACCTGAGTGTACCAGGAACATAAAGCAGATACTATGGTGCTTTGACTCAGCAGAGATACACATCAAAGAAACAAGTGGTAACTATGTATAACTACACTGGGAAGAGTTGATATTGAGTCCAGCTTTTGGGAAAGTGAATATTTTAATCCCTTTTGCCATATAAGCCATTGGCATTCATAAAATAATAAGAAAACAAAATAACATAGCAAATGAGTCACTGTACTGAAAATTATTTTATATATTAAATAATTATATATAGGCAACTCTCAGAACAATAGGTTACAGTGTATCATCATTTTAATTAATGATGTAACTGCGACAGAACATTTGCGAAAAGTACAAAATAATCACGCATTAGACAAGATAATCCAAAGAAACTACTGTGTTCAGGTCCAATTTAAAATTAGTCAACACTTGTGTTTCGTATTTATTTCTATATGAATTGCCCCAATTTTCTGCCATAACTTTTATACTTTTGACTTTTAACTTTTATTTTGATAAATTTATGAATGCAAGCTTCAGACAGCTGATATTTGTGGCTTCCGTTTAGAAACTTCTTGTAATCAAGACTATGATGCATGTTTTGTAATGATGCATAACCTGGTGGAATTATATATAAAAAACAATGTTTTTTCTGAATAGTAGTAGGTTCTGAGTAGGTTTTTCTGGGAGAAAGCACAGTCTGTTGAACCAGTTTTTAATCTTTTCCCTCCATCTGGTCATGTGTATGCGTCCGGAAAGTCAACAGAGGACTTTAACCCACGTGTCTGATACCAGCGGGTAAGGGCAGCCATCTCGGTGCTGTCATCGCGTCTGCTGATCTCTCTGCGTGGTACAATCGCTGCCGAGGAATACAAAGTCTTTTAGGCAACCGGTACCCTATGGCGCAAAAACTGTTCACTCATAATATTCCTGTATTACAATTTAATAACACCCCCATGCACATTGCTAAAAAAAATACAAAAACAAGAGAACGGCATCACGAATGCATGAACATTTCTGTGAGATTATGACAAAGGACAAGATATTTACTTCACATTTACATTGTGGAGTAAATATCTACCTCCTCCATTACCTATAGAAGAGGGGGCTTTCACTCTTGAGAAAGATCCGATATATAGAAACAGATCAAATAAAATAGTCCATTTCAAGATCTTGAATGCCAGTTAAAGTTAAAGGGATGAATATCTAGCAAGTTGATCATCTACCACTGTGTAGGTGTGGTTGGACAAGATGACTACCAAAGCTTACAACTGGAAATTCACAGTTTGTCTGTGTTCCTCAATAATAGTTTAAAATTTCAGTTTACCTTGTTTGAACACTCAAGTTCACTCCCTCCAGCGAGTGAAAGGTAGTACAGCTGAAAACGAATTCCCAGCAGCATGATATAGATGAAGAGGTAAACACTGCGTACAGAGGTATCCTGAGGCGATATTTCTTTAAGCAGGATTAAGAAGTTAGCTGGATAATTTTCAAACAATATTTGGGGAAAAAAATCTCATTTCTTCCAATTGAATTTCATCAAAATCAGAATATATACGACATTTAACTTAAGCCTTCTTACAGAAATATTTTTTTTATGTTACTCTTTATCTGTATTTCCCCTGATCTCTCTCCCTGCTTCTGCCAAACTCTGTCACGTTTGTTTTGGAGATATATATATATTTTATTTTATATTATACTTTACATTTTGGATCCCAGCTGGACTGTTTTGATTAAACAATGTTTAAATACATATTTATTTTAAAAATAGTAATTCAGTCTGGCATGAACCTGCCTCCCTGTCATGAAATAGCATGTAACCTAGCCAGCATGCTACACGTGCTTTCAGGTCCAGTTTGGCTTAGATTGAGCGGCCAGGATTTAGCCCACAGCAAAAGGCACCACAAAGCAGGAAAGATAAATCTTCTTACTGACCTGCAACAGTTCAACAGGTAGATTAGGGCCTAGATTCAATCAAACGTGCTTAGGGCCAAATCCAGGCTTAGTTTTGTGCTACTTGTCCATTTTCTGCACAAGTATTAGGTTTCTAAGAGTCTATCTTCTCCACACACATGCAAACCTCACCTTCTTAAGCACTTGTGTGTGAGAGTTATACATTATAGGTGGAGATTTCGGTGTTCAACAGATCCTGACCTGTGGCTTAATTCAATTTGGTTAATTAAAAAAAATATTTTCATAATTAAGTAGGGTTGCAATTATCACATATCAAAATGATTTTCAGTGTATGTAAAGGTAACTTTGAAGAAAAGATTCTCATTTTAATTCCCTTTTGCCATCTGCCTTGCTATGAGGAAGCAACGGGAAACATGTCTGCTCGGGGTGCAAATCTCTTGTCCTCAAAATTATAAAGTTTAAATAGTTTTGGGAATTTTTCAATGCATCATAAAAACTCAGATTCACATTTTGTTTTGATTATTTTGATAAGAATCAATCAATTTCAATAGTTTTTAAAAAAATACATTGAATGCACAAACTGGAACTGAATTACTCAGCGTACACAGATAACAAAATCAATACACCAAGCTTTAGCAAACTGATTGTAAACATTTTAGTGGGTGCACATGTTATTTAGCATTTTCATTCAGTTATGTTGATTGCTTGGTTTTTACATCTTACACATCTAACATTAATATTTCTATAAAAAGGCTATTTCAGTTGTAGTCATTGATCTGTCTGTATGCATTTGGAGCATTGGACATGGTGGTCTCATGAATTATGGGTAGTGTAGTTCATTTCTTGGTCTGTTTGAAATTGTTTTAAATATTCTGTGTAATTGTGATGCATTAGTAGTGGTAACAATAATTGTTGAATATTAAGGCTTGTTATTTCAATCCTGGCTAGGAAGAAGGAGGCTGAGAGAGTAAAGACCCGAAAACAAACTGAACCAGTATAAACATTTTGGAAACAATTTCCTTGTAAGTATCTGGATTTATCCTGAGGTGCACAGAAACTCTTTAAGGTAATGTGGCTCCCCTTGAATTGAACCCCTTGTTGAAACTGAAACTGGCCTCGAGAGGCTGGATTCTGGTAGGGCTTATGTGTATTTTTCTGCACATATCTGTTCACACTGCCTATTTCTGCACTTAGGTTTCCTGCACTAAAATCCAAATACAAATAAAGCCAAAGTACTAAGCTAAGATGTGCATATCTACAGAATCTATATATTATCTTTGCTTTCAGTTCAACTGTACTGTAGGATCTACAGTAGGACTGGTGCAAAAGTGACCTTCAAGCACATTATCGTCTTGGCTGTGAAGATGAATTTCCATAGATATCCTTAATATCCCTTTAGGCATTCCGATTTAAACTGTTACATCCTAATCAGTAAAGGCGTGTGTCTGTAAGGACCTAATTATAAGGTGGTCATCAGAACAGTAAGGTGTTCATTAGGTATAAGGTGTCTATCAGCACAAATCGATACGTGGTGATGTTACATAAACTGTAAGTTTGGACAAAGTGAAACCTGGTTGGACAGAGGAATCACATGGGTGCAACGAACAAGATGGCAGCTTGGTAAAGAATCTCCATTCGCCCACAAGGGAATGTAGTTAATTTTGAAGCTAATGGCCTGCGTATTATCACAGTTCTGTGTTAGTCTCACTTAACTAAATCGACTATGCTTTATATAGGTGTGCCTAGTAAAGATAGACAGAAATTATGGTGTCAATGTACTTCGAAAATCCAGGCTCTGGAGTCACACACACGAGCTTCCTGTGGCAGGCGATCCGTCTTTAAATCAAAATTCCTCAGCTTATCTTGAAAACGTTTGCAGAGACTACAAAAATGAGCGCGACACCGCAGAGTGTGGCAACAGATGTTTCGACCATTAAAGAAACTTCTAAAGCATATGTAAGGTGGGAATTTGTAGCGCAAGCAGCCAAAAAAGAAAGATAATTTAAATAAGATTAAAGAGTTGGAAAATGCAATCAAGGACAAAGTAATGAAGTTATCCAAGCCTTTTTCTGATATGCAATATCAAGAACTTTGCCGGCACAAACCTTATCTACACGATATCTATAAGAAAGCAGAATATGCAATTTGTTGAAAACAAACTTTTAACATGGAGGACAAAAAACAGGCAAACTATTGGCCAGACAACTGATAAAAAACAAACTTTTCTTATATTAAACCAGTAATTAAATGGGGAACTAGTCTTTTTGGCCAAAAGTATAAACAAGGTTTTTCAACAATATTATGAAAAGATATACACATCAGCTATATCCCCTAATACTACCCAAGATAAGGAAGTCTATCTCACACAAAGAAATAAGGAAGGCTATCTCATTAATGAAAATCGGGAAATCTCCTGGGTATGACGGATTACTCATGGAATATTATAAAGAGTATATCCTTGCTCAATTATTGCATCATGTTTCCCAGGAAGTATTTGTGAAGGGATATATGCCTTTTGACTTTTAATGAAGCTTTAATTTCAGAATGAAGAAAGATAGAGATGTGACTGGCCCTTCTAACTTTAGAACTATACGTTTGCTTTATCTGGATTGCAGAATTTTCGCTAAAGTTTTAGCTTCACATTTACAGAAAGTGTTGCCAAGTATTATTCTTCCCAACCAAGTGGGATTTATGAAAAATCGATCCTCAGCTGATAATATTCGGATGTTCCTATATTTGATGAGTCTCAGTCCATGTAAAAACAAACCAACAGTTGCCATTTCATTAGATTTTTCAACTTTTCCAGATGGACACGACAGGGCTGTCCACCGAGTCCATTACTGTTTACGATTTTTCTAGAAGTACTGACAATTATCATTAGAGCACACCTTGGTAGTACAGGTGTAGAGGAGGAGATAAAAGCATACGATATTGCTGTATGTAGATGATGTGTTCGCGGTGGTGACCAACCCCTTGACCTCCTTACCACACCTGACGGACACCATACAAGAATATTCAGAATTATCAGGCTATACATTTAATTGTAAGAAATCTGAAGCCACGCCCCTTTCCGAATTTTGTTATCCATATATGGTGGAGAAGTTCCATTTTAAACAGATCCCGAAAGAGATTAAATATCTAGGAATCGGACGTTGTCAAGATATGGGGGGAATGCCGTTGTTAAACTTTAATCCATTATTACAAAGGATTAAAAAAACTTAAAGAAGTGGCAGATGATTAAACTTATGTTATGGGGGAATATTAGTGTAGTAAAAATGATGGTAGGCCCCCCAGTTTAATTGTGTAACCATTACGCTATGATACCATCCACTGTTTTTAAGCGGTTTGATGACATAATTAAGCATTTTCTGTAGGAAGGGAAAAGGCCAAGAATTAAATTAAGTGAGAATTGTGCTCCTAAAGGGAAAGAAGGGCCGGGACTGCCTGACTGCCAGACTATACTGCTTATCATCTTAATTGGCCAAAATAGCAAAAATACTGGGTTATAACACAGGACAGAGCAGCCTGGATGAACATTTAGTTTAAACTATGTTCGCCATTTAATCCTATCGAGGTATTGTCCCAGAACACTGGTCACATTATAAATCCAGTTCTTATACATTCCAGAGACATCTGGACCTGGATTCATAAAATATACAAAATCTGTCTTAAAGTACAGCGATACTCTTCATTTTCTTCATTTTGATGTAATCCTGTAGTATGTATAGGGAAAACCAATATGTATTGAAGCAATGGCATACCAGTGGTATAAGTGCTATTGGAGAGCTATATAAAGATGGTATATTTCTGTCACATAGAGATTTAGTTGAAATGTATAACCTTAAGGGTATAGAACATTTCTGGAAGTACTTGCAAATTAGAGACTGTGTAACATCTGTATCTTGCATTGCTGCCAATAACCATATTATTTACTATTTGATTCTGCCACAGGAATGTCATAAAGATTCACGGTTCTACAAATAAAGAAGGCAAGGGGGAAGTTTACTCATTATAAGATATTGCATTGATATTATCATACATCATTTAGACTCCTCGGATTTAATTTCATGAATGATAATTTATGTTGGAAATGCTAAACTGGAACAGGACCCTTTTTTACCATTGTAAATGGGAGTGAGCATTGGTTTGGCCATTTTGTTTCAAGGTCAAGCTCAAGGTCAAGGTCAAGGTCTTGGTAGTCCTGAATGGATGGTTTGGTTCAAAAATCACCTCTGACACCCATTTTATGTATATTGGGAGGCTCTTCTCAGCTATTGGTACAATTACAGATTGTCGAATTATTTTAAGACAGTGGAAAAAGTCCCAGCTTTGAAAGAATAGGTTGATACAATGATAGCATCATATGAGCACATGATTCATAGATTAAATGGTAAACAGGGTGATGAGACATCTCCATGGGATGGACGCATATTACATTGACGGATTTGCATATTTAGATTCCAACTACTGCTGTGATCCTGTGGTCAGTTTATTTCTCAATTATTTTTATCGCTCCTTTTTTCCACACTGGATTTTCTACTTTATTTTATATCCCTGTTAGAATCCCAGGAACACGTCATAATTGGCGAATGATGTCTCTTTCTCTTGCTGTAATGATGTTGTAAATACTATGTACCATGCCTTTCAAAAAGTTAATAAAAACTTTAATGCCAAAAAAAAACCTGGACGGACAAACAGGACCAAGAAACATTTCCACTGAAGACAAAAAAAACATTACCCTGCTGATATAGTGCATACTTATTCATATTTTTTAACATCTTGAATTTAATGCTTGACTTATTGTTTAAATCTGTGTGACAGGTATTACAATAGATTGGCCCTGTTGTAAAAAAATATATAAATGTGACAAAGACCAGAGGAAAATAACTGATGAACAAAACTTAGGAGGAGAAAGAGCAGTGGCATGCAATATGATTTCATTTAGGAATTAATGGAGGCACTGGGCAGTGTGAATACCCCTCGATTATGCATTTTTCGACAAGCGGTAAACGGAGTGGAAATTCCAACACCCAGATAACTACGCTGGAAGTATTTATCTCATTTGCATAAAAATAAAATCTCAAGCCAGCTGACACTGTTACTGTCACAGGTAAGCCCACAGATTTGAAAGATCATTTTGTTTTTGTGCGTTTTGTTTTCTTTGCGATGACAGTCAATCATGGACGATTGGACATTTATTTGTCATTCTGGCATACCCAGCGTATCAACATACTGTGAATTACTTCTCATAGCATCTGTGTACTGTGAAATGTTTACATGCATGTGAGGTTAGCAATACACAGTATAGGTAAATCATTTTCAGAAACTTTTCAACTACCAATAAAAAAGGTTTTTAAACTGACTAAGTTGGTTCGGGTCGGGAGTTTAGGAAGGCAGAATTCACAAAAGAAACAATAAACGGAAGCAACTGTTGCATGAATATGGAACAATAGCACCGAAGGGTTCACAACACAGACAACAATAAACTGTCAGTATTGAAATGTTCAACAAAATAACAGAAAAGCTGACAGGATATTATACCCCCAGTCAATTGGAAAAGCAAATGCAGCTAGCTCAGAAATTTATGGGAGCTGTCAAGATGTTTGACTCTAATCAGGTCTACATTCCAGATGTTGAAATACATATGTATGTAGAGAATTTCCCATTCACTTCTTTTATTGACAAGGGCTGTCATTCTGAACTTCGAAATTACCAACTATACACTTTGGATGATCGATTCTTCAACAAAGCTACGAAAATATTTTCCAGTTTAACACAGAGGGCCAAACAGCTGTAATGAATCTTGATAATGGCAAAAGAGACGTATCTTCTTATTGGTAGGTTTAAAAATACACACACACACACATCCATGAGAAAAGAGACTGTAAGCAAAGTGAAAATATACATATTTAATCTAGGGCTCTGGACTTTTTCATTATTTAAATCAGTGGCCTTCACAACCTCACTTTTTTATTTTTATTTCCATGCCCCAGCTGTGAAAAACTTTTTTTTTTTAATTTGCCTTAGAATAATCTTTAACGCTGTGCAATAAGTGTCTGATTTAAATAAACATTTCCAATACCCTCCACGAAAAACAATTCGTTTTTCTAATTGTTTTTCTGCAAGGCGTTCTTTGTGGTCATACGATATGAATTTACTTTCTTATTCTCTAATACACTGTAGTGAATGCTGGCATGGTAACATGGTAGATATTGATGACCATAAACATTACACTGTCCTCCTGGTTAAATGGTCATTATGTGAAAGGGAAGGTGGCTGCGCTTAATTGATAAATTGTTTGATGTATGCCTTTAAAATGATGCTCCATCCAATTGAATGAAACGCAAAATTCTCAAAATACACAAAAAGAGGTTTTATGGATACATGCATCTTCAACTGTAAGAATAAACTCATTTTAATCATGTATCAAATCATGCCACAGAATACAAAAGTAGGTAATATTTTAATTTAATAACGGTGTTAGAGGGCTACCGCTGTTAATAGTTATGATTATTTCAGCCCCGTCTAATGTCAATTAGTCATGACTACTAATCAAACATAAAAATGGCAGCAACACCACTACTGGTGAGTGTTTGAGGACATCTTTGTCTCTGTCTTCATGTAATGGAAACACAGGAAAATGGGCTGGCTTCATAACGACTCCTACATCGTTCCTCTCACAGTGGCATCACTGAAGGTTTTTTTAAACATTTCTTCC
Organism: Albula goreensis; assembly: GCA_022829145.1. Lineage (NCBI taxonomy): Eukaryota > Metazoa > Chordata > Actinopteri > Albuliformes > Albulidae > Albula > Albula goreensis. The sequence continues at coordinate 33,473,524 of CM040753.1, forward strand.
GTTATATATCTCAGCATGGACATCAGAGAAGCCAACAGGCTCATGAATGTTGACAGCACTTTGTAAAAAAAAACTTAAATCTCGTCTGGCGAGTATGTTAATAGAAGTTTTGTCGGGGGGTAGAAATAAAAGCATACGCAAACATACATTTGCATAGGTTTCGTCTCCCATGTGTGAGACTCCAGGCTGCTCTCGAGGCTAAATTTCTAGTTTGCTGCACTGATTTGTTTTGCCCCAGTGACCTTTGTAGTTTGGGTCATTGGCCCTGCGGAAGGCAGGTGGGTTTTTGCTCGATATCGAGGACCAGTGTGATTTAAAGCTTTGTGGCATGTCTTTACACAGCCCAGCAGGTCACACAACACCTGGCTTTCTAGACCAACTCATAACCTTATTCTTACCGGGTTCTGCAGGAGCCTCCTCGGCGAATACTTTTTTTCGTTCATCGATAGAGCAGAAGTCTCGGTAACCGATAAGCATAATTGCACTGTGGGTTTCGCGCAGAGCTGGTTTTCTGTTTTCGAAAAATCAAAACAACAGCCGTTTGGTTCGGTCCGGCCTAGAACAGAACAGATTTTCAATGAGCGATCAACGGTTGGGTGGGTTCTGATTTAATTTCTGTTGTGAGGGAGACCTTCAGGGTCAGAGCCAAGAACTGGCTAACAAGAACGGGGTATAAAAAAAAAAACCTTCCATCTGTACCAGATTTCCTTTTTTTATAGACAGCAGGCTGGTTGACAATTGACTGAATTGCAGCCAAAATCAACTTAATTAAATTCAATTAAAGGATAATATACTAAGAAACACTTCTTCACAGGACTGGACCGATGTGTACTGGTGTGACTGAGCTGAAAACTCCAAGTGGGTGGTGATATATGGGGGCCATTGTAACAGTTATGTGAAAGGAGACTAATGAGAAGTGATTTTGGGTGAGGTGAAAATATAATTACTGAATCCACCCTCCCTTGTTCAATGAGCCTTGGTCCTCCAGGGACAGAGCCGTTTCCAGTCGGTAATGGAAAGCAGCTCTGGGCGTATGATCAAGTAGTCTGTACGACGGTACTGTAGGCCTGCTGTCAAAAGGCATAAAAAACAGGCCCCATGTCTTTTTCCATAGGAGTGTAATGAGCTTAAGAAAATTATTCCTAGAAAACAGTTTCTATTTGACTTCCCTCGCCACGTCCCATTGCTGTCTTTCTTATATATCTTCGAAATCTGGATCATCAGCACAAAGTCCGTATCACAATGCTGACGTGCATGTGCTGCGATAGGCACGTTTTGATGTTCTGAGCATAAAAGATACCGATGCACAGAAATGTGTTGATCTTTATATTTCTGAAGGGAATGTTTTAAGGATAAATCTAAACAATCTGCCATTAATTTCATATATCGTGTTATTTTATGTCTGGAAAATAAATATCGAGTCTAACCCCGAAATCCCCGTGCTACCTTGAGCCTCAAATGTCAAGCCTATAACATCGAGACTAATGTCTTTATTGTAGTATAAAGTGGTCCAACTTCCGGAAAGTTCTTCACGAATAAACCAGTGGTTCATGTATTACTCTGACTATTCACAGTCTTGTATAGATGGGACTCTTATTTGAAGTGGCTGATCAGAGACAGAAAATTCTTTGATGGTTTCTTTGTCACAAATATAACTAAATCCATCGTCCGATGAGAAAACTGGTGGCACATAATGTCAGTAATGCTATTTGAACTTGTGTTTTTTCTGTTTTTACTTTCGCTTTTGTTGGGTTTGTTTCTGTGCTTTGGTTTTTCCGTTCCGTGTCCATGTGCTTTTGTTTTTTCGCTTTCCTTTTGTGTTTCCCCGCCCCCCTCGTTATCTGCCTAGCTGATTGCTCATTTGTTTCGACTGCCCTGCTGTTCACCTACATCTTGTTTGCTCGTTAGTCTTGTGCTTTCATACCCTGTTCGCGCTTTAGGTTGTTGCGGGTTCGTCTCGGTGTTTTCGTACCTGTTGCTTTTCAAGCCCTTTGTTCCCTGCCCACGCTCGTTATTACCCTGTCTGTGTCCCATGTTTTAAAAATTCCTGCTCTTCGATTTTATACCTTTGCTGAGGATACCTGTTAAGACCGTTTTGCCTGTTTTTCTGACCCCTCTTTTGGATTGTGTTTATTTACTTCTGCCGTGCCTGTGTGGTTTTGACCTTTGCCTCGCATTGGACACTGATTTCTGTTTTTGTGATTGTATGGCTGCTAAATAAACTACGGTTTATTATTGATCTATGTCTGTGTTTGGGTGACTTAAGTCTGACACATAAGGTTGAGGAAACCTACGCAGAAAAATCACTGCATTATTTCTAATTCTATCAGAGACTGAGTCTGTAGAAATTCGGTGGAATTAAAAGATACTGTGTTCTGTGTCTGATAGTTCACTTTGATCTCATTTTGCCAGGCTTTTGCAAAAAAACATTTCATAAGATCAGTATATATTTACCAATCATTTATTGATCATTTTCACAGTGCCATAACCAAAATATTGGCTAAAACAACACCAAT